>OY743224.1:58995871-59682365 GCA_963555765.1 Orthonevra nobilis
CATTTGCAAATTCGGGAAAAAAGTCAATTTTGAAACCATGGGCTATAGTCCAGCAGAATTAAGCAAAAAAGCCTGGGATTTCAAATTTCTGTATTTTTCTAAGAAAACGGTTCTCAGAGCTTAATTTTCAAATTTATGTTCAGTTAGGGACGCTCGTTATTATAAATATTTTAGAAATCGTCATTTGCAAATTCGGGAAAAAAGTCAATTTTGAAACCATGGGCTATAGTCCAGCAGAATTAAGCAAAAAAGCCTCGCATTTCAAATTTCTGTATTTTTGCAAGTTTTTGATCCTCAGAGCTAAATTTTCAAATTTGTGTTCAGTTAGGGACGCTCGTTATTATAAATGTCATAGAAATCGTCATTTGCAAATTCGGGAAAAAAGTCCATTTCGAATCCATGGGCTATAGTCCAGCAGAATTAAGCAAAAAGCCTGGGATTTCAAATTTCTGTATTTTTCTAAATAAACGGTTCTCAAAGCTAAATTTTCAAATTTGTGTTCAGTTAGGGACGCTCGTAATTATAAATATCATAGAAATCGTCATTTGCAAATTCGGGAAAAAAGTCAATTTTGAAACCATGGGCTATAGTCCAGCAGAATTAAGCAAAAAAGCCTGGGATTTCAAATTTCTGTATTTTTCTAAGAAAACGGTTCTCAGAGCTTAATTTTCAAATTTATGTTCAGTTAGGGACGCTCGTTATTATAAATATTTTAGAAATCGTCATTTGCAAATTCGGGAAAAAAGTCAATTTTGAAACCATGGGCTATAGTCCAGCAGAATTAAGCAAAAAAGCCTCGCATTTCAAATTTCTGTATTTTTGCAAGTTTTTGATCCTCAGAGCTAAATTTTCAAATTTGTGTTCAGTTAGGGACGCTCGTTATTATAAATGTCATAGAAATCGTCATTTGCAAATTCGGGAAAAAAGTCCATTTCGAATCCATGGGCTATAGTCCAGCAGAATTAAGCAAAAAGCCTGGGATTTCAAATTTCTGTATTTTTCTAAATAAACGGTTCTCAAAGCTAAATTTTCAAATTTGTGTTCAGTTAGGGACGCTCGTAATTATAAATATCATAGAAATCGTCATTTGCAAATTCGGGAAAAAAGTCAATTTTGAAACCATGGGCTATAGTCCAGCAGAATTAAGCAAAAAAGCCTGGGATTTCAAATTTCTGTATTTTTCTAAATAAACGGTTCTCAAAGCTAAATTTTCAAATATGTGTTCAGTAAGGGACGCTCGTTATTATAAATATCATAGAAATCGTCATTTGCAAATTCGGGAAAAAGTCGATTTCGAATCCATGGGCTATAGTCCAGCAGAATTAAGCAAAAAAGCCTGGGATTTAAAATTTCTGTATTTTTCTAAATAAACGGTTCTCAAAGCTAAATTTTCAAATTTGTGTTCAGTTAGGGACGCTCGTTATTATAAATATCATAGAAATCGTCATTTGCAAATTCGGGAAAAAAGTCAATTTTGAAACCATGGGCTATAGTCCAGCAGAATTAAGCAAAAAAGCCTGGGATTTCAAATTTCTGTATTTTTCTAAATAAACGGTTCTCAGAGCTAAATTTTCAAATTTGTGTTCAGTTAGGGACGCTCGTTATTATAAATATCATAGAAATCGTCATTTGCAAATTCGGGAAAAAAGTCCATTTCGAATCCATGGGCTATAGTCCAGCAGAATTAAGCAAAAAGCCTCGCATTTCAAATTTCTGTATTTTTACAAGTTTTTGATCCTCAGAGCTAAATTTTCAAATTTGTGTTCAGTTACGGATGCTCGTTATTATAAATATCATAGAAATCGTCATTTTCAAGTTCGGGAAAAAAGTCCATTTCGAATCCATGGACTATAGTCCAGCAGAATTAAGCAAAAAAGCCTGGGATTTCAAATTTCTGTATTTTTCTAAATAAACGGTTCTCAGAGCTAAATTTTCAAATTTGTGTTCAGTTAGGGACGCTCGTTATTATATATATCATAGAAATCGTCATTTGCAAATTCGGGAAAAAAGTCCATTTCGAATCCATGGGCTATAGTCCAGCAGAATTAAGCAAAAAAGCCTGGGATTTCAAATTTCTATATTTTTCTAAATAAACGGTTCTCAGAGCTAAATTTTCAAATTTGTGTTCAGTTAGGGACGCTCGTTATTATATATATCATAGAAATCGTCATTTGCAAATTCGGGAAAAAAGTCCATTTCGAATCCATGGGCTATAGTCCAGCAGAATTAAGCAAAAAAGCCTCGCATTTCAAATTTCTGTATTTTTGCAAGTTTTTGATCCTCAGAGCTAAATTTTCAAATTTGTGTTCAGTTACGGATGCTCGTTATTATTAATATCATAGAAATCGTCATTTGCAAATTCGGGAAAAAAGTCAATTTTGAAACCATGGGCTATAGTCCAGCAGAATTAAGCAAAAAAGCCTGGGATTTCAAATTTCTGTATTTTTCTAAATAAACGGTTCTCAGAGCTAAATTTTCAAATTTGTGTTCAGTTAGGGACGCTCGTTATTATATATATCATAGAAATCGTCATTTGCAAATTCGGGAAAAAAGTCCATTTCGAATCCATGGGCTATAGTCCAGCAGAATTAAGCAAAAAAGCCTGGGATTTCAAATTTCTATATTTTTCTAAATAAACGGTTCTCAAAGCTAAATTTTCAAATTTGTGTTCAGTTAGGGACGCTCGTTATTATAAATATCATAGAAATCGTCATTTGCAAATTCGGGAAAAAAGTCAATTTTGAAACCATGGGCTATAGTCCAGCAGAATTAAGCAAAAAAGCCTCGCATTTCAAATTTCTGTATTTTTGCAAGTTTTTGATCCTCAGAGCTAAATTTTCAAATTTGTGTTCAGTTACGAATGCTCGTTATTATTAATATCATAGAAATCGTCATTTGCAAATTCGGGAAAAAAGTCAATTTTGAAACCATGGGCTATAGTCCAGCAGAATTAAGCAAAAAAGCCTGGGATTTCAAATTTCTGTATTTTTCTAAATAAACGGTTCTCAGAGCTAAATTTTCAAATTTGTGTTCAGTTAGGGACGCTCGTTATTATATATATCATAGAAATCGTCATTTGCAAATTCGGGAAAAAAGTCCATTTCGAATCCATGGGCTATAGTCCAGCAGAATTAAGCAAAAAAGCCTGCGATTTCAAATTTCTATATTTTTCTAAATAAACGGTTCTCAGAGCTAAATTTTCAAATTTGTGTTGTTAGGGACGCTCGTTATTATATATATCATAGAAATCGTCATTTGCAAATTCGGGAAAAAAGTCCATTTCGAATCCATGGGCTATAGTCCAGCAGAATTAAGCAAAAAAGCCTGCGATTTCAAATTTCTATATTTTTCTAAATAAACGGTTCTCAAAGCTAAATTTTCAAATTTGTGTTCAGTTAGGGACGCTCGTTATTATAAATATCATAGAAATCGTCATTTGCAAATTCGGGAAAAAAGTCAATTTTGAAACCATGGGCTATAGTCCAGCAGAATTAAGCAAAAAAGCCTGGGATTTCAAATTTCTGTATTTTTCTAAATAAACGGTTCTCAAAGCTAAATTTTCAAATTTGTGTTCAGTTAGGGACGCTCGTTATTATAAATATCATAGAAATCGTCATTTGCAAATTCGGGAAAAAAGTCCATTTCGAATCCATGGGCTATAGTCCAGCAGAATTAAGCAAAAAAGCCTGGGATTTCAAATTTCTATATTTTTCTAAATAAACGGTTCTCAAAGCTAAATTTTCAAATTTGTGTTCAGTTAGGGACGCTCGTTATTATAAATATCATAGAAATCGTCATTTGCAAATTCGGGAAAAAAGTCCATTTCGAATCCATGGGCTATAGTCCAGCAGAATTAAGCAAAAAAGCCTGGGATTTCAAATTTCTATATTTTTCTAAATAAACGGTTCTCAAAGCTAAATTTTCAAATTTGTGTTCAGTTAGGGACGCTCGTTATTATAAATATCATAGAAATCGTCATTTGCAAATTCGGGAAAAAAGTCCATTTCGAATCCATGGGCTATAGTCCAGCAGAATTAAGCAAAAAAAGCCTGGGATTTCAAATTTCTATATTTTTCTAAATAAACGGTTCTCAAAGCTAAATTTTCAAATTTGTGTTCAGTTAGGGACGCTCGTTATTATAAATATCATAGAAATCGTCATTTGCAAATTCGGGAAAAAAGTCAATTTTGAAACCATGGGCTATAGTCCAGCAGAATTAAGCAAAAAAGCCTCGCATTTCAAATTTCTGTATTTTTGCAAGTTTTTGATCCTCAGAGCTAAATTTTCAAATTTGTGTTCAGTTACGAATGCTCGTTATTATTAATATCATAGAAATCGTTATTTGCAAATTCGGGAAAAAAGTCAATTTTGAAACCATGGGCTATAGTCCAGCAGAATTAAGCAAAAAAGCCTGGGATTTCAAATTTCTGTATTTTTCTAAATAAACGGTTCTCAGAGCTAAATTTTCAAATTTGTGTTCAGTTAGGGACGCTCGTTATTATATATATCATAGAAATCGTCATTTGCAAATTCGGGAAAAAAGTCCATTTCGAATCCATGGGCTATAGTCCAGCAGAATTAAGCAAAAAAGCCTGCGATTTCAAATTTCTATATTTTTCTAAATAAACGGTTCTCAGAGCTAAATTTTCAAATTTGTGTTCAGTTAGGGACGCTCGTTATTATATATATCATAGAAATCGTCATTTGCAAATTCGGGAAAAAAGTCCATTTCGAATCCATGGGCTATAGTCCAGCAGAATTAAGCAAAAAAGCCTGCGATTTCAAATTTCTATATTTTTCTAAATAAACGGTTCTCAAAGCTAAATTTTCAAATTTGTGTTCAGTTAGGGACGCTCGTTATTATAAATATCATAGAAATCGTCATTTGCAAATTCGGGAAAAAAGTCCATTTCGAATCCATGGGCTATAGTCCAGCAGAATTAAGCAAAAAAGCCTGGGATTTCAAATTTCTATATTTTTCTAAATAAACGGTTCTCAAAGCTAAATTTTCAAATTTGTGTTCAGTTAGGGACGCTCGTTATTATAAATATCATAGAAATCGTCATTTGCAAATTCGGGAAAAAAGTCAATTTTGAAACCATGGGCTATAGTCCAGCAGAATTAAGCAAAAAAGCCTCGCATTTCAAATTTCTGTATTTTTGCAAGTTTTTGATCCTCAGAGCTAAATTTTCAAATTTGTGTTCAGTTACGAATGCTCGTTATTATTAATATCATAGAAATCGTTATTTGCAAATTCGGGAAAAAAGTCCATTTCGAATCCATGGGCTATAGTCCAGCAGAATTAAGCAAAAAAGCCTGGGATTTCAAATTTCTATATTTTTCTAAATAAACGGTTCTCAAAGCTAAATTTTCAAATTTGTGTTCAGTTAGGGACGCTCGTTATTATAAATATCATAGAAATCGTCATTTGCAAATTCGGGAAAAAAGTCCATTTCGAATCCATGGGCTATAGTCCAGCAGAATTAAGCAAAAAAGCCTGGGATTTCAAATTTCTATATTTTTCTAAATAAACGATTCTCAAAGCTAAATTTTCAAATTTGTGTTCAGTTAGGGACGCTCGTTATTATAAATATCATAGAAATCGTCATTTGCAAATTCGGGAAAAAAGTCAATTTTGAAACCATGGGCTATAGTCCAGCAGAATTAAGCAAAAAAGCCTCGCATTTCAAATTTCTGTATTTTTGCAAGTTTTTGATCCTCAGAGCTAAATTTTCAAATTTGTGTTCAGTTACGAATGCTCGTTATTATTAATATCATAGAAATCGTTATTTGCAAATTCGGGAAAAAAGTCAATTTTGAAACCATGGGCTATAGTCCAGCAGAATTAAGCAAAAAAGCCTGGGATTTCAAATTTCTGTATTTTTCTAAATAAACGGTTCTCAGAGCTAAATTTTCAAATTTGTGTTCAGTTAGGGACGCTCGTTATTATATATATCATAGAAATCGTCATTTGCAAATTCGGGAAAAAAGTCCATTTCGAATCCATGGGCTATAGTCCAGCAGAATTAAGCAAAAAAGCCTGCGATTTCAAATTTCTATATTTTTCTAAATAAACGGTTCTCAGAGCTAAATTTTCAAATTTGTGTTCAGTTAGGGACGCTCGTTATTATATATATCATAGAAATCGTCATTTGCAAATTCGGGAAAAAAGTCCATTTCGAATCCATGGGCTATAGTCCAGCAGAATTAAGCAAAAAAGCCTCGCATTTCAAATTTCTGTATTTTTGCTAGTTTTTGATCCTCAGAGCTAAATTTTCAAATTTGTGTTCAGTTAGGGACGCTCGTTATTATAAATATCATAGAAATCGTCATTTGCAAATTCGGGAAAAAAGGCAATTTTGAAACCATGGGCTATAGTCCAGAAGAATTAAGCAAAAAAGCCTCGCATTTCAAATTTCTGTATTTTTGCTAGTTTTTGATCCTCAGAGCTAAATTTTCAAATTTGTGTTCATTTACGGATGCTCGTTATTATTAAAATCATAGAAATCGTCATTTGCAAATTCGGGAAAAAAGTCAATTTTGAAACCATGGGCTATAGTCCAGCAGAATTAAGCAAAAAAGCCTGGGATTTCAAATTTCTGTATTTTTCTAAATAAACGGTTCTCAGATCTAAATTTTCAAATTTGTGTTCAGTTAGGGACGCTCGTTATTATAAATATTCGGGAAAAAAGTCAATTTTGAAACCATGGGCTGTAGTCCAGCAGAATTAAGCAAAAAAGCCTGGGATTTCAAATTTCTGTATTTTTCTAAATAAACGGTTTTCAGAGCTAAATTTTCAAATTTGTGTTCAGTTAGGGACGCTCGTTATTATTAAAATCATAGAAATCGTCATTTGCAAATTCGGGAAAAAAGTCAATTTTGAAACCATGGGCTATAGTCCAGCAGAATTAAGCAAAAAAGCCTCGCATTTCAAATTTCTGTATTTTTGCTAGTTTTTGATCCTCAGAGCTAAATTTTCAAATTTGTGTTCAGTTAGGGACGCTCGTTATTATAAATAACATAGAAATCGTCATTTGCAAATTCGGGAAAAAAGTCCATTTTGAAACCATGGGCTATAGTCCAGCAGAATTAAGCAAAAAAGCCTGGGATTTCAAATTTCTGTATTTTTCAAAATAAACGGTTCTCAGAGCTAAATTTTCAAATTTGTGTTCAGTTAGGGACGCTCGTTATTATAAATATCATAGAAATCGTCATTTGCAAATTCGGGAAAAAAGGCAATTTTGAAACCATGGGCTATAGTCCAGAAGAATTAAGCAAAAAAGCCTCGCATTTCAAATTTCTGTATTTTTGCTTGTTTTTGATCCTCAGAGCTAAATTTTCAAATTTGTGTTCAGTTAGGGACGCTCGTTATTATAAATAACATAGAAATCGTCATTTGCAAATTCGGGAAAAAAGTCCATTTTGAAACCATGGGCTATAGTCCAGCAGAATTAAGCAAAAAAGCCTCGCATTTCAAATTTCTGTATTTTTGCTAGTTTTTGATCCTCAGAGCTAAATTTTCAAATTTGTGTTCAGTTAGGGACGCTCGTTATTATAAATAACATAGAAATCGTCATTTGCAAATTCGGGAAAAAAGTCCATTTTGAAACCATGGGCTATAGTCCAGCAGAATTAAGCAAAAAAGCCTGGGATTTCAAATTTCTGTATTTTTCAAAATAAACGGTTCTCAGAGCTAAATTTTCAAATTTGTGTTCAGTTAGGGACGCTCGTTATTATAAATATCATAGAAATCGTCATTTGCAAATTCGGGAAAAAAGGCAATTTTGAAACCATGGGCTATAGTCCAGAAGAATTAAGCAAAAAAGCCTCGCATTTCAAATTTCTGTATTTTTGCTAGTTTTTGATCCTCAGAGCTAAATTTTCAAATTTGTGTTCATTTACGGATGCTCGTTATTATTAAAATCATAGAAATCGTCATTTGCAAATTCGGGAAAAAAGTCAATTTTGAAACCATGGGCTATAGTCCAGAAGAATTAAGCAAAAAAGCCTCGCATTTCAAACTTCTGTATTTTTGCTAGTTTTCGATCCTCAGAGCTAAATTTTCAAATTTGTGTTCATTTACGGATGCTCGTTATTATTAAAATCATAGAAATCGTCATTTGCAAATTCGGGAAAAAAGTCAATTTTGAAACCATGGGCTATAGTCCAGCAGAATTAAGCAAAAAAGCCTGGGATTTAAAATTTCTGTATTTTTCTAAATAAACGGTTCTCAGATCTAAATTTTCAAATTTGTGTTCAGTTAGGGACGCTCGTTATTATAAATATCATAGAAATCGTCATTTGCAAATTCGGGAAAAAAGTCAATTTTGAAACCATGGGCTGTAGTCCAGCAGAATTAAGCAAAAAAGCCTGGGATTTCAAATTTGTGTATTTTTCTAAATAAACGGTTTTCAGAGCTAAATTTTCAAATTTGTGTTCAGTTAGGGACGCTCGTTATTATAAATATCATAGAAATCGTCATTTGCAAATTCGGGAAAAAAGTCAATTTTGAAACCATGGGCTATAGTCCAGCAGAATTAAGCAAAAAAGCCTCGCATTTCAAATTTCTGTATTTTTGCAAGTTTTTGATCCTCAGAGCTAAATTTTCAAATTTGTGTTCAGTTACGGATGCTCGTTATTATTAATATCATAGAAATCGTCATTTGCAAATTCGGGAAAAAAGTCAATTTTGAAACCATGGGCTATAGTCCAGCAGAATTAAGCAAAAAAGCCTGGGATTTCAAATTTCTGTATTTTTCTAAATAAACGTTTCTCAGAGCTAAATTTTCAAATTTGTGTTCAGTTAGGGACGCTCGTTATTATAAATATAATAGAAATCGTCATTTGCAAATTCGGGAAAAAAGTCCATTTCGAATCCATGGACTATAGTCCAGCAGAATTAAGCAAAAAAGCCTCGCATTTCAAGTTTCTGTATTTTTGCAAGTTTTTGATCCTCAGAGCTAAATTTTCAAATTTGTGTTCATTTACGGATGCTCGTTATTATTAAAATCTTAGAAATCGTCATTTGCAAATTCGGGAAAAAAGTCAATTTTGAAACCATGGGCTATAGTCCAGCAGAATTAAGCAAAAAAGCCTCGCATTTCAAATTTCTGTATTTTTGCAAGTTTTTGATCCTCAGAGCTAAATTTTCAAATTTGTGTTCAGTTACGGATGCCCGTTATTATTAATATAATAGAAATCGTCATTTGCAAATTCGGGAAAAAAGTCAATTTTGAAACCATGGGCTATAGTCCAGCAGAATTAAGCAAAAAAGCCTGGGATTTCAAATTTCTGTATTTTTCGAAATAAACGGTTCTCAGAGCTAAATTTTCAAATTTGTGTTCAGTTACGGATGCTCGTTATTATAAATATCATAGAAATCGTCATTTTCAAGTTCGGGAAAAAAATCCATTTCGAATCCATGGACTATAGTCCAGCAGAATTAAGCAAAAAAGCCTGGGATTTCAAATTTCTGTATTTTTCTAAATAAACGGTTCTCAGAGCTAAATTTTTAAATTTGTGTTCAGTTAGGGACGCTCGTTATTATAAATATCATAGAAATCGTCATTTGCAAATTCGGGAAAAAAGTCCATTTCGAATCCATGGGCTATAGTCCAGCAGAATTAAGCAAAAAAGCCTCGCATTTCAAATTTCTGTATTTTTGCAAGTTTTTGATCCTCAGAGCTAAATTTTCAAATTTGTGTTCATTTACGGATGCTCGTTATTATTAAAATCTTAGAAATCGTCATTTGCAAATTCGGGAAAAAAGTCAATTTTGAAACCATGGGCTATAGTCCAGCAGAATTAAGCAAAAAAGCCTCGCATTTCAAATTTCTGTATTTTTGCAAGTTTTTGATCCTCAGAGCTAAATTTTCAAATTTGTGTTCAGTTACGGATGCCCGTTATTATTAATATAATAGAAATCGTCATTTGCAAATTCGGGAAAAAAGTCAATTTTGAAACCATGGGCTATAGTCCAGCAGAATTAAGCAAAAAAGCCTGGGATTTCAAATTTCTGTATTTTTCGAAATAAACGGTTCTCAGAGCTAAATTTTCAAATTTGTGTTCAGTTACGGATTCTCGTTATTATAAATATCATAGAAATCGTCATTTTCAAGTTCGGGAAAAAAAATCCATTTCGAATCCATGGACTATAGTCCAGCAGAATTAAGCAAAAAAGCCTGGGATTTCAAATTTCTGTATTTTTCTAAATAAACGGTTCTCAGAGCTAAATTTTTAAATTTGTGTTCAGTTAGGGACGCTCGTTATAATAAATATCATAGAAATCGTCATTTGCAAATTCGGGAAAAAAAGTCCATTTCGAATCCATGGGCTATAGTCCAGCAGAATTAAGCAAAAAAGCCTCGCATTTCAAATTTCTGTATTTTTGCAAGTTTTTGATCCTCAGAGCTAAATTTTCAAATTTGTGTTCAGTTACGGATGCTCGTTATTATAAATATCATAGAAATCGTCATTTTCAAGTTCGGGAAAAAAGTCCATTTCGAATCCATGGACTATAGTCCAGCAGAATTAAGCAAAAAAGCCTGGGATTTCAAATTTCTGTATTTTTCTAAATAAACGGTTCTCAGAGCTAAATTTTTAAATTTGTGTTCAGTTAGGGACGCTCGTTATTATAAATATCATAGAAATCGTCATTTTCAAGTTCGGGAAAAAAATCCATTTCGAATCCATGGACTATAGTCCAGCAGAATTAAGCAAAAAAGCCTGGGATTTCAAATTTCTGTATTTTTCTAAATAAACGGTTCTCAGAGCTAAATTTTTAAATTTGTGTTCAGTTAGGGACGCTCGTTATAATAAATATCATAGAAATCGTCATTTGCAAATTCGGGAAAAAAGTCCATTTCGAATCCATGGGCTATAGTCCAGCAGAATTAAGCAAAAAAGCCTCGCATTTCAAATTTCTGTATTTTTGCAAGTCTTTGATCCTCAGAGCTAAATTTTCAAATTTGTGTTCAGTTACGGATGCTCGTTATTATTAATATCATAGAAATCGTCTTTTGCAAATTCGGAAAAAAAGTCAATTTTGAAACCATGGGCTATAGTCCAGCAGAATTAAGCAAAAAAGCCTCGCATTTCAAATTTCTGTATTTTTCTAAATAAACGGTTCTCAGAGCTAAATTTTTAAATTTGTGTTCAGTTAGGGACGCTCGTTATTATAAATATCATAGAAATCGTCATTTGCAAATTCGGGAAAAAAGTCAATTTTGAAACCATGGGCTATAGTCCAGCAGAATTAAGCAAAAAAGCCTGGGATTTCAAATTTCTGTATTTTTCTAAATAAACGGTTCTCAGAGCTAAATTTTCAAATTTGTGTTCAGTTACGGATGCTCGTTATTACAAATATCATAGAAATCGTCATTTGCAAATTCGGGAAAAAAGTCAATTTTGAAACCATGGCTATAGTCCAGCAGAATTAAGCAAAAAAGCCTCGCATTTCAAATTTCTGTATTTTTGCAAGTTTTTGATCCTCAGAGCTAAATTTTCAAATTTGTGTTCAGTAACGGATGCTCGTTATTATTAATACCATAGAAATCGTCATTTGCAAATTCGGGAAAAAAGTCAATTTTGAAACCATGGGCTATAGTCCAGCAGAATTAAGCAAAAAAGCCTGGGATTTCAAATTTCTGTATTTTTCGAAATAAACGGTTCTCAGAGCTAAATTTTCAAATTTGTGTTCAGTTACGGATGCTCGTTATTACAAATATCATAGAAATCGCCATTTGCAAATTCGGGAAAAAAGTCAATTTTGAAACCATGGGCTATAGTCCAGCAGAATTAAGCAAAAAAGCCTCGCATTTCAAATTTCTGTATTTTTGCAAGTTTTTGATCCTCAGAGCTAAATTTTCAAATTTGTGTTCAGTTACGGATGCCCGTTATTATTAATATAATAGAAATCGTCATTTGCAAATTCGGAAAAAAGTCAATTTTGAAACCATGGGCTATAGTCCAGCAGAATTAAGCAAAAAAGCCTGGGATTTCAAATTTCTGTATTTTTCCAAATAAACGGTTCTCAGAGCTAAATTTTCAAATTTGTATTCAGTTACGGATGCTCGTTATTATAAATATCATAGAAATCGTCATTTTCAAGTTCGGGAAAAAAATCCATTTCGAATCCATGGACTATAGTCCAGCAGAATTAAGCAAAAAAGCCTGGGATTTCAAATTTCTGTATTTTTCTAAATAAACGGTTCTCAGAGCTAAATTTTTAAATTTGTGTTCAGTTAGGGACGCTCGTTATTATAAATATCATAGAAATCGTCATTTGCAAATTCGGGAAAAAAGTCCATTTCGAATCCATGGGCTATAGTCCAGCAGAATTAAGCAAAAAAGCCTCGCATTTCAAATTTCTGTATTTTTGCAAGTTTTTGATCCTCAGAGCTAAATTTTCAAATTTGTGTTCAGTTACGGATGCCCGTTATTATTAATATAATAGAAATCGTCATTTGCAAATTCGGGAAAAAAGTCCATTTCGAATCCATGGACTATAGTCCAGCAGAATTAAGCCAAAAAGCCTGGGATTTCAAATTTCTGTATTTTTCTAAATAAATGGTTCTCAGAGCTAAATTTTTAAATTTATGTTCAGTTAGGGACGCTCGTTATTATAAATATCATAGAAATCGTCATTTGCAAATTCGGAAAAAAGTCCATTTCGAATCCATGGACTATAGTCCAGCAGAATTAAGCAAAAAAGCCTGGGATTTCAAATTTCTGTATTTTTCTAAATAAACGGTTCTCAGAGCTAAATTTTCAAATTTGTGTTCAGTTACGGATGCCCGTTATTATTAATATAATAGAAATCGTCATTTGCAAATTCGGGAAAAAAGTCAATTTTGAAACCATGGGCAATAGTCCAGCAGAATTAAGCAAAAAAGCCTGGGATTTCAAATTTCTGTATTTTTCTAAATAAACGGTTCTCAGAGCTAAATTTTCAAATTTGTGTTCAGTTACGGATGCCCGTTATTATTAATATAATAGAAATCGTCATTTGCAAATTCGGGAAAAAAGTCAATTTTGAAACCATGGGCTATAGTCCAGCAGAATTAAGCAAAAAAGCCTGGGATTTCAAATTTCTGTATTTTTCGAAATAAACGGTTCTCAGAGCTAAATTTTCAAATTTGTGTTCAGTTACGGATGCTCGTTATTATAAATATCATAGAAATCGTCATTTTCAAGTTCGGGAAAAAAATCCATTTCGAATCCATGGACTATAGTCCAGCAGAATTAAGCAAAAAAGCCTGGGATTTCAAATTTCTGTATTTTTCTAAATAAACGGTTCTCAGAGCTAAATTTTTAAATTTGTGTTCAGTTAGGGACGCTCGTTATTATAAATATCATAGAAATCGTCATTTGCAAATTCGGGAAAAAAGTCCATTTCGAATCCATGGGCTATAGTCCAGCAGAATTAAGCAAAAAAGCCTCGCATTTCAAATTTCTGTATTTTTGCAAGTTTTTGATCCTCAGAGCTAAATTTTCAAATTTGTGTTCAGTTACGGATGCTCGTTATTATAAATATCATAGAAATCGTCATTTTCAAGTTCGGGAAAAAAGTCCATTTCGAATCCATGGACTATAGTCCAGCAGAATTAAGCAAAAAAGCCTGGATTTCAAATTTCTGTATTTTTCTAAATAAACGTTCTCAGAGCTAAATTTTTAAATTTGTGTTCTGTTAGGGACGCTCGTTATTATAAATATCATAGAAATCGTCATTTGCAAATTCGGGAAAAAAGTCCATTTCGAATCCATGGGCTATAGTCCAGCAGAATTAAGCAAAAAAGCCTCGCATTTCAAATTTCTGTATTTTTGCAAGTTTTTGATCCTCAGAGCTAAATTTTCAAATTTGTGTTCAGTTACGGATGCTCGTTATTATTAATATCATAGAAATCGTCTTTTGCAAATTCGGGAAAAAAGTCAATTTTGAAACCATGGGCTATAGTCCAGCAGAATTAAGCAAAAAAGCCTCGCATTTCAAATTTCTGTATTTTCTAAATAAACGGTTCTCAGAGCTAAATTTTTAAATTTGTGTTCAGTTAGGGACGCTCGTTATTATAAATATCATAGAAATCGTCATTTGCAAATTCGGGAAAAAAGTCAATTTTGAAACCATGGGCTATAGTCCAGCAGAATTAAGCAAAAAAGCCTGGGATTTCAAATTTCTGTATTTTTCTAAATAAACGGTTCTCAGAGCTAAATTTTCAAATTTGTGTTCAGTTAGGGACGCTTGTTATTATAAATATCATAGAAATCGTCATTTGCAAATTCGGCAAAAAAGTCCATTTCAAATCCATGGGCTATAGTCCAGCAGAATTAAGCAAAAAAGCCTGGGATTTCAAATTTCTGTATTTTTGCAAGTTTTTGATCCTCAGAGCTAAATTTTCAAATTTGTGTTCAGTTACGGATGCTCGTTATTATTAATATCATAGAAATCGTCATTTGCAAGTTCGGGAAAAAAGTCCATTTCGAATCCATGAACTATAGTCCAGCAAAAAAGCCTCGCATTTCAAATTTCTGTATTTTTGCAAGTTTTTGATCCTCAGAGCTAAATATTCAAATTTGTGTTCAGTTACGGATGCTCGTTATTATTAATATCATAGAAATCGTCATTTGCAAATTCGGAAAAAAGTCCATTTCGAATCCATGGGCTATAGTCCAGCAGAATTAAGCAAAAAAGCCTCGCATTTCAAATTTCTGTATTTTTGCAAGTTTTTGATCCTCTGAGCTAAATTTTCAAATTTGTGTTCAGTTACGGATGCTCGTTATTATAAATATCATTGAAATCGTCATTTGCAAATTCGGGAAAAAAGTCAATTTTGAAACCATGGGCTATAGTCCAGCGGAAT
Source organism: Orthonevra nobilis (assembly GCA_963555765.1). Classification (NCBI taxonomy): domain Eukaryota; kingdom Metazoa; phylum Arthropoda; class Insecta; order Diptera; family Syrphidae; genus Orthonevra; species Orthonevra nobilis. The sequence goes on from OY743224.1 coordinate 59,010,730, forward strand.
TAAGCAAAAAAGCCTGGGATTTCAAATTTCTGTATTTTTCTAAATAAACGGTTATCAGAGCTAAATTTTCAAATTTGTGTTCAGTTAGGGACGCTCATTATTATAAATATCATAGAAATCGTCATTTGCAAATTCGGGAAAAAAGTCCATTTCGAATCCATGGACTATAGTCCAGCAGAATTAAGCAAAAAAGCCTGGGATTTCAAATTTCTGTATTTTTGCAAGTTTTTGATCCTCAGAGCTAAATTTTCAAATTTGTGTTAATTACGGATGCTCGTTATTATAAATATCATAGAAATCGTCATTTGCAAATTCGGGAAAAAAGTCAATTTTGAAACCATGGGCTATAGTCCAGCAGAATTAAGCAAAAAAGCCTGGGATTTCAAATTTCTGTATTTTTCTAAATAAACGGTTCTCAGAGCTAAATTTTCAAATTTGTGTTCAGTTAGGGACGCTCATTATTATAAATATCATAGAAATCGTCATTTGCAAATTCGGGAAAAAAGTCCATTTCGAATCCATGGACTATAGTCCAGCAGAATTAAGCAAAAAAGCCTCGCATTTCAAATTTCTGTATTTTTGCAAGTTTTTGATCCTCAGAGCTAAATTTTCAAATTTGTGTTAATTACGGATGCTCGTTATTATTAATATCATAAAAATCGTCATTTGCAAATTCGGGAAAAAGTCAATTTTGAAACCATGGACTATAGTCCAGCAGAATTAAGCAAAAAAGCCTCGCATTTCAAATTTCTGTATTTTTGCAAGTTTTTGATCCTCAGAGCTAAATTTTCAAATTTGTGTTAATTACGGATGCTCGTTATTATAAATATCATAGAAATCGTCATTTGCAAATTCGGGAAAAAAGTCAATTTTGAAACCATGGGCTATAGTCCAGCAGAATTAAGCAAAAAAGCCTGGGATTTCAAATTTCTGTATTTTTCTAAATAAACGGTTCTCAGAGCTAAATTTTCAAATTTGTGTTCAGTTAGGGACGCTCATTATTATAAATATCATAGAAATCGTCATTTGCAAATTCGGGAAAAAAGTCCATTTCGAATCCATGGACTATAGTCCAGCAGAATTAAGCAAAAAAGCCTCGCATTTCAAATTTCTGTATTTTTGCAAGTTTTTGATCCTCAGAGCTAAATTTTCAAATTTGTGTTCAGTTAGGGACGCTCGTTATTATAAATATCATAGAAATCGTCATTTGCAAATTCGGGAAAAAAGTCCATTTCGAATCCATGGACTATAGTCCAGCAGAATTAAGCAAAAAAGCCTGGGATTTCAAATTTCTGTATTTTTGCAAGTTTTTGATCCTCTGAGCTAAATTTTCAAATTTGTGTTCAGTTACGGATGCTCGTTATTATAAATATCATTGAAATCGTCATTTGCAAATTCGGGAAAAAAGTCAATTTTGAAACCATGGGCTGTAGTCCAGCAGAATTAAGCAAAAAAGCCTGGGATTTCAAATTTCTGTATTTTTCTAAATAAACGGTTCTCAGAGCTAAATTTTCAAATTTGTGTTCAGTTAGGGACGCTCATTATTATAAATATCATAGAAATCGTCATTTGCAAATTCGGGAAAAAAGTCCATTTCGAATCCATGGACTATAGTCCAGCAGAATTAAGCAAAAAAGCCTGGGGTTTCAAATTTCTGTATTTTTGCAAGTTTTTGATCCTCAGAGCTAAATTTTCAAATTTGTGTTCAGTTACGGATGCTCGTTATTATAAATATCATAGAAATCGTCATTTGCAAATTCGGGAAAAAAGTCCATTTCGAATCCATGGACTATAGTCCAGCAGAATTAAGCAAAAAAGCCTCGCATTTCAAATTTCTGTATTTTTGCAAGTTTTTGATCCTCAGAGCTAAATTTTCAAATTTGTGTTAATTACGGATGCTCGTTATTATAAATATCATAGAAATCGTCATTTGCAAATTCGGGAAAAAAGTCAATTTTGAAACCATGGGCTATAGTCCAGCAGAATTAAGCAAAAAAGCCTGGGATTTCAAATTTCTGTATTTTTCTAAATAAACGGTTCTCAGAGCTAAATTTTCAATTTTGTGTTCAGTTAGGGACGCTTGTTATTATAAATATCATAGAAATCGTCATTTGCAAATTCGGAAAAAAAGTCCATTTCGAATCCATGGACTATAGTCCAGCAGAATTAAGCAAAAAAGCCTCGCATTTCAAATTTCTGTATTTTTCTAAATAAACGGTTCTCAGAGCTAAATTTTCAATTTTGTGTTCAGTTAGGGACGCTCGTTATTATAAATATCATAGAAATCGTCATTTGCAAATTCGGAAAAAAAGTCCATTTCGAATCCATGGACTATAGTCCAGCAGAATTAAGCAAAAAAGCCTGGGATTTCAAATTTCTGTATTTTTGCAAGTTTTTGATCCTCAGAGCTAAATTTTCAAATTTGTGTTCAGTTACGGATGCTCGTTATTATAAATATCATAGAAATCGTCATTTGCAAATTCGGGAAAAAAGTCCATTTCGAATCCATGGACTATAGTCCAGCAGAATTAAGCAAAAAAGCCTCGCATTTCAAATTTCTGTATTTTTGCAAGTTTTTGATCCTCAGAGCTAAATTTTCAAATTTGTGTTAATTACGGATGCTCGTTATTATAAATATCATAGAAATCGTCATTTGCAAATTCGGGAAAAAAGTCAATTTTGAAACCATGGGCTATAGTCCAGCAGAATTAAGCAAAAAAGCCTGGGATTTCAAATTTCTGTATTTTTCTAAATAAACGGTTCTCAGAGCTAAATTTTCAATTTTGTGTTCAGTTAGGGACGCTCGTTATTTTAAATATCATAGAAATCGTCATTTGCAAATTCGGAAAAAAAGTCCATTTCGAATCCATGGACTATAGTCCAGCAGAATTAAGCAAAAAAGCCTCGCATTTCAAATTTCTGTATTTTTGCAAGTTTTTGATCCTCAGAGCTAAATTTTCAAATTTGTGTTAATTACGGATGCTCGTTATTATAAATATCATAGAAATCGTCATTTGCAAATTCGGGAAAAAAGTCAATTTTGAAACCATGGGCTATAGTCCAGCAGAATTAAGCAAAAAAGCCTGGGATTTCAAATTTCTGTATTTTTCTAAATAAACGGTTCTCAGAGCTAAATTTTCAATTTTGTGTTCAGTTAGGGACGCTCGTTATTATAAATATCATAGAAATCGTCATTTGCAAATTCGGAAAAAAAGTCCATTTCGAATCCATGGACTATAGTCCAGCAGAATTAAGCAAAAAGTCTGGATTTCAAATTTCTGTATTTTTGCAAGTTTTTGATCCTCAGAGCTAAATTTTCAAATTTGTGTTCAGTTACGGATGCTCGTTATTATTAATATCATAGAAATCGTCATTTGCAAGTTCGGGAAAAAAGTCCATTTCGAATCCATGGACTATAGTCCAGCAGAATTAAGCAAAAAAGCCTCGCATTTCAAATTTCTGTATTTTTGCAAGTTTTTGATCCTCAGAGCTAAATTTTCAAATTTGTGTTCAGTTACGGATGCTCGTTATTATTAATATCATAGAAATCGTCATTTGCAAATTCGGGAAAAAAGTCCATTTCGAATCCATGGGCTATAGTCCAGCAGAATTAAGCAAAAAAGCCTCGCATTTCAAATTTCTGTATTTTTGCAAGTTTTTGATCCTCTGAGCTAAATTTTCAAATTTGTGTTCAGTTACGGATGCTCGTTATTATAAATATCATTGAAATCGTCATTTGCAAATTCGGGAAAAAAGTCAATTTTGAAACCATGGGCTATAGTCCAGCAGAATTAAACAAAAAAGCCTGGGATTTCAAATTTCTGTATTTTTCTAAATAAACGGTTCTCAGAGCTAAATTTTCAAATTTGTGTTCAGTTAGGGACGCTCATTATTATAAATATCATAGAAATCGTCATTTGCAAATTCGGGAAAAAAGTCCATTTCGAATCCATGGACTATAGTCCAGCAGAATTAAGCAAAAAAGACTGGGATTTCAAATTTCTGTATTTTTGCAAGTTTTTGATCCTCAGAGCTAAATTTTCAAATTTGTGTTCAGTTACGGATGCTCGTTATTATAAATATCATAGAAATCGTCATTTGCAAATTCGGGAAAAAAGTCCATTTCGAATCCATGGACTATAGTCCAGCAGAATTAAGCAAAAAAGCCTGGGATTTCAAATTTCTGTATTTTTCTAAATAAACGGTTCTCAGAGCTAAATTTTCAAATTTGTGTTCAGTTACGGATGCTCGTTATTATAAATATCATAGAAATCGTCATTTGCAAGTTCGGGAAAAAAGTCCATTTCGAATCCATGGACTATAGTCCAGCAGAATTAAGCAAAAAGCCTCGCATTTCAAATTTCTGTATTTTTGCAAGTTTTTAATCCTCAGAGCTAAATTTTCAAATTTGTGTTAATTACGGATGCTCGTTATTATAAATATCATAGAAATCGTCATTTGCAAATTCGGGAAAAAAGTCAATTTTGAAACCATGGGCTATAGTCCAGCAGAATTAAGCAAAAAAGCCTCGAATTTCAAATTTCTGTATTTTTGCAAGTTTTTGATCCTCAGAGCTAAATTTTCAAATTTGTGTTAATTACGGATGCTCGTTATTATTAATATCATAGAAATCGTCATTTGCAAATTCGGGAAAAAAGTAAATTTTGAAACCATGGGCTATAGTCCAGCAGAATTAAGCAAAAAGCCTGGGATTTCAAATTTCTGTATTTTTCTAAATAAACGGTTCTCAGAGCTAAATTTTCAATTTTGTGTTCAGTTAGGGACGCTCGTTATTATAAATATCATAGAAATCGTCATTTGCAAATTCGGAAAAAAAGTCCATTTCGAATCCATGGACTATAGTCCAGCAGAATTAAGCAAAAAGCCTGGGATTTCAAATTTCTGTATTTTTCTAAATAAACGGTTCTCAGAGCTAAATTTTCAATTTTGTGTTCAGTTAGGGACGCTCGTTATTATAAATATCATAGAAATCGTCATTTGCAAATTCGGAAAAAAAGTCCATTTCGAATCCATGGACTATAGTCCAGCAGAATTAAGCAAAAAAGCCTGGGATTTCAAATTTCTGTATTTTTCTAAATAAACGGTTCTCAGAGCTAAATTTTCAATTTTGTGTTCAGTTAGGGACGCTCGTTATTATAAATATCATAGAAATCGTCATTTGCAAATTCGGAAAAAAAGTCCATTTCGAATCCATGGACTATAGTCCAGCAGAATTAAGCAAAAAAGACTGGGATTTCAAATTTCTGTATTTTTGCAAGTTTTTGATCCTCAGAGCTAAATTTTCAAATTTGTGTTCAGTTACGGATGCTCGTTATTATAAATATCATAGAAATCGTCATTTGCAAATTCGGGAAAAAAGTCCATTTCGAATCCATGGACTATAGTCCAGCAGAATTAAGCAAAAAAGCCTGGGATTTCAAATTTCTGTATTTTTCTAAATAAACGGTTCTCAGAGCTAAATTTTCAAATTTGTGTTCAGTTACGGATGCTCGTTATTATAAATATCATAGAAATCGTCATTTGCAAGTTCGGGAAAAAAGTCCATTTCGAATCCATGGACTATAGTCCAGCAGAATTAAGCAAAAAGCCTCGCATTTCAAATTTCTGTATTTTTGCAAGTTTTTAATCCTCAGAGCTAAATTTTCAAATTTGTGTTAATTACGGATGCTCGTTATTATAAATATCATAGAAATCGTCATTTGCAAATTCGGGAAAAAAGTCAATTTTGAAACCATGGGCTATAGTCCAGCAGAATTAAGCAAAAAAGCCTCGAATTTCAAATTTCTGTATTTTTGCAAGTTTTTGATCCTCAGAGCTAAATTTTCAAATTTGTGTTAATTACGGATGCTCGTTATTATTAATATCATAGAAATCGTCATTTGCAAATTCGGGAAAAAAGTAAATTTTGAAACCATGGGCTATAGTCCAGCAGAATTAAGCAAAAAGCCTGGGATTTCAAATTTCTGTATTTTTCTAAATAAACGGTTCTCAGAGCTAAATTTTCAATTTTGTGTTCAGTTAGGGACGCTCGTTATTATAAATATCATAGAAATCGTCATTTGCAAATTCGGAAAAAAAGTCCATTTCGAATCCATGGACTATAGTCCAGCAGAATTAAGCAAAAAGCCTGGGATTTCAAATTTCTGTATTTTTCTAAATAAACGGTTCTCAGAGCTAAATTTTCAATTTTGTGTTCAGTTAGGGACGCTCGTTATTATAAATATCATAGAAATCGTCATTTGCAAATTCGGAAAAAAAGTCCATTTCGAATCCATGGACTATAGTCCAGCAGAATTAAGCAAAAAAGCCTGGGATTTCAAATTTCTGTATTTTTCTAAATAAACGGTTCTCAGAGCTAAATTTTCAATTTTGTGTTCAGTTAGGGACGCTCGTTATTTTAAATATCATAGAAATCGTCATTTGCAAATTCGGAGAAAAAGTCCATTTCGAATCCATGGACTATAGTCCAGCAGAATTAAGCAAAAAAGCCTCGCATTTCAAATTTCTGTATTTTTGCAAGTTTTTGATCCTCAGAGCTAAATTTTCAAATTTGTGTTAATTACGGATGCTCGTTATTATAAATATCATAGAAATCGTCATTTGCAAATTCGGGAAAAAAGTCAATTTTGAAACCATGGGCTATAGTCCAGCAGAATTAAGCAAAAAAGCCTCGAATTTCAAATTTCTGTATTTTTGCAAGTTTTTGATCCTCAGAGCTAAATTTTCAAATTTGTGTTAATTACGGATGCTCGTTATTATTAATATCATAGAAATCGTCATTTGCAAATTCGGGAAAAAAGTAAATTTTGAAACCATGGGCTATAGTCCAGCAGAATTAAGCAAAAAAGCCTGGGATTTCAAATTTCTGTATTTTTCTAAATAAACGGTTCTCAGAGCTAAATTTTCAAATTTGTGTTCAGTTAGGGACGCTCGTTATTATAAATATCATAGAAATCGTCATTTGCAAGTTCGGGAAAAAAGTCCATTTCGAATCCATGGGCAATAGTCCAGCAGAATTAAGCAAAAAAGCCTCGCATTTCAAACTTCTGTATTTTTGCAAGTTTTTGATCCTCAGAGCTAAATTTTCAAATTTGTGTTCAGTTACGGATGCTCGTTATTATTTATATCATAGAAATCGTCATTTGCAAATTCGGGAAAAAAGTCAATTTTGAAACCATGGACTATAGTCCAGCAGAATTAAGCAAACAAGCCTCGCATTTCAAACTTCTGTATTTTTGCAAGTTTTTGATCCTCAGAGTTAAATTTTCAAATTTGTGTTCAGTTACGGATGCTCGTTATTATTTATATCATAGAAATCGTCATTTGCAAATTCGGGAAAAAAGTCAATTTTGAATCCATGGACTATAGTCCAGCAGAATTAAGCAAAAAAGCCTCGCATTTCAAACTTCTGTATTTTTGCAAGTTTTTGATCCTCAGAGCTAAATTTTCAAATTTGTGTTCAGTTACGGATGCTCGTTATTATTTATATCATAGAAATCGTCATTTGCAAATTCGGGAAAAAAGTCAATTTTGAAACCATGGACTATAGTCCAGCAGAATTAAGCAAACAAGCCTCGCATTTCAAACTTCTGTATTTTTGCAAGTTTTTGATCCTCAGAGTTAAATTTTCAAATTTGTGTTCAGTTACGGATGCTCGTTATTATTTATATCATAGAAATCGTCATTTGCAAATTCGGGAAAAAAGTCAATTTTGAATCCATGGACTATAGTCCAGCAGAATTAAGCAAAAAAGCCTCGCATTTCAAACTTCTGTATTTTTGCAAGTTTTTGATCCTCAGAGCTAAATTTTCAAATTTGTGTTCAGTTACGGATGCTCGTTATTATTTATATCATAGAAATCGTCATTTGCAAATTCGGGAAAAAAGTCAATTTTGAAACCATGGACTATAGTCCAGCAGAATTAAGCAAAAAAGCCTGGGATTTCAAATTTCTGTATTTTTGCAAGTTTTTGATCCTCAGAGCTAAATTTTCAAATTTGTGTTCAGTTACGGATGCTCGTTATTATAAATATCATAGAAATCGTCATTTGCGAATTCGGGAAAAAAGTCCATTTCGAATCCATGGACTATAGTCCAGCAGAATTAAGCAAAAAAGCCTGGGATTTCAAATTTCTGTATTTTTGCAAGTTTTTGATCCTCAGAGCTAAATTTTCAAATTTGTGTTCAGTTACGGATACTCGTTATTATTAATATCATAGAAATCGTCATTTGCAAGTTCGGGAAAAAAGTCCATTTCGAATCCATGGACTATAGTCCAGCAGAATTAAGCAAAAAAGCCTGGGATTTCAAATTTCTGTATTTTTCTAAATAAACGGTTCTCAGAGCTAAATTTTTAAATTTGTGTTCAGTTAGGGACGCTCGTTATTATAAATATCATAGAAATCGTCATTTGCAAATTCGGGAAAAAAGTCCATTTCGAATCCATGGGCTATAGTCCAGCAGAATTAAGCAAAAAAGCCTCGAATTTCAAATTTCTGTATTTTTGCAAGTTTTTGATCCTCAGAGCTAAATTTTCAAATTTGTGTTAATTACGGATGCTCGTTATTATTAATATCATAGAAATCGTCATTTGCAAATTCGGGAAAAAAGTCAATTTTGAAACCATGGGCTATAGTCCAGCAGAATTAAGCAAAAAAGCCTGGGATTTCAAATTTCTGTATTTTTCTAAATAAACGGTTCTCAGAGCTAAATTTTCAAATTTGTGTTCAGTTAAGGACGCTCGTTATTATAAATATCATAGAAATCGTCATTTGCAAGTTCGGGAAAAAAGTCCATTTCGAATCCATGGACTATAGTCCAGCAGAATTAAGCAAAAAAGCCTCGCATTTCAAACTTCTGTATTTTTGCAAGTTTTTGATCCTCAGAGCTAAATTTTCAAATTTGTGTTCAGTTACGGATGCTCGTTATTATTTATATCATAGAAATCGTCATTTGCAAATTCGGGAAAAAAGTCCATTTCGAATCCATGGGCTATAGTCCAGCAGAATTAAGCAAAAAAGCCTCGCATTTCAAACTTCTGTATTTTTGCAAGTTTTTGATCCTCAGAGCTAAATTTTCAAATTTGTGTTCAGTTACGGATGCTCGTTATTATTTATATCATAGAAATCGTCATTTGCAAATTCGGGAAAAAAGTCAATTTTGAAACCATGGGCTATAGTCCAGCAGAATTAAGCAAAAAAGCCTGGGATTTCAAATTTCTGTATTTTTCTAAATAAACGGTTCTCAGAGCTAAATTTTCAAATTTGTGTTCAGTTAGGGACGCTCGTTATTATAAATATCATAGAAATCGTCATTTGCAAGTTCGGGAAAAAAGTCCATTTCGAATCCATGGACTATAGTCCAGCAGAATTAAGCAAAAAAGCCTCGCATTTCAAACTTCTGTATTTTTGCAAGTTTTTGATCCTCAGAGCTAAATTTTCAAATTTGTGTTCAGTTACGGATGCTCGTTATTATTTATATCATAGAAATCGTCATTTGCAAATTCGGGAAAAAAGTCAATTTTGAAACCATGGGCTATAGTCCAGCAGAATTAAGCAAAAAAGCCTGGGATTTCAAATTTCTGTATTTTTCTAAATAAACGGTTCTCAGAGCTAAATTTTCAAATTTGTGTTCAGTTAGGGACGCTCGTTATTATAAATATCATAGAAATCGTCATTTGCAAGTTCGGGAAAAAAGTCCATTTCGAATCCATGGACTATAGTCCAGCAGAATTAAGCAAACAAGTCTCGCATTTCAAACTTCTGTATTTTTGCAAGTTTTTGATCCTCAGAGTTAAATTTTCAAATTTGTGTTCAGTTACGGATGCTCGTTATTATTTATATCATAGAAATCGTCATTAGCAAATTCTGGAAAAAAGTCCATTTCGAATCCATGGGCTATAGTCCAGCAGAATTAAGCAAAAAAGCCTCGCATTTCAAACTTCTGTATTTTTGCAAGTTTTTGATCCTCAGAGCTAAATTTTCAAATTTGTGTTCAGTTACGGATGCTCGTTATTATTTATATCATAGAAATCGTCATTTGCAAATTCGGGAAAAAAGTCAATTTCGAATCCATGGACTATAGTCCAGCAGAATTAAGCAAAAAAGCCTGGGATTTCAAATTTCTGTATTTTTCTAAATAAACGGTTCTCAGAGCTAAATTTTCAAATTTGTGTTCAGTTAGGGACACTCGTTATTATAAATATCATAGAAATCGTCATTTGCAAATTCGGGAAAAAAGTCCATTTCAAATCCATGGGCTATAGTCCAGCAGAATTAAGCAAAAAAGCCTCGCATTTCAAATTTCTGTATTTTTGCAAGTTTTTGATCCTCAGAGCTAAATTTTCAAATTTGTGTTCAGTTAGGGACGCTCGTTATTATAAATATCATAGAAATCGTCATTTGCAAGTTCGGGAAAAAAGTCCATTTCGAATCCATGGACTATAGTCCAGCAGAATTAAGCAAAAAAGCCTCGCATTTCAAATTTCTGTATTTTTGCAAGTTTTTGATCCTCAGAGCTAAATTTTCAAATTTGTGTTAATTACGGATGCTCGTTATTATTAATATCATAGAAATCGTCATTTGTAAATTCGGGAAAAAAGTCCATTTCGAATCCATGGGCTATAGTCCAGCAGAATTAAGCAAAAAAGCCTCGCATTTCAAATTTCTGTATTTTTGCAAGTTTTTGATCCTCAGAGCTAAATTTTCAAATTTGTGTTAATTACGGATGCTCGTTATTATTAATATCATAGAAATCGTCATTTGTAAATTCGGGAAAAAAGTCCATTTCGAATCCATGGGCTATAGTCCAGCAGAATTAAGCAAAAAAGCCTCGCATTTCAAATTTCTGTATTTTTGCAAGTTTTTGATCCTCAGAGCTAAATTTTCAAATTTGTGTTAATTACGGATGCTCGTTATTATTAATATCATAGAAATCGTCATTTGCAAATTCGGGAAAAAAGTCAATTTTGAAACCATGGGCTATAGTCCAGCAGAATTAAGCAAAAAAGCCTGGGATTTCAAATTTCTGTATTTTTCTAAATAAACGGTTCTCAGAGCTAAATTTTCAAATTTGTGTTCAGTTAGGGACACTCGTTATTATAAATATCATAGAAATCGTCATTTGCAAATTCGGGAAAAAAGTCCATTTCAAATCCATGGGCTATAGTCCAGCAGAATTAAGCAAAAAAGCCTCGCATTTCAAATTTCTGTATTTTTGCAAGTTTTTGATCCTCAGAGCTAAATTTTCAAATTTGTGTTCAGTTAGGGACGCTCGTTATTATAAATATCATAGAAATCGTCATTTGCAAGTTCGGGAAAAAAGTCCATTTCGAATCCATGGACTATAGTCCAGCAGAATTAAGCAAAAAAGCCTCGCATTTCAAATTTCTGTATTTTTGCAAGTTTTTGATCCTCAGAGCTAAATTTTCAAATTTGTGTTAATTACGGATGCTCGTTATTATTAATATCATAGAAATCGTCATTTGCAAATTCGGGAAAAAAGTCCGTTTCGAATCCATGGGCTATAGTCCAGCAGAATTAAGCAAAAAAGCCTCGCATTTCAAATTTCTGTATTTTTGCAAGTTTTTGATCCTCAGAGATAAATTTTCAAATTTGTGTTAATTACGGATGCTCGTTATTATTAATATCATAGAAATCGTCATTTGCAAATTCGGGAAAAAAGTCCATTTCGAATCCATGGGCTATAGTCCAGCAGAATTAAGCAAAAAAGCCTCGCATTTCAAATTTCTGTATTTTTGCAAGTTTTTGATCCTCAGAGCTAAATTTTCAAATTTGTGTTAATTACGGATGCTCGTTATTATTAATATCATAGAAATCGTCATTTGCGAATTCGGGAAAAAAGTCCATTTCGAATCCATGGGCTATAGTCCAGCAGAATTAAGCAAAAAAGCCTCGCATTTCAAATTTCTGTATTTTTGCAAGTCTTTGATCCTCAGAGCTAAATTTTCAAATTTGTGTTAATTACGGATGCTCGTTATTATTAATATCATAGAAATCGTCATTTGCAAATTCGGGAAAAAAGTCCATTTCGAATCCATGGGCTATAATCCAGCAGAATTAAGCAAAAAAGCCTCGCATTTCAAATTTCTGTATTTTTGCAAGTTTTTGATCCTCAGAGCTAAATTTTCAAATTTGTGTTAATTACGGATGCTCGTTATTATTAATATCATAGAAATCGTCATTTGCAAATTCGGGAAAAAAGTCCATTTCGAATCCATGGGCTATAGTCCAGCAGAATTAAGCAAAAAAGCCTCGCATTTCAAATTTCTGTATTTTTGCAAGTTTTTGATCCTCAGAGCTAAATTTTCAAATTTGTGTTAATTACGGATGCTCGTTATTATTAATATCATAGAAATCGTCATTTGCAAATTCGGGAAAAAAGTCAATTTTGAAACCATGGGCTATAGTCCAGCAGAATTAAGCAAAAAAGCCTGGGATTTCAAATTTCTGTATTTTTGCAAGTTTTTGATCCTCAGAGCTAAATTTTCAAATTTGTGTTAATTACGGATGCTCGTTATTATTAATATCATAGAAATCGTCATTTGCAAATTCGGGAAAAAAGTCAATTTTGAAACCATGGGCTATAGTCCAGCAGAATTAAGCAAAAAAGCCTGGGATTTCAAATTTCTGTATTTTTGCAAGTTTTTGATCCTCAGAGCTAAATTTTCAAATTTGTGTTAATTACGGATGCTCGTTATTATTAATATCATAGAAATCGTCATTTGCAAATTCGGGAAAAAAGTCAATTTTGAAACCATGGGCTATAGTCCAGCAGAATTAAGCAAAAAAGCCTCGCATTTCAAATTTCTGTATTTTTGCAAGTTTTTGATCCTCAGAGCTAAATTTTCAAATTTGTGTTCAGTTAGGGACGCTCGTTATTATAAATATCATAGAAATCGTCATTTGCAAGTTCGGGAAAAAAGTCCATTTCGAATCCATGGACTATAGTCCAGCAGAATTAAGCAAAAAAGCCTCGCATTTCAAATTTCTGTATTTTTGCAAGTTTTTGATCCTCAGAGCTAAATTTTCAAATTTGTGTTAATTACGGATGCTCGTTATTATTAATATCATAGAAATCGTCATTTGCAAATTCGGGAAAAAAGTCCATTTCGAATCCATGGGCTATAGTCCAGCAGAATTAAGCAAAAAAGCCTCGCATTTCAAATTTCTGTATTTTTGCAAGTTTTTGATCCTCAGAGCTAAATTTTCAAATTTGTGTTAATTACGGATGCTCGTTATTATTAATATCATAGAAATCGTCATTTGCAAATTCGGGAAAAAAGTCCATTTCGAATCCATGGGCTATAGTCCAGCAGAATTAAGCAAAAAAGCCTCGCATTTCAAATTTCTGTATTTTTGCAAGTTTTTGATCCTCAGAGCTAAATTTTCAAATTTGTGTTAATTACGGATGCTCGTTATTATTAATATCATAGAAATCGTCATTTGCAAATTCGGGAAAAAAGTCAATTTTGAAACCATAGGCTATAGTCCAGCAGAATTAAGCAAAAAAGCCTGGGATTTCAAATTTCTGTATTTTTCTAAATAAACGGTTCTCAGAGCTAAATTTTCAAATTTGTGTTCAGTTAGGGACGCTCGTTATTATAAATATCATAGAAATCGTCATTTGCAAGTTCGGGAAAAAAGTCCATTTCGAATCCATGGACTATAGTCCAGCAGAATTAAGCAAAAAAGCCTCGCATTTCAAACTTCTGTATTTTTGCAAGTTTTTGATCCTCAGAGCTAAATTTTCAAATTTGTGTTCAGTTACGGATGCTCGTTATTATTTATATCATAGAAATCGTCATTTGCAAATTCGGGAAAAAAGTCAATTTTGAAACCATGGGCTATAGTCCAGCAGAATTAAGCAAAAAAGCCTGGGATTTCAAATTTCTGTATTTTTCTAAATAAACGGTTCTCAGAGCTAAATTTTCAAATTTGTGTTCAGTTGGGGACGCTCGTTATTATAAATATCATAGAAATCGTCATTTGCAAGTTCGGGAAAAAAGTCCATTTCGAATCCATGGACTATAGTCCAGCAGAATTAAGCAAAAAAGCCTCGCATTTCAAACTTCTGTATTTTTGCAAGTTTTTGATCCTCAGAGCTAAATTTTCAAATTTGTGTTCAGTTACGGATGCTCGTTATTATTTATATCATAGAAATCGTCATTAGCAAATTCTGGAAAAAAGTCCATTTCGAATCCATGGGCTATAGTCCAGCAGAATTAAGCAAAAAAGCCTCGCATTTCAAACTTCTGTATTTTTGCAAGTTTTTGATCCTCAGAGCTAAATTTTCAAATTTGTGTTCAGTTACGGATGCTCGTTATTATTTATATCATAGAAATCGTCATTTGCAAATTCGGGAAAAAAGTCAATTTTGAAACCATGGGCTACAGTCCAGCAGAATTAAGCAAAAAAGCCTGGGATTTCAAATTTCTGTATTTTTGCAAGTTTTTGATCCTCAGAGCTAAATTTTCAAATTTGTGTTAATTACGGATGCTCGTTATTATTAATATCATAGAAATCGTCATTTGCAAATTCGGGAAAAAAGTCAATTTTGAAACCATGGGCTATAGTCCAGCAGAATTAAGCAAAAAAGCCTGGGATTTCAAATTTCTGTATTTTTCTAAATAAACGGTTCTCAGAGCTAAATTTTCAAATTTGTGTTCAGTTAGGGACACTCGTTATTATAAATATCATAGAAATCGTCATTTGCAAATTCGGAAAAAAAGTCCATTTCAAATCCATGGGCTATAGTCCAGCAGAATTAAGCAAAAAAGCCTCGCATTTCAAATTTCTGTATTTTTGCAAGTTTTTGATCCTCAGAGCTAAATTTTCAAATTTGTGTTCAGTTAGGGACGCTCGTTATTATAAATATCATAGAAATCGTCATTTGCAAGTTCGGGAAAAAAGTCCATTTCGAATCCATGGACTATAGTCCAGCAGAATTAAGCAAAAAAGCCTCGCATTTCAAATTTCTGTATTTTTGCAAGTTTTTGATCCTCAGAGCTAAATTTTCAAATTTGTGTTAATTACGGATGCTCGTTATTATTAATATCATAGAAATCGTCATTTGCAAATTCGGGAAAAAAGTCCATTTCGAATCCATGGGCTATAGTCCAGCAGAATTAAGCAAAAAAGCCTCGCATTTCAAATTTCTGTATTTTTGCAAGTTTTTGATCCTCAGAGCTAAATTTTCAAATTTGTGTTAATTACGGATGCTCGTTATTATTAATATCATAGAAATCGTCATTTGCAAATTCGGGAAAAAAGTCCATTTCGTATCCATGGGCTATAGTCCAGCAGAATTAAGCAAAAAAGCCTCGCATTTCAAATTTCTGTATTTTTGCAAGTTTTTGATCCTCAGAGCTAAATTTTCAAATTTGTGTTAATTACGGATGCTCGTTATTATTAATATCATAAAAATCGTCATTTGCAAATTCGGGAAAAAAGTCAATTTTGAAACCATGGGCTATAGTCCAGCAGAATTAAGCAAAAAAGCCTGGGATTTCAAATTTCTGTATTTTTCTAAATAAACGGTTCTCAGAGCTAAATTTTCAAATTTGTGTTCAGTTAGGGACACTCGTTATTATAAATATCATAGAAATCGTCATTTGCAAATTCGGAAAAAAAGTCCATTTCAAATCCATGGGCTATAGTCCAGCAGAATTAAGCAAAAAAGCCTCGCATTTCAAATTTCTGTATTTTTGCAAGTTTTTGATCCTCAGAGCTAAATTTTCAAATTTGTGTTCAGTTAGGGACGCTCGTTATTATAAATATCATAGAAATCGTCATTTGCAAGTTCGGGAAAAAAGTCCATTTCGAATCCATGGACTATAGTCCAGCAGAATTAAGCAAAAAAGCCTCGCATTTCAAATTTCTGTATTTTTGCAAGTTTTTGATCCTCAGAGCTAAATTTTCAAATTTGTGTTAATTACGGATGCTCGTTATTATTAATATCATAGAAATCGTCATTTGCAAATTCGGGAAAAAAGTCCATTTCGAATCCATGGGCTATAGTCCAGCAGAATTAAGCAAAAAAGCCTCGCATTTCAAATTTCTGTATTTTTGCAAGTTTTTGATCCTCAGAGCTAAATTTTCAAATTTGTGTTAATTACGGATGCTCGTTATTATTAATATCATAGAAATCGTCATTTGCAAATTCGGGAAAAAAGTCCATTTCGTATCCATGGGCTATAGTCCAGCAGAATTAAGCAAAAAAGCCTCGCATTTCAAATTTCTGTATTTTTGCAAGTTTTTGATCCTCAGAGCTAAATTTTCAAATTTGTGTTAATTACGGATGCTCGTTATTATTAATATCATAAAAATCGTCATTTGCAAATTCGGGAAAAAAGTCCATTTCGAATCCATGGGCTATAGCCCAGCAGAATTAAGCAAAAAAGCCTGGGATTTCAAATTTCTGTATTTTTCTAAATAAACGGTTCTCAGAGCTAAATTTTCAAATTTGTGTTCAGTTAGGGACGCTCGTTATTATAAATATCATAGAAATCGTCATTTGCAAGTTCGGGAAAAAAGTCCATTTCGAATCCATGGACTATAGTCCAGCAGAATTAAGCAAAAAAGCCTCGCATTTCAAATTTCTGTATTTTTGCAAGTTTTTGATCCTCAGAGCTAAATTTTCAAATTTGTGTTAATTACGGATGCTCGTTATTATTAATATCATAAAAATCGTCATTTGCAAATTCGGGAAAAAAGTCAATTTTGAAACCATGGGCTATAGTCCAGCAGAATTAAGCAAAAAAGCCTGGGATTTCAAATTTCTGTATTTTTCTAAATAAACGGTTCTCAGAGCTAAATTTTCAAATTTGTGTTCAGTTACGGATGCTCGTTATTATAAATATCATAGAAATCGTCATTTGCAAGTTCGGGAAAAAAGTCCATTTCGAATCCATGGGCTATAGTCCAGCAGAATTAAGCAAAAAAGCCTCGCATTTCAAATATCTGTATTTTTGCAAGTTTTTGATCCTCAGAGCTAAATTTTCAAATTTGTGTTCAGTTAGGGACGCTCGTTATTATAAATATCATAGAAATCGTCATTTGCAAGTTCGGGAAAAAAGTCCATTTCGAATCCATGGACTATAGTCCAGCAGAATTAAGCAAAAAAGCCTCGCATTTCAAATTTCTGTATTTTTGCAAGTTTTTGATCCTCAGAGCTAAATTTTCAAATTTGTGTTAATTACGGATGCTCGTTATTATTAATATCATAGAAATCGTCATTTGCAAATTCGGGAAAAAAGTCCATTTCGAATCCATGGGCTATAGTCCAGCAGAATTAAGCAAAAAAAGCCTCGCATTTCAAATTTCTGTATTTTTGCAAGTTTTTGATCCTCAGAGCTAAATTTTCAAATTTGTGTTAATAACGGAAGCTCGTTATTATTAATATCATAGAAATCGTCATTTGCAAATTCGGGAAAAAAGTCAATTTTGAAACCATGGGCTATAGTCCAGCAGAATTAAGCAAAAAAGCCTGGGATTTCAAATTTCTGTATTTTTCTAAATAAACGGTTCTCAGAGCTAAATTTTCAAATTTGTGTTCAGTTACGGATGCTCGTTATTATAAATATCATAGAAATCGTCATTCGCAAGTTCGGGAAAAAAGTCCATTTCGAATCCATGGGCTATAGTCCAGCAGAATTAAGCAAAAAAGCCTCGCATTTCAAATTTCTGTATTTTTGCAAGTTTTTGATCCTCAGAGCTAAATTTTCAAATTTGTGTTCAGTTAGGGACGCTCGTTATTATAAATATCATAGAAATCGTCATTTGCAAATTCGGGAAAAAAATCAATTTTGAAACCATGGGCTATAGTCCAGCAGAATTAAGCAATAAAGCCTGGGATTTCAAATTTCTGTATTTTTCTAAATAAATGGTTCTCAGAGCTAAATTTTCAAATTTGTGTTCAGTTACGGATGCTCGTTATTATTAATATCATAGAAATCGTCATTTGCAAATTCGGGAAAAAAGTCAATTTTGAAACCATGGGCTATAGTCCAGCAGAATTAAGCAAAAAAGCCTGGGATTTCAAATTTCTGTATTTTTCTAAATAAACGGTTCTCAGAGCTAAATTTTCAAATTTGTGTTCAGTTAGGGACGCTCGTTATTATAAATATCATAGAAATCGTCATTTGCAAGTTCGGGAAAAAAGTCCATTTCGAATCCATGGGCTATAGTCCAGCAGAATTAAGCAAAAAAGCCTCGCATTTCAAATTTCTGTATTTTTGCAAGTTTTTGATCCTCAGAGCTAAATTTTCAAATTTGTGTTCAGTTACGAATGCTCGTTATTATTAATATAATAGAAATCGTAATTTGCAAATTCGGGAAAAAAGTCAATTTTGAAACCATGGGCTATAGTCCAGCAGAATTAAGCAAAAAAGCCTGGGATTTCAAATTTCTGTATTTTTCTAAATAAACGGTTCTCAGAGCTAAATTTTCAAATTTGTGTTCAGTTAGGGACGCTCGTTATTATAAATATCACAGAAATCGTCATTTGCAAGTTCGGGAAAAAAGTCCATTTCGAATCCATGGACTATAGTCCAGCAGAATTAAGCAAAAAAGCCTCGCATTTCAAATTTCTGTATTTTTGCAAGTTTTTGATCCTCAGAGCTAAATTTTCAAATTTGTGTTCATCTACGGATGCTCGTTATTATTAATATCATAGAAATCGTCATTTGCAAATTCGGGAAAAAAGTCAATTTTGAAACCATGGGCTATAGTCCAGCAGAATTAAGCAAAAAAGCCTGGGATTTCAAATTTCTGTATTTTTCGAAATAAACGGTTCTCAGAGCTAAATTTTCAAATTTTTGTTCAGTTACGGATGCTCGTTATTATAAATATCATAGAAATCGTCATTTTCAAGTTCGGGAAAAAAATCCATTTCGAATCCATGGACTATAGTCCAGCAGAATTAAGCAAAAAAGCCTCGCATTTCAAATTTCTGTATTTTTGCAAGTTTTTGATCCTCAGAGCTAAATTTTCAAATTTGTGTTCAGTTACGGATGCTTGTTATTATTAATATCATAGAAATAGTCATTTGCAAATTCGGGAAAAAAGTCAATTTTGAAACCATGGGCTATAGTCCAGCAGAATTAAGCAAAAAAGCCTGGGATTTCAAATTTCTGTATTTTTCTAAATAAACGGTTCTCAGAGCTAAATTTTCAAATTTGTGTTCAGTTACGGATGCTCGTTATTATAAATATCATAGAAATCGTCATTTGCAAGTTCGGGAAAAAAGTCCATTTCGAATCCATGGACTATAGTCCAGCAGAATTAAGCAAAAAAGCCTCGCATTTCAAATTTCTGTATTTTTGCAAGTTTTTGATCCTCAGAGCTAAATTTTCAAATTTGTGTTAATTACGGATGCTCGTTATTATTAATATCATAGAAATCGTCATTTGCAAATTCGGGAAAAAAATCCATTTCGAATCCATGGGCTATAGTCCAGCAGAATTAAGGAAAAAAGCCTGGGATTTCAAATTTCTGTATTTTTCTAAATAAACGGTTCTCAGAGCTAAATTATCAAATTTGTGTTCAAGTAGGGACGCTCGTTATTATAAATATCATAGAAATCGTCATTTGCAAATTCGGGAAAAAAGTCCATTTCGAATCCATGGGCTATAGTCCAGCAGAATTAAGCAAAAAAGCCTCGCATTTCAAATTTCTGTATTTTTGCAAGTTTTTGATCCTCAGAGCTAAATTTTCAAATTTGTGTTCAGTTACGGATGCTCGTTATTATTAATATCATAGAAATCGTCATTTGCAAATTCGGGAAAAAAGTCAATTTTGAAACCATGGGCTATAGTCCAGCAGAATTAAGCAAAAAAGCCTGGGATTTCAAATTTCTGTATTTTTCTAAATAAACGGTTCTCAGAGCTAAATTTTCAAATTTGTGTTCAGTTAGGGACGCTCGTTATTATAAATATCATAGAAATCGTCATTTGCAAATTCGGGAAAGGGTCAGTTTTGAAACCATGGGCTATAGTCCAGCAGAATTAAGCAAAAAAGCCTCGCATTTCAAATTTCTGTATTTTTGCAAGTTTTTGATCCTCAGAGCTAAATTTTCAAATTTGTGTTCAGTTAGGGACGCTCGTTATTATAAATATCATAGAAATCGTCATTTGCGAATTCGGGAAAAAAGTCAATTTTGAAACCATGGGCTATAGTCCAGCAGAATTATCAAAAAAGCCTGGGATTTCTCAGAGCTAAATTTTCAAATATGTGTTCAGTAAGGGACGCTCGTTATTATAAATATCATAGAAATCGTCGTTTGCCAATTCGGGAAAAAGTCCATTTCGAATCCATGGGCTATAGTCCAGCAGAATTAAGCAATAAAGCCTGGGATTTCAAATTTCTGTATTTTTGTAAATAAACGGTTCTCAAAGCTAAATTTTCAAATTCGTGTTCAGTTAGGGACGCTCATTATTATAAATATCATAGAAATCGTCATTTGCAAATTCGGGAAAAAAGGTCCATTTCGATTCCATGGGCTATAGTCCAGCAGAATTAAGCAAAAAAGCCTGGGATTTCAAATTTCTGTATTTTTCTAAATAAACGGTTTTTAGAGCTAAATTTTCAAATTTGTGTTCAGTTAGGGACGCTCGTTATTATAAATGTCATAGAAATCGTCATTTGCAAATTCGGGAAAAAAGTCCATTTCGAATCCATGGGCTATAGTCCAGCAGAATTAAGCAAAAAAGCCTGGGATTTCAAATTTCTGTATTTTTCTAAATAAACGGTTCTCAAAGCTAAATTTTCAAATTTGTGTTCAGTTAGGGACGCTCGTAATTATAAATATCATAGAAATCGACATTTGCAAATTCGGGAAAAAAGTCAATTTTGAAACCATGGGCTATAGTCCAGCAGAATTAAGCAAAAAGCCTGGGATTTCAAATTTCTGTATTTTTCTAAATAAACGGTTCTCAGAGCTAAATTTTTAAATTTGTGTTCAGTTAGGGACGCTCGTTATTATAAATATCATAGAAATCGTCATTTGCGAATTCGGGAAAAAAGTCAATTTTGAAACCATGGGCTATAGTCCAGCAGAATTATCAAAAAAGCCTGGGATTTCTCAGAGCTAAATTTTCAAATATGTGTTCAGTAAGGGACGCTCGTTATTATAAATATCATAGAAATCGTCGTTTGCCAATTCGGGAAAAAGTCCATTTCGAATCCATGGGCTATAGTCCAGCAGAATTAAGCAATAAAGCCTGGGATTTCAAATTTCTGTATTTTTGTAAATAAACGGTTCTCAAAGCTAAATTTTCAAATTTGTGTTCAGTTAGGGACGCTCGTTATTATAAATATCATAGAAATCGTCATTTGCAAATTCGGGAAAAAAGGTCCATTTCAAATCCATGGGCTATAGTCCAGCAGAATTAAGCAAAAAAGCCTCGCATTTCAAATTTCTGTATTTTTGCAAGTTTTTGATCCTCAGAGCTAAATTTTCAAATTTGTGTTAATTACGGATGCTCGTTATTATTAATATCATAGAAATCGTCATTTGCAAATTCGGGAAAAAAGTCAATTTTGAAACCATGGGCTATAGTCCAGCAGAATTAAGCAAAAAAGCCTGGGATTTCAAATTTCTGTATTTTTCTAAATAAACGGTTCTCAGAGCTAAATTTTTAAATTTGTGTTCAGTTAGGGACGCTCGTTATTATAAATATCATAGAAATCGTCATTTGCGAATTCGGGAAAAAAGTCAATTTTGAAACCATGGGCTATAGTCCAGCAGAATTATCAAAAAAGCCTGGGATTTCTCAGAGCTAAATTTTCAAATATGTGTTCAGTAAGGGACGCTCGTTATTATAAATATCATAGAAATCGTCGTTTGCAAATTCGGGAAAAAGTCCATTTCGAATCCATGGGCTATAGTCCAGCAGAATTAAGCAATAAAGCCTGGGATTTCAAATTTCTGTATTTTTGTAAATAAACGGTTCTCAAAGCTAAATTTTCAAATTTGTGTTCAGTTAGGGACGCTCGTTATTATAAATATCATAGAAATCGTCATTTGCGAATTCGGGAAAAAAGTCAATTTTGAAACCATGGGCTATAGTCCAGCAGAATTATCAAAAAAGCCTGGGATTTCTCAGAGCTAAATTTTCAAATATGTGTTCAGTAAGGGACGCTCGTTATTATAAATATCATAGAAATCGTCGTTTGCAAATTCGGGAAAAAGTCCATTTTGAAACCATGGGCTATAGTCCAGCAGAATTAAGCAAAAAAGCCTGGGATTTCAAATTTCTGTATTTTTCTAAATAAACGGTTTTTAGAGCTAAATTTTCAAATTTGTGTTCAGTTAGGGACGCTCGTTATGATAAATGTCATAGAAATCGTCATTTGCAAATTCGGGGAAAAAGTCCATTTCGAATCCATGGGCTATAGTCCAGCAGAATTAAGCAAAAAGCCTGGGATTTCAAATTTCTGTATTTTTCTAAATAAACGGTTCTCAAAGCTAAATTTTCAAATTTGTGTTCAGTTAGGGACGCTCGTAATTATAAATATCATAGAAATCGTCATTTGCAAATTCGGGAAAAAAGTCAATTTTGAAACCATGGGCTATAGTCCAGCAGAATTAAGCAAAAAAGCCTGGGATTTCAAATTTCTGTATTTTTCTAAGAAAACGGTTCTCAGAGCTTAATTTTCAAATTTATGTTCAGTTAGGGACGCTCGTTATTATAAATATTTTAGAAATCGTCATTTGCAAATTCGGGAAAAAAGTCAATTTTGAAACCATGGGCTATAGTCCAGCAGAATTAAGCAAAAAAGCCTCGCATTTCAAATTTCTGTATTTTTGCAAGTTTTTGATCCTCAGAGCTAAATTTTCAAATTTGTGTTCAGTTAGGGACGCTCGTTATTATAAATGTCATAGAAATCGTCATTTGCAAATTCGGGAAAAAAGTCCATTTCGAATCCATGGGCTATAGTCCAGCAGAATTAAGCAAAAAGCCTGGGATTTCAAATTTCTGTATTTTTCTAAATAAACGGTTCTCAAAGCTAAATTTTCAAATTTGTGTTCAGTTAGGGACGCTCGTAATTATAAATATCATAGAAATCGTCATTTGCAAATTCGGGAAAAAAGTCAATTTTGAAACCATGGGCTATAGTCCAGCAGAATTAAGCAAAAAGCCTGGGATTTCAAATTTCTGTATTTTTCTAAATAAACGGTTTTTAGAGCTAAATTTTCAAATTTGTGTTCAGTTAGGGACGCTCGTTATTATAAATGTCATAGAAATCGTCATTTGCAAATTCGGGAAAAAAGTCCATTTCGAATCCATGGGCTATAGTCCAGCAGAATTAAGCAAAAAGCCTGGGATTTCAAATTTCTGTATTTTTCTAAATAAACGGTTCTCAAAGCTAAATTTTCAAATTTGTGTTCAGTTAGGACGCTCGTAATTATAAATATCATAGAAATCGTCATTTGCAAATTCGGGAAAAAAGTCAATTTTGAAACCATGGGCTATAGTCCAGCAGAATTAAGCAAAAAAGCCTGGGATTTCAAATTTCTGTATTTTTCTAAGAAAACGGTTCTCAGAGCTTAATTTTCAAATTTATGTTCAGTTAGGGACGCTCGTTATTATAAATATTTTAGAAATCGTCATTTGCAAATTCGGGAAAAAAGTCAATTTGAAACCATGGGCTATAGTCCAGCAGAATTAAGCAAAAAAGCCTCGCATTTCAAATTTCTGTATTTTTGCAAGTTTTTGATCCTCAGAGCTAAATTTTCAAATTTGTGTTCAGTTAGGGACGCTCGTTATTATAAATGTCATAGAAATCGTCATTTGCAAATTCGGGAAAAAAGTCCATTTCGAATCCATGGGCTATAGTCCAGCAGAATTAAGCAAAAAGCCTGGGATTTCAAATTTCTGTATTTTTCTAAATAAACGGTTCTCAAAGCTAAATTTTCAAATTTGTGTTCAGTTAGGGACGCTCGTAATTATAAATATCATAGAAATCGTCATTTGCAAATTCGGGAAAAAAGTCAATTTTGAAACCATGGGCTATAGTCCAGCAGAATTAAGCAAAAAAGCCTGGGATTTCAAATTTCTGTATTTTTCTAAATAAACGGTTCTCAGAGCTAAATTTTCAAATATGTGTTCAGTAAGGGACGCTCGTTATTATAAATATCATAGAAATCGTCATTTGCAAATTCGGGAAAAAGTCGATTTCGAATCCATGGGCTATAGTCCAGCAGAATTAAGCAAAAAAGCCTGGGATTTAAAATTTCTGTATTTTTCTAAATAAACGGTTCTCAAAGCTAAATTTTCAAATTTGTGTTCAGTTAGGGACGCTCGTTATTATAAATATCATAAAAATCGTCATTTGCGAATTCGGGAAAAAAGTCAATTTTGAAACCATGGGCTATAGTCCAGCAGAATTAAGCAAAAAAGCCTGGGATTTCAAATTTCTGTATTTTTCTAAATAAACGGTTCTCAGAGCTAAATTTTCAAATTTGTGTTCAGTTAGGGACGCTCGTTATTATAAATATCATAGAAATCGTCATCTGCAAATTCGGGAAAAAAGTCCATTTCAAATCCATGGGCTATAGGCCAGCAGAATTAAGCAAAAAAGCCTCGCATTTCAAATTTCTGTATTTTTGCAAGTTTTTGATCCTCAGAGCTAAATTTTCAAATTTGTGTTCAGTTACGGATGCTCGTTATTATTAATATCATTAAAATCGTCATTTGCGAATTCGGGAAAAAAAGTCAATTTTGAAACCATGGGCTATAGTCCAGCAGAATTAAGCAAAAAAGCATGGGATTTCAAATTTCTGTATTTTTCTAAATAAACGGTTCTCAGAGCTAAATTTTCAAATTTGTGTTCAGTTAGGGACGCTCGTTATTATAAATATCATAGAAATCGTCATTTGCAAATTCGGGAAAAAAGTCCATTTCAAATCCATGGGCTATAGTCCAGCAGAATTAAGCAAAAAAGCCTCGCATTTCAAATTTCTGTATTTTTGCAAGTTTTTGATCCTCAGAGCTAAATTTTCAAATTTGTGTTCAGTTACGGATGCTCGTTATTATTAATATCATTAAAATCGTCATTTGCAAATTCGGGGAAAAAAGTAAATTTTGAAACCATGGGCTATAGTCCAGCAGAATTAAGCAAAAAAGCCTGGGATTTCAAATTTCTGTATTTTTCTAAATAAACGGTTCTCAGAGCTAAATTTTCAAATTTGTGTTCAGTTAGGGACGCTCGTTATTATAAATATCATAGAAATCGTCATTTGCGAATTCGGGAAAAAAGTCAATTTTGAAACCATGGGCTATAGCCCAGCAGAATTAAGCAAAAAAGCCTCGCATTTCAAATTTCTGTATTTTTGCAAGTTTTTGATCCTCAGAGCTAAATTTTCAAATTTGTGTTCAGTTAGGGACGCTCGTTATTATAAATATCATAGAAATCGTCATTTGCAAATTCGGGAAAAAAGTCAATTTTGAAACCATGGGCTATAGTCCAGCAGAATTAAGCAAAAAAGCCTGGGATTTCAAATTTCTGTATTTTTCTAAATAAACGGTTCTCAGAGCTAAATTTTCAAATTTGTGTTCAGTTAGGGACGCTCGTTATTATAAATATCATAGAAATCGTCATTTGCAAATTCGGGAAAAAAGTCCATTTCGAATCCATGGGCTATAGTCCAGCAGAATTAAGCAAAAAAGCCTCGCATTTCAAATTTCTGTATTTTTACAAGTTTTTGATCCTCAGAGCTAAATTTTCAAATTTGTGTTCAGTTACGGATGCTCGTTATTATAAATATCATAGAAATCGTCATTTTCAAGTTCGGGAAAAAAGTCCATTTCGAATCCATGGACTATAGTCCAGCAGAATTAAGCAAAAAAGCCTGGGATTTCAAATTTCTGTATTTTTCTAAATAAACGGTTCTCAGAGCTAAATTTTCAAATTTGTGTTCAGTTAGGGACGCTCGTTATTATATATATCATAGAAATCGTCATTTGCAAATTCGGGAAAAAAGTCAATTTTGAAACCATGGGCTATAGCCCAGCAGAATTAAGCAAAAAAGCCTCGCATTTCAAATTTCTGTATTTTTGCAAGTTTTTGATCCTCAGAGCTAAATTTTCAAATTTGTGTTCAGTTAGGGACGCTCGTTATTATAAATATCATAGAAATCGTCATTTGCAAATTCGGGAAAAAAGTCAATTTTGAAACCATGGGCTATAGTCCAGCAGAATTAAGCAAAAAAGCCTGGGATTTCAAATTTCTGTATTTTTCTAAATAAACGGTTCTCAGAGCTAAATTTTCAAATTTGTGTTCAGTTAGGGACGCTCGTTATTATAAATATCATAGAAATCGTCATTTGCAAATTCGGGAAAAAAGTCCATTTCGAATCCATGGGCTATAGTCCAGCAGAATTAAGCAAAAAAGCCTCGCATTTCAAATTTCTGTATTTTTACAAGTTTTTGATCCTCAGAGCTAAATTTTCAAATTTGTGTTCAGTTACGGATGCTCGTTATTATAAATATCATAGAAATCGTCATTTTCAAGTTCGGGAAAAAAGTCCATTTCGAATCCATGGACTATAGTCCAGCAGAATTAAGCAAAAAAGCCTGGGATTTCAAATTTCTGTATTTTTCTAAATAAACGGTTCTCAGAGCTAAATTTTCAAATTTGTGTTCAGTTAGGGACGCTCGTTATTATATATATCATAGAAATCGTCATTTGCAAATTCGGGAAAAAAGTCCATTTCGAATCCATGGGCTATAGTCCAGCAGAATTAAGCAAAAAAGCCTGGGATTTCAAATTTCTATATTTTTCTAAATAAACGGTTCTCAAAGCTAAATTTTCAAATTTGTGTTCAGTTAGGGACGCTCGTTATTATAAATATCATAGAAATCGTCATTTGCAAATTCGGGAAAAAAGTCAATTTTGAAACCATGGGCTATAGTCCAGCAGAATTAAGCAAAAAAGCCTCGCATTTCAAATTTCTGTATTTTTGCAAGTTTTTGATCCTCAGAGCTAAATTTTCAAATTTGTGTTCAGTTACGAATGCTCGTTATTATTAATATCATAGAAATCGTCATTTGCAAATTCGGGAAAAAAGTCAATTTTGAAACCATGGGCTATAGTCCAGCAGAATTAAGCAAAAAAGCCTGGGATTTCAAATTTCTGTATTTTTCTAAATAAACGGTTCTCAGAGCTAAATTTTCAAATTTGTGTTCAGTTAGGGACGCTCGTTATTATATATATCATAGAAATCGTCATTTGCAAATTCGGGAAAAAAGTCCATTTCGAATCCATGGGCTATAGTCCAGCAGAATTAAGCAAAAAAGCCTGCGATTTCAAATTTCTATATTTTTCTAAATAAACGGTTCTCAGAGCTAAATTTTCAAATTTGTGTTCAGTTAGGGACGCTCGTTATTATATATATCATAGAAATCGTCATTTGCAAATTCGGGAAAAAAGTCCATTTCGAATCCATGGGCTATAGTCCAGCAGAATTAAGCAAAAAAGCCTGCGATTTCAAATTTCTATATTTTTCTAAATAAACGGTTCTCAAAGCTAAATTTTCAAATTTGTGTTCAGTTAGGGACGCTCGTTATTATAAATATCATAGAAATCGTCATTTGCAAATTCGGGAAAAAAGTCAATTTTGAAACCATGGGCTATAGTCCAGCAGAATTAAGCAAAAAAGCCTGGGATTTCAAATTTCTGTATTTTTCTAAATAAACGGTTCTCAAAGCTAAATTTTCAAATTTGTGTTCAGTTAGGGACGCTCGTTATTATAAATATCATAGAAATCGTCATTTGCAAATTCGGGAAAAAAGTCCATTTCGAATCCATGGGCTATAGTCCAGCAGAATTAAGCAAAAAAGCCTGGGATTTCAAATTTCTATATTTTTCTAAATAAACGGTTCTCAAAGCTAAATTTTCAAATTTGTGTTCAGTTAGGGACGCTCGTTATTATAAATATCATAGAAATCGTCATTTGCAAATTCGGGAAAAAAGTCCATTTCGAATCCATGGGCTATAGTCCAGCAGAATTAAGCAAAAAAGCCTGGGATTTCAAATTTCTATATTTTTCTAAATAAACGGTTCTCAAAGCTAAATTTTCAAATTTGTGTTCAGTTAGGGACGCTCGTTATTATAAATATCATAGAAATCGTCATTTGCAAATTCGGGAAAAAAGTCCATTTCGAATCCATGGGCTATAGTCCAGCAGAATTAAGCAAAAAAGCCTGGGATTTCAAATTTCTATATTTTTCTAAATAAACGGTTCTCAAAGCTAAATTTTCAAATTTGTGTTCAGTTAGGGACGCTCGTTATTATAAATATCATAGAAATCGTCATTTGCAAATTCGGGAAAAAAGTCAATTTTGAAACCATGGGCTATAGTCCAGCAGAATTAAGCAAAAAAGCCTCGCATTTCAAATTTCTGTATTTTTGCAAGTTTTTGATCCTCAGAGCTAAATTTTCAAATTTGTGTTCAGTTACGAATGCTCGTTATTATTAATATCATAGAAATCGTTATTTGCAAATTCGGGAAAAAAGTCAATTTTGAAACCATGGGCTATAGTCCAGCAGAATTAAGCAAAAAAGCCTGGGATTTCAAATTTCTGTATTTTTCTAAATAAACGGTTCTCAGAGCTAAATTTTCAAATTTGTGTTCAGTTAGGGACGCTCGTTATTATATATATCATAGAAATCGTCATTTGCAAATTCGGGAAAAAAGTCCATTTCGAATCCATGGGCTATAGTCCAGCAGAATTAAGCAAAAAAGCCTGCGATTTCAAATTTCTATATTTTTCTAAATAAACGGTTCTCAGAGCTAAATTTTCAAATTTGTGTTCAGTTAGGGACGCTCGTTATTATATATATCATAGAAATCGTCATTTGCAAATTCGGGAAAAAAGTCCATTTCGAATCCATGGGCTATAGTCCAGCAGAATTAAGCAAAAAAGCCTGCGATTTCAAATTTCTATATTTTTCTAAATAAACGGTTCTCAAAGCTAAATTTTCAAATTTGTGTTCAGTTAGGGACGCTCGTTATTATAAATATCATAGAAATCGTCATTTGCAAATTCGGGAAAAAAGTCCATTTCGAATCCATGGGCTATAGTCCAGCAGAATTAAGCAAAAAAGCCTGGGATTTCAAATTTCTATATTTTTCTAAATAAACGGTTCTCAAAGCTAAATTTTCAAATTTGTGTTCAGTTAGGGACGCTCGTTATTATAAATATCATAGAAATCGTCATTTGCAAATTCGGGAAAAAAGTCAATTTTGAAACCATGGGCTATAGTCCAGCAGAATTAAGCAAAAAAGCCTCGCATTTCAAATTTCTGTATTTTTGCAAGTTTTTGATCCTCAGAGCTAAATTTTCAAATTTGTGTTCAGTTACGAATGCTCGTTATTATTAATATCATAGAAATCGTTATTTGCAAATTCGGGAAAAAAGTCCATTTCGAATCCATGGGCTATAGTCCAGCAGAATTAAGCAAAAAAGCCTGGGATTTCAAATTTCTATATTTTTCTAAATAAACGGTTCTCAAAGCTAAATTTTCAAATTTGTGTTCAGTTAGGGACGCTCGTTATTATAAATATCATAGAAATCGTCATTTGCAAATTCGGGAAAAAAGTCCATTTCGAATCCATGGGCTATAGTCCAGCAGAATTAAGCAAAAAAGCCTGCGATTTCAAATTTCTATATTTTTCTAAATAAACGGTTCTCAAAGCTAAATTTTCAAATTTGTGTTCAGTTAGGGACGCTCGTTATTATAAATATCATAGAAATCGTCATTTGCAAATTCGGGAAAAAAGTCCATTTCGAATCCATGGGCTATAGTCCAGCAGAATTAAGCAAAAAAGCCTGGGATTTCAAATTTCTATATTTTTCTAAATAAACGGTTCTCAAAGCTAAATTTTCAAATTTGTGTTCAGTTAGGGACGCTCGTTATTATAAATATCATAGAAATCGTCATTTGCAAATTCGGGAAAAAAGTCAATTTTGAAACCATGGGCTATAGTCCAGCAGAATTAAGCAAAAAAGCCTCGCATTTCAAATTTCTGTATTTTTGCAAGTTTTTGATCCTCAGAGCTAAATTTTCAAATTTGTGTTCAGTTACGAATGCTCGTTATTATTAATATCATAGAAATCGTTATTTGCAAATTCGGGAAAAAAGTCCATTTCGAATCCATGGGCTATAGTCCAGCAGAATTAAGCAAAAAAGCCTGGGATTTCAAATTTCTATATTTTTCTAAATAAACGGTTCTCAAAGCTAAATTTTCAAATTTGTGTTCAGTTAGGGACGCTCGTTATTATAAATATCATAGAAATCGTCATTTGCAAATTCGGGAAAAAAGTCCATTTCGAATCCATGGGCTATAGTCCAGCAGAATTAAGCAAAAAAGCCTGGGATTTCAAATTTCTATATTTTTCTAAATAAACGATTCTCAAAGCTAAATTTTCAAATTTGTGTTCAGTTAGGGACGCTCGTTATTATAAATATCATAGAAATCGTCATTTGCAAATTCGGGAAAAAAGTCAATTTTGAAACCATGGGCTATAGTCCAGCAGAATTAAGCAAAAAAGCCTGGGATTTCAAATTTCTGTATTTTTCTAAATAAACGGTTCTCAGAGCTAAATTTTCAAATTTGTGTTCAGTTAGGGACGCTCGTTATTATATATATCATAGAAATCGTCATTTGCAAATTCGGGAAAAAAGTCCATTTCGAATCCATGGGCTATAGTCCAGCAGAATTAAGCAAAAAAGCCTGCGATTTCAAATTTCTATATTTTTCTAAATAAACGGTTCTCAGAGCTAAATTTTCAAATTTGTGTTCAGTTAGGGACGCTCGTTATTATATATATCATAGAAATCGTCATTTGCAAATTCGGGAAAAAAGTCCATTTCGAATCCATGGGCTATAGTCCAGCAGAATTAAGCAAAAAAGCCTGCGATTTCAAATTTCTATATTTTTCTAAATAAACGGTTCTCAAAGCTAAATTTTCAAATTTGTGTTCAGTTAGGGACGCTCGTTATTATAAATATCATAGAAAGGGAAAAAAGGGAAAGGGAAAAGGGAAAAAAGTCAATTTTGAAACCATGGGCTATAGTCCAGCAGAATTAAGCAAAAAAGCCTGGGATTTCAAATTTCTGTATTTTTCTAAATAAACGGTCCTATGTTCAGTTAGGGACGCTCGTTATTATAAGCATTTTAGAAATCGTCATTTGCAAATTCGGGAAAAAAGTCCATTTCGAATCCATGGGCTATAGTCCAGCAGAATTAAGCAAAAAAGCCTCGCATTTCAAATTTCTGTATTTTTGCAAGTTTTTGATCCTCAGAGCTAAATTTTCAAATTTGTGTTCAGTTACGGATGCTCGTTATTATTAATATCATAGAAATCGTCATTTGCAAATTCGGGAAAAAAGTCCATTTCGAATCCATGGGCTATAGTCCAGCAGAATTAAGCAAAAAAGCCAGGGATTTCAAATTTCTGTATTTTTCTAAATTTTCTAATTTTCAAATTTGTGTTCAGTTAGGGACGCTCGTTATTATAAATATCATAGAAATCGTTATTTGCAAATTCGGAAAAAAAGTCCATTTCGAATCCATGGGCTATAGTCCAGCAGAATTAAGCAAAAAAGCCTGGGATTTCAAATTTCTGTATTTTTCTAAGTAAACGGTTCTCAGAGCTAAATTTTCAAATTTGTGTTCAGTTAGGGACGCTCGTTATTATAAATATCATAGAAATCGTCATTTGTAAATTCGGGAAAAAAAGTCCATTTCGAATCCATGGGCTATAGTCCAGCAGAATTAAGCAAAAAAGCCTCGCATTTCATATTTCTGTATTTTTGCAAGTTTTTGATCCTCAGAGCTAAATTTTCAAATTTGTGTTCAGTTACGGATGCTCGTTATTATTAATATCATAGAAATCGTCATTTGCAAATTCGGGAAAAAAGTCCATTTTGAGACCCTGGACTATAGTCCATCAGAATTAAACAAAAAAGCATCGCATTTCAAATTTCTGTATTTTTGTCAGTTATTGATTCTCAGAGCTAAATTTTCAAATTTGTGTTCAGTTAGGGATGCTCGTTATTACCAACATTATAGAAATCGTCTTTTGCAAATTCGGGAAAAAAGTCCATTTCGAATCCATGGGCTATAGTCCAGCAGAATTAAGCAAAAAAGCCTGGGATTTCAAATTTTTTTATTTTTGCAAGTTTTTGATCCTCAGAGCTAAATTTTCAAATTTGTATTCAGTTACGGATGCTCGTTATTATTAATATCAAAGAAATCGTCATTTGCAAATTCGGGAAAAAAGTCAATTTTGAAACCATGGGCTATAGTCCAGCAGAATTAAGCAAAAAAGCCTCGCATTTCAAATTTTTTTATTTTTGCAAGTTTTTGATCCTCAGAGCTAAATTTTCAAATTTGTATTCAGTTACGGATGCTTGTTATTATTAATATCAAAGAAATCGTCATTTGCAAATTCGGGAAAAAAGTCAATTTTGAAACCATGGGCTATAGTCCAGCAGAATTAAGCAAAAAAGCCTCGCATTTCAAATTTTTTTATTTTTGCAAGTTTTTGATCCTCAGAGCTAAATTTTCAAATTTGTATTCAGTTACGGATGCTCGTTATTATTAATATCAAAGAAATCGTCATTTGCAAATTCGGGAAAAAAGTCAATTTTGAAACCATGGGCTATAGTCCAGCAGAATTAAGCAAAAAAGCCAGGGATTTCAAATTTCTGTATTTTTCTAAATTTTCTAATTTTCAAATTTGTGTTCAGTTAGGGACGCTCGTTATTATAAATATCATAGAAATCGTTTTTGCAAATTCGGGAAAAAAGTCAATTTCGAATCCATGGGCTATAGTCCAGCAGAATTAAGCAAAAAAGCCTCGCATTTCCATTTTGAAACCATGGGCTATAGTCCAGCAAAATTAAGCAAAAAAGCCTCGCATTTCAAATTTCCGTATTTTTGTCAATAAGCGGTTCTCAGAGCTAAGTTTTCAAATTTGTGTTCAGTTAGAGATGCTCGTTATTATCAACATTATAGAAATCGTCAATTGCAAATTCAGGAAAAAAGTAAATTTTCAAACCATGGGCTATAGTCCAGCAGAATTAAGCAAAAAAGCCTGGGATTTCAAATTTCTGTATTTTTCTAAATAAACGGTTCTCAGAGCTAAATTTTCAAATTTGTGTTCAGTTAGGGACGCTCGTTATTATAAATATTATAGAAATCGTCAATTGCAAATTCAGGAAAAAAGTAAATTTTCAAACCATGGGCTATAGTCCAGCAGAATTAAGCAAAAAAGCCAGGGATTTCAAATTTCTGTATTTTTCTAAATTTTCTAATTTTCAAATTTGTGTTCAGTTAGGGACGCTCGTTATTATAAATATCATAGAAATCGTTTTTGCAAATTCGGGAAAAAAGTCCATTTTGAAACCATGGGCTATAGTCCAGCAGAATTAAGCAAAAAAGCCTCGCATTTCAAATTTCTGTATTTTTGCAAGTTTTTGATCCTCAGAGCTAAATTTTCAAATTTGTGTTCAGTTACGGATGCTCGTTATTATTAATATCATAGAAATCGTCATTTGCAAATTCGGGAAAAAAGTTCATTTCGAATCCATGGGCTATAGTCCAGCAGAATTAAGCAAAAAAGCCTGGGATTTCAAATTTCTGTATTTTTCTAAGTAAACGGTTCTCAGAGCTAAATTTTCAAATTTGTATTCAGTTACGGATGCTCGTTATTATTAATATCAAAGAAATCGTCATTTGCAAATTCGGGAAAAAAGTCAATTTTGAAACCATGGGCTATAGTCCAGCAGAATTAAGCAAAAAAGCCAGGGATTTCAAATTTCTGTATTTTTCTAAATTTTCTAATTTTCAAATTTGTGTTCAGTTAGGGACGCTCGTTATTATAAATATCATAGAAATCGTTTTTGCAAATTCGGGAAAAAAGTCCATTTCGAATCCATGGGCTATAGTCCAGCAGAATTAAGCAAAAAAGCCTCGCATTTCCATTTTGAAACCATGGGCTATAGTCCAGCAAAATTAAGCAAAAAAGCCTCGCATTTCAAATTTCCGTATTTTTGTCAATAAGCGGTTCTCAGAGCTAAGTTTTCAAATTTGTGTTCAGTTAGAGATGCTCGTTATTATCAACATTATAGAAATCGTCAATTGCAAATTCAGGAAAAAAGTAAATTTTCAAACCATGGGCTATAGTCCAGCAGAATTAAGCAAAAAAGCCTGGGATTTCAAATTTCTGTATTTTTCTAAATAAACGGTTCTCAGAGCTAAATTTTCAAATTTGTGTTCAGTTAGGGACGCTCGTTATTATAAATATTATAGAAATCGTCAATTGCAAATTCAGGAAAAAAGTAAATTTTCAAACCATGGGCTATAGTCCAGCAGAATTAAGCAAAAAAGCCAGGGATTTCAAATTTCTGTATTTTTCTAAATTTTCTAATTTTCAAATTTGTGTTCAGTTAGGGACGCTCGTTATTATAAATATCATAGAAATCGTCATTTGCAAATTCGGGAAAAAAGTCAATTTTGAAACCATGGGCTATAGTCCAGGAGAATTAAACAAAAAAGCATCGCATTTCAAATTTCTGTATTTTTGTCATTAAACGGTTCCTAGAGCTTAATTTCCAAATTTGTGTTCAGTGAGGGATGCTCGTTATTACCAACATTATAGAAATCGTCTTTTGCAAATTCGGGAAAAAAGTCCATTTTGAGACCCTGGACTATAGTCCATCAGATTTAAACAAAAAAGCATCGCATTTCAAATTTCTGTATTTTTGTCATTAAACGGTTCCTACAGCTTAATTTCCAAATTTGTGTTCAGTGAGGGATGCTCGTTATTACCAACATTATAGAAATCGTCATTTGCAAATTCGGGAAAAAAGTTCATTTCGAATCCATGGGCTATAGTCCAGCAGAATTAAGCAAAAAAGCCTCGCATTTCAAATTTCTGTATTTTTGCAAGTTTTTGATCCTCAGAGCTAAATTTTCAAATTTGTGTTCAGTTACGGATGCTCGTTATTATTAATATCATAGAAATCGTCATTTGCAAATTCGGGAAAAAAGTTCATTTCGAATCCATGGGCTATAGTCCAGCAGAATTAAGCAAAAAAGCCTGGGATTTCAAATTTCTGTATTTTTCTAAGTAAACGGTTCTCAGAGCTAAATTTTCAAATTTGTGTTCAGTTAGGGACGCTCGTTATTATTAATATCATAGAAATCGTCATTTGCAAATTCGGGAAAAAAGTTCATTTCGAATCCATGGGCTATAGTCCAGAAGAATTAAGCAAAAATGCCTCGCATTTCAAATTTCTGTATTTTTGCAAGTTTTTGATCCTCAGAGCTAAATTTTCAAATTTGTGTTCAGTTACGGATGCTCGTTATTATTAATATCATAGAAATCGTCATTTGCAAATTCGGGAAAAAAGTCAATTTTGAAACCATGGGCTATAGTCCATCAGAATTAAACAAAAAAGCATCGCATTTCAAATTTCTGTATTTTTGTCAGTTATTGATTCTCAGAGCTAAATTTTCAAATTTGTGTTCAGTTAGGGATGCTCGTTATTACCAACATTAAAGAAATCGTCAATTGCAAATTCAGGAAAAAAGTAAATTTTCAAACCATGGGCTATAGTCCAGCATAATTAAGCAAAAAAGCCTCGCATTTCAAATTTCTGTATTTTTGGCAATAAACGGTTCTCAGAGCTAAGTTTTCAAATTTGTTCGAATTCGGGATCACGGCAAAACTTATCCAGCTGTGCCGCATGACGCTGGTAAATACACGGTGCAATGTGCAACTTGGAAACAGTTCCCCCGAACTGTTCCAAACATGCGCCGAATTTCGTCAAGGAGAAACGCTATCATGTGACCTCTTCAATCTAGGGATCTAACAGATAGTGCACAGGGCAGGTGGAAGGCACTATCTTCAACATATCTTTTCAGCTGCTGAAATGCAGACGATATCGACATCATCGGACGCTCCCGGCGCCGTCACCTGTCCACGACATAGGACAAGACATCACTGTTGTTATCTACTCCGGTGTATGGTATATCATATATAAACTCGACGAAAACACCCTAGTACAGATTCGACCAAGACTCACCAGAGGAAACCGCTACTTCTTCGGTTTGTCGAAGCAAATGGGTTTAAAATTCCTAACTTGCTAGACAAAATGTATGCTCTGTAAAACTTTGATCCTTCAAGTTCTACTACATGGAGCCGAGTGCTGGCAGATAAGCATGAAGGCTGAGCAAAGAAAAATTCTTCATCGAATAGTTGGTTCCGTATGCGAAGAGGGCGAATGGAGGAGAAGATATAACCACAAACTCTATGAGCTGTATCAAGATGTGGATGCAGTCAAATAAGCACTTGATCTGGATAATGGGAAGCAGCGTGCCTGGGATTGAAAAGAGTGGGAGGCTGCCTTGTCTCAGGCAGAGAGAAGTAAGCAAAGTACAATTATTCTGTCTGGCTAACAGAACAAACTTTTCACATTTTATGTTAAATTTTGCAATTCTTAATTGTTCATGATTTGAACGAGACAGGGTTGGATGCGACCACTTTGCCATAAACCAGACCGTGGCATTGAACGCATCCATTTTTGGCGATTGTTGATATAAATGTCAGTAACAAGGGAATTTTAGGTTACAATTGTTCTAGAAGGCATTGCGCGTGTTGGAATAAATTGTTCAAGCGTTTTTGTTCTGCGTGTATAATTTCTTATACATTAATTTTGAACATAAATACAAAAATCATAACTCAGTATTAAATTAAGTGCCAGCTTATTGATAAAAATTGCCTCCAACTGCCTTAAGACTTAAAATTTATTTCAGACGTTCTTCAACTGAATCTAGTAAAAGACCGAGATCTCAGAGACCGAGGTGAGTTTAAAAACTTTATTTTTTTCAAAAACATAAAATGGAGTTTTGAAATTTATGATTTTTTCCATCGTTTTCAAGGACAAGTATTATATCACCTTGATCAAAAAGTTCACGGATTAACCACCGTGAGACGTTCCCATCGTTCCGATTTGAGTTCTGTTTTCTTTTGTTAAGTTGGTACGTCTGTTGTTAATCTAACTTTGTAAAAGTTACGCAGGCAAGTGTGTTGGCGATTTTTGACAATTTTGGAAATGGACGTCTCAAAAGACATGATTTGCGATGCTGAATCCGATCCCACATTCATCAAAAGGATCATTCCTGGGGACGTAATGCAATGCAGACATCAGGCAAGTGAATGGCGTTTACCAAATAAGCCGAGACAAAAATACCACAACGTTTTCAGTCAAAAAAGAAGGCAATGCTCACGGTTTTCATGGATGGTAGCAAGTCGTCGTAAGAGACCAGAATAGTGGGCAGAAAACTCGTAAATTTTGCACCATGATAACGCATCGTCGCACTGTGCCATCATTTTTCGTAATTTTTTGACGAAGAATGCAACAACATCAAACAGCCATCGAATTCACCTGATTTGGATCCCTGTGACTTTTTTTCTGTTCAATCGAGTTAAAAAAACAGAACGTTGCAGCAGTTGAAAGGATGTAGTGGAAAAATCGCAGGACTTACCAAAAACCGAATGTAAAAAATGTTTCGAAATTTGGATCAAGCTCTGGCATAAGAGTGTTGCACTCGATGGGGATAACTTTGGCGGGGACAATATAGATTTAGATGAATAATCTTGTATTTTTAATTTTATGAATAAATTCCGGGAACTTTTTGATCAAGGTGGTATGTTTATGGGGTGCAACCCAAAGTGTTACTTGTATAGTTTGAAATATGAACTTATCTTATGAGATATGAACGTTACGCGTTACATTATTGAAAGCAACTGACAGATTTCTTTTCATTGTGGCAGCATAAGCATTTGAATGTGATGTTCCCAAGTCAGATTAGAATTAAGAAGTATACCCTACTTTTTCGCCTCGTATTCAAGTTGTTTGTAACTGAGGTACAATGAATGAAAGTAGTTGCGATCGAGTAAAGTCTTCTCGATAATTAAGCATTTTGATTTTTGTGGATTCAATTTTAAGTAGTAAGTATTGAACCAATGAAGTCAGCATTAAATTTGTGAGCTACACTACTTGAGCATCATCTGGATACAAGTCTAGATTAGATTAGTTTGCTGAACGAGCAGGAGGATCATTAATAAATATCGCGAATAGCAGAGGCGAAGAATCGATCCCTGTGGAACCCCTTAGAAAAGGCTGAGAGAGCGAGGTATTTTAGCACCAATCACAACAGCCTGACTCCGATCACTTAGATAAGACATAATTTAATATGATGATTTTTAATTATCAAATGCTTTGGAGAATTCTAATATCACTAAAAATGTTACAATATCATTATCGAGTACTCCTCCGAAAACCTTAAAATATCCTTTATGCAGTAATAACCTTATCTAGAACCAAATTCTTTGTCAGTTAACAACTTCTTTGTTTTTAAAAAATCTATAAATTTTTTGTGTTATAGTTTTTTCAAAGAACTCTTTCGGCGAAAAATTCTTCAAGCTTTCCCAGAGGAAGAAAAATAAGATGCCATTATGATTGTGTTAAATATAAGTGTAAGTTCTGCGAGAATTTGAGGTAAGGTCTTCATGATGAAATGCGAGTGTTTTTCATTTTAACTTGTAGCCGCTGATTTGATTTTACGGACACCGCTCAGAAATTGCTCATCATCTTCTCTTAGGAATCCAAAGATATGTCCGTTGCCAGTGGCAAAAACCCGATTACTTTCATTCCCATTAGCCGGGTCAACAATCGGTCACGCAAACTGGTCATCAAGCAGAACATTGCTATTG
Source organism: Orthonevra nobilis (assembly GCA_963555765.1). Classification (NCBI taxonomy): domain Eukaryota; kingdom Metazoa; phylum Arthropoda; class Insecta; order Diptera; family Syrphidae; genus Orthonevra; species Orthonevra nobilis. The sequence continues at coordinate 59,049,565 of OY743224.1, forward strand.
GAAATATTTCGTTTCTTAAGAACTTTAGCGATTTCTTCATTGAGATAGTTCGGGTATATATTCGAATAACAATGTTCTTTTAGTGTCCCAACGCAAAGCCCACGAATATTTTGTGACATAGAGTTTCCGATGGAAGGTTTTTTTTAAACGCTGAGAGTACAGTCAATATTTGGCTTCCCGTCCTTTTTGCGCACCTTGTTTCTCAGCGATCGAAAGCATTTCCCGAATATGAAGCTGCTTCCAACGCTTGTTTGACCAACGATAGAAGTCTGACCAAGTGACTGACTTCTCATGGAACTCTAATGCTGTGTCGCCAATATAATGTTTTTTGTAGATGATTTGTCCTTGGCATTTGTGTGAAGGCATAACGCTGACAGGAGAATGATGGACTAATCTCACAAAAACACACTCTAGCTGTATGAATGTATAGTATTTCAAATAAAACACTGCGAATTAAGTGAATGCCAAATAGTCGATATAAAATTCTGCGTCACAATTCGGACTCAACCCAAAGGGCGTAGAGAAATCCGTGATTATATAACATATAATCTAAAGCTGAACTTACTCAAATTGCCTGTTTGTAACTAAACAGCTCCGCGAATATTGTGAAATTTTGTGTAAAAACTTTAAAGAACATAGAACTTCAAAAAATAGGAGAACTTTATGAAAATGATGTCTCATTGCGAAAGATCTGATTTATCGAAGCTTGGCAATGGTCGCACTTCACCCAATTTACGTTTGTCGGAAGACGATATCGACTTGAGTCGGATGTAGGCTCCGTAATATGATTTGTGTAGTAGATTGTTTTGGAAAAGTTTTTGATTTCGACTCCACAGTTTTAATTGTCGAATAGTTAAGAAAATACTTTTTTGTATGAAAATAAAGAAATGTTGAGTACTGAACATTTTTACACCAGCAGCGATGTAAAAGAAAAAAAAAATAAATTAAGCTGATTCGTTTTAAAAGGAAAAAGCTACGAATTAAGTCAAATCATAAAAACAATTTTTAAGTGTTTAAAACTTCTGATTGGCAAAACAATCTTTGACTGAAGAGCCAACACTTCATTGAATTAATCTGCACTCGAGATCACCAAATGAATAATCTCCAGCACAGCTTCCTACACAGATAGAAGAGGTTCTAGGTCAAAAGGGTGATGCCCCGTCACAATTTATTTCATTGTATGATAGTTTTTATAAAGCGCAAAATTTTCTTTTGCTTATTATTTGTATCTAAAAAGTTTAAATCAGCTGGAGTAGGACAATTGCATAAAACAAGTATTTTTGATTATATTTCACGAAGCAAAATAAATTGGTCTTCACTTCAAAACATTAACAACATGATACACCATAGGGAACCTCTTTGTGGCAATCGTTTAGCATTTAGCTTAAGCCTCGACAAGACATTTATCCACCCGCTGAACGATAAATGGAATGCCGGCATGCTTGACTCATTTTCTAATCTATTAAAGAATACTTATGTAATGTGGTTTGTTCTGAGTCGGTCGGTTTGTTTTGAATGACGTCGGTTTTAAGTCGAAAAGGAGAAACGTAATTGAGAAGAATATTAAACGGGCTTTTTCTTAAAATTAAAATTTTAAATTTTTCAATGGACCGACATATTTTTGAAAAATATTTTATATTAAAACTCTTCTTTAGCAGCCATTTAAGTATCATCAAACCAAACTTTTGAGTGTGTGAAATAAATAGAAGACTGAAATTGAACCATTAAAAGGTACACGAAAAATACTCTACTCGCAATTTCAAAACTAGTTTATTGCATGAACATAAAAGAGGATTACAATTCTTGATTCCAAGTGGATAACTCAAATATGATTTCCTGCATCATCAACTGTGATATTCTGGAACACTATGCGGACATCAACTGACCTCATATTATTGAAGGCACCAACAAATTCTGCATAGTTTGAAGCCGGTAGCAAGCGATCAAATGGAAAGCCCATCGAACGCTTATCCGGGAAATATTTATCCTTCAAGCCACAGAACGAAGAAGCGTCATCACAAACATCACGACTGTTACAAAAAATATGTTAATACTCAGAAAAACAACAAAATGTTGATGTAGCTCACGTTTCGTTCAACTGCACAACTTCATCATCGCTGTAATTCGATATCATGACGAACAGATCGAACAGTCGTCCATCTGGAGTTCCCTTCGGTAGGAGCATATGCTGTGGCCAACCACAACCACAGAAACGTGAGGTGGCTAGTTCCTCAGGATTGGTTAAACTCTCCTGCACATCTACTCGGCGGAAGGTGCTTGCAAATGGTAGTGTCACACTAGATGATTCAGAGCGGCGCACTATCCTATTTTGCCCCGGTTTCACTAAATCAATAAGGTTAAAATAAGTAATGAATTAAATCGATATAACTTACAGTTTACGGTAAATTTGTCCAACTCAATAGCCGCTAAGCGTTTTTCATCCAGTGTCAACGCAACAGAACGCTCGTCAGTCTTGGGGATAAGAAAAATTCTACAAGTTCCTTGACGCGCAGCCGAGCTATCGTTATTAACGCTTATGATATAGTCAAATGGATCATGCTGTAAATGAGTGAATCTTATGAATGAGCTAGCGCTTGGTCCAGCAAAGTCCATTCCATAACCCATATCAATATCGCTCTTCTGCCAAAAGGTCCTCAACACATTGAACCGAGAGTCCTTTCCTCGAACCTTTACTTGAACCTTTTCAATATTTATGCCGCCGAAATTTAACTAAAAAGTACATAAATTTATAGCTTTTAAGTTAGAGGATAAAAATTGCAGACTTAACTTGTGCCGCTTGATACGGGGGGAGCAGTGCCTTGTGCTTATTTCCAAAATTATCAATGAAAACATGCCATCTGTAAAAAATGGGGTCCCGCATAGCAGTGGGAAGTCCTGTCATAACACTCAAGGTTTCCAAAAATCTTGCATCAGGATCATGTATTGCAGCCAATAAGACGTGACCCAAGTTGTGCAAGTCGCCATAAAGACGCCGGTTTACCGATAAGCTCGACGATTCGATGATGTCATACAAAATGTCAATCCCGCGAGTTTCATCCAAGGGAACCCTATTGCCCGCCGACTATCGATGAAAAGGTTTTTAATAGTAAAAACATATCTATTAGCATTTTAACTCACGTTAATGACATATCCCAAATCGATGGCTTCCTGAATGCGATTGATCCATCTTTCGAGGTCAGACAAGTCAACGCTCAATTCTGGGCGATTGACATCTCTTAGGAACATTCCTGGCATTCGTGATGCGTAAGTCCGATTCGAGGTCGAGTCCAAAAGTTTTGGGTAGTAACCTTCCTTTATTGGTTCTCTCAAGTTACTTAATGGTTTTGTTGTACCCAAGAAGTTGCAAAACCGATCGGCATTATACCTCGCTAACATTTGATGATGCATATGATAAAACAGCTCACCGCGACGATCTTTCATGACAACTTCTCTGGGTCCGTCACTCGGATAGACCAGATGCCAGTGCCAGTGATGCACATTGATGCCGATATCTTCACGAAAATATGCCATTCGTTGTTCCTCCTCACGATCTGAAGCTGTGTAATTCAGTGGAGTCTCTCGAGGAACCTTCGAAAACAACGAAAGTTATTTTTCGATTTTGCAATGAGATTTTAAACTCACCCTATTTCCGGGATTCGGTATGAGAGTAGCTTCATTTCGTGCATCCCCAAGCGTTTTTGGTTCAATAAAGTTATTCGGAAACTGTTGATAGACTGGAGGCACTGGAACATGCGAAGTATCCTTCCTGTGTTGAACGGCAACGCCATAAGCATACTGGAAAAGATAAGCGTTCATGCGGTCCCTGCGAAACTCAAAGAATTAATAATGCGACCAACACTTTTGGTATATTTTTTGCTACTTCATGTACACCGCTAGTGCAATAAATTCTTCCGTATCCTTTGCATCCATTAGAAGTTTTATCAGCTTAGCCGCTTTTTGCTTGTCTCTTGGATTGAACAAACAGAACAATTCATTGGAACTACCTATGAAGTCCAGATTGGGTTTTTCAATGTCCCGTACTGGTATCTGAAACAAGCAATAATTTACTAATTGTACCAAAATTGATTGCAAGACTGAATCAACCTTTATTTCGACATCTTTACTGTAGCTAGATTGAAGTTCGGATCCAATGTCGCAATAGTTTTCGGTAAAAAAACTGGCGGGCAGGTCGAAAATAGCCTTTCCCTTGTCACGAACAGTAAAGATAGGCTCGAAGGGACGTTCGAACAATAGCTTTATTGCCTTGGTTATATACGAAGGATCGCTCATTGTTGATCGAATTTAAGAAGAAGTTACAAGAAAGACCGTTTCGCTAACAAACAAGCTTGAAACTAAATTCAGATTGGATTCGAGAGCTTTTATATACACGCACTGGTAGCAAAGAATTTGTGGCTTCAAAACGTTGGACAGATTAGAAATTACTTATCGTTCTTTGCATTGCAGATAAAGTGCACTTAGCTGTGGTTTGAGAGGCTAAATTTGTTGCAGTTTTCAAATAATTGTGTGTTTCATTGAAAAACAAAATTTGCGATTGATGCAACATTGTATTCGAAACCACAATTGTATTTTTGTACTGCATTTTGCTTTTAACAAACTACAACGACCGCATTGATACAATGTTTCAGTTTTGTAATACAGAGTTTTATTTGAACTCATTTCTATGAAAATCTTGAAAACAGTCTGTTAAAGCCATCAACTTTGCATTTGATATGAAAACCGAAGTAGATATGTAAGCTGAGTTCGCTCTGATAAGGGATGCATGTGAAGGTGAAGATACCTGAAGCTTCTATTTAGTTCGAGAACTTGTGTGAACTCTCAATGACTTGGATATTATATTATTAATCTCATGAATGTGTACATCTTGACGTGAGCCGATTATCGCCTTCTTCAAGACGACATAAACATGTGAAAAAAAACTTCTTCGATCGTAGCATCTTTTAAGCTATTAGAAAACATTTTCCACCAACTAAGTTATACATTAACAATAATGAGCCAAACCACTCAGTCAATTCTGTACACAGAACTAAATTTGCATTCCCATATAGACCAAATTATTAGCAGAGCCAATTCGGCGCTCGGCTTGGTGAGCTGCTCAAATGCATTCTCGAACCCTAACGTAACTGATTCTGATAACATAAGCTTTGTCAAGTCTCTTCCGTACTACACGTTTACTGCGAATAGAAGCCGTACAGAGATGATTTATAAGTTGCGATTCGCGTTGTCTGCCCTAGACGGATTTTAAGAATCTACTGTCCGTTGTTGCCCCAAATGATTCACCTGAGCGCTAACTCTCCAAATTGTATACCGATACCTTTGTTCTGAATTAATTTCCATCGTATCGGCTATGGTCGAAATGAACCTACATCTGGCCAACGACATACAAAATATTCTTGATTTTGATTCTACCAAATTCAAAATCAAAACTTTCCTTACTTCCTTCCTCATATCCTCTTTTCTTAAGCAGATTTAAGCCTTGTCGATAGTTAAAAGTTAGTAATAAGTCTCTCTTATCTTATTATATCGAATGCCTTGTTGACTGACAAGATTCACTCCAAAGTTTTTGAACATAAACGAGGAAATTCTTTACTAGTAAAACGTGCTGGTTCGTTCGAATCATGATTTAGTTTTTTTTCATGTGACTTATACCTTAACCGATCTATTCGAACTACGGAAAAAAAACAAAAAAAAGAGTTTTGAGGCCATTTCCAGAAAGGCTTTGCCAACGGACATAACTAACACAATTCCTTAAGTTCATGAGCAGGTTACATTCTTTCAATAGTGGATCTTTCTATCTTTTTGATAATCATGCACCCAAAAATTCTCTTTGCCTTACAATAGATGTGAGTGACTGACTGATAGAATAAATAGACTGCTTTCACAAACAATTTTTTGTTTATATTAATTGCTCGCTCTTCAAGAAGATATATAGTATGCGTGTAGCACAGAGCGAGCGGAAGAATAAGGAGAAGAATGAAAGATTGTGTAGTGGTTTGAGAGCCTCAGGTGTATTTGGTTGCAACTCACTTCCGCGGTGAGACCGAAATCGGACGGAGGATTTCGATATTGACCTTTTAGCTTTCACCTAATACGCAGGATTCTATTCGACATTAGTTTGATACATGATCTTTTGAAAGTTTGGGAGATTTAGCTTAATACTCCGCTGTCAGTGTTATGCCTTCACAGCAGAGCCATCAACACACAGTCTACACAAACCACTATTTTGAAAAAAACGAATTAGGAATTAAGCCTATACAACAACCACTACAATAACGCCACCCATTAGTCAGATTACTATCGCTGGTCGACCAATCCAATCCAGTGATAGTGCCATTAACTTGATCCCAATGGCAAATGGTGATTGGACCAGATTCGAAATTCTAGACCACGCTACGAATTGAACCTGGGACCTATCAATTGAATCAATTCAAAGGCAGGCGCTCTTCCAACTTCGCCACAAAGCTGTCACAGTATCAACGCTGGAAATGTTTTGAGCCATCGTAATTCTGCACAGTTAGAGATAAGAATTGGCAAGCGACGTTTCTTTAAGTCTTAATTTTGAAATATATGCATAAAAAAAAACTCGGAGAAGTATAAAGTCCTAAGGTATCACCAAATCAACTCTTTGTGGGATCCCCATGAACAGATGCACAAAAAAAAGAGTAGCTTTGGAGCAAGAAATAGCGTCGCCAAAAGGGAAATTGAATCCAAATTCAACAAACCGAGCCAGGTAGAAGTAAGCAGGGTCGTTTTTGGTATAAAATTGAAAGTAACCCAACATTCTTTTTTATGTTACCCAGATATTTAACACTATGCTTTCGAGTAACTTCCATCCCAGCCTTGGTACCAGCTGGTACCAAAATCGACCAGCTCTGGAAATAATGGATTTATCCCAATATCAATTGTTTCTTTTATATCAAATATGTTAGAGTGACTCATTAGCAAGCAAATTACGAATTTTATATGAAACCATGGATGTCTCACATCTTTCTAATCCGGCAACACTGGTACTGCTAGACTACCATATTCCAAGGTATCCGATCATGTTCCCCACGAGCTGAACCTTTTAAAAGCCTGACTAAATGGAAGAAGTAATGCAATAATGTGCTGTCAGACCTTCTGTTTACGTTGTAAGCCCGTTGCTGTTCGTAATGTTTAATAACGATGTTCCATTGATGCTGAAACATTGTAAAATTTATATATATTTTGACGACATACTATTATATTTCAGTTATCCGATTGGATTGGTAGAGGACGCAACAGAACGTACAAATGGGGATTTATTTAATGTTTTTGAATTGTCTCGTTGTAATGAGCTAAAATTTAGTTCAACGAAAAGTTACGCTTTCATCAAAAACAGAGCGATCATGTTACGTCATCCCTTTCCAGTATTGAAAAGAAATCCAGATTCAAATACTGAGAAATATTAACAAAAAAAACTATGATCATATATAATCAAACCCTAACGTGGAATGCGATAATATATTTGATGCCGTTGGCAAAAATATATGAGGCACTAAGGGTGCTGTATTTATCTGGTAGCTGTCTTCCTTCAAATATAAAATTGATGATGATAATGAAATAAAATAATCTACTGAGCGACGCTACTCAAAAAGCATTCAACAATGCTCTTTGCTTCATATACATTATACGGAAGTTTGGCCATAATTCCGGATACACAGACAGCATCTCCGGCATGAGCCTACAGAACCACTTTAACGTAAATGAGCTGCTATACTTGTTCGAATTAATATAAAATAAATAATGCTTCAGAGTATCTTTTGGAAAAACCTCACTTCTCCATCTCAAAAAGAAGTAGGCACAATTCTTCGTCTATGCTACGAGTTTGCGGAACACGCTACTTGATAAATGGAGGAGATTGAACATCATTATAATTGTTTCATTCAACTTTGCACCCTTATCCATCCCACCCCAACCCTCAATTTTTTCTTTCTTACTTTTACTTAATTTAAATGAATGAATTAAATGAAATGAATCTATCAATACTATATATATAGGTGTAACTTATGGTCGGTTTTGTATTAAACTAATGTGTCCTGATGTTCAGTCAGTCAGTGTCAGTCATTAGCTCAGTTTTGAGGTTTTAAAATAAAAATATCACAAATCGAAATTTGTGACCAATTATTAAGTCGTTCCTCTGCAGTTTATGGGATAACAATGATCATCCAGAACAATTTTTTTCACCGAATTCTCCAGATTCAAATATAGCGCATATCCTAGTTTTAAGCATCGTGGTTTGAAGGAACCATCTTGCACATTGATTCCATTTTTAGAATCATACTTTCAAAAAAAAAATCAAATCAGTGTTTTGACTGCAATATTTCATAACTCGAAAACAGTTTTCAGAGTACCACCGGTTTGCATCACAAATATCGCCGTCGGTCCTTAACGTCAGTTTAAAACAGCTTCCACGGCCTTTCAAATTTAATTTTCGCTAAAAAAAACACCGTTTCTATTTGAACGTCAGTTAAACTTTGACTTCCGTTAAACGAAGTATTAACTGCGATGTAAACTGGGCATTAGTGTAACATATGAAATATCTTTTCTTAATTTATTTTTACAAGATGTTCTATAGTGACATTTCAAATTATACAAAATTATTTTTTTTTACAGGAGGCACATATTTTCTGCAAAGTTTTCGATACATGTTCAATTTCTCAAACTTTGTCTTTTCCCATGATCATCATGAGGTCAATCATGTCCTGGAGAGTACGAAGATCAGACTCAATTCTGTTACACACAAAGAAGATGAAAGATCAACCGAGGGTTAAAAAGATTTCTGACGCTACTCTGCCTGCTGGATTTCTCGAAGGCCAATGATAAGGTCAATCACGAGATTCTCTGCTGGAAGCTGAGAAATTGTTTCTCATTTTCTCCAAACGTGGTAAAGCTCATCAGAAGTATCCTTTCAGATAGTTTCCAAAGTGTAGTAGGCAAAAACAACTCTGATTTTATGCTCATTCATGAGGGTGTACCTCAGGGATCAATTCTGGGACCAGTTCTCTTCTGCATCTTTATTCATAATCTTGTACGCTGATGATGTACAGTTATATTTGTCTCGACATTTAACTCATGTAAATCTGATCTAACTGAAGTTTGCAAGTGGTCACTAGCTAATGGATTACTGCTTAACCCATGAAAGACCAAAGTTACACCTATTTTTCAAAAATCGTTTCACTTCAATTATATTCCGGATGTATGGCTGGCGGACACAAACTCAAACTAGTTAAATCTGTTACCAGCCAAGGCTTTGTTTTGAACACGAAACTTACATGTACTCAGCATATTAATTATGTAATTATCAGGATCTAAGGCTGTCTTCGTAAGTTATGGATTTCGGCATCTAAAACCCCAGTTACCACCCGAATGAAGCTTGTTAGAGCACTCATAGTTCCTGTTCTAAAATAAACTGAAGTTGTCTACTTCAAACTAGACTATGAGTCCTTGCATAAGCTTCAGGTAGCATTTAACGATGCTATTCGATATGTTTATCACTTGCCAAGGTACTTATGTGCATATTTCCGAGTGTTCGAAAACCGTTTTGGGACTGTCTGTGCAGAAGTTCTTTGAAGCGAGATGTTGTTTATTTCTTTACAATTTAATTAAAACTAAATCCCCATCTTATCTGTACAATAGGCTGCAATTTTTCACAACCGCCAGGACACTCAATCTTACGTCACTTAAATATAGATACCTTGAATCCGCTCGCCTCTTCTATATAAATGCCATGAGATTGTGGAACACATTGCTTAGTTTCAGGTCTGCATTGTTTCAGCACTTTTCAGTGCAGTACGATCTTTTCCTATTTCCTTATATAATCCTACTCCTACGTCATAATTGTAATGATCTTTGTACTATAAAAGACGCGATCTTAACACATTTATGAGCAGATTGATTAATGTGCAAATGACAGAACATATTTTTCGTAAAATATGTCTTAAACTTATGAAAAAAAAACCTTATGGCCATTTAGTCGATTCACTTGCTTTCCCGACATCTTGATAGGGTCCCTCAACGGAGCCTTTACTTTACGGTGCCGTAGTTTACCATGCACTAGTTTTAGTTCCAGCCAAATGGTCTTGGAAGGCAATTATTAAATTTAGCTTTTCATCAGATTAAGTTTGAGTTCCACTTCGATCTGTGACCTAGTTCAAACTAGATATGCCTGAAAGCGGGTTTTCAATATTTGAGGTAATATGAATAAAAAACTTTTTTCTTAAAGTTTTTTTTTAACAATTTTTGTTTTTTTAAACAAATTTGGTTCGATTTTATCGGAATAGTGAAAAATTTTAATTAAATACTGTTCATTGTGCAATTACTATAAGAATATGATAATTATGATTTCGCAAGCTTAATGAAATCTCCAAATATGCGAGGCGAACTAATTCGCACGAACGTTCATACGTACACACACACAGAGACAATATAATCCAACTCTGCGGATATCGAAAAGTAGTGTTTTTAAATTAATTTAAAATTTCATAGCCCATTTTTTTGCGTAAAGTTGAGTTGCGATTTTTATTGTTGTTCAGAGGACGGAAGGACAAAATTAACAAAGACTGGTAGACATTTTGGTCTGCTATTCACATGTTTCAGTTTCGCGTGTCGTGACAAACATTTTACATTTATTTAAAAAAAACGCGAATTAATTGAATTACTATGCGGTATTGTAGACACGGTCCTTAAAAGTTACATATGCATACAAAAAGGAGCTAAATATGAACCCCACTCTTTTATCGACCAGAGCATCTCCCTCGTACCCGTGCACACCAAGGAAGTAGAAACTGAAAGCTTCTTTTCTCAAAATAAAAATACACATTTCGTTGGCAACAAAATCGCAAAAGGCCAAGAACAATAGAATGAGGTGGAAATACTTTCATAGTAAAACAACTAAGTTGATGGTATTCATACTAGAGGAGGACATCATTATTTCCCTGCCATCCTTGATTGAATGTACACAATGTTGAACGAGTAGGTAGGTATGGGCATCTTTGAGTGGTACAAAATAAAAGCAAATAATGTAAATATAGTTACGGAGAAAGGTAAAACAAAAAACTAAGTGGTATTCCTTTCTATTTTTGAGCACAATAAAGTCCTTAGTGGCAGGAACTAGCGCATGTACTCGTGTTTGCTCGTACATTGTTTTCTTCGTTGGCAGCAGTTTTTTTTATAAACAAAGATTACACTAACAATTATACGTAGCACTGTCCTGATTTGGATTTCAGTTAAATAAAAATTTGGCTTTGTTACATTTGAAGAACTGAATTTTTTCTATGAAAGACTTGGAAGTTGACGTCGGAAAAATATTCATAGAAGTTATTCATATTAGAGGGCATATGAGCTTTTAGTTTTTAACGTCTGATGTGCCTTTTTCGCGTTATAAATTATCTTATTCATTTGAATTCATACAAGTTTATTTCGTCTATCGAAAAGAATTCCCCTCAAATTTGTTCCATGGGAAAATTGTATTTTAATGTCGGAACCCACTGAAAAACCTAATCCTTTCCGCTAAGTCCTCTGCTTCTTTTAAAGTGGCATGCAATGCAGAAACATTCAGTGTTCATGCATTTTAACATCATATTTAAGGGTTCCGTGTCCAAAGGGTGCCAACGGAAAACTATTACTCAGCCTCCGCTCTCCGTCCGTCCGCTCGTCTGTCACAGGGCGCAACCCTCACATAATGTGTTCTACTATGAGTGCTGTAACAATAAATCATAAAATGTTTCTACAGCAAGTCTGCATCAAGTAATCTTTTAATCTTGTGATCGTTTTGAATACTTATATGTTTAAATTTCAAGTAAACCGATTACGAGATTTTACTTTGTCTGGCATAGTCTTGCATATTTATGGGCGATACTATGAGATATCTGAAATTAAAGCAATATGGTGTTGCATACTTTTAGGAGGCGCGAAACCCAGCTGACTTAGTAGTGATTTTTTTTGCACAAAGTAAAGGCTACAAAATAGTTTGCATGCAATTTCAATAAAAGAACTGAAAAATAAGACATTTTTCAAAGGATCATTTGCAAATTAAAGCGCTCACAATTGAAAGGTTTTTGATGCAGGATTATTGCAGAAGTGTGTTATTCTATTACTGAGACTTTTTTTTTAACAATTTCATGCGGGAAATACATCCCAAGGCGACTGTCAATTCGTTCATTTCGCTTAGAGTTTATAGTGGCGTACTGTATGGTGGTGCGGAACCCTTCATGAGTTTGAACCTCAAATTATCACTTGGCCGTTTTTTTATCTAAGCTTAGTATTACACTTCCTCGTAACGGTTTTTGGAGAAATCTGCGCGAAATCGCTGTCGGACGTTCAAGTCATAGCAGTTGCATGATTTGTTTAGATGAAGTAATCAATCAGTCTTACATCCAACGATTTCTTCACGACATAAATGTTCCATGGCCCTGGTCATTCCAGTCATAAAGAAACCTTTAAATTTGTTTGCCAGCGATTTAAGGCCGATTTTCAAAGGATTTTAAGCTAGTCTTAGCATTTCTTGCAGCCTTTGAAAACAGACTCAAGGAAAGGTCACAGCTGTGCATCTGCAACTATAAAAGTTCTGGATGATATCAGAAAAACATGATTTCTCAAAGGCCACTCTCTGCTATATGTTTGGCTGATCACGGCAAGTCTTTGTTGAACATAAGTCAAGATTCTGGAAAATACAGGGGTCACAGGGGTCTGTGCTTATCTCAGCTGAACATTGAGTAATATCAAATTGTGCTTCAATTTAACAAGAATATAGCTAATGTATGAAAAAAAGTAGAGTATTATAAAATGCGACAAAAGACCCATTAATTCCTATCTCTAATAGATCTTTTGAACTCGATCATGTACAAGTCTGGCAGCAAAATAAAACTAGAAATATAAAATAAAACTTGATGCTAAGCTTGTCTTCGTTGTTAACAGCGATCTGTTGTATTTTAACCACATTCACAGAATAGTTGGGCCTTATGGTTAACTATGGAAGCTTGCTTATTTTATGAGCAGTCTGCTCGAAACGGGCCGAATAAGGTACAATTAAGCAGTTCACCTTCTCCCGGGCATCGAACTGGCTGCACTGAAACAGTCTCCTTGTTATGGTATTGACATGGCATGTTTGTTACAAGAAATATATATATATAGATTTTATTCTTGCCAGAACACAAGATGTGAAGTTGCCTCTGTTTTCCAGCGTTACACAATTTTTGAAGTCTTCTGGTTTTAGAGAGACGCCTCATTTACAAAGTCATTTCATACTTTTGAAAAATGATTTATTATTTCCAATCTGAATCTTATCGGAATAACATTTCAAGACCTTCAACAAATGTAGCACGTGAAAATTTTCAAAAGTATCGGCGAAATAACCACACGCTGCTAGAAAAATATGATGACTTCATTTGTATGTAGGTGGCCATATTTAAAAGAGCCACAGCGAGACATCTCAGTGAATAAACGGAGATGTCAGTGCACTCGCAGATTTGTCACCCACTGGGTTCCAAGGATACACACAAATGAAAATATTCACAGACTAGTCTAGACGTTGCCTTCTTACCATGCCAGTTCCCGTCGAACAAACAAACATAGATATATAAATTGTAGATATAATGTTACGCCTTCACGATAATCAAGCAGCAGATGTAATATCCATTTGTACACATTCAATTACGCCAAATTATCCAAAAAAAAGAGGCATCCTTTCGCATTGGCAAGAGTATAAAAACAGGTGAAAATCCATGGAATACAAAAGTGCACTTTCATGTACAAATTTAAAAGAGGTTTGCTTTTATACCTTCAATGCTTGGTCCTTTTACCATAAACAACAAGGTTTCATATGAAATTCATTCTGTATGTAGAGTGACTTTTCCCGACCATGGTTACAACAATATGGTAGACCATGATACTGTGAATGCTCTCAACTTAAATAAGAGCAGATGTGGTGAGCCACACTACTGCCCATCAAACTGTGGTTGTGGTCGTGGTCGTTGCGGATGCAGTACTCCTGGTCACGTAAAATAAAGTTCAGAATGCATTTGGAAATATTTTTAGAGGAGCAGGATACGGTATCCTGTAGTCAAGCCAGGTGCTCGTCATCAATTATGAGATGTGAAGCCTTATACACAGTACTACGATGGAAAAAATGTTGATATAATTAAATTTTAAACATGAAACTAGTGAGTATATTGAATGATTTGGAAACAAAGAAGTTTTATTTACTTCAATTTCAATTCAAATTGAGTGAACAAAATAACACAGCGGAAATAAGTCGGCTTGGTTCAAGTTCAGATATTAATGTATCTGGTTATTATTATTTTGTTAGTGGTCCTAATTTGATTTCTGGTGGAATCTACGTACTGCTTTCTACTCTGGGTCAACTGATTTGGTAAAAAAAGAAGTGATACTCGCATATGTTTCATCAGCCGCCTTTAAAGACATTTAAACTTTTCAACTGTTATTTTTGCATCAATTTGAAGGTATAATAAGACAGACTCTAGAAAGATTGAAATGCTCCCAAACCATCATCGGTTAACCGGGGTGTTTTATCTTCACTTCCTTTGGGGCAAAAATATTTTTATATGTATTTCGCCTGAGGCATGATCTTAAGATGTCTCCTAATGCGTTCAACTTCGATTCATCGTTCCAGACGACCAAATCTCAAAGATGTTGGCTCTTACCAAGATGTTCTTTGGCAATCCGTAGAGGTTCGCCTCGCAATTCGTTCAATCGAATTATTTCATTTCGTATTATTTGTTACGATATTTTAACATTGCAGTCCATCTCCATTTGAGCTCTAAATTGCACATATGTAAAAAAAGAATAGCCGGAGTAAATCTCCAAAAATTTGTTTTTATATTGGAAATGGAACCTTAAGTTTCAAAACGGTCTTATTGTTCTGAAAGAATTCCCGCATGATTTTTTTCTAATCTTATTTCTAACTTCTCATCAGGAACTTCTTGGAATCAAAATGTGTACATATCTCCACGTTTCGAGGTCCGAAAAGTCGGATTCCATTGTTTTAAGAGAGATGTCTCCGTTTGTGTGTGTGTGTGTGTGTGTGTGTGTACGTACGACGTACGTTTGTGAAGACTTTTTCGTCAAGCATAACCTGAGAACAAATCAAGCTTTCGAATCCAAATAAGCTTCGTTAGCTTCTGGTGGTGAATCTCTGAAAAGTTTTTGGTCATATATGATAGAGTGGTTTAAATTTTATGACAAATAAACTGTCAAAAAAGGGACAATATCAGTTCTTCAATTAAAATCAATTCAGTTTTCCCTTCAAAAAAAGTTCAAAAATTCATTAGTTTCCGGATAAATTCTTATAATATTTTTTGTATTGTTCAGTAGAAAAAACATCAAGAGAAAGCAAAATGACAATATTAAAATATAAAAATTAAAGATAAAATTACATTACAGAAGATAATAACATCCGGAGACTTAGTTTATTTACCACTGTTGTGGTTTCTTATAATGAACCAAATTCTAGACATCTTTCCAAAAAATATCAAAGACATAAACAGTCTTCGAGAGATCGACCTGGAAACAGCTATCAAAATCTCCAACAAAAACTGGACTGAATGTGAACCTCTTCAAGTCATATTTTTAACGGAAAGAAAAAAACCCTATGCTGAGCAGTTCCCAGCTCGGAATGATGAAGTGGTGGTAATGTCTTCACTGAAACTATGTACTTTTGAATCATTTCTAAATGGAAAAAAAAGATAATCAAGTTTTAATCTTGCAAATAAAAGCAATTTTCGTAGAAATAATTTCGAAAATGGAGAGAGAAGTTGAGATAAGTCGTCTTTCACTATGTATATATCTAAACAATTTAAATTCTGCAGTCAACAAAAAGCTCATTGCAAAACAACTTTTTAAAGTTTTTGGCACTTTAATAGCACTAGTAGTAGTAATAATTCTTAAGTGTTGTTTCAGTGATAACTCAGCACAAATCTTGATAAAAAGTTTGCTGGGGCAGGGAAAAGTTGCAAAGAAATTGCAGAGTTCGACTGAATCAAACAAAATCTTAGTCTTAAAAAAAAAAACAGTTTCAGTTATAGTTGGCGACCGAGCTTTTGATCATGCTCAACATTTAGTTTGTGAAAATTTTGTCCTCTTTTCACAACATTTTACAGATGCACTGACATATTGTCATTAAGTTTTCTTTTCCTGTGTCTGTTGAAGCCTACGTTAGATATCTTAAGACATTTTTAATTTTTGTATTACCGCACGCTGATCTTTGCTTTGGATAATTATATTTACTTATACGGCCAACTTCAAGCCTAGATAGTCCTGAGCACTCTACAGCGTTGGATAGACGCTTACCAGGGTCCGTGACTGCTTGATCCTTGAACCGGAGGTTCGATCTTCCCGTTCTTCTTGTACCTGATGACTTGGATTCGAGGACTGTCTTGGCATTATTGTCCATTCTCTCGATGTGGACGAGCCATTGTGGTCGAGGAATTTTTGTCTTCCGGAATGTATCCACATCTTTGTGGAGCTCGTTGAATGAATTCGCGGTTTTGCCTTCTCCTCCATTCGTCCACCCCGCAGACAAGACCCAATATCTGACAAAGCATTTTTTTTCGATGGATCCCATTTGCTCCGTTGTTTTGCTTATCGTCCAAAATCTGGTTCTATAAAGCAGAATTAGCAAAATCAGAGCTTTGCAAAGCAGAAGTCTTGTTCTTCGTATTAAGAGTTTAGACCCTGTTTTGATAGGCCGATTAAGCAACAGTTGCCTAGGATTATTTTTCGTTGAATCTCCACTGTGGTGAAAGAAAATTATTTTCAAATCAAAATTACTCAAAGTGCTGGATTAAAAAGTTAATTTCCGAAACTTCCGATAAATTAACTCAATAGTGGGGTGCATTTAATATCGGTTCGTCCGTCCGCCTTAAGAATCCATTAACGATTCGAAGAAGATACTTTTTTAAATATTTATATCTGATAGTCCGAAAGTCCCTTAAATACTTATTTGTGAATGCTTTTCAAAAATATTTATTTGGAGTCATTGTTTTCCTTCCAAATCATAAAATCAACATATTGTTCAACACGAAAACATTAACCCCTCTTAGGCTATGGTACCTTTGTTAAAATCACAGAAAAGTTAATTTAGTTATAACTATTTCCCGAGATAAGAGTAATAATTAATCTGTGAGCTCAAATGATCACTAAAATCTATTTCTTCATTATTATTTCAAGATACGATTTTAAAACCAGCCCCGTGGAGGTAAATCCAATTAACTAAGATAAAAGACCAAATGGAATCCACGCAAACGTATTCAAGTTCTATGCATCTGGGTTATTTACACTTTTAGAAAGTTTTAGTTCACAACTCTTTACCCCGTCGAGCATAGTTATTAAATTACCAGGTCAGCCCAAGTTGCCGAGTGAAAATCTTCTGAACGACTTTATCTGCGTTTCAGTTATTTGTCCTGAGGCGAAATGTGTTGATGATACTACCAAAGGCAAAGAACACATCTTTCAAAGTCCAACCTTTAAAGTTATGAATTGGCATCGAGGGAATTTCCTTACCTTCCTTCTCAACGGAAAACTTGAGAGGCCTTTGCAAATTTTCCTTTGGAATATTTGATGAGGCAAGCGAGTACTTTTATCTTGGGATTGGTATTTTTGAGGAACGCAAGGTACTTAAAGAACATTTTAACTTTGGCTTTGTAACGTAAATAATTTGGAAACAACAAACAAAACACAAGACTTAAGATAAATTTGGCATGACATTAACAGAATATAAAATCAGGAATTATTTTGATAGAAAGCATTTTTTTATTATATCAAACAAAGCAACAAAGACTAAGTCAACAATATTCGAATTATGCATTAATATTGATTAATTCGAAATGCTCCCAAAGAAGGCGAATTCATAATGTTATTTAAAGGGGGCTCCTTATAAGCTTCTGAGACTAACTTGGTTCATGCCTATGGCAGATATGACAATTATGCAACAGCCTTTTTCCATGTCTATAACTTAAAGCACCTTTCCGAAAAAATTGTATGAGGAAAATAAAATTGATAAATATGGAAATTATTTCATTTCATTTATTAAAAACTTTATATCTTTTACATTAGACTGTAACAAGTAAAAGTAAAAGTGTTATCAGGATACATTATTATAAAAAATGAAGTTGAAACGTGGCCATATCTTCTATTATTAAAGACAACAAAAAGTTTTCTTCACTGCGGCGGACTACAGAATACTTTAGCGGCAGAATTAATGTCTTAGCCAGCATCAATCTTGTATCTAGCGGCGTGAAATATTGAGATAGTGATAAATCCCTTAAACAACCAAACACTTTATTTATAATTATCTTAATATGATCATCCCAACTGAGAGTTGGGTTAAACCATATGCCTTAGTTTTTTGCTTTGTCAACGTACTCGATTTCAGAAGTTCCAAGGTATATTTTTGGGAAATAATTTATATCTATTTTGTTTTTGTGAATGACTATACATTTTCAATTGATTCAAATGGTTTCAAATTTAAGGAATTTCTTATAGCTTAAAGTAAAACCTGTCTGAGGTCCTCATTTAATCGATGAGCTCCAGCTTACAACTTAAATATATCTGTACGTCATCAGCATACAAATGTATAGCGCTATTTTTGTCTGACAGTGGAAGGTCATTAATGAAGATGGAAAACAACAAAGGATTGACCCTTGAGGGACTTCTGAAGAAACATTTATAAATTCGGATACTTTGTTTTTTAGTACTGCGGCTTGCTTCCTTTCTACAAGATAGGAACATATAGTATAAGTTTTGCAGTTCATTCTCTCTAGTTTTTCAATCAGCTTTGGGTGTTTTACCATGTCGAAAGCCTTGGAAAAATCTAGCAACTTTAAGAATGTAACCTCGTCTTTGTCAATGGAAATGCGAATATCATCTGTAACTTTTAAAAGAGCGGAGATATAGCTGTGCTTCTGTCTGAATCCGGATTGATTCCTGTGCAGCAGTTTGTTGTTCTGCAGAAATGCAGACACCTGAGAGTGAATCAATTTCTCCATGACCTTGGACAAAAAAGGCAAGATGGAGATAGGTCTATATTCAGGCTGAGAACTCCGCGAACCGCGAATTTTAAGAATGGGTATAACTTTTGATGATTTCCATAGCGATGGAAAAGAGGAAGTTAAAAAAATTGTGTTGAAAACATGTGTGAGAGCTGGAAATAAATGATGCAGGATAATCTTCACAAAGCTAGGATGAATTTCATCCAAGCCAACAGCATTTGACTTAACATTCAAAATAGCTTTTACAACGTCAGTTTGCTCAACACAGGAGAATTCAAATCTAGGCAATGATTTTGAATTTATCTCACTATAAACCAAGGCAGGAGCCAGAGGCGATCTAAGTCGTCCAAGTCCTCTTTATTTTTCCGGCCAACAACTATTTCGCGCAAATTATTCCATAAAGTTTTTGATCAGAAATCTCCTCTGTAAACCAAGAAACCTTTTAGTTTTTAATGTGCCTAGTTTTAAGTGGAACATGGTTATTGATCAAGGATGGTATTTGGTTTTGCAGGTAGAATTGTTCCCGATTACACTTTGATTTATTAATTATGATTAAGGATCTTTCTTAAGCGATATTTGTTAGTACCCACTGCATCGATTTATTGCAAGCGCAGAACTGGATAAAAATATTTCAATTCAATACCTTCCATTCTTTAATTAACAAATGTCATTTATGTCCATGAAGTTAGAACCAAAATATTGGAATTTCAACTTAAAAAAAATTGTGCTAAAATGTGCTTGGTTTGTGCTATCTATTGCACAGGATTTTGAGAGTGGAGCACATTGTTCTGAAGTATAGATTTTTCTAATAAAACTAACTTCAGGAAAAAAAAATGCTTAGTGAGTTGGGATTTTCTTTTTTTATCATTTTCTTTTCGGCTCATGGTAGCACATGCCGAGCACATCTAGGCACACTATTTGCCGTTCCTATCGAATCAAAACACAGGGCCAACTTCACATGAGAAAGAGGACCTCCCTCTAAAATTGCATCCTTCAAGAAATTTTTTTTTGCGATACGACACATGATAGCACAAACCAAGCACAATTTTTTTTAAGGTGAAATTCCAATATGTCGGCTCTAACTTCATGGACATATGTCATTTCCAATTGGCAGCGATGCTTAATCTTAGAATGGTTACTCTTAAAAACCCGTCAAAGGGGTTGTGTCACGAAGGTTCCATACAAACTTCCGGTTCGTCCATCCCAAAGATTTTTCCCGCCTTTATTTTTGGTAACCTTAAAGTTTTGATCCCCCTTGCGAGTATGAAAAATATGCAGCATAAAAAGCAGTTTCCTTTTAATACGTCGGTTTCGAAGCTCGTGTTTTTTTAAGCTCTAAAAGCCGCAGTCATAACAACCTTCACCCATTTTGAGAAATTGGGTCTTGTCAGACACACGGACAACTAAGTGATACTATAATTGTTCCGTTTTTCCTTTTTAGGTACTTAAGCTTAAAAATTGATAAACATGGTACCTTTCTGGCACTGATTTTGACCAGTCAAGGCGCTCAGAAGGCATTTGAGTTGTTGACTCAGTAAAGAAAATAAAATACAACAAATTCTGTAAAACTGAGATGCACACTGGATCCTTAAATCCAGGCAAATGATGCTTTGTTTTATCATTCGCCAAGTTGATTTTGATTCGGATTTCCATGGTAAGTGTTCTGCCTGCTGATCATGAGATGAATATATTGATAGTCAACTAGTGACTGACCGAAAATTCGGTTTCGGTTTTGGTTTCGGTCAGATTCGGCCAAAAAATTGGTTTCGGCTACAGTTTCGGCTTCGGCCAAAAATCGGCCGTAACTCAGTCTTCCACAAGGCACACAGCAATTTGGCCCATTTTGATACCGCGAGGGTTATGTGGATTAACGTATCTACCTATATTGAGGAGATAGTGCATCTCTTAGGGTGCATTGTATCACACAGGCAAGCTCATCTGCTCTGCAGTTTCCGTGGATTTCCACATGTCCTGGAACCCCGTAAAGTTAAACCTTAAAAAAGTCCACTGTCTCCTTAAGGGATACGCGGCGCTCCTTGACAGATGTAGATTTTATGGCAGCTTGGCTGTCGGTCGAAGTGAATATTTCCATAAACGTTACTTTACAACAGCGATTTTGCGGTCGTGGTAAAACATGGAAGGAGAGTTCTAGACTAAAATTACTCAAAAAGATAATCTTCCACTTCCACTTTTCGTTCGAATTCTGATCCATCGGTTGTTATCGAGCTGGAGCCAGCCGATATTGGACAATTTGTTTTTGAGAGTATATAGTCTATAACTGTTGGAAGGAAAATCTACTTCAAAGATTGAGGACTGATCAAAATCAACTCTGGTGCATGGCGAGATTGCATTGAGTCTTACCAACACAAAATTTGTTGTTTGACTAGCACGGTTAACTTCGGGTGAGTTCTTGGTCCGTGAGACGTACTTTTTAATTTGTTTTTTTCTCGTAAATTGACTTCGGACGAGATAATTTCTGTACCTATGTGTAAAAATATACTAAATTTATATAATAACAATTAAAATACATAATCAATTTCAAATTGTCTGAAAAAAGTTCAGTTTCGGACAAATTTCAGTTCATTTTCATTCTCTCCATGACGTTGAAGACTTGACTGCTGTTGCATAATCGTTGAAGTAAGATTAAACTAAAATAAATTAATAAAAGAACATAATTACCATCCAGATATACTTCTTCAGCGTGGGCTCCGTATGAACTATGGTGACTTAAAAAATTCTCTGATTCGATTTAATTTTTTTTCCTGCACAATAGCAACGTATTCGAGAAACTGCTATAAAAACGCATTATTTGTAAAAAAAAGTTTTCTCTCTCTCTCTCCCTCTAATAAAATGTCTTCACTTCTTAGGGTGTCAGTATAATGATTATTGGTTTATTATTGTGATATTACACACTATCACAATGGCTTAATACTTCTTTTTTTTGCAGCAATGACCTCGTGAAGGCACTTTGGTATGAAAAAATGCAAACTTTTGGAATGGAGCCATACAAATTTCTTTCAGCTATATTTTTACATATTTCGGAGAATTTTTCATTTGACTAGAGGCTTAAGTTTTTCAACAATATTCAAATCCAGACTTTCTGGAGATCATTGCTAGACTTCATTACCTGATTTAGACAGGAACCTCTTGATGGTAAACGCTGTTTTCACTTTCGATTCGATCGTTCTGTGACTGCAATGGTATCCTATTAAAAGGCTTTGAGCCGCTGCAACGATTTTTTATGTATTCCGTACCTACAATGCAACGGGATCCTTTTTTTAAGTCTCCGGTCGTTCGTTCAAACCACCTGTCACAGTGCAGTATCCTCGGAACCGAATGAGGCAGACTCAATTTTCAGAGTGTGTACCACGCTGGCCGCTATAATAACAAAAAATAAATGAAGTATAGAGTTAAATGTAGAGTGGGTTCACATCAGTAATCCAGGACGTTAACCAGCCAGTTAACATCATAAAAACTAAACAGCGACAAGGGGATATGTCACCTTGAATTCATCAGATTTTGGAACCTGTGGAACCCACAATAGCAGATACTGCATGCGCTGGAATATGATCCTCTATGTTGCGCTCCTCCATAGTGTATGCCCGAACTATAACTATTCACTGGAGTCCAAATTCGATGACGATTCCCACGGTATAAAATACTGTTCGTTCAACCTGCATGCGCATACGACGGAAAGTTACAAATGGCGTCACGATAAATTGAGTAATTTTTATGTTTAAATCTTAAGACGGAAGTGGAGGAGATCAGTTCGGAAAAAGAATAACGATTCGTTTTCGTCCGAAATCGTTTTATAATAAGTCGAACAGTGGGGGGGAGGTTTCAGCTTCACCGTCCGCGTATTTTTTTTTTTTATTTTCCTCCGGGAGGAAATCATAACTCATCCATCTCAACAGCTGTAGGATTCACTTATGCAAATAATTTTGCGCCTTTAATCTCATGAATTTTGCAGTTATTCTAGGAATATGTGTGTTTTCTTAATATTAATTATTTGTGATAGAGTATAAAAATAATTTCACAAAGAAGTTCAATTTCTAAAAAATAAAATCACTCTTTTGGACAGGAAAAGTATAAAAATTAAATTGTGCAAAAAATAAAATTGCCACCATCTGTCATTATTCATACTTTATAAATTGTCAATGAATTAATAAATTAAATAGATAAATTAGAACATTTTTTAGCCATGCGCGATAGTAATTTAATGACTTAACAAATATTTATATAAACAAAATTTACATAAAAAACTAAATCATAGCAATAACCAAAAATTGAAATTAATAAGTAAATATTTTATTAAATAAATAAATAAAAAAAGGGATGAAATAAATTAACTAGTCAATTAGTAAGCAGAGATTTTTAGCTGCTCGTTTTTTGTTGTTTTTTTGAAAAACTTTACACTTCTTAGCGTTGTTTGATAAACCGCAAAAAAAAACATCAAGATGTTTGAGGGCAAATTGGACATAAGTTGCAGACGCACATTAATTGAATTCGATTCATGAAAACAATATCATGGATTTTTATTTGGATCTGAAGTGAAGACTCCGCAGTAGTTTATGTACTTCTCGTAGCTGGGGTGTTTAAAACAAAATACGAGAGCATTAAGGCACTTTATTGATATTATTACCATGTTTCTTATATACTAGACAAAATTGCTTAAAACTAGCCTTAATTATCTTATGTGTTCTTAACTAACTTACTGTTCCTATGCGGGCTCTCGAAGTTAAAACTACTGCTTATTCAGTGTCTTTCGACTCAACCTGACAGGTGTTTAATTTTTACATTGAAAACAACTTAAAACTAGGAAAATTAAGCTTAAGAAACTTGGTTGCAAGGACTGTTATAATACCTACTTTAACACAACTTAACTCTAACTTACATAACTTAATTCTATCTAAGAAAAAAAATTTGATAAACACACAAAACAGGGAGAGGCACATATAGTATGTCAACATATACCCACTTATACGGATATGGGAATATCCCCTTTTTGCACATGTATATATACATTTTATTATTATTATTTTTTCTTTTATTACATAAAAACTTAACCTTAAAGACCTTAACTAACGTAAGTCACCCACTCGTGCGAAAAAGTATGCATCGACGTCGGCCAACTTTGCCTACGAACCCGCTCGTAATATCTCTCGTTAGGGAAGTAGACACCGAAGATCAGATTGTTATCAGAGTTCATTGTTCTTGCAACGTGATTTCGTGTCAGCTTTATTATAAAATTGTCTACTCTCATTATTTTTGCTCTGTTATATAGGACCTCGTCGGGATAGAATTTTTTGTATTCAGACTCTGGAGTTCTGTATAAACCTAGGGAGGCCCTGAGACATTGCCTCTCAAACAACCGAATCCTTTTCATCAAGCTTGCTTGCTCCGACGTTAAGCAGGCCGGATGAAAGCCATGTAGCAGATAACTTTTATACAGTTGCTGGCTATAAAACAGTCTCTTTGTTTGGGCAAAAGCGTTCTTGGCTCTGGTGAGAGCAGGCACTTTACTCTTCTGTCTGCGAATACACTACCACTTTATTATTTGGAATTCACTTCCGGTTCCTAGAAAAAGGTATTTCTTTTATATTTTGTTTTTCTAAAGTAAAGTCGCACAGTCAAAAAAGATGCAAAAACAAGGTTCAATTGAGCTCAAGTTCATCAGGGCAATGAAATTTTCCATTATGGCACTCAAAAAGGACCTTTTGACTATCCGAAGGACACAGATAAATAAATATCTGTTGCTTCCCCAAAGCAAACGTTGTTCGCAGGCAAACGGCATTTATCCAAATCCGATCAAATACCTCGGTCAGTTCATCTTTTTTATACATATGTATTTACGAGTACATTCGAGCATTATTTTTCATCTGGCACTATCCCAGGCGGCAGTTGGTACTGTTTACATCGCTCAAATACAAGCTCCACAGTGGATAGCACCGACGCACAATTGTGTTACCCAAAAAGTCGATTCCATCCCCTAAAGACATCGTGAATATGGCAACCTTCAAGCAGGATGAGGATCTGTCTTGCGTAGCAGTCGTCTCGTCTGGTTTTTTTGTGTAATTTTGCCATTTATAAGCAATGCCCATGCGGAGATTGAATGAATAACACAAATGCTTTCACTTTATTTAATATGATAACCTTTATTTGATGTGTTTCACTTTAATGGTGAATCCACCTGACCATGCTTTCTGGGCTGACGACGCAACGCAAAATGGCACTTTACGAAGTGTGCTTTCATTTAAGGACATTACCATTACCAGTCAGAAAGTCAACAGGCATTTGCTGGCTTATGTTCAAACAAACTCAATTGGTTATTATCGAATTGCAGTTTGCCTCTGAGGATTGTGAAGGAGTACCAAAATCCAACTGTTAAATTTGATATCTAAATTGCGGGTTTTCTTGAAAACACATTCGTTGGAAATTTTCGAATATAATGGTGAGGGAATAACACATTAGAATGCATAACGAAGAAAATATCTCGGATCTCGACTTTATAAACTTGAGCACGAGCACCTTTGTGTGCCCGGGTGGTCATTGGTTATAAGTGGCTTTGTTTCGTTTATGAAAATATAAAAAAAAATGAATAAAAAACTATAAATTGTAGAACGGTAGATGTGGAATGCTCATGAATAATTCATAAGTTGTACCGGCATGACAAATAAATCCAGGAATTTGTAAATGTAAACGAAAGCCAAATAATATAAAACTAAATATGCAAACGTCTCGGGTCTCCCCAAAAATTAAGTTTTCTTTTCGCAAATTGTGTTTTCGCATCGAAATCCACAAAGCTACGGCAAGGGTATGAGCTAACGTCCCAGGTTCGCATTCTTTTTTAAAATTAAATGGGATTTAAGAAGGGTCAACTACATTTCGTTTGTGGTGAAGGCGTGGGACACGTTATCTTCTGAGCCTTAGCGCATTGCAGTGACTTAGCATGAATCAAACTAAGCAGAAAGCTTATGACTGAATAACAATTACGCCATCCATGAAAACGAAACTTCACAACTTCTATTTGTTTGCTTAATCTTTATGAGTCTAGTTTTGAGGCTCTTAATAATAACTAATAATTATAAAAAAAAACTCATTAATAAATTTTCCAAGAAGATTAGATTAGAAAAGAATGGTCCCTATCCAAAGGGTGCCAACGTAAGTCCATTTGTTGAGGTGAATGTTAAAGGTAGATATGTGTACCACTGTGGTTGCTATTACAATAAATAAAAACAGGTTAACGTATTTTTTAAAAATATGATGTGTTAAATATTGTACGGTCGGTACGTGGCTGACTGATTTAGTCATCTGCAAATACTCGCTAAAGTAGTAAAAATATTGGCGAGGATATCGCGCCTCATTGCCGGCAACTGTTAATGTCAAAAGTCACAGTAGAGCTCGCAATGTCATTCATAACAATAAAATGCAGAAGTAGGTTGTCCCTAGCGTCTTACTTGTGAAAGACTTTCAGCATAGTAGGCTTTTTTCTTTCATTCAAGATGGGCATCATCATTGCCAGTTTCTGTTTCCTTAAGAAGGGAAATCATAGTAGCACACAAAAAAATTATAATAATAAAATTTAATTTTGGCTGAATAAAAGCATCAATCGAAAATCTGTAAAGTAGGTTTTATAGCAATACTAAAAAAGTACAAAATGTAATTTTTTCAATAAAAAATATTTAAAAATGGCGGCTGCGTAGCATATGCCCCAAAGCGCCTATTTTTGAAAGAGTGTCGATGGCCGAAGACGTAGACTCCTTAATTTTTGACCTGGAAGAAAACACCAACACTTTTTTAGTTTTTATATAAGAACAGCTAGCAAGCCACGTAGGATTTTTTCGATATATTGATTTTTTACAAAATGGTGCATGTTTGAAAATAAAGTTAAATTTTTAACAAAAAAACGCCATAAAATCGTCGATAAAAAAAAATTAAGCCATATAAAATAAAAAATCCTACGTAGCTTCTTGCAGAAAGATATTTCAAAGCTACTGTCAAAATTTAAAGTCGATCGGTAAAGATTTGCTCGAGTTATGTCTTCGGCGAGCGAAAAAAAAAGTGGTTTCGAGAAAAACGCGTTTAAAGTTTTAAGAAGAGAAGAGAGAAACCATATGAAAATATATGAGCATACCGGAGATGCGTAACCGCAGAGTGAAAAATTTGATCACTCGGATGCTTTTGCCGTATACCATCATTTGGTATATTATTTTTAAGACCCTAAGGTACCTATTAAGGGAAAATTTTTTTTTTCGAAAAATTAAAAATTTTACTGTGATCTCCCCCCTTAAGCCTCGAGTGCGTAACGATAGAGACTCACCTTTATTTTTGCTTCGTAATACTCATAACGCTCCCAGTATAGACGCAATTAAAAAGTTTTCACTACGCATTATATTATTTTCTGATCATCAATGCAAACAGCTTTGTTTAATTTAATAGGCGGCCAAGAGTCGGACATGCACGCGAAGGGATCTTTTCCATCATACAAAATACATATTTTTCAAAAATACTTTAGGAAAAAAATCGTTTTTCGTATTCGGACCACTTTCTTTTTTACTGTATATAATTGCCTACGGTTTGAATTGTATAGGTACACTTTTTACTGAAGATAATTCTCCTACTTCGTCCGAGTGTTTCCGTATGGATATGACTATTGAAATGTGCCCAGTAATGCTTTATATAATTGGGAAACCCTTGCGACTTGGATTAATGATATTATTTGAACTTTTTATGGTTCCATTCCTCAAAAGGAAAAACGGAATTACCATAGTATCACTTTGTAGTCCGTCTGTTTGTCACCGCATTACCGCATATATTGCAATTCGCAAGAATCATGAAATTTGGCAAGACAAAAACGTTTTCTTCTAAATCGCAACTAGATTTTACGCCAAGAAAAAAGGTTTGTACATAAGTGAAATTTAAAATTAGAAAAATGGGTTTTATGCTGCATATTTTGATGCTCGCAAGGGAATCAGCAGCTAACTGGTCCTACTTACAAACAAAAGTGGAAAACTTTTCGAGACCAGATTTTCGTGATGGACGAACTATTTACATACTACAAATTTGTACGGAACCTCAGTTGAGCAGGCTTCTGTTACCATATATCTTTTTTCAATTATTTTTGACCTTAACATTTTTTTAAGGTTCGATTTTTTTGATCAAAACTTTGAACGTTAGCACCTCTAACACTTTTTCCACCTTGATTCAAGTTCGGTTGGTCCTCCTATTTAGAAGGCTTGACTTTTGGATTGAACAAACTTTTCGAAGGCTGTATTTTTTTCTTTTGAATATTGTTTGCCGGTGATATGAATTCAGATTTTGAAAAGCTTATATTCTGTTCGAAAAATGGTCTTTTAAGGCTTAAAACGTGGTAATTGAATGCGGTTTGTTCAAAACGGTTAAGTTCGGTTCCTTAAACTTCATGTGGCACTTGATTCCTTATCTTCCATAACAAAGATGACCTGCTTTTTATTGCCATAGGGGAAAGTACCATGTACTGTACTATGTGGACATCTAACGTTCTCTTAAAACAGCATAGTCACCGGTTCTAAAAACTCCCGAATTAAATATTTCAGATTGCTGCAACGCGTAAGTGTCTGAAAATAACGCATCAATGAAAACATATTAGTATACTATATGTTCTGTCGCCTGTCACTGCCCACTTAAATGTGACGTTTTCAACTCGATCAGTCAAAATTTGCCAAATATTTCTATTTACAAATAATAGTTTTTGTTTTGTTTAACTTTTCGCGTCTCGAGATGCTTAAAACATTATGAGTAAACGAATGTAAAGAACGTTTACTTGTTTAAAACTCAGTCACATTTTGGTTTCAATTGTTCCATGGTTGAAGTCTGAGATGGGACGGAGAATTTACCATTGCTTTTTTGCATTCATACTATTCGCTGTATTTTATTCGAAAAAAAGTTTATATTCTATGATAGAACAGTGCCATCGTAATGCTTTTTGACATTTGACTGACAACTCTAGCCAAAACATCATTAATTTGATTCTAATACAAAAAAGTCAATGGACCTGATTAAAAAAAATAAATATTTTTTCAGGATTCGAACACGATATGATGGATAAATTTTATTTCTGGCAAACTGTCGATTCTAACAGT
This sequence comes from Orthonevra nobilis, assembly GCA_963555765.1. Classification (NCBI taxonomy): domain Eukaryota; kingdom Metazoa; phylum Arthropoda; class Insecta; order Diptera; family Syrphidae; genus Orthonevra; species Orthonevra nobilis. Next base: position 59,078,729 of record OY743224.1, read on the forward strand.
GGCAAAAAAGTTTCACAAAAGTTTTTACCGAAGGCATTTGAGTGAGAACTTTTATTTTCAATTTAATTAACATTGTCGAAGCTCACAGCGACGAACTTCAATTAAGTCCCTTTAAACATTTCCTCATTCGAAGAACAGAATTCATACAAAGCAGTGAATAATTTTAACCAGAATTCCACTTGCTTGAATAAACATAAAAACAAAATCGAAAGACGTATTCAAGAACTTTCCAAGTGCATATGCATTCGGCATACTCCATCTGCACTCCAAAAAATTTCCAGAAAAAATATTTGCTTTAATCTGCACACAAGTACTGCTAAAGTGCGCTCATCTTCTCGTATGTCATACAATTTTGCAGTCGAAATGTGTTGAGCAAATGATTTCTCTCTTTGGGATAAAATGAAAAGTAATCGCTTCCTCTTAAGGAACTTACGAGGATATGAAAACCGATTACATACTTCCGTTGGTCTTAAATTTAAGTGTAAAAATGTCGCTTCGACTTTCGTTCGAAAAACGAGTTATTATGTACTTCAAAAAACAGACACATTTCTTCGATTGGACATTCTCGTCTTCGTAATTTGTAAAAAAAAAAGTGTAAAAATTTAATCCAGCACCAGCGCATTGTTCGAAAACTTTTACGAGACAAGTTCAAAAGTGGCATTAAAGCAATTTTCCGCGATATTAAGTGTTTATTACCAGCACTTTGCCAGAAATCAGTGCCTACTCGTAGTATTCAAAGTTTATTGAGACAACAGGCTTCCAAGATATAAAAGAATTCAATACAGAATGTTTCTTCATTTTAATGATGAAATTAATTGCAATTCTCTAAAGTGTTTATGGCAGTGTCCTCGAAATGTTGAGGGAGCAGCTTTTTTGAGAAGCATCTTAAAGTCCACTGGACCCATGGCACAAGTAAACAAAGAAAAAACAAACAAACTCGTCTAAGGCACACACAATCCAGGACGTACTCACAAAGCAAGTGTAAAACATACACATACATCCAAACAAATAACATACATACTTTAAAATAACAACGTATGTACGTAAAGGTTATCATAAAGGGAACACGTGCGTGAAATAATGTTTTCGTTTTCAATTTTTATTGTTATAACATCAAATGGTTTTTGAGGAGGTGGAATCACAGAGGTTTTTATTTATGAACAGTAGACTGCGGGGATTTCTAAGCTATGAGGCTTCATGTAATACCATAACTTGCGGAGAATATTTTACACAAAATTTTCGTCGTAAGATCAAAAATTACATACGAAAATATTACTTACGCTTACGACCTGAGAAGGCGTTCTTGGATTATTTTGCGATTATTATTAGTCTACCGAAATTCCTGGAAGGCTATACGAGTTGAGGAAATATGGATTTTATTAGAATCTCAATTTCTCTCTCTTTACTTTGATATAAGATATTTGAACAATGCTATTAGCTTTATATTATTTTTATTATTTTCAATTATAATAGACATTCTAAGAAAATTTCAAGTGCCTTATTATTACGGTTCAGAAGATCCAGCCCTGTGACAGATCGACGGGCGGTTCATTGGTTTGTGTAATATTTATCTTTAAAATAGTTAAAATAAAATAATTTATATTTTTCCTCATACAACTGTTATATTCATGAGAAAATAGTGAAGAAATTATGCTTTTCCACACTGTCCGGCTTCGACCGGTTGGCAAAAAACCGGACGACGAATTTTTAACTTCCCATCAGGAAGTTCTTGTAATCGGTCCGATTTTCGAAATTCAAAAATTTTGCATTTCTCCACGTTTCGAGGTCCCGGAAGTCGGATTCCATTGTTTTTAGAAAGATGTCAGTGTGTGTATGTGTACGTATGTTTGTGCGGATTTTTTCGTCAAGCATAACTCGAGAACAAATCAAACTATCGATTCCGTCTAAGTTTCCTTCGAAGCGTATGTGCATAATGAAGAGCTGAAAAATGTTGGCTACATTTGACACGGTGGTTTAAATTTATGACGAATAAAACTGTCAAAAAAAAGAACGGTTTCACTTCTTCAATTAAAAACAATTTAATTTTCCAATAAATAAAGTTCAAAATTAATAAAATTTATAGTTTTCAACTTCCTTATCAGATGAAAAAATATGCATAAACATATTCACTGCCGTTCATAATTTTCCGGACAAATACATTTAAAAATTTTTTTTTGTTCAATTTTAACTCCAAAAATTTCATCAAAACTATGTTGTATTTCAACAATTGACTAAATTAAGTAAGTTCTGAACTATAAAGACTTATTTAAGGACTTAAACAGTATTAAGTTGAGTCTATTTCATTTTTTTATGTTCCGCTTTCTCTATTTCTTGATCTACGTTTCCACGGGAGTGCTTGGAAAATTATTTCAGAAATTTGAGTCCTATAAATCTTTTTCATTTTTCATGATTCCTTATGACGTCTTCAACACTGACGCATTATAATATGGATAAAATTGCATTACTCGTAAATTTAAAAAAGTTTCAAGGAAGATCATAACATCCGAAGATTTAGTTTGTTTACCACTGTTGTGGTTTCTTATCATGAACGAAAATCTAGAGGCCTTTTAAAACAATGACAATGAGATAAACAATCTCTAGAAATCGGCCTTAAAACAACTATTAAAATCTCCAAAGAAAACAGGATTGAATGTAATCCTCTTGGAGCCATCTTTTTACCAGAAAGAAAGAGTTTCGATGCTGAAAATTTCCCCAGCTCGAAAGGAAAAGATTGTGGAAATCTCTCGTTTGAAACTATGTATTTTTTTGAACTTAAACGACATAAAGGTTGAAGATAATCACACTTTTATATTCCGAGCACAACAAGTGCATCGTACATGGTTCTAAAAATGATTTCGAAAATACATTGCAGAAGGAGTTGACATAAGCGGTCTTTCACAATGTTTATATCGAAAAAACGATTTAAATTCCGCAATCAGAAGCCAAACTCTGGTCACAAATTTACTTTTTCTCATTTCAAAATAACCTTTTAAACTTTCTTTACTAGAATAGTAATAATTTGTAAATGACGTTTCAATGTTAGCTAAGCAGAATTTTAACTTACTTCTGGCTGCCTGTCCCTAACAAGTTTAAGGCTTTACTGGTGAAGTTTGCAAAACAAATTCAATTGCCATACGTTTGGCAAAGAAAACTCCCGCTCAAAGTTAGAGCACTGTGGTCACTAAGAAAATAAGTTTTAAATGGAATTCAGAAACTGCCCTCTCTTGTTTTCTATTGACAAAGTGAACAACAAATGCAATTGGCCGTAAGTTGGAACAAACGGGTTGTAAAACAGTTATGTAAATGCGAGAAATATTCTGTAATTCAGTATAAGTGTTCAAACTGCGTGTTTTAATCTCGTGCGCAACATTCTCAAGCTGTACCAACGGTCGCAACGTCTTTGAAGAGCATGAGGATGTTGAGAGATTAAGAAACAGGAAAGAGGTTTGAAAAAATTCTACAAACAGATAAAACAATTATATCAAGGTTACAGACCCCAAACCAAAACCTGCAAAGTGCAAAATGAAAAACTCATATTAGAATTGTAGTCAATGCTGAGGACATGGAAGAACCACTTGTGCAGACTGTATAACGGCAACGAAGAATAAAATTCCGCTGGCAAGTCTGAATCTTTCCAGGAAGATGACGCAGGCCAACAGTGTGCACCAGACCTAGACGAGGTAAAGATAGCAATAACCTTTATAAGCTTAAATCGAATAACCCTTAAAGTCACAGTGGTACTGCCAGAGCACCACCTATTTAAACCGCTGTCAAAAATGTTCTATTGTATATTTTAGTCTAAATATTTGTATTCGGGGGTTTTCGGGGCCGTTGATTACAAAATTAATATAGGATCCGCCATCTTGAACATGCAAAGTAACGAAGCACTAACATAAGACTCGTGATCTGTGACCTTAAAACCGTAAACCATTTTTTTTTTGGAATTTGATTGAATTTTACGAATTAAGCCCGCCAACTTTGATCCACCATTTTTTAAATTTGTAAATCTAACCTCAAATTTGTAATAAGTCACCACGAAAGGTAAATCGAGTAAAAAATTCAGACCAAAATATGCAATACAATTATGTCTGATCGGTTGGTCTAAACGATTCAATTGCTCATATTCGTGATCAGCATCCCCAAAAACCTCTGCATACCAATTTTAGTGAAATTTGATTGAAGTTCACAAATTTGGTCTGCCATCTTGGATTTGAAAATTATAAAAATATAACCTCAGATTCGTGATCAGCGATTCCAAAAATCACCGAGTACAAAATTTCAGGTCAAAATATGCAGTAGAAAAAAGCATGACTCAGAGGGATAAAGTCACTTTAGCTATCGAACTTTTCAATGTGCATCAAAGATGAATAGATTCCCAGTATTATTTGCCAAATCTTGAAGAAAAGAGACCATCAAAGCTGTGCCAATTATAGAGGTATCAATCTTTTAAATGAAGCCTGTTACACCTTTCCCGCCGTAAACGCTAGAAACTGTTCGTCAACAACCTGATAGGTACATATCAATGTAGTTTTCGCCCAGAAAACTCCACCATAGACTTAATGTTGACATTTCGGCAGATCTTGGGAAAAACGCACGGACCATCTTTTCATCAATTTCAAGACGAGAGACGAGATGTATGAAGCCATGTCTAGGCTTGGCATCCCATCCAAGCTCGTTCTTTTGTGCAGGATGATGATGGAAAACTCATGCTGCTCCATTAAGATCGGCAAAGACGTCAGCAACCCATTTGATGTCAAACAACGTTTTAGGCAACGTGATGCACATTGAACTTGAAACAATAGTGCAAAAGTCCCGTGTAAACACTAGACTCGCATAAGCCAAAGATATTGATATACTAAGGGAACGTAGCTTGGTGTCAACAGTGCGTTTATAACAGAATGTTAATATAGACAGCTATAACTTTGAAATAGTTAGGGACTTTGTCTGCCTAGGCTTCGCTGCAAACACGGATAATAACACTTAAGCTGACATCAAAGAAGAAAACCTGTCGCTAAGAAAGTAATTATGTAACGCCCTTTCTCGAAGAACTTAAGGGGGGAAATTACAGTAGCACATAAAAAATAGGCATATTTTCGGGTATTAATCTTGGCTGAATAAAAGTATCAATCGAAAATCTGTCAAGTAGGTTTTATAGCAATACTAAAAAAGTACAAAATTTATTTTTTTCAATAAAAAATATTTAAAAATGGCGGCTGCGCAGCATATGCCCCAAGGCGCCTATTTTTGAAAGCGTGTCGATGTCGATGTCGATATATTGATTTTTTACAAAATGGTGCATGTTTGAAAATAAATTTTCAACAAAAATTTTTAACAAAAAAAAACGCCATAAAATCGTCGATAAAAAAAAATTAAGCCATATGAAATAAAAAATCCTATGTAGCTCCTTGGAAAAAGATATTTCGAAGCTACTGTCAAAGTCGATCGGTAAAGATTTGCTCGAGTTATGTCTTCGGCGAGCTCAAAAAAAGTGGTTTCGAGAAAAACGCGTTTAAAGTTTTTAGTACTGAGAAACCATATGAAATTATATGAGCATACCGGAGAGGCGTTACCGCAGAGTGAAAAATTTGGTCACTCGGACACTTTTGCCGTATCATTTGGTATATTATTTTTAAGACCCTAAAGCACCTTTTAAGCGAAACATTTTTTTTTTCGAAAAATTAAAAATTTTACTGTGATTTCCCCCCTTAAGTGTGGCTCCATTAGATTTCTATCATCCCCGTCCTACTGTGTGCATAGTGCAGAAGCGTGGACACTTTCAAAAGCGGATGAAGGCGACTTAGGTAGTTTCGAGAGAAAAGTGTGAAAAATTAATATTTAATTCACAATTAATATTTTATACGATTCAAAGCTTAAAAAAATATGTATTTTATTTTTTTGATTGCAATGCATTTATCTAGGGAATGAAACGATGTTTCCATATCCCAAATGGAATTTGATGGTGACGGCAAATAAAATGGCACCTACATTTTTTTTTTATCTTGATGCGGAAGAAGAAGTTCATGGTATGGGCAGACCTACCAGCACCCAAAACCATTTTTTTGAAACGTTTTATACTTGTGAAGTTCAAAATATGTAAGCGGTTAAAAGATAAAACTATTCTGCGAACTGCTTTCGTTAACAAAATATTGTTCTGTACACGGGCTTTGAATTGCAAAGTTAATACGTGCATTTGAAAGAGTCTTAATGGCATTACTAGTGAAAGATAGATAGATAGATATTTTTATTTTCGAATTGAAGTTTTCATGAATTTTGTCGCACAATTAACACAGAGATTCGATACGTATTATATCTTACAACTGAAATATATTTTATATATAAACAGTATTTTTTTATATATTTTTTTATTTACAATGATACAAGAATATGGAAAAATTGATCAAGAATCGGAAAGAAAACTACGAGAAAAAACATTCATGTAAGTGGATTTAAGTAAAAAGTGTTGTCCAAAACATTATGAAAAAAAGAAAATAAAGATATGTTTAAATAAATAAACAAAAATTGTATGTGAGCAACAAATAAATGAGCAAATACCAAATAAATAAGATAGACAAAAAAACAAATAATAGTCAAGTGATAGTGTAAATAATGAAGTAGTGAAATAAATAAATAGATAAATAATTATAAATATAATTAGAAAATAAATAAATATATATAATAAATAATAATAAAAAATATATGTAAATAAATAAATAAATAAGTAAATAAATGACTACTAGTGAAAAACTTATTGAAAACATTATCATTTCTTCTAAATTCTGATTTGTCTGTCGTTGAAAACACATTCACTACCTTAAAACATCCGAGTGTTTTTTTTTCGTTTGTATAGTTAATATAAGGAGGCTTCTAGGAATGGAAGGTTTCGATAATGCATTGTATGAGCATTTGGCCGACTTTTAAATTGTTTTTTTTTTCATTTTCCCTTTTTCTTGCAATATATTAAATTATTTATATTTTTTTGTAAATTGTTAATCATGATTCTTGTCAAATCTTAATTTTGACTTTGTATAAAATATTATAAATATAATTTTTTATATAATTTAAGTGAAGTCTGCTCAGCTTGTGAAGTTCATTAGCACACTAATTTAACCCACTTCCAATGTAAAACTCTTGCAATATTTATAGTTATTGTTAAAGATATAAATCTGCTAAGATGCAAATTTTCCAAGGAAGATAATTATTTTTAGAAAGATAGTCTACATGTTATGTTGCAAATCGACGAGATGTGGTTCATGAGAAGATTGATTCCTGCGCACATTGACTGATTTGATTGGAGTGTTTGGAGATTGAAGTTTGATAATCTTTCTGAAAGCTTTCAGCTTATCGATCTCATAAGAGTGTACATCTGCTTTCCACTCAATTTATTGGTTCACTGTGTCCTCAGCTGCTCGATAAATACCCAGAAGAACCAGTTTCATCAACCAGTAGATTTCGATTCTTATTACATGACTGACATTTTTATTGATTTAAAATGACATATATGCACTCTTCTTTATGTCTGTGCATAAAAACGTTACTTAAATAATTATATCCTTCTATTACTATTCAGCTATATTTATTTCACAATATAAACAATGTTTAATTATAAAAATATATTAGAAAAAAATATGAATTTATTTATCGCCACGAAGACTTAATTTTTAATCAAAAATTAGCCATGACGAGGAAAAGTTTATAAACATGTCAAAGTTTTGAACTTTTTAACTACTCCCACTAAAATTTAACGCAAGAAGACAAGCAGCCCTCAGTTTAACAAATGTTTCAATAACTTCTTGGAAATCCCACAACAACCACGAGGCATACCAAAAAAAAAAACAAGTGAACCAAGCATTTAATCCATCACATTCGGTCGGACCCACTTCAGCTCAGTACGCGTTATGATCCTACCCAAGTTGAATCCCTAGTCGACCCTCGCAGTAAATCCCAAGCCATAAGGAACTCCTATAATTTCGCAACGAGTTCTTACAAAATAGAAAAACAAAATCAGGAATAAATGGTATGAAAAAACTGTTTAGACAGCGCACTTTCTCATCGGGGATAAACTTTTGCTTTCATTTGCGCTAAGAGGATGGAATTGAAGAACGGACCGCGTTCCCATGGTGGATCTGAATGGATGAAATATGACAAAAGGAAAATTTCAAAAACAAAACAAAAAAAAAACGAAACTACACAACACAGCAAGAAGGATCCCCCTTTCACCAGTTTTAAGATGAAAGGACATTCTGTTCTGGAGATAATAACTTTTGTCCTTCTGGAAAACTTTATAGAAAAAAAAAACAGCCCCAATGTTTTAATTTCTCATTTACCAAACAAAAAGCTCGGCTCTATTATTTGAAGGCAAGATAGTGTAACGAAACAATATTAATTGTCTTGATGGTAATTTAAAGTGGACATTTTTTAAAACAAAAACCCACCTAAGAAACCTGAAATATAGCATACGTGAATAATTTCCAACAAATTTTATGCTGTGTCTGCTTGTAGAATTTTCTCATCTCATCTTACTCTTTTGTCATTTGTTACTTCGGCACGTTCAGCTTTAATTACGTGAGGGATTTCCTTCTAATTTTCTTAGCGACAGGTGGTTACCTCAGGAACAACATGCTTCGGTCAGCGATAAATAAATGGAAGTTTATGGCCAAATATACACGCGTCTGTTTAATTACCATTGTTTCTGTCGTATTGTCAACGACGTTTAATTCGTATTTCGTTCTGAGTAAATAATGTAGCATGTTAACATTGGTATAGATCAGTCCCTAGGTGGTCAGATTGAAATGGAAATTATTACGGAAAAAGTTAAATAAAAACCTGTAAAGAAGAAACATCAGACACTCAATTCAAACAAGATAATTGCTGTGTGCTCTGTTGTAATCAATTAAAAGAGCACACAAGCGGTTGAGAGTCCACATCGAATAATAGATTTTGGTTCATTCTTAATTGACGATTAGATGACTTTCGCCATAAATAAGCTTTAATATTCTTTTCTCGATGAAGGGCTTCAATAAATTTAATGAGATTGAGATGCGAAATTTATGTACGTACGTTTTGCTGTCTTAAGATAACTCCAATATCTCAAAGATATATCAGTTTGGCAATCGCGGATTTTTTTTTAGAAAAAAAAGACATTTTTTTAATGGAATGAAATAACTTTACTCTGTAATGTATTGCTCATTTTGAGTAATGATCTTTTGCCATTTTTCAGGCAGCATCATAATTCCACTTCTGGTTTTTATCAGCAAAAAACTGAACCAGGTACGATTTGACATCACCATTATTATAAAAATTATAACCATTCAAGGAGTTTTGCAAAGATCGAGATAAAAAGGAATCAGATGGTGCAGGGTCAGGACATCCACCATGATGTGGTAAAACAACGCAACCAAGCTCCAATAATTTTTGCCGAGTGACCAAAGTTGTGTGTGGCCTTGCATTGTCATGATGCAATACAACACCTTTTCGATTTGTCAATTCGGGCCGCTTTTATTCAACTGCATTGTTCAATTTTGTTAGTTGTTCAATGTAGACATCTGAATTGATCTTTCAGTTGAGTTGTAAAAGTTCAAAGTAGACAATTCCTTTGTAATCCCTCCAAACTGATAACATAACTTCAACTTGACGACCAGAGGGTTTTCATCTTTGAACCAATTTTGACACTGCAGTTCTTTTGAATCTTCGTCACCATAAACAGAACATTTTTTTTGAGCTTGCGATGCGTTTTTTCCTTTCCGGAAATATAAAGCAAAATATGACGTAAATGTTCGTTTTGATTTTCCATTTTTCAACATACGCCAAACAAAAATACACAACCGATCAAAACAATTTTTTTACTGGTTGACAGTTGAAGTACCAACTAACAAATAACAATATGTGTTTGACATTTCGATTACGTTAGCAAACCTAAAAATTCAACTTAAGCCATCTATGAGTGAAATCCGCAATTATTAAGTTGCCAACCTGATAAATGTATTAAAACCTACCACAACAATTAATCCTCGGATTATTCGTAAGTAAGACTATTGATACGTGGAATAGCACCTTAAAGTAAAGAGGGGCTGGTGTAATTTACTTACTTTCATCGCAGGCACTAGAGCCTATTGCATATCTTTTCAACCGACACGAGCCTATCAGTTGTCGTAAATTAATTGAAATATTGATGTCCACCTGACCGCCTTTTCCTAGCCAGCTCTGCCTTGAACCTACAGCCTCACATTCCTTCAACATAATAGAAAATCACACAAAAAACTAATCTCTCGATCACTCTGATTTTTTTTTCTCCATGATCAACCTTTAAAAGTTAAGAAACAAGTTATGACTTACTGCTGTTTTAATAATTTAAAATTCTCCGGGATTTCAACACCTTCTATTTTACAATAAACGTGCAGATCCCTTTGAAAACCATTTTTTTTTTTCGAGTTAAGAACATTCACGTACTTACCACACAAATTCACGCCACGTTGGAGTAGATGAAACACAGTGCATCATACTCGACCCAGCACTGAAAAAAATTTAGCCCTAGACACCCATTTTAAACCTAATAATCAGCTCTTTACCGATCACGATATTAGCTTTGATTTCATAGTTGTTTCGGAGATTGAAGGCTTGGACAAGTTACGCCTGTACTCAAAAGTTCTCATCCTGTTTCAACAGCTGATTACTGCCCGACAATCATCCTGCGAAAAAATTTATTGATTTTCGGGAACATACTAATGTTGCTAGCTTTAACAGCCCGAATTTTATTATTCCAATGCAAATTAATATAGGTAACTCTGTCTACATATCTGTCATTTGTGCGCTCAAAATACTGGTGGTTAGAAAGTTTGTGCTTAAAAATTTATTAGAAATTATAATAGCCTGTGATTTATTAGGGTTAAGTATGAGACCATCGTACACAGACCAGTAATGTACTTTCCACAAATCTCAACCAGACCAATGGGCCTAGATAAGTAAACTTGTACATCATCGGCATAAAGATATAAGGATACATTTTAACATACTTTCGGTAGGTTTTTTTAATCGAACAGAACAGAATAAGTCCCAGAATAGACTTTTGCGGGACTCCTGCTAATAAGTCCAAATGTTGAGAAGCACTGTCGCCCACAGGCACCCTTCGAATTGTGTTCGCCGTACAGAACTTTCACTAAATCCAAGATACAACCAAAGTGTTTAAATAAAGAAGCATGATTTACTCTATGGCCTTAGAAAAATCAAGCAAACATAGCACAGTGATATACTCCCAGTTTAATTGCATCCAAATATCGTCCAGTATTTTAACTGTGGCTGTTGAACAACACTGAAACCCAGACTGCATACTTTTAAAGAATTACTTGTATGGTACCTCATTTGCTTTCATGGGAGCTATGACACAAAAAACTGCTGTCATACAAGCTCACCTTCCTTATATGCATTACACGAATTAGTTATTTGTATCCTTATTGTTGTAACTCCATCATCAAGATCTGCAAAAGTGTTAAAAAGTTATTATTTCTAATGACAACATATTAAGTTGGATCCCTTCGGTTGTGAAAAATTTGGGAGTAATTCCTTAAGGACACAAAGAAAACCAATTTCTCCCCCAAAATGCTTTCCGGCCAGACAATGGTCAATAAACTTTATATTACAGGCACAATCTCCAAACTTCAGAACAGCTCGGGGGGAACCGAGAGCCAATAAATTTGCAATAATAAAATTAAGGCTTTACGGATACTTGCCGTGAAGGCCCGGACAGTTTTATTGCCTCAATTAAAATTTATTGTGATAAGGCATTTGAATGTCATTTAATGATGAATTGGCCAAGACTGACATCGAGACGTAGTTTTTGTTTTTTTTTTTCTCTTTGAAAACAATTCGATTGGTTCAGAGATGTTTTATGGGAACTTTTTTGTTCATGCTTTGCTTTGATTCACTGGAGTTAAAGCGAAACGAGTTGCAATAAGATTGTTTGTTTTTTTTTTTTTTCATTTGTGGTGGATATCAGAGTTAATTCTAAGCGTCCTTTAATATCTTATCCTTACAATCGTTTTTTTTGTTTTAAAAGAGGATTTCTTTACGCTGCATGGTGATGGAAATGTGTTTATCCGAATCCCGATTGTTGCTGACTGGGCTCGATTTTTTTGTCCTTGGTTTCGATGCAATTTATTTTTAAATCCTGTTCCGAAAACAATTTAAATTTATCATTCAGTTGAAGTCCGGTAGCATTTTCATATCATATAAAAAAGGTTATAATTCAAGTCAATAGAAATATGCAACAAGTTGAGGTTTGAATGAAATGCAATATCTCTAAAATTATTGGTAAATTTATCAACCAAAAGAGACATTTTTATACTATGAAGTAACAATTTCAGGCAAAAATAAGTCTTTTGATTTCCTGCAAGAAAGAAAAAGAAATTTTAATAATTTTTTAAAGTGTTTAACGTTTTACAACGTTGAACAATTTTTAAATTTTTTTTTTGAAGATTTAATAAAAATAAAGATTTTACATCTAATTATGGGGTCTTAATCTCTGTAATACCAGCTGTCTTTTATCTCGTAGAACTTTATCTCATAGCAATTAACAGTGTCCTTGAATCCCTGGTCAATGATGGCTCGGGGGCTGAGGTACCTTCGTGTTGGCTCTAAAGTCTGCTGGCTGATGTTCTTCACCTCTCGTTAGTCCATAAATTGTCGAGTATCCTCCCGAAAAGCTTTTCCATGTAAATAAATATCTATTGGTATGGTTGCATCTTAATTCAGCTAATGCAAACGTTTTTTTAGCGTATCCGCTATTCGCCGAAGTCCTTTACAAGACCGAAGTATCCTCCTTTCAAGAAGTCCAATTTTCTTGATGGTCGTTGGTGACACTTTATTTTATACTTTTTGACAATTGTCATTTCATTGAAATATGAAAATCTTTTTATTTATTTATATAAAATGATTATTTCATTGAGATGAAAGGATTCATATTGAGTGCCTGAATCCTTCTAAATTTTTTGCATGACTTTGACAAATCGTCCAGCGATGCATAGTGGCTGCAAATTGCCCCATTGTTTTTTTGCTAAAATCATAACTTTTGACTCGGGGTTTAGATGTTTGAGAATTTTTTATTGGTAATGAAACATAATTTCGGCGGCCACATACTATAAACAGCACAAAAAAAGATAAAAAGTGAATTAGCATATTTCTTATCCTATAATTGATATGCATCCTTTTTTATTGATGATGCAGCTAACCCTTATCCTGCTGCACTTATCTGGTATACAAACGTTGCGCTATCAATTCGATCTTTTGGATCGTGCTGAGTTTAGTGTGCGAAGTGATCATTTGGGTTGGACGTTTAAATAGCACAAGTTGTATTTACAATTTCTCCGCGAATTATTTCATTTGTTTCATTTGTTTCTATAAAACTAACTTGTGATAATTATTTCGTCAGTTCATTATTTACTGAAATGGGAAGAGGTGTACATTGTACTCTAGAAAAAAGAAAAATCGTAAACAAGTCGTACAAAGACGGTGGAGTGATGAACCCAAAGTGAATTGAATTGGACCAGATAGCAGAACAATTATTCACCGTCCAAAAGGCCAAGCTATGAATTCCAGATACACTCAGAAGACTAATTACCATGGTGGTGGCAGTGCTATGGTCTGGGGTGCTTTTTCTTGGCATGGAGGAGAGTCTATTGTTAAAAAAGATGGAAAAATGGACAAATTTCAATATTTGGATATATTAAAAAATACGATTGAGCCCTATTTTTTCGAGTTTATACCAGTCAATTGGATATTCATGCAGGACAATGACCCTAAGCACACCACCAAAATAGTGAAAGAGTCCCGACCTTAACCCACTTGAAAATTTGTGGAATGATGTTAAGATAAAAATTGGCCAGCAAAATTTTAAAAATAAGGACGAACTTTGGGATGGCATAACAGAAGCTTGGTATTCTATTCCAAGAGAAAGGTGTCAGAGACTTGTTGAAAGTATGGGTCATAGATGCATGGCAGTAATAGAAAATGTTGGCTTTAGTACAAAGTACTGCAAAGGTTAAACTTGAGACAGAAACATCTGAAATAGTATTTTGAATTTTACTTATTTTTCTTTCTTTACTTAAATATTCTTGTTATTCATTATTAACAAAATTTTCATACAAAATTAAGTTTATGATTATATTTGAATTACTATTTGATTAAATGACTGTTTCATTTTGGTATGTAGATTTGTGATATTTATGTGTACATGGCTGTAAATTGTTTAAAAAAGTATTTTTATTAAACAGCCAATACAAAATCTTGTGCCCAGTGATAAATAAATTCAAAATATTTTCGTATGAAATGCAGTCCTGCACTTTTGATATGAACCTCTAATTTGGTAAGGTAATGGCTCTAGATCAAAAATGCAGAATATAAAGTTGTCAAATTTATTATTAACCTGTTCTGTTATTTCTTTAAAGGAACGAAACCTTAAAATAAAAAAAAATGCAGGTCTATGAAAGCACAATTGGAGAAATATTTCCCTGCTCTTATTTTGTGCGAGATTAAAATAAAATTACAGTCATCTCACAAAAATGAAATTTGTGTGCCCAAACTTTGCTTTTTCTTTTTTATTAACAATCAATTGTTTTTGAAAATTTTAAAAAAAACTGCAAGTGTATTTTCCGAGTTTCAAATGCGGCAACTCTGCTTATTGGATATGGATGCAGTTAAACGCCTGCCTTTAAATTGGATCAATTGACAAGTCTCCAGTTCGAGTTGTAGAGTAAGTATTGGACTCTCATCTAACTTTCGAATCTGGTGCAGTCACCAAATGCCGTTGGGATCAAATTTGTGACGCTATGCCTGAGAAGTCGACCAACGATAGTTGTTTGACCAAGAGGGTGCCCTAACGGAATCGGCTTGTCAAACTGGAATTCCAAGTACGAGTCTTCTAAATAATGGTTTGTGCTGATGTGAAAACTGTTAGGTGTCAGCAGTGTCATGCTTAATGATAAACTGAATACGAATTAAAATACTGCGAAAGAAGCAAATGCAAATAACTCAATGACAATTCTACGTCATAATCCCTATAAAATGAGTAAAATATAAAAAAATTAAAAAAAAAAACGTCTCGTCGTGAACTTCGAGGTGCTCATAAACTCAAACACTATGTTACCATTGTCTGTTTTATTTCCTCCTACCCGGACATATTACCCAACAAGTTCTCGTGGTTATTCTTCTGTTATCGATCTATTTATTACTAATTTACCTTGGCTAATACCTATAAGCGAACTTTCATCTGACCATAATCCTGTCTTTTATCGTCTTCTCTGTCCTAGAACTTTAAAAAAACAATACTTTCTAGATCTCAAGCATGCCAATTGGATATATTTTGTTCTGTTATAAGAAATAAACTTCATAATATCCCCTGTAATTAAGAAAACATTACGAATAATCAAGATGTCGATGATAATGTCAAATCTCTTTCGGAACACATATTGAGCTCCATTGATGTAAGCGTCCCAAAAGTTGAAAAAAAAAAAAATATTTCCCGCGCATATCCTTAATGTTATACGATAAAGAAATATGCATTCATGATGTACGCAGAACAGCATGCTTAATTCCCTGGATGATGCCTCAAAAGATTTCTGGAATATAGTAAAAATAAATGGAGTCAATGCATACATTACCGACACTGACAAAGCCAATATTCTTGGCGCACAGTTCTCGCAGAACCACTTGGTTTCATGGTTGACAACGCTGTGCAGTCTGAAACACCGGGAAATACATTTGTATCCGAATCAGATGTGCAATTTTATATCGACAATTTAAACATCAAAAAGGCTGGTGGACTGGACAAAATAAAATATGTATACCTACCCAAGATAGGAGTAAAATTTCTATGTTTTATCTTGAACGCTTGCCTAAAAATGCAATATTTCCCGACTGCACGCAAACCGCTTAATAGACCCGAGTTCTATAGACCTGTAAGTTTGCTTAGTTGCTTTGGTAAATTGCTGGAGCGAATTGTTAAAAAAATGATTAAGATCATAGATGAAAAAAACATATTTGCAAATGAGCAATTTGGCCTTAGATGTTATCATAGCACTTCCCATCAGGTTCTCGGAATTTGCAAAAGCGTTAAAAGTAACCTCATGATGGGTATATCTATGGGTATGATACTGCTTGATATCGAAAACGCATTCGATTCGGTATGGCACAATGCTCTCATATACAAAATGATAGATTATAATTTTCCTTTTGTCTTATCGTTGCTTCAGAGTGTATGGTAATAATAGTCCCTCAAATTTAATAAACTTTTATGATGGCTTACCCCAAGGTGCAGTTCTTTCCCCAGATCTGTATAATTTGTTCGTGTCGGATTTCCCAAAAATGCCAGGATGCGCATCGGCAATGTACGCTGATGATATTGCGATATTTGCATCGCATGAAATCGGTCTCAATATCGAGACGATACTTAATCATGCGATCAATATCCTGGAAAAATATTACAAAAAGTGGAAAATTAAAATAAATGCGGAAAAAATGCAAGCAATCTTTTACTTTCGCAAAAGAAAACCTTGCGGAAGCAGAACCATTTAATTTTAAATGGAACGCAAATCAAATGGGAATCCTCCATCAAATATTTAGGCATGTCTTTGGACTCAAAATTAACGTTTAATGCACATACCTCAAATACAATAAAAAAAATTAATATAGCCATAAAAGTGTTGTATCCGTTAATAAACAGAAAATCGAAATTATCAAATAAAAATAAGGTGATAGTTCACAAAGTTATATTTCAAGCCTTACTTCCTTATGGGTGTCAAGTGTGGGGTAGCTGTGCCAAAAGTTATATAAAAAAATTGCAGATTTCTCAAAAGAAACTATAAAAAATAATGTTAAATCTCCCCTGGCATCACACTACTTCAGATCTTCATGATAAAGCCAATGTTTCGTGTGTGTTTCGATCTATTTCGTACCGTAAAAATATTATTTTGAGCTCTAATCCGCTCCCAGTGTGAAAATATCAGGTAATTCAAAAGTAGAACAATAGATGGTCTAACCTTTCTCATAACCGTATTGTTTGTAGCGTCGCTGATTATTCCCATCTACATTTGTAATTCCCTTCTTCAGTCTAAAAGAAGAGGACCAACGATCGCTGCTTACATCCTGCTGCACGCGCTTAAAATCTTCCTTATCTCTGCTCTCACATTATAAGGATATATGAGATATGAGTCCCCGGCATTTCATGATTACATCTGAAGCAATTAGGAGTGTGAAAGTATGTATCTATTTTAATTAATTGATTTAAAGGCAAAATCCAAATTTACATCGGAGCTATTGTAAATAAATATTATTAAATGGTGTGCAAAGCCACTTTAATCCTCTCCACTAATCGAATCAAATTAAGCCCACTATTTACCAGTGCAATTCAATTATGATGTCATTAACGAACTGTGATTGCTGCACATCATCCTCCCAATAAGACTACGTCACTAAATGGTTTAACCTGTAGAACAGAATCAATACCAACCCTCTTTACATACTGTTAATCGAAGGACTATTGACAAAGCAACCCAAAAAAGGGGAATCACCATCCCGAGGCTTGAATATAGTATAGGCCTCTATAGCTGCAACATGATTGATACCCACACCTCACTCCTATCATGTTTATTGCAGATCGTTTAGCTCCTGTCCAGAACACACGTGAGCTGAATGAGGAGCATGTAAAATAATTACTTTGGAATATATCGGTATGCGGATCTGGGACTCCCTTCATCACTGTATCCGTGTCAGTTCTGGTTTCCTGGCTACTGACAGGCAGGCGTTGGGCTGAATATGGTCAGGGACGACATCGTGGTTAGTCAAGTGGTTATGTTGAACGTAACGGAGGTAAATTTAATTTGTAAAAGCAGCAGCCCATGGCTTCCAGCAATTTATTCGAATTTCCGTCCAGCCCCCCTCCCGCACTGAGTGATAGATTTTCACTTGTTATGATAACGCGCGTCAGAACAGCCACAAATTAAACATATTCCGGCACAAAATTGGCAGTCTGCAAAATTGTCCGTTTTACTTTCGTGAATTGATGGAAAATCGAATGGGTTGACGGATTATTTGCTTAAAAGAAAGCGGTCGACGGTGGTCCTGATTGATGAGTGGTCGAGTCATGCATATAGTCACAGGTACCACTAAATGGAGTTACTGAAGTGAAAGCTTTTGAAAAATACCTGTTGGCTATAACAATTTAATTGAAAATCGCGTGGACATACATGGTGAGTTGCATAAGATTCGATGACTAAAGGTGGAGCGGGTAGGTTAAGTCAAGAGAAGGAAATAATCATATGGGATGGGGTGTGCTATCTCACTCCTTATTTTTGCGAGAGGCGCAATTTTCTGCAGAATTGACTTGAGAATGGAAAAAAAAAATGATTTGGGTGCGAGTAGACCTCCCCATACCATGAACTTTCTATCTCATGATTAAAAAAAAACATTAAGGTGCTATTTAATTTGTTCCCAACATCAACTTTAAGATACTCACTTTTTAAGCTTTTTATATTTGCTTTCGAGTCTTTGAATCATATCAAATACATTTTGCGTATACAGTATAGATTATAGGGTATCCTTATTATGTAAAAAGTTTTTCAACAAGGTCGCTACAAATGTTGAGCGACAGGGACAGCAAACGACGCCATATTTCTTGCCGCTCTTTCGACATTTCTCTTCAGTAAGGTTTTCCATTTCATGATGGAAAGATATACGAGCCAACAACGAGTCGAAATTTACGACCGAAATTCGGAGTGAGTGGGCTCAACGTTAAGAGTGATACGTCCAGTTTATGGTCGTCATAATCGTCCTAGCAGATCAATAATTGAGCGTCTAGTGGAAAATTTTGAATCCACAGGCACAGTACAATATCTTCCCGTGCCAGTGAGACAAAGAAGTGCCCGTAGTGTCGAGAATATTGCTGCCGCTGAGGCTTCAGTTGCAGAAAGCCCAAATGTGTCTCTCACATGTCGTTCTCAAGCGTTGGGCATCTCTGTGACGTTGTTGTGGCGAATTTTGCAAAAAGATCTTGGCCTACATCCTTACTAGATTAAATTGACTGAAGCCGTTTGACCACCAGAAGCGTCGTATGTTCGTGAACTGGGCTGAACAACAACTTGAAAATGATTCGGATTTTCATCGAAACATCATTTTCAGCGATGAGGCTCATTTCTGTCTGAATGGCTATTGGAAACCAAGTTTGGAGAACGTGTCATCTCACAAAATGGTCCAGTCGCTTGATTGAAAAGATTGTGAGCTCGTTGTTTGAAGTTTCATCTTGGTAGTTAGAAATTACTATGGCTTGTAAAAGCATATTGGAGAAAGTACGAGTTGTCGAGCTTCACGTTGAATTGCATTACACGACTCAAGGAGTGCATCTCCTGCTGTTTAAAACAAAAATATAGGACCAACGACCAAAAATCTTAGTCAGTCTTCTTCTGTAGGCATAGGAATAATTAGGAGAAGAACGAAAGATTTTTTGTAGTGGCTTGAGAACCTCAAATGTATTTAGTTCTAACTGAATTTCATTGTTGGAGCTCGAATTGGGACGGATTATTTGATATCGACTTATTCAAAGTTTGGAAGATTAAGCTCAATTTTGGAGTTGCGAAGGTGAATTTGTATTCGCTTTTGGCAGTTGTTTTTCAACTTCTTAGACAGCCAGAACTATCAAATATTAGCCTAGTTTCATAAGTATTACATTTTGTGAGAACTCTGTTTATAAGGATTCATATTTTGAAAGTTTGAGGTGTTGCATGTGACACAAACTAAATTTCGAGCATGATCAAAGGCTCTTTCGCCAACTATAACTGGAACTGTAAATAAAATTTGTCACTGAAACATCACATAAAAAATGAGAAGGCCTTACAGGATTTACATTTCTGAAACAATTTTCCAAGAACTTCCGTGGAAATTCGGATCAGGGAATAGAGAAAGGGGCACATCAATGTATGAAATGAAATGGCCTCAACTAAATACTGTTTTAATCTCTTTGGTAGTCTCTATAGTTAGTAACTTACTTAGTTAAGTCAATTGGCATAATAAACATAATATTGATGAAACTTTTGGCATAAACGGCAGTTTATGCATATTTTTTTGTCTGATAAGATAGCTGTAAACTATAAATTTAATTGATTTTGAACTTTTTCTAATGGAAAACTAAAATGATTTTAATTGAAGAAGTGAAATTGTCCCTTTTTTAAAAGTTTTTTCGTCATAAAATTCAAACCACCCTGTGGAATTTAACCAAAAGCTTTTCAGGTGATCTTTTTGCACATGCGCTTCGAATGAAACCAATTTGATAGCTTGATTTTTTCTCAAGTTAGGCCGTACAGAAATCTTTCTAAAAACAATGGAATCCGACTACTGGGACCGCGAAACGTGGAGAAATGTAAAAATTTTGAATTTCGAAAATCGGACCGATTAGAAGAACTTTTTTTTTGTTATCATCAGCAGTCCATTTAAGTTCAGATAAGGTTTATGCAAAAAACTGGAAAGAACACCTTTTTTCGAAGTCTTAATAGGTTATAATCCGACTTCGCTTTCCTTTCATCACTAAGCAACTAAACTCACCATTAAAATCAAATTTAAAAATATTTACTTAAAATTTGACCAAAACAAAATTGTTTTTAAGAACTAAAATATTGTACGAATGCGGTCGGTGTAGTGAGTTGAGTATACAGTATTGTGGTTTCGAATACATTGTTGCCTCAATCGCAAATTTTGTTTTTCAACAAAACTAAAAAAAAAAAAACTATTTGAAAATTGCAACAAATTAAGCCCCTCAAACCACAGCTTAGTGCACTTTATCTGCAATGCAAAGAACGATAAGTAATCTCTGTCCAACGTTTTGAAGCCACAAATTCTTCGCTACCAGCTCGTGTATATAAAAGTCCCCGAATCCAATCTGAATTTAGTTTCAAACTTGTTTGTTAGCTAAACGGTCTTTCTTGTAACTACTTCTTAAATTCGATCAACAATGAGCGATCCTTCGTATATAACCAAGGCAATAAGGCTATTGTTCGAACGTCCCTTCGCGCCTGTCTTTACTGTTCGTGACAAGGAAAAGGCTATTTTCGACCTGCCCGCCAGTTTTTTTACCGAAAATTATTGCGACATTGGATCCGAACTTCAATCTAGCTACAGTAAAGATGTTGAAATAAAGGTTGATTCAATCTTGAAAAGATTTTCTGGAAAATTAGTAAATTATAAAATGTTTCAAATACCAGTTCGGGACATTGAAAAACCCAATCTGGATTTCATAGGTATATCGAAAGAATTGTTCTGTTTGTTCAATCCAAGAGACAAGCAAAAAGCGGCTAAGCTGATAAAACTTCTAATGGATGCAAAGGATACGGAAGAATTTATTGCACTAGCTGTGTACATGAAGTAACAAAAAATATATCAAAAGTGTTGGTCACATGATTAATTCTTTGAGTTTCGCAGGGACCGCATGAACGCGTATCTTTTCCAGTATGCTTATGGTGTTGCCGTTCAACACAGGAAGGATACTTCGCATGTTCCAGTGCCTCCACTCTATCAACAGTTTCCGAATAACTTTATTGAACCTAAAACGCTTGGCGATGCACGAAATGAAGCTACTCTCATACCGAATCCCGGAAATAGGGTGAGTTTAAAATCTCGTTGCAAAATCAAAAAAAATACGTTTCGTTGTCTTCGAAGGTTCTTCGGGAGAATCCACTGAATTATACAGCTTCTGATCGTGAGGAGGAACGATCGCGAAGAAATCGGCATCAATGTGCATCACTGGCACTGGCAAGTGGTCTATCCGAGTGACGGACCCAGAGACGTTGTCATGAAAGATCGTCGCGGTGAGCTGTTTTATCATATGCATCATCAAATGTTAGCGCGGTATAATGCCGATCGCTTTTGCAACTTCTTAGGTACAACAAAACCATTGAGTAACTTGAGAGCGCCAATTAAGGAAGGTTACTACCCGAAACTTTTGGACTCGACTTCGAATCGAACTTAGGCTTCACGAATGCCAGGAATGTTCCTAAGAGATGTCAATCGCCCAGAATTGAGCGTTGGCCTGTCTAACCTCGAAAGATGGATCAATCGCATTCAGGAAGGCATTGATTTGGGATATGTCATTGATGTGAGTTGAAATGCTAATAAATAGATAGGCGGGCAATAGGGTTCCCTTGGATGAAACTCTCGGAATTGACATTTTGTATGACATAATTGAATCGTCGAGCCTATCGATAAACCGCCGCGGCGCGCCGTCTTAATGGCGACTTGCAAAGTCTTTTTGGCTGTAATACATGATCACGATGCAAAATTTCTGGAAACCTTGAGTGTTATGACAGGAATTCCCACTGCTACGCTGGATCCTTTTTTTTTACAGATGGCATTGTTTTCGTTGATAATATTGTAAATAAGCACACAAAGGTTCGAGTAAAGGACTCTCGGCTCAATGTGTTGAGGACCTTGTGATAGAAGAGCGACTCTTTGATCTGTTTAACGAGACGTGAGCTACGTTCATATTTTGTTGTTTTTTATGAGTGCTAACATATTTCTTGCAAAAATCGTGATGTTAGTGATAAAGCTTCTTCGTTCTGTGGCTTTAAGGATAAATATTTCCCGGATAAGCGTTCGATGGGCTTTCCATTTGTTACCGGCTTCAAACTATGCAGAATTTATTGGTGCCTTCAATAATATGAGGTCCGTTGATGCCCGAACTGTGTTCCAGAACATCACAGTTGATAATGCAGGAAATCATATTTGAGTTATCAATTTGAAATTAAGAATTGTAATCGTCTCTTATATTCATGCCATTTTCCTTTTCTATGATTCAATTTGAGTCTTCTATTGCACCAAATTTCTTTTGAAGAACAATTCTATATTAAATATGTTCCAAAAAATATGTTACTCCACTAAATAGTTTTAAATAAATATTTCTTTTTGGATCTCGTTCAAAATAGGGCTTTAAGACAGAGGTCTTGCTGGAGTACGAGCGTTAGATCTTCGCTTAATTTATTATTTTAAGTAACCTTTCTTCGAATTGATGTGCCATTCTAAAAGGTGTGGACATTGCCAATATTCCACAGTGTTCGAGAAGAATGTTTGCTAAAAGGAGACAATGCAACTAGATGAAGATTATTCTTTTTTTTACAATTTGTTCGCTCTGAAGGGATAACTTCCCTTATATTATATTTTCCACATAGCAACGTAATTCTAAGGAGAAGAACTGTGTTGTTGTTTGAAGCTCAGATATATTTTGGTTTAACTTGCTTCATGGGTGGAGTACGAACTGAGACGGATATCGACTTATTTGCATTGACTTAATTCACATAATTTTATTTGACATATTTGATTTTTTGGAAGACTGCTCATCATTCTGCTGTCATAGTAATAGTCCATACTTACTTTAAGATTGGAAACCTGGACGCATCGATTGATCCAATTGAAAGGCAAGTACTCAGCCAACAGTGTCACCGAGCCGTTCTGTTGGTTTTGAATCGTTTTCGACGGAAACCCAGTATTATATTATATTAGCTTGGTCGAATTTTGGAAACAAACTTCGGTCAGAATACTGAAGCCTCTATTCCTGTAGTAAAGACTGGTTGGACAATCGCGTGAACCAGTGCGTTCAATATTGCAGTCCAGTCTCACTAGACTAAGGATGCATTGACTCGATATCGCTTCGCTGAAATCTTTTTTTAAAAAATCGTCCTTTCAGTTGACAATGTAAATAAATGTAATCGCCATACTTGGGGCTCTGAGAATCCAAGGAGGAGCCCGTGCATCCTGAACGTATGACTCGCTTGGGTGGTTTCAGGTTGGACGCATTATTGACCCATTTTTCTTCCAAGACGACAATGCGTGAATTGTTATAGTCAACAACGAGTGCCAGCAAAGCATGATATAGTCGATTTTTTATGGCCAAAAAATTAAGGTTTGGACTTGAGCAATGGTTCCATCAAAATAAAGGTACGTGGCACACAAGCCTTGCCATTATGGATTGTCATTGAATTACGATTTGGAGCAGTTGGACTTTTTTTGTGGGGTGCTATTGAAGATCGATGCTGAAAAGTATTTTGGGGTAACTTTTTCGTGAAATAGAGGCTGAACAATGCCCGATGCTGTAGCATTCGCCGTAATTGCATCGCTCATGCTTTTTGTTCTAAATTGATAGCAAGTGCGACACTCAAATCATACTCGAAACATAAGCAGGTTTCAATGCAGAAGCTGTGGCCACTTTCACCCTTTTAATTCATCCGTGATTTTCTACACCGTATGAGTTGCTTTTTTTAGTATACGTTTAGTCAAGAGCTGAGGCTTTGCTCTCGCGGGCTCATAAGTTCGAGTCTATCTACAGTTTACCATGACTCGTTGATTAAGAAGAAGATTCATCCTTCATCTAAAGCCATTGATGTGAGTAAGTTATGAAGGAAAAAAATCTTGAAGATGATAAGGTTTTTCTAATGAAATTCGCAAGAGGTTTCAATTTCATTTTAAACTGACGACCATGCAATCGTTTCTTAGAGCCAGCACCTGATCCATTGTTAACAACTGAGGAAGAAACAACCCATTCCCAACACGAAGTACATAGCTTAAAATCACAGTACAGTCATGGTTGAGCAACAGGAAATATTAAAATTATTTTAATTTAATGCAAAACTCACATAATAAATTCGAAATAATATGCTTTTATTCAATCAATTATTTCAAATAGAAAAAAATTTACATTTCCAAATTTACAATCTCCTATAGTCGTCATGTGCGATGAAACCAAAAGGAATACTCAATTAAAAGGCATTCCAAAATTTTTCTACAAAATCAATCTACAAACACTCACAAGCTCAATGTACATATGTGATAGATATCATATGTTTCATAAACAATTATTTTAACTAAAAAAAAAGGCATGGTCCTTTACTATTTCACCACCTTAGATATATCTGCTTATTCAATTTTCTTTTTTAAATTTATATTTAATGGTCATTAGCCTAGTCGGTATGACATTATTTTCTATGAATATTTTATCTTTGCCCTGTAGTTAACATTTATTTTATGTAAATATATTTTTCATTAAGTCGAATACCGCGAAACAATGTATTATTGCTTAAAAATATGACTTATTTTATTGACTTACTTTGAATATATTTTTAATAAATACATACATACATATTTCTTGCCTACATTTACAATTCGTTTTTTTCGTTTACTGTAATTTAATTTCTTTAAAAAGTTTATTCTTTAGGAATACTATTTTAGTTATTTTTTTTTATTAAAAATGGATTTAATTTAATGTTAGAAATTGTATTACAAAATTTTATTTAAATTTTTAACAATTATTTATATATATATATATTTATGTATCTTTAAATTGGAACAATAATTACCTTTTAGTTTTTGTGTTTTGTATTATATGAATGACATTCATTAATTACAAAAATATTTATTTTATAAAATAGCTACATTGTATGTTATATCACTTAAAATGTTTTCTAAGAGTAAAAAAAAAATGTATAATTTTTAAGGATTGTAACCTTTTCGCTCTCGGGGCTCTGCAGAGTGAAAAAGGTTACATACATTAAGTTAAATCAAATCATTTGGACAATATATCTAGATACTTATGTATTTTAAATAATGTTGTGTAAAAGCAGCTATAATATTTTAACAATAATTTTCCCTATATAATTTTATTTATGAATTATATTTCATTTTCATTCTGTTGAAAATAAACAAATTATTTCAATGTTGACATGTGAAAAATCTGAACGACATTTAACACTTGTAATATTCTATATAAAAGGTTCTGTGATTTTCATTCTAAATATAAAGTTAGTTTTTATTTACAATTTCATGTTTAAATTTTACTATGCTATACAAAATGTACAAAATGGAAAAAAATAACTGATGTCGTGTTGTGTATTTTGTTAGAAGCTGAAATAAAAGTGCAGTTTGGTAAAAATTAAAGTAATTTTTTAGTTCAAAATAAGGATTATATAAATGTGTGAGTGGACAGAAATTTTGCAGAAATTAAAAAAATTATTGAAAACTAAAACAAAATTAGGAGTAACAATATTTTAAAATTTTAAAGTGGATGTGGAAAATTATGTTCTGGACCAATTGAGAACTGTCGGTAACCAACAATGGTGGTAAGTTATATTACTGAGTGAAACGATATTCGTCGGAACTTCCATATTATATTTATTTATCGTGGTCATCGAATACTTCATCAAAAGGTACTTTAAGGTGAAAGCAACAAGGAATTACTACCATTTACTCAGTCTAAGTTCCAAGATAAACAAGAACGGATAAACTTTTGTTTTGGTTTATCAAAAAATGAACATATTTGTACACGTGCCTTGATTTGAAAATCGTTGTTGAAACCTTCAAAGTCGGCGCTCGAGAAGCCTTAAATCATCGACCAAGAACAGTGCTTAGAGAAGATGTTTTTCTGTGATTTAGAAGAAAACCCCAATTTCGGAAGATTTAACGCAGGAATTTTTTTAAAATCCTCAAAAATGTCGTAATAAAAGAACTGAAGCTAATGAACTTTCGTTTGAACATAAACTTTGTTTTAAGGAACGAAAATGAACTCTGGCAATGTGACTCAATGAGTGTGTAAGTAAAAATAAATCAGAGGTAGAGTGAAGAACTTTACCGAACGATGCTGGAGACGACTTTACATCTAGAATAACTTATCATGGCATACTTCTTCAAACATAATACCGGCTAGCGCTTTAAGGTAAATCACGAAAACTATTGAGCCTGCTTGATTGCTTTCTGTGTGCTTTTTTTTTAAGATTTTGATCGATGCAAACAAGCAGTCACATTGGAAGTAGGGCAACTTCTCAATCTTTTTCTTCCAAGGCTTACCCAATGGGAAACATCACAGCGAATGCAGATAAAGTTGGACAATGGACATAATTACAGCTGCAAAAATGAAGTTTCTGAAAAAAACTAAAGAACATTTTTTGGGTGAATGTCAGCTGCTGGTGAGAAATACATATATTGTAGCTCCAGTGACCTACCGGATCCTGTCATCATTAAATGCAAGAAACTTACTATTATTCGATTAGCACTTATCATACTTGGTTATTTTCAAAACCACAAAAAAAAGCATTGATTTTTTTCTGGTTTGTTTAGTAAAAAAAACGGTCCAGTGCGAGTCTGACAGCCACAAGCTGGATTTTTTTTCAAATAACATTTTTCATAACCAACTTTTTGACGTGAAATTCGGTAAAATTTTTTAAAAACGTGTGACAGACGAACGGACAGCGAGCAGAGACATAGTAATCGGATTCAGTTGACATTTTTTGTGTACGGAACCCTAAAAAAATTACCCGAAAGTTGAATTATATTTCCAAAAATTATTTTTATGATATACATTTACTATTCATTTTATGTTATGATTAAAATAAAAGGAATCATAATCCTCCGTATATTTAAAACCACGGCTTTAATCGTTGTTCAAGAGTTTTCCTCGGGGACGTATGGAAATTTCCATATTAAGAAGTCGTTCGGTGAAAATATATTTCATCCTAATAACAAACAGGTATAGAAATGAAAAAATCCTCAACGCAAACTAGTTGAAATAAGTTATCTAAGGCTTATGCAATAATCGAAGTAGAAACACTTCTAATCAGCGGTCATTTTGATAATGTATGAATTATGTATGTTAAGTGTAGTTGTTTTGAATTGATCTGTGTATATTTTTAGTCCTCTTAGCCCACAGTTTACATTTTCCTTTTAGTAAGATTTACTTAATTAACCTTTAATCCAACCATTCAACAATCGATATAAATACTTTCATCTTCTATAACCAAAAGTCTCGGAGACAAGACTCACTATGTCAACTTAGTACGTCTATGCTGATAGAAACTAATGATATCTGAAACAAGTAATTAGAAAGAAAACCTTTATTTATCTACATTCTAACCGAGTTATTCCGTGTGGGGTAGCAAAACCGCAAGTACCGCAAAATTATTCCCCAAATGATCACTTTGTAACAACGTTTCATAATTATATTGAATTATTTCACTCCAGCAACGCCATGTTCTTCCTTTTCCAAGTCGTTGATTTAATTGTTTTAAATTCCACATGTGCTCCACCTTAAAGGATTCCCTTGGCATACATATATTTTCGCCGGTTGCCTATAATCCGACGAGATTTCGAGTTACATTTGCATCTTGTGCCAAATGTGTGCTCTCTGGAATCGAGGTATTTAGTTTTCGGTTAACCGACATTTCTTCTTCGGTTGCCTTACAAAAAGGCCGTTTCAGAGTTAGAGTCGTTCGTGCTTTGAAATCAAAATAAACAAAAACAAAATATTGGATTAGGGATCAAATAAAGCTCAAAATAAGTGTGACAAAGAAAAAGATTTGTGTGTGGTTTGATGAGGTTGAAATAAATTTGTGACATTTACAGCATATCGATATTTGAGGTGCCGTTGCCAGTGGTTCTTGTTGTTTTTGTAACCTGGTTTGCGGGCAAAAGTGGCGGAGGGCTACCACACCAAACAATCTGGAAAAAAATATACAAAAAAAGAAAATGAATATTAAATAGTTTTCATTGAAATGAACAAATACAAAAGAATACATATTTCGATCTTCTGCTGCCAACTTTTATTTTTAAACAAAAAAATGTTGGTGGTCAATTGTTTTCCAACAAGACTTCCATGGTGCAAATATTTCGTTAGTCGCATTATTGAGTGTGACGCACTATGTTGAATTGTAATAGAAAATAATATAATAGTTCCTGCGAAGTAAGAGACTTGCCTCCAACTTCTTTCTCTGAGGTCCTTTTAAGTCACGGTTCAATTAAAACAAGCCCGAGAACTAATGACCCGAATTTCTCCCAAAAGATTAAAATGGCACATGCTTAACTTACTTTTGGTTGAGGCTTTACAGAAGCTTTATAGAAGCCGAGACTTCACTACACTTATTTAGACAAAACAGAAATGTTACTTGCCGGTTTTTGTAAGTATCTTTTAAGACCAAAATATCTCGTTTGGTTTTGTTCGTAATTAAAAGCAGATGAGGAAAATTCCCACGACAACATATTTTTTCTCCAATCCGCCTACATTAATTTCTCGTTATGGTCACGTCACTTCTTACTTAAATTCCACTTGCAAAACTTGATATTGAAATTTAATTACCTTTAAGAAAGGCTTTAAAAACGGAGTACAACACTTTTCAAAAATGTTTGGTTTGCATACATTTTCGATTGCTTCAAGGCAATATTTAAAAAATAGCTGGACCAATATTCGTCCCAATAAATCGCAAAGATCGATCTTAAAAAAACCTTTTAAAGGCCAACGGCGTCATATGCTAGCAGCATCACTAAAATGACTCATTACACTTTTACTGAAGTAAGTGTGCAAAAAATCTATTGCTCTACGGATATCGCTTCATTTATCCCCATCATGCTGGAACCATAGATTGACCTCATCTATGACCTCAATTTCGTCGTCATAAAAATTCGGCTATCATGTTTCGAAGAGGTTCTGTACTGACTTCAACATTTCTTTTGTTGTCATCTTAAAAGAAAAATTGGCCGAGAATGAAGGACAGTCACAAGTTAAGGATGCATTAGCGTTGTTATGATTACCTGTGGAGCACTTAATTTGGCAATTTTTGTTATTGGCACATTTGTCGAGATATAGTCGTAAATAAGCCTCATCTGAGAATTAGATTTTTTGAACAAAAATTTGTGCCAGTTTCAAGCTAGTTGGTTTGATAGTTTAGATAGTTTTGTTCCATTTCTTGGTCTTTTAGACCTTGTAAGCCAATATTCCGAGATTCTCTTTAGAAATAGTGCGTCCTGAGGTTCTGTGGCTTAAGCGCACAATTTGGCCAGCAGATGCAGCGTTCTTCTGAACAGGACGAACACGGTAATATGTCCGGTTATCAATCAGCCAACCAGTCTCATGAACTAATTTCTAAATTTCGCACAATGTCACGCTATACAGCATCCACTTCTTGAAGTGTGTTGGAAATATTTCCCAACGTCATTCCAGCTTACATTCAAGTGAAAATATTTTTTTAGGATTTCTATGAATTCTTTCAATAAAATTCAATTCAATAAAAGTTTTGAAATTTCTCGGTGTGGTTTAAGTTTGCGATTTATTAGAACATAAATGATAATATAAAAAAGTGGCCAAGTGCGAAACAGGCAAACGAAGGGTTCCGTACCACCATACAATATTCAACATAAAATTTTCTTTGTTTAGTTCAAAATTTCTCTACGCCTGCTTCTTAGCGTTAAGTTGAGCTGGGAGTTTGAAAAAAAATGTTTGTATTCATTTTTCACATTTAATAATCATTTGTAGTTGTCAATGTAGTAGGTACACATCCATCTATCCAGGCGGACGAACGGACGGCGGAGCCTAAGAAAGACATTCGCACCCTTTGTGTGCGGATCCCTAAAAAGATACTTAAATAATTGGAATGTTTTTTTTTTTATTTATTGATTTTTTCCAACTCGCAAGTGGGATAATATAGTGAATTACAACTAACGTCATATTTAACTTTTTCCAAAAACTCAGCGGAGAATTGGCTAAGTTAGACGTCAAATGGTTCTAAGCGCAAGCGAACGGTCGGAGCAGGCTAATCATCAACGCCAACAACACACTTGTTTGTTTCGAGTCTCGGTGACCTTCTGAGATGCCGGAACCACCACAGACATGGCGCTAAGAATATGTTCAGCGAGTTTGAAAGCTGGCGTAACGTCGGAGCACTTGAACCATCCACGCCACCAATTTGATGAATATCTGTCATCCCAGGCACTTGCTGAGACACATGAAGACTCTCAGGTGGGCGGCCACGAACAAGCTCAGCAACAAGTCAGTTATAGAGCACCTGAAATACTAAGTCAGGTTGACTAGTGATGGCAGTAACATGTTGAATACGTGACGGCTAAGTTTATGAGGGAAGAAGAAGGTTGGATATTGACAATTGTTGAAAGCATGGGACAGATGAGACGAACATTCACTCGAAGTAGCGTCTTCGAATGCGATTCACTGCAGAAGGATGCGGATCTTGACTATGGCAGTTTCAAGCTCATAGAAAAAGACATAATGAAAATAGCTTAGTTGAAATTGTGATGAAGGAGAGCCTGCTGGTAGTAATAGCTAAATATGACTGCGGTCTGGTTAATTCCTCCTTAATTTCATTGGATACATCCAGAATCAGAGACCCTCATTATGGCCAACATTTTATTTAAAGAATTTCAAGCTTTTGATAGGATTTCAATGCGAGTTGGCAGCAGCAACATATGAACATATAAAGTTAACCACTGTTGTACTTACCTTTCTAAAGGCCTTTCGGAAGTTATCCGACAAAAAGGCGTACAGGATCGGATTAATGCACGAGTTCGTGTAGGCCAGTACATGCGAAACGATTTGCAGAATTACTGTGACGTGTGAGTTGGCATACAAATCCAATGCTTTCAGGACCAGTATCACCTTAAAGATAAAAGAAAGAAAAAAAACAATTTGAAATTAGAGCTCCTTGCTAATCGTTAAATGTTCAAACAAAGTCCACTTAAATACATTTATGTATATAAAAATATATTAGAGAAGGAAGTTCGAAGAGAAATTACACCAACTGATGATTCAATCTTGAAAGATACACCATGGATTGAAATAAACTTTGTGGTCAGCTCTTTGACAATTTGATTTTCAATAAATAAGTTTCTCGGAAGCGAGAACTTGGTAATTGTTTTGATGTAGCCTGTTTAATATTGTCGTCCTTAATTGGCAGACATCACATACAGCAACTTGCGAGGAATAAGTTTTGATAGTCTTGTTCAGTTTGAAATCACAGATACGATTCAATGGATGATAACAATGCGTCGTTTTAGTGTTCCGACTATTGATTTTTCCTTACAAGAGTTATGCTTAAATCGAGGCTATGACTACTCCCACAATGCTTCTCTCCCACAGGCAGAAGGTTAAGAAGAAGAATGGAAAGATTATCCAGTAGTTTCAAAATCATATGTATTTTGATTTCCATTGCTCCATGGCTGCAGTCTGAATTGGGAAGTAGAAGTTTGTATCGTTTTATTTGTATTTACATAATTCGCAGTATTATTATATGACATTTTTAATACTTGAAAGTTGTGTTTCTGGAAACTTGGTTCAATGCTCTGCTGCAAACGTTATGCTGGGCAAATCATCAAATTAAGTTATCATTAAAACAAAGAGAGTCACTTGGTCAAACAACTCTCACTGCTTGATCACTCCAGCGATATCGTCATTAGTTTGAACCAAATCTATCAAGCGATCTTTGTTTCAGTGATGCCATTCCGTTGACAGTAAATAGGCACCTTAGTCGATTGGCATATCTTTAATCAATTAATAACTGGCCGGGATTATGGGAAATGTATTCGAAAAAATTTTCATTGTGGTTCACCAGTTCATAAAACGAACTGCCAAAGATCAACTGAAAAAGATCAACCATGATAATCGAATGCTTCTAGGAAATAGAAAAGAGTGAAACTCTTAACCTGAATATCTAAATATACATAGAAACTCATACAGGAGCTGATTACTTCTCAAAAGTACCGAGATTGTCCCTGAGACTCCTAAGCACATTCAGTGCTATCCAGGCGGTATCTATCCCATTGAAAAATCATCGAACGTTCTTTTGTTTTTGGGTTTTAAAAACCCCTGCCAAACCACTGCCCAAGTGGTGGACACTGCGGTCTAAAGGAATAGACCTGTTGTATCTTGGGGAGTTAGCTTAGGCTAACAGACTTTCCATCCTTCTGATAAAGGTCAGAATGTTTTTAGTTTTTGATTGTCTAATGTCCAATGGGGCTCATATCTCTTTGATGAAGATGCGCCTTCTAAACCAAATTGGAGATGGACATTCACAAAGAATGTGTGTTGTAATGAGTCATAATTTGGTTAAATGTGATCTCATGCGACAATGGAATGAGAGGAAGCTCACGAGCTTTCTAATGTTTTCCTTGTTGAGTTAAAGATTTCTCTGTAACAAAAGTGAAATTCCGAAAATTTCTTAAAACTGCTTGCAAAATTAGTACAATAGTATTTCATATGTAGAACAAAAGATAAAATTAGTTTACGGTTACTTATCTCATTTTTGAAAAGTAAATTTGTTGAAAAATATTTGAAAAATTCAGCTGTCACTTTTTGCGACTTCAAGAGTTAGGTCGATATTTTTTTTAAAAGTGACATATTTTTGGAATTCAGATTTATTTTGATGGGGTGTTCTTTGATTTAATTTTTATATTGCACAGAATTAGTGATTGGATATATTCCTACAATTGTGTATTCATATACCAACAAATTCACGTGTAGGAAAAAATACACTTTATGTAAATTGATTCCGTAAAGTAAAGTGAGATTTCCTGAATAGTGACATACACCTATAAATAAATTTTACAGACTACATATTCTGCATCATTGAAATATTTCACTGAAATGGATTCATGTTTATTCTGAAAATCTAGATTGGCTTTAAAAAAGTTTTCCATGTCTACTGCTGCATTAAGTGAATCAAATGATTTGCCAAGCACATCTATGAAAGTCCTCCAAAAGCGGACAAAGAAAACTCATTGATGAATGTTTAACATAACTATGTTTAAAGGGGTATTCTAGACAAGAAATTTAAAAAAATCGATTTTCTTTTATGTTTTCAAAGTTGAACTATTCAAGAATATATCTACAAACGGATTGTTCAATATTCAAATTATTTTCGGAGATATCGGTATTTTGCTAATTCTTCGTCTGCCTGAATCCATATTTCTCAGTAAAACCTTTTGTCCTTTGTATATATTGTAATACAGTGTTCACTTACGCCTAGCTGCTAACATTTGAATTCTAACCTTCAAACCACGTGGACGTACATATGTGCTGTGAGTGAAATAAAAATATTGTGATATATTCCTATTTAAAAAAATGATGGAGCTTATGGGAATGAAAATTGGCCCGGAAGCTCATTCATTTTCTGTGAAACGAGACAACGCCCGGATTGACCGCTCCGAGATACGAGCACCCAACGCATCAAAGGAGGCCAAAACTGCTCGATATGAAGAGAGAAACGCGGAAAATAGTTTTTTCGAAGTCGAGAAAGGTCCGATGTATGAAGCAGGAATGGCAGATTGAATAAATGTAAGTCTGCAATAGCGTTTCATGATTTGGACTTCGAAAAACATTACGCGAAACGTTAAACGCGTTTTTCTCGAAACTTTTTCTTTTTCAAAACAATACCCACGATTTCTCAGATTCTACTGGACCGATTTACCTGAAATTTTTAGAGAGTCTTCTTTATAGACTTGGATATGTCTGGAACTATCCCTATTCCCAAATTTCTATTACTTTTTTTTTTAAATTCGAAATAGTCAAAAAAAGTGGTACAGGCAGTGGTGTTTCAGACAGTCGCCCTTTTGTGAAAAAAAAATCTTTCCAACTTTTCCATAGTTCCAGACATTGCGACATTATTCTAGATAAAAAATCTTTTCAGATTCCTAGGAGGGTTGAAATCGTGGGTCTGGTTACACGCCAATTTTTTGAGACCCCCACTTCATCAACTGCTAATTTTTGAAATTTTCAACTTTTTTTATTTTTTTATTTTTTTCTGTATTCTTGTTATGTTAATAAATAATTAATAAAAAAATGGTTGGTAAAAACAGTAATTGCCTTTTTTTATGACACTTCAAAAATGATGTGAAATTCATGCCTCTAGGCTAGAATACCCCTAAAAGCACCTGCCTACACATGGATCCCAAAAATAATGACTGCATGTGTATTGGCTCTGTTGTAGATTTTGAGCTTAACAAAAGAAAAAAACATACAACAAAACTTATTGTGACTAACTGTGTGCAGGAGATGAAATTGAGAATTAAATTTGCGGAACATTGGAAAAACACTCGACCATCATCAGTCCACTTCCGCGGACCAAGAATGTTCTATTATGCAAAATAGATGTGAAGTATTATTCAAGGTGATTACAAAAATCTAAGAAAACAAATTGATGAACTAAAAATGAGAAAGAGAAAAGTTATATCTTCATTCACTATAAATGCCAAATTGGAATGATACTTGCCACTGATGACCATAAATACGAATGTAGAAATTCACATCGGTCTGCTAATGGTCTAAGACAGGTGGGCAAAAATAATTAATACGAAGCGATAAAAAGGAGAAACGAAACCGTCAAAAAAAATAGCATGTAACGTTTCGAGACCGCGAAAAAAAAACAAAGATTCAAAGATATTATTTGCATATAGCCCTTACAGATACACTTATCTCATCCTTAAGACAAGTGAGGTAAGAGAACGAGCTTCAAAATTGTATATATGTATAACTTCATTATAAAAAACATTATAAAAGCAACAAAAAAGTCATTTGAAGTGTTGAACGATGTCAAATGTCACTTAGTTTGTCGAACATTCGAGCATAGAAAGAACGTTAGCTGAAACCGTAGACAAGCCAACGTTCGGGCACAGCAATGTTTGTCGGGTCTGCAAGTAAATACAATACAATACAATACAAAAGTTTTTAATTTTTTTTTATATTTGAATATTACACACGTTTTCACGGACTCTCCTAATTCGTCCAATTTGTGCCTAGGAGAAAACTTAGTCATTCGCAGTGAATATTCAGCCCGAAAGGCTCTATACTATTGAAGCTATCAAGGAAAAGAGGCGCGGGTTATCATACAGATAAAGTTCAAATTGCTTTCACGCGCACAATTTCTATTACTACTGCTACTTTCTGTTTCCAAGCTTGAAACAAATGGCTTATTACAGGAGCCCAATGATTCTTACTTTAAACTAGGTTCAAGAACTTGCATCAGAATTATCACAACTATTTTTTTAAGTATTTTATATTGGGTTTGGTAATTTTGGGGCTGCCTACGTTTTATTACCCTTATATCCCGTTTACAATTTTTTTAATATACAAAATTAGAGGCTCATTCTATTTCTTCGTTTCGAAAATAACCCTTTTTCTGCAAAATGGATTTAATATAAAATAAATTTATTTACGATCAAAATGTGAATTTTAAATTTAATATAAAAAAACTTATCGATAAATGTTATTTGACGATTATTAGTTTCCCGTTTTAAGAAATATATTTAAAGTAGGAAGTTGATTTTTTTGTAATTTATTTCAAGTATTTTTATGCTTTTTAATTATAATAGTATTATGTTAAATAATGTTTATGTGTAATTAAATTCGTGCTTTCCAGATATTTTTTGATGGGGCTCTAAGCCAAGCCGCTGTATGTTTCTTAAGACATGAGCATGTACCTTATCCATCTACGAAATGATTTTTTAGGCTTCCAATTATTTAGGTTTACTGGAAGGCATAAATTACTTTATGCTAAAATGAGCTTTTTGCTGATTAAAATGAAGTACTACGAACGTGATGTGGCAAATCGCATTAGATGCTATAAAAAAATAACCTCACGGCAATAAAAATGCTATCAGGAGGAAACACTGCAGTAAACAGGGTGAATTTTATGGGAGTGTTTCTGATTAAAAACGTACGTGCATGCATATGTAGATACTCGAACATTGATAAGCACAAATTGTGTGATGAACCAGTTAATAGTGTGTTGCAAAGTACGTGAGTAAATGGGCTCTAAGACTTACTTCTTTCAACAATGTGGTTGCCTGACTATTTTAGATTTTTCAACTTGTGAAGTTTACATTTTCCAGATGATGGACTGATTCGTATGCATATTAGAGAACCTTGAACCAAGATTTAACTATGTCAAGCGTAGTTAAATCCTCTTTTCCCTGTTTGTAGTTTGAGATATTATATGGAGAGCGGATACATGGCATCAAATTTCAGGAACTAAGTTTATATAGAAATTAGATTTTTTCGCTGATTCAAGACAAGAGAATAACAATATTGCAAAGTGGACAAAATTGTGATTGTACATACAAATTTGAGCCCATCATAATTACATGTGCTTTATGAATGTCCACCAAGTCAACATATGCATATGTTATTTCCACAAAGCAAAGCAGTTTGCAAGGATGTCACTGTCACTAGTTACTGTTTGCCATTGGGCTTAAATTAAGGGCTTGATCGACTACAAATAGTAGTCTGAATAAGTGAATGGACACAATTAATGTATTTTTAGCTGCTTTAGGCATAACACTGACTTCAAGCTGATGAACTGTTCTTCTTATAAACAATTCTCTAATTCTCTAGTACATCAATCTATTAAAAAAAACTGCGAATTAAACGAATGCATATAATTCGTTCTTTTATTCTCCGTTCCAGTTCCGATACTACTAATGAAACAATACATATGAATTTGAAACCACAAATCAATCTTGCATTTCTTCACTTCAAGCTTGATAATGCAGCCAGCCTAATAAACGGACTGTTTTCTGGTTGACTTTAAAAAGACAGTGGCATTAGTTAGGTCCCTGATTTTTTTCCTGGATCCTTATTCGCTTAAAAATATTAATTTCACATAAGACCTTTAATATGTGCTCGTCATCTAAGGCTTTGACCAATGATTATTATCATTATTATTATTACTAAAATACTATTTTAGTGTTGGAACTGTTGAAGGTAAAAGGCAGAAGACGTTACGTTGGCGTTGAAGGGAATTAATCGACTTCGTAATATTTTTGTCTTCTATGTCTTCGCACAATTTTAAACTCTGTTGAACAAGCTCAAGGTGGTCTTTGGGTCACCTGACCATGCATGAGATTCAAACCTCAGTTTTGATCAGATCGGATAAATTGTTCCTTGCACAGCGTCAGGAAACCTAAATAATGTCGCAATATTTTTGGAGAAATCGCAAGGGAGCGATGGCGAAAGAAGTTTTACAGGAAATTGGTGAAACTTAAAATGAGAGTTCGCCTCAACGAAAATTTTTCTCTGTTCTTGTTTTTTGTGCATGTTCACAATGAAATTTAATTTTTTTTATCAAGAAATTAGCTGAGTGAATTTTTTAAGAAGTTATACATCGTATGACTTAGGAGAAAAAAATCAGAAGCTTTGATTCACATTGATGTCTAAGAGTAAACCAAGAAAATGTTCACTTAATTTGTAAATAAATATAAAATTCGATGGCAAGCATCTTCCAGAAATTGCCAAGCTATCCAAACTAAAGACAAAATCTTGTTGGAGTTCGATATATCCAAATTTACAAAGTTTTAAATTAATGTAATAAGGGAAGCGATAACGGAAGCGATTTTATCCTGAAAATTTCAATACTCAAAAAAAAAGTTTAGTTTAGTTCAAAATTTACCAAACCACAAAGCTACCGTAGAGGTTAAAGAAAGAAAGCATAGAAATGCAGCATGAGCAAATATAAGCAACGTTGTTCAAACCCAACTTTCAGAACGCAAAATTTTTTTTAACTTCCTTTGTATAAAAATAATTTTGAAGCAAAATCTTCTCTTACTTTTTTTCGGAACTATCCGAATTCGAAG
Source organism: Orthonevra nobilis (assembly GCA_963555765.1). NCBI lineage: Eukaryota > Metazoa > Arthropoda > Insecta > Diptera > Syrphidae > Orthonevra > Orthonevra nobilis. The sequence goes on from OY743224.1 coordinate 59,117,138, forward strand.
TGGTCATGAATCAACGGATATTACGATAAGAGACAGCATAAACCTTGCAAATAGAAGTGTTTTGGTATAGCATTTAATGCTGCTGACCATATTTGTGGAAAGGTCTGCAATTCAATCACTTAATATTCGCCGATACAAAGGTGTTATTTATTTAAATCAGTCTTAGACTTTTTAGTTCATGTTTTTAAAAAACTATAACCGGTCAATGGTCAGCGCACAGTGAAGAAATTAGTGGAATAGGAGAAGTAAAAAAAGAAGAAGAGCATTCAAAAAGCCTTCCGACGTCAAATAGTCTTGTTAGTCTACATTTTTTTTTTTTTTTGATAAGACCTAAAAGTCGAGAAAAACAGGGTTTTTTAACAAACTTAATTTTATTTGGATTTGATAAGTTTTATATTAATATATTTGTTATACTTTTAAATTCAATTATTTCTAACATTTCTCCATTTTATTTGAACTTCAATTCTATTCTTTAACATTATTTCTGTAATATTATGATCATTTTTCATTTACATCTAAAAAACATTTTTTTGCACTCATAATTGTTTTATATGATAAATAAAGTTATTTATAAAATTAAAAACAATAAAAATAATGTTGGGCATGTTATGCATCTGATTGTTTTCAGTACACATTTAAAAGGCGAAAGGTCTTTCAATTATAGTGATACAAGATACAAGATGCACTCCATTCCTTTTGTGGCAGAAGATATTTTGTTGGTATTAATTCGACTCTGTTTGTAGGATCCCATTGTAGTATTGAGTTCAATATGAGCTACCATGGCCGAAAGAAAGGAACATAAACAAAAACTAAGCTTCTGCATCTGGTTTCTTTTCTTTTTTTTTAGCCCATTCAAAAGTTATTTTAAGAAACTTTTTCAACACGAAAGAATTACGAAAAACATTTATGCATCGATTCCATTTCGAATATTGATTGCAAAAAAACTATTTCAAGGCCAAATATTCAATTCAATGTGAATGGTTTCTATTATAAGCTTTCGTGTCAATTGGCACGCAAAATTGATATTAAAGTTTCGTAATTCACTTTGATGTCTACTTACTTAGTATCTAAGCCCAAACACAAACAATAATATTCAAATCTATTTCTGCTCACCACTTTCATGTAAAACTTCGATGTCACAAATTAGACATCATTTGCATTCATTCAAAAATTAATAAGCACACAATTCTCACAAGCTCCATTGCCAAAGGCTGAGTTCAATTTAGTGTCAGCAGATTTCATGATTGGCTCCGTGTCATTCCACAATTTAACCCACCAAACAGACAAAGTGGATCAAATCAATATCTTAAGAATCTGGTGAGATGAAGCTGAAGATATTGATCTAAAAATAAAGGATGTTTCCAGCAAGTCCGGATAGTTGATAATGATGACGCGATGCGCATAAAAAAAATCTCCCTAATTTTACAGTCCAATAAACATAGAATATCCACGGCTCTTGCGTTGGAGTTATTTCCAGAAATGTAAAATTTATGTGATCCTTAAGGATACGAATTGGAAATTAGGTCTTTGGATTTAATAGTGAAGGGGTAGAATGAACGAACGATTACTATGTTTTTCTTTATCTCTCTTTTGTTTAACAATCTTGCTGAATGGTGTTTAAATTTTCCAAGAATGTTTCAAGCATTTACGACCTTGTGTCTAGGGATATGTGGTAGCAACTGGCAACGAGGAAGACCACGATACTTTAAGTTTATTCAATTCGCATGAAAAGTCCATCATCGTTTAAATGATTTTTTGCAAAACGTTTATGCTAAAGCATGAGCCTCTTGGAATGGGGATGGTTTAAATTTAAGAAACATTTTGTGGAACTATGTAAATGTGTGTTTTTCTAATTTCGAAGGCTTTTAACATTTATAACTATCAAAATTTCAGCAGTCTGTATGACTTGTATACACTCGTCAATCGCGCTTAATCAGTTTTTAGAGTTCCGTAGCAAAAGGATGCCAACAGAACCCTATTACTAAGGCTCCACTGCTCGTCTGTAATAGGGCTGTATTTTCTGAATTATAATAGGTATACACAAAATAATATAAAAATCCCATTATTAAATAAAACGCATGCAAAAAAATAGTGTTTTATTTTTAAATCGCAACTCATGTTTACGCCAATTGAACGTTCGTGTGCGTGCAAGAATCAGAAATGGGCGCTTTTTGTTTTCATACGCCATGTCCTTTATGTAAAGATTTGGAGATTTTGATCCTCCTTCACATATAAGCCAATTGAGTCGTCATATCCGCAACATTCAAGCTGAAACTAGTTCCCAAAAGCAATCGGAATGGAAAGTATGTGTTAAAATGTCAGCTTGGTCGTCTTTCATAGGTGGACATGCGAATAGTCCAATTTTAGCATTTATTTTACTGCACTGTTTAACATAAAAATCGCAGTACCGGTTACACCATCAGAAACAGATTGCAGTGGCTAAGGTGCTTTAAAAAAATATTTTTTTAAAGGGTGCCGTACTAACTACAGCTGTTTTTCCGCAGAAAAGGAAACATTTTTCGGATCGTGCCTCTTCTGGCAATTGAATGTGGATACGGAAAAGCTCAATTATACTTTAAGTCTACTCTACTTCCACTAGTCTTCTCTTCTTCCCTAGCTCTCTGGACTGAAAATGCGCAAACGGTTTCTACAAACACTTGATAAAATATAAGGAAAAGTCACATTAAATCGAATAATTGAATTAACCAAAAACAGTACCGCTTCAGTGGAAATAAAAGCACGAACAATTTGGCAGAGCCTTAATAAAAACCACAATTCCCTATGACCTTCGAAAGCTATCTTAAAACCAAAGCGTTTAAAATAAAAGCTTCAGTTTCCGAAAAGAAGGAGAAGACTGAATACTTCAAGGATCTATTTTAGGGCAGTGATTGTTCATTTTTACTTCAATGACGTATTGGTATCTGTGCAAAATTACAATTTACAATAACCTCTAACATATTTCTGAATGCCATTCGATATCAGAATGAAATGGCTCCAAGTGTCACCCGCTGATCTTCCAATATGTTTTTAAATTTTTGAACTTAACTTGACTGAGTTTGCCATTCCAGAACATTCTGCGATTTTTACTACTACCCATTTTTTTTATATAAATTCCAACTCTTAAGAATAAGTGCGTTAGGTTGTCATAGCAAAAAGTTATGTCCAACAAAGTCCGCTAGAACTATTGCAACATCGTTTGAAATTTCCAAGTAATGTGATTGTTTCAGTTTTTAGGATGTTTTAGGTATAGGGCCAATACCATTGTTTTTTATGTACCCTCTTATAAATATTTTACCACTGTGATAATGGCGACTTTGTCAATTGTGAGCTAGTTATCTTTTATTTTGGTCAGAATAAAAGTGTTTCCTTCCATAAATACGTTTTTGATTATGTAACCTTTTTCTACATTACAGATTTGTAGTAAACAATATATCTTTTGTAATTTTATATTTTGGGAGATCTGTTACCGAAATATCGCCATGAAATTCAGTAATGACAGCTCTTTTTGTCTTTCGATGATTTCCATTCATTAAAAAAACATGGGTTGAATTTTTTTTTTTAATCCGACTAAAAATTCAAAAGAGATGCTTTAAAATGTTTCAAAGAATCAATAGCAAACAGTTTTTTTCTCCTGCTTTTTGTTCATATTCACTTTTACTATTGTACTAAAAATAAAAAAATAATAATTTGCTCAGCAGAAGTTACACATTTGAGCACGCAGTGTAAAAAAACGGACGGAGGGCTCTGCAAGCTAAACGACTTATCGAGTCATAAAAATCACAGTTTTTTTCAATATCGAATGTTAAAGTTTTCTTTTACAAATTTGGCACTCAAAAAAGTTTAAAAAAAATCAGCACCAACTTTTACCACAGTATACATTTTCTCACAAGGCTAATTATTGACTTTTGAGAAGGTTTATCGGTTAATTATTCATCATCCTTGGACTCAATTAAACAACATACACGGTGCAGCTGTTTAAGAGAATTTTACAAACAGAAGAATTTTATAAATTACGATATCTAAAAAAAACTCGAAAGATGAAAACTGCGAATTGGAAACGCAAACGAAGGGTTCCGTACCGCCTTACAATATGCAAAACTATGTTTTTTTGTAATATTAAATTTTTCATAAAGTACTTTTTTGCGTATTTCAGTTCAGTTTAGTTGGAGCTTTTAAACATATTTTTTTGTTTGCTTGGGGAGCACCATTTTGTTTTATTTGTAGATAAAGTGGCCATATTAGCACACGGTATGAAAATTGTAATTTAAGCTTCGTAGATTCCTTTTGTTAATATTATCTGTACCATATTAAATAAAGATTCATTAACGCATTTTAGTAAAACTTTTTAAATCGTCCAAAACAGGAGGAGTGTGTGGCAGACTCTTATGTTGCAGAAGCTGTCGAAGGCTTCTTGGTCAGCTCGATTTTAAGATAACCTTAAAAGATAACCTTGTAGGCTCAATTTTTGTTAAGCCTCATAAGACGCGTTGTATTTTCTTTTACTCTTATATAAAGCTTTCGTTTTCGCGAAAAAAAAACAACAAAAGTTTATTCAAGCTTGTGAAGAATGACGCCAATTGGAAATTCAAGCAAAAGGATAATATTCGCAATAATTTTCATAATGCCGAGTTTTCATAAGCTTGGTATAAAAAACATGAAGGTATTATAAGAAACTGTTCAAAGGGCTTATCCAACAGCTGCTTGCTTCCAAAACTAGAGATGAGTTTCATTTTCAAGTTCAAAGTTAATTTTAAAATTCATGAGGACGACTTACAAACATTTTTGTGTAATTTGTCACCTTCCAACTGAGAACCCATAGTTTGCCATTTCTAAGATTTAATTGCTTTTCCATTTCCCTTTTTAGGGGGAAAACTCATTGTTGTTTGTGGAGCAATCCAATCTTGGAAGAACTCCAACGAGATTTTCTCCCTCTGGTTGTCATCGAGGAGTGTTTTTTGAACCACATAGGACATAGACATTTTGTGCACGCCCTGGAAAGCTCATATCCGTACTGCGTGTGGCTTCGGACAGAGTGCCGGAAGCTTATTTCCATTGCGGAGATTAACAATGCTAAACTTCATATCTTAGTTGTGTGCGCTGGGTATTTGTGTGCCTAATTTATTTCTGTACTTTAAAATATTGTAGGTGTAATTGTGCACGCATAACAGAGGAACTTGCTGTCTTTTGTTTACATTGCTTGCCTAGTAAGGTTTTAATATGGCAAAGAATATGTATAATAGAAATCGTCGACTCCATGGATGTTAAAAGTATGTTGATCAAATATCCTCAATAAAATTTGGTTTCATGGAAAAGTATCTCGGTAATTATCCCTTGCAGGATATTTTGGAGATGAATATGAGAAAAATATGATATTAACTAAACATTGCACAGTAATGCGTATGGGTCACACCGAGTAAGAACTTCTGTGACTTCTGGCTAATATGGTGAGACAAAAGTCCCAAATGCGTTTAGCTGAAATCGATATCCATAGGACCTATATCCCTGCGCCATTTGGCAATGACCGAACAAAGGTTCCGATATCTTGAAAACCGGAGAAAACATGAAACCAGAGATCATAACTGATTACAACCACACCAAAATCGGTGTAGATCTGGTAGATCAGTTATGCCAGAAGTATGAAGTTGGTTGTGTTTTATGACTTATTAAAAATATCTGACATAAATGCTTTTTTCGTTTAAAAGGAAAAGCATCCGCACGCAAAAGTAATGCGACGAGACTTTCTTCAAAATTAAGTATGGGAACTCATCCGAACTGCAGTTATAATGAGGTCAAACATTTTGAAATTACCTAGAGAATTGAGGCGGCGAGCACAGATGCTGCTGGGAATAAATGATGTACAACCTCCATCTCCTGATCCTGACCAAAAAACTATGTTAGTCGCTGTCATATTTGTCCAAGAAATAAAAACAAGCCTTCATGGCGGTTTTGTGTAAATTGCGGAGGTTATACTTGTAAAAATATTTGCATTGAGTGTTTGAAAAATTAAAAAAAATTCCATTTTTAAGCTTTTAATTACTTAAATTAAATATTTTTTTTATATTTGATGTTTTTTATACTAATTTCCCATATTTTTACTTATATGAAAGAAACGTTTTTGTTTTTGAATTCATAAAAAATGTATAAATGTTTAAAATAAAAGGTGTTTATCAAAAGACTTATAAAAATGAATACAATTGCACAATGTTGGAAATATTCCAGAAAATTATTTTGATTGAACTATTTAGCTTAATTATTTGAAAAATGAAAACTGTTTGTTGCAAAGAAAAAATTTGATCTACGATTGTAGACCACGCGACCAAACTCGTCACGATAAAATACCCGACAAACCAAGGGTTAACCACTTGACAAAGATTTATTTAAATATCTATTTAATAAACATCTTTGATATATCTCATCTTGATGACCAACTTAGCATCAGGTCCAGATGGTGTACCATCTATTGAATTGAAAACAAAATGTGCTCACCATTTGTCAAGTCCACTTTCTTCTTCTTTTTTCTGAATTTGAATTACTCCTTTATTTAAGAAGGGTCGAAAAGAATATATTCACAAATATCACGTCCGATCCCGAGGCTGTCAATGATATCTTAATTGTTCGAATCAAATTTGTGTGAATCACTATTAAATCTATGACTGTCTCTGATCAACATGGTTTTGGTAAAGGTTGCTCTACAACGACTTTTTTACTTGAACTCACAGAATTCTGCGTCAACTCGTTTAAATTTAAATATCAAACAAATTGTGTACTCCATTAATAGTTCACAAAAAGATCTCATTCTGTAATTTTTAATGGTTGTTACTTGAGCTCCTTTCTTATTAATTCGGGGGTATGATTAGCCTTCAGACGATGTTAGTATCTTTAAAAATATACATAACATTGGAGACTGTCTTGCTCTGCAGAGTGGTCTTCGTGTTGATAAAATCAGAAATCGTGTTCGATCAGAAGCTTGAGTTTAAACAACACATCAATAATAATCAACAACAAGGCGAACTCAAAGCTTTGTTGGATAACAGGAGAATCTAAAAAGTTTAATGCCCTCTATGTTTTAAAACAATCACAAACAGTTACATCGACAGGATTGAAAGAGTTCAAAAAAGATTTTTGAGATTTTCCCTGATAGGACTGGGTCGGCAAGAGCCATATAACCTCCTACCTCATAGAATCAGACTCAATCTATGTACCGCAAAGATTTTTCTGAAATATACCTTAAACATTCTCTGTATCCAACCATCGTACCAACTTTGACTAGTTTTCTCCTTTTAATAATATTTTACTTGTCTTTTATTAACATTCACACATTTTCCAATACAATAATACTAAATCTTTCAAAAGAATGATATTTTTTTATGTAAATAATAATGTTTAGGTATAAACGCTAGGTCATTAGCATTCTTAATAAACAAAATAATAGAGCATAAATTAACAAAAACTCAGCGTAATAAAAAAACGATATTATAAATAAATACATATCAGAACAATGCCACTAAGTTTGAGCTCCAAAGAGTCCTAATTGTAAGAGGAGAGATTAATAAGAAAGTTTTCTAAAAATGTCACTCCATAATAAAATTGAAAATCCAAAATAATTCGATCATATTCTGTGCTTGTTGCAAGCGTCACTGTACCAACCAAAAGGCCATTAATTGTGTCCTTGCATGTAGGTAAATATGTAATCTTATCTTTCACAATCACCGATGCCATCAGGGGGAGATGGTCATAGAAATCGTAACGAAATTAAATGCCTCCTACGTGATGTTTATCGTCAACTATTCTCTATTTTGCCTACATACTGAATCCCTTGTTGATTGTAACACGAAACAATCAAATCAAGGGGGGTAGCCACCGCTGAGTGGATTCTATGCCTCATCTAATCCAGGGTGTGTGTATAATGGACCTAGTTGTTTTGCACTATTTGCGCGCTCCATAAGAGCTCCGTGTACAGAACGACAAAAAAAAAAAATACGGAATACTGAAAACAAATTAGCAATAGGCTTTGAATGAATTAGGTCCCCTCCAGTGTTCTACATGTAGCCAATTTGAGACCTGGACCGTCGTCATCACCATCAGCAGACCTATGCTTTGTCTATGTCTAATTTGTCTCTCATGCAAGATTCGTGCTTTTATTGTCAAGCAATTTGGTCCTCACACAATTGGTCAATGAATTCAGTTTTGAAATATTTACCTGGAGGGGCTTCAATTGTAGCGAATATAAAATGAATTTACTGACTGCTAATATCGTGCATTTCTGTGATTGTTTACCAAACAAAAATACAAGAATAATGACCAACAGTACCGAATCATTTCATCTGGCTACCATTTGTTTATTTCTTGTTGGTAACAAACACATTTGTTTGAAAACAAGCGAAACGGATGAGTCTATATTGGATGTATTGAATAGTAATGAGTTTTTTTTTTGTTGAATTGGAATGATATTTGCAGGGTAGTTATTTTTGATTTCAGCAGTAGTGTGTATTAAAATCGACTAGGAATAAACAAACCGATTTAATGAGGTGAGAAATGCCTTTGGAAACCGGAGCTGAGGCACAGGCCAGTAAAATGATTTTACGATATTATTTTGAGAATAAACCACCAGCCTGAAATATTTCTAGGAAGCCTCGTAATAGTGCATAACATTTTTCTCTTGAATAAAAAACTCGTAACGCAGACCGCTGGTCTTATCATGTTCAGCAAACACCATAGTTGGCAGACGAAGCCATCGCCGATGAGGGGAGATAGCCTTGGAAAATGTCGGCAAAATATCTCCGAGGTATCTTTGGCGCACATAGAGGCCAGAAATTAAAGTTTAAAGTAAACAATTTTATAAAAAAGAAAGACGAAGCAATGTTAAATAAGTTTTGGGATGAAACGCAACTTTCTATATACAGAGTAATTACCAGTGCAATTTTGAGCGAGCTAAAAAACATTTCCTTTGAAATGCTTATCTTCAACGTGCCCATCTCAATTGTCTCTGAATCACAAGATCTTGGCTTCACTTGCGATCAGGAACTCAACATTCCCTCCCATATTCTTTGATGTAATTATTCATAGGGCGAACTTGTCACTTGGCTATATTAAACGCTGGTTCAAGGAATTCTCCGACCGCTGTATCAGTTTCGTTCGACCACATCTCGGATACGCAAGACTGGTCTCTATTTTATTAATCCCATATCCTTCACATCGAGGCAGTCCAACGCCGAGTCATCCGTTTTGCTCTCAGGGGTCTCTCTTGGACAAACACCTTCGACCCCATGTTAACCGTTTGCAATTTATAAATATCGGAACTCTTTAACTTCGCCACCACATTGCTGATATTACCTCTGTCAACCAATTAATGACTGGTTATATTGACTGTCCTGCCCTTAACACTTATACTCTCAGCTTTAGGCACGTTTTACTTCTACTATAAATGCCTCACCGTCGGACCCACTTAAATGCATTTTTATTATTTCATTTTATAACCTTACATGCTAGACAAAAAAACGCTTAAAACTAGCTCAAAAAATGCTTAAAACTGCTATATTTGCCTTAAGGGCACCCACGATAAACAACGACGACGAAGTTCATTCTCCGCCCAGCCACCAATAGCGTCGGTATTGCCAATTCGACATCCACTCTGTCGCGGTCTGACACCGCCCTACTGAACCGAAGAGTCCCCGGTGAGCTACTTGCGACGTCTTGATCGTAGTTGCCTCGCCCGTCCACAGCTTTCCGGCATACGTGGAAGATTATCGGTACTGCTAATCTATCCTGATCCAGACCATTTCTATCGAGATAGAGAAATGCTTCGGGGAAAAAGGCCGTTAAGGCGCACTATCTCATGGTTAAAAGCCACGGAGATCAAGTTGTTGGTCGAAGTCTTGCAATGTGACTTCGAATAAAGTTATCAACTCTGATCAAGTTGGCCCCGTTGAACAGGACCTCATTACTATAGAATTTTTTGTTATCAGACTCTGAAGTTCTATATAAATGGAGACAAGCCCTAAGACAGCGTCGCTCGCCCATTAAGCTTGTTCCCACCTTGAACCAAACAGGACAGCCATAAGGGCTATGTAGCAGATCACCTTTACCTTGGCATCGAGTTGACTGCTGTGAAACAGCCTCTTTATCAAGGCGAAGGCCGCTTTGGCTCTGGCCAGAGCAGCATCTATATGTTTGTTAAAATATAGATATTGATCTAGCCGGATCCGAAGGTATCTGATTCGTCAGGTGCTGTCCGTTGATTTTCAACTTCCAATCGGCGCAATATTCCTGATTCTTTTCGAAGTCACGTTGCAAAATTACTTACAATGACCTCGATCTTCGGACTTGACCTGCACGCGATCAAGTCATCTGCGTACGCTATGGAGTGGCGGAGAGATCCTACAAGATCGCTTGTGAAGATCGTAAATAAGATCGGCGAAATAACTACATCCTGTCGTAGATCGTTGTTAATTTCAAAAGTCCCAGCAGACGTTACACTGCAATTTTTCACAATAAACTGTCTGCTGGTGAGCAGATCTAGAATTATGTGCAGCAGCGGTTTGCTTATGCCGAGCTGGTCTTACTTGAAAAAGAGCCCTTGCAACCATACAGTGCCTTTTCCAAGTCCATCAACAAGGCACCCGTGCATTGTTTCTTACATTAATTCCATTGGATATCCGATACCAGTTTAGACGCGGCATGTATGCAATCATGCTCCGCTCTGAAACCGAATTGGTTATCCGGAATTATATTTTTGTCCTCAACCCACTCGGTCAGGGCTCTATTGATCACTTTTTCAAACACTCACTTTTGCTTGAATTAAGCAGAAATAAATACATAAATTATGCTGAAAGTGTAAAACAAGACATCGCAATAAAGAAATAACCTTTGAAGTTGAGTCTGAATTTTTGAATAACACACAAATTTTATGTTTTTCAAGATACGCAAAATTGTCAAACAAAATTACTTCGTTACATTTTTTAACAATGTTAAATAATGCACATAATCCGGCACATTGAAAGACAGTGGTCGTTCATTTCATTCCTATTTATTCTCATTTGATGAAAAATATAAATAAAATAAGTACGTGTGGACATTTATTAAGGGTCATAGAATGTGTGTCTTATGCGTTTATTATTAATAGTAGCATTAGATATGTTAATAGTCTCATTAAAAAAATTATTGCACATTGATATGGTATAACGCTACCTTATAACTGAAAAAATAGTTTACATTTTAATGAATATATCACAGTTAAAGAAAAGAAGAAGAATTGCATAACAGAATAGTTACCTCTGAAAAGGGAAGATACGTAACTTTTGTGGATAAGGCTTGTTAAGGTTTTGAATGCACGATTTTTGCCTAAGAAAAATTGCTGTGTCGGGTGATCCCAAACACTCCCAAAGGACCTAAAAAATCATGGAGCCCTTTTTTCAAGCTCACTTCTGTATTATACAAAGAAGAATTTATTCGAAAAAGAAAATGTTCTCTCAAGATGGTTTTAAAGTACTTAGTCGAGAGATGGAAAGTCTTGCTTTTGAGTAAAAGGAAGGGTTCAGCATGGTATCTTTTTATTTCTAATAAAAAGTGTAAGTTCGGTGTTTGAGGGAGTCACATCTTGTCTTTGAAAAAATTGACCTGTGATCAGAATTTATAATCTTTAGTGTAATTTTCTATTAAGAGCTCTAGGATGTCTTGAAATTACGTGGCATAACTAAATTTTCGGGTGATGTGTCCATAAGATTTAAATTTGAACCGGATCACTTGCCATGAGTTTCTTTTCGTTAATTTAATTAAACGATAAAAAAAAAACAGGTAGCAGTCCTTCGTGGTGGAGTAACGATACGAAAACCTTTATTTCAACTTCAAAATGAAGTCCAGCGGATATCAATAGACTACAGATGAGTTGAAATTCGAAGTCTTTCTGCAGGAAATATGCTCCATAGCTGTGTAGTCCAAGGCAGACAAGCAGAGCTTGGCTCTTCAGAACTCATCCTTATCAGCGAACTGGACAAAAAGCTCCAAAAAGTGCCCAAAATTAAGAGGCAATTTCGAAATACGTCAGATAATCGAAAGATCAAAAGACAACATCAAGAAGTTGAACGATAATATTAACAAAAAAACTTGACAATAAAATAAAAAAAGACAAAGAATATGATATCAATTTCTCTGACAAATTTATGAACTGCAGTGTATATATTTATACATATGTTTATATCTATTAGTTAATGTTAAATTGATATTTCACATTTTTCACAAATATTACAAGTTAAATTGTTCCTTTATTGATTTTTTTTTTGTTATAAAATTGCAACTACCGAATCAAAATTAACCAAAACCTTTTCAGATGTTCACTTTGCAAATGCGCTTCGACTGAATTTGGATTCGGTTGCTTGCTTCGTTCTCAAAACATGCGAGACGAAAAAATCCGCACAAACGAACACACACACAGACATTCTTCTAAAAAACAATGGAAACCGACTCATGGACCTCGAAAAGTGTAGGTATGTAAAAATTTTGAAACCCATTACAAGAACTTTTCGGCAGGAAGTTAAGTAGAAGAAAGGCTCACTAAATATGACGAATATTCGGTCGATAAGCGATTCAGATTGAGGAAAATTTCTTATTTATTTTTTCCCCGACTGATTTCGAAGGCTCTCCTTGCCATACTATTACTTACGCAGATAAATTGACCGCATACAGGTTAGCTCAAAAGCGCTGAAGCATTGTCTGCGGACACTATCGATAACAAAAACAATGAGTAAAATCTCAGTATCAGCGGACAGCGTAGACTGTGGAACCCAAGCGTATGCTTTATTAAAAATCTTCAAATAGCTGCTGCCAAAAGATAAAATTTCATAAGAGCCAACTTGGTGTCTAACTATGTTAAATGTGATTTACTAGTTTAGTGGTTCAATTTCAATTTCATGACTTAGACTGCGAAAAACTTTACGCGAAACTTTGAACGCGTTTTTCTCGAAACTGTCCTTTTCAAAACAATACCCACGATTTCTCAGGTTCTACTGGACCGATCTACCTGAATTTTAAGAGAGTCTTCTTAATGGACTTGTCTATGTCTGGAACAATCCCTTTAATTTTTTTAAAAATTCGAAACAGTCAAAAAAGTGGTACAAACATTTTTTTTTCAGGCAGTCGGCATTTTGGGAAAAAAATCTTTCCAACTTTTCAGTAGTTCCAGACTTTGCGACATTGATATCGTGGGTATGGTTACGCGCCATTTCTTTGAGATCCCCACTTCATCAACATCTAAATTTTCAAAATGTTCACCTTTTTTATTTTTTGATTTTTTTTTTCTGTATTCTTGTTATCTTAATAAATAACTAGCAAAAAAATGGAAACTAGAAATATAAATTGTCTTGTTTTTATGACACATCAAAAATTACATGAAATTCATGCCTCTAGATGCCCTCTTAATTATTAGGAAAATGAATTATGGGGGACCTGAATCTGAGCTAAAGCTGCTTTCCATCTTTCACTGCCACGAAGACGTTGCTTCCAGTTGGTTAGTCCAAACCTCCTTACATCAGCACTGAAGCCGAGCCGCTGAAGCCAACGGATTATTACTGGACCAGATATATATCCTTTGCGGTTGTATCCCATACTCAGCTCGTCATCCTTAAGGGTCCTTAAAATCTCTCTGTCTTATAAACACTTTCAAGAACTGGCAAGATGAATAACTTATAGAGCACATTTTATGGCTGTGTCGATTGCAAAGTTTCTATTTTGTTGTATTTTAAGTTCTTCTAGTCTGTTGCTCAACTAATTCAATTGACAAATCCCAGCTTCGAATCCTTGAGAAATTTTTAAACTACAAAATATCTCAGGGAACATTATTGAGATAGTCAAGGACTTTGTCCACCGAGGTGCCGCAGTAAATTCGAGTAACGACAATAACGCACAAAATCTATTAGGGAAGGAAGAGTACCCTAATTGTCGCGTTAATTCGTAATGAGACCAAAGAATGGGCCTTATCAAAGCCGGACGAAAATGAACTCGATGAGATTAAGGGAAAAATACTTCGGAACCTCAGTCAACTTTAATGGATCTATTTGGAGTTAGACATGGATCAAGCTGGCAGGAGACATTCATTGGTTAAGTTCCACTCTCAGACCAAGCTGTAGCATCCAAATAAGTAACCATTTAATTTGCATCGCGATTTAAAAAAAAAAATCAAAACTTAGTTTAAGGTTCGCTGACCGTATAATAAGATGAGTTCATTACGCTGTCTCGTTAGGATATTTTTTGCTTAAGATAATTCAAATCGCCAAGGCAGTTTTCACTGCAAATTGAATTAAACGAGAAACGTTATCATTTCTTAAGTATTTCGGGCTCAATTGAACAATCCACCGAGTACATAATCCAAGAGAAAATGTCCAAAGAAATAGTAAATAAAATAAGGACCAAAATAGATTTTGAAAACAAACATTGTCACTTTGCATATCCTCCAGAATGAAAAGACACGAGATAATATCCATCTACTGTGCGATAAGGAATTTTCCTACAGGGATTTGAAGAAATTATTTAACGTTTTCTTGATGTCCTTTTAAATTTGGAGCATCCATTTAGTTAATTTTACATTGAAGCATCTATTCACAGAAGATGGCAAAAAGGAATAGCGATACAAAAAATACCGAACCATTTATACAAATTCAAGAGCACAGGACACAACTGCAAGTACTGAGATGAATTTAATTTGAAATTGGCACTGCAAAGGACAAGCTTAGTCATATATAGTACGAGTATGTAGCCTTTGGCGGGAGCTAATCGAATGAAAGGTTATGGCGATCAATGAAGTTACAACCTTTGGAAATGTTCAATTTCAGCATTTTTGCATCTCAAATGCAATTTTCTTCTTCTGTGTGCCACGTTTGCAGTTACACTTTTTTTCCATCGAGCAGAGTCCTTGGGGACAAACACAGTGAAACACGAGTGCATGGTACGAGTAACACAGAGTTATCAGAGTTCACTCTTCAATGGAATTAATGGAGCAAATTTGATTTTGTTTGGCAGGGATACAGGAAATGTGTTTTGTAATCAGTTCAATAATATGAGTTGCTTTTAAGCCTGCTGCCTTAAAAGGTTTAGCATTCACAATGCAAGCAAACTGTTTAGGGAAAATTTTAAATGGGCGAAGGTAATGATTTGCACCTTCATACTGACAAATGGGGTTACTTATCCTTTTTACCAGTGATCGAAGGTGATTTAAAGATTGTCACTTGACAAAGCATAGAAGTAAACACATATTGCAAAGCGTTTATTGAGGCTCGTTTTAATATATCAGAAATCTAGTTAATATGGTTCATTAATGATTCCTACCTAGAGTTCATGAAGCCGCCAAACCAATTTCTCAATCTTGAACATGGTTTTGCACGTCCTAAGAGCATTCTGTTTGATTTGAACAAAGGCAAGTTGAAATTTGGCTATGCTATGTACGCATTTATAGCAAGTTACAAGAAAACATCACAAAATGTCATCGACTTTCACATCAACTTAAAAAAAAAATGGAGATCTTTAGATAAATCAAAATCTTTTGCAAAAAGTGGTCGCGTGGCTCTGATGTGAATTGCTTATACTGAAAACAGAGTTCTGATGTAACCTTTAAATAGTGATGTATAAAATATTGCAAATTTAGCGCACGCAAGTCGGTATAATTTTCACCGGCCCTTATCCATCCATGGAGCAATGAGAACCAAAATACGTCTGTATTTCGAACCAATACACAATCCTTCAATTAATCTCATAATCCCTTTGCTATCTCTGTTCAAATAGAGACAAAGGAAAATTACTCTCACAAAAGCAACCTAATTTTAACATAGCTTAAAACATATAACACGCTTGCTTAGCACTGCAGTCGTTCCCGAATTTTAAGGACTTTTGGATCTTAAAAACAAGAGCAAACCATTTTCAAAAAGAGGAGCAGACAGCCACAATCCCGTCAATTCAAAACTGTAACCATTTCGGGAAGGATTCTTTCGGAATGGCCTTCAACTGCTTTGTCGTGGCTCTTTCAATTTTAGGAATGGTGTCAAAAATAAAAATGTAGATTCATCTTAAACGTTGGTTAACTCAAACTCTTACACAAAAAATATATCTAAAGCCGACACAAAGAAAACGCGTCGAATAAAAAGAAGCTTTAGTGAACTTTGCATAAACGCGGACAAGGAAGTCAAAAATGGAAGTCAGTATAGGTAATACAATTCCAAAAAACGGAAAGGAAAAGACAATATTCAGCAAAAGCGAAAAGCCGTTAACAACATTTCTAAAAGTAAAGTTTCTTCAAACTCAGTTCCCAAAAAAAAAAACAGTATTTTAAAAATGTCGCAACCATTTCTGGTATTATTGGTCTTGTAATGAATCTGGCATTATGGGGCAATAGTTTTAATTTTTAATTCACATTTGTAAATAAAAGGACATAGGTATCAAAAAAAATTTAAAAAAAACCAACTCCTTGGTGTCAAAAAATTCAAATCATAACTAGACCAATTCGACGATGGAAGCTTGATTATCTATACCATAATGGTACTCTTCTAGGTGGGAAGTCTACTTGAAAGATCTGCCAAAGGTTGTCTGTTTGACATCGCTTTTCAACTTTTCTGTCTTGTTTATTCAAAAACGGTTGCTTTTAGTTAAGCCGAACCATTCCCTTTTTTTTAATTCAGCAAAATTAAGAACAATATTTCGAATCATTATTTCGGATTGATGTAAAACGAGGAGCCTGATAATCACAAGTCCAATAACAAGGTGCGATCTTCCAATATTTGTCTATACATATTTTTATTCATGGATTCATCGATACGAAGGAGTAATATCCCTAGACCATTATGACTAACTTCTTCTTTTTTTCAAAAATCTAAAATTTCAATTCGTCCGTATACGTAAAAGCCCTTCGATTCGATCAATTGGTTGATTTCCAAACCTTGTGCTGTTTTGTTTTCTAGCCGCTTGACTTCACCCCGCACCACTTATATGAGTATCAACAAGTCAGATGACACATTGTTAGCAATCCGAAATAGAAAACGGACTACGAGTGATCCTTTAGAAGATCGAACCGGCACTATTTTCGAGAAAGAACGACATTCCAAGCTGCACCCTACCTTACACCGGAGACACGAGTTGCAATCTCTCGACTGAGGCCTTGTACCTGGAAGCAAATGGCATTAAATCAACTCTATACCCATATGTGAATAAAGTTGGGGACGAGTGATGAGAGTGTAAATTTAAAATAAAAATAAAAATAATGAAGTTAAGGAAAAAATATTAAAAGCATCAGATAAAAAATTAGTTGGTATCCAAAGGCCGTATATTTTAAGAGTGACAAAACAAATTTCTAAAGTTAAAAAGAGAAGGCTTTTAAGACAAAGACTGCTGACACGGATAAGAGTAGTTGTAGTGATTGTAGTGATTGTGAATGTTTGGTATAATCAAGGCAAAGATGCTTGTTCTCCAAATCACCAGGGCTCTTCAGGTAAAATGAAAGTAGATGCAACCATTGAAATGTTAAAGCGTTCAATAGAAAAATTAAAAGTTTGTTATAGAAACTATAAAGACGTTGGCAATTCAAAAAAAAAAAATCTGCGATTCTGAAAGCTGCTCCTTACGGTGAAATTGAAGTTATCAAAAAAGAATGTTTCGCGCATCACGACTCCGCGGGCTAGTTAAAAAATAAATACATAAGCAATTGAAAAAGGCGGAAAAACATTGGAAAAAAATTACCTTCAACGAAACGTAAACTCACCTTAGAAAGACCTAAGCAACGTAAAATTCTTGGAAATGTGTGTTGGTAAATTCACACAAAACAATTATGAGAGTTATAATCAGTTTATATGGAAAATAACTAATATAAATAAGTTGTTGAAATAGCGTCTTACACAGCAGCTCGAATGTTTATTGAAAGAACAAAATCATATAATGCATTAGGAGTTTCATGAGGCACCGCAGCTCGCGCTGATGTTGACAAAGAGAACGCAGAGCGTGTGATGATTTCCGACGGGATCACGCGAGACGGAAGGATGGTTCGACGACAATACCAGCTGGACTTACTAGAAGCTAGTGATACTGCAGAGGATACCTCTTATGGCCCTGGAATAGATAATACCACGTAAGTTGAAGAAAAAAAGTTTAACAATGTGTTTACTCCTTCTGAAACTTTAAACGCGTCGGTGTTCTCGATTTCTCAGAAATGGCTAAACCGATCAGTCGCAAATTTTTCCACTTCTTTTTCTTAGATACATTCCTGAGGTATTGAACGAATTAATAAGATTTAAAAAATTATTATAATTTTTTTTTTTAAAAATTTGGAACGAAAATTTCCCGCAAAAACAAACATATTTTTTTTAATAGACGTCATTTTGGAAAAAATTAAAATTTGTATTATTCCTTCGTTCAATACCTGTATTAATCTATCCTCTTAAAAAATCCACCATATTTTTTGATTTCAGATAATCCAAACTGCCGAAATGGAGATCACCGCCAAGCGGCTTTTTTGGAGGTCGTTTACGACTTCATCTACAGGAGCGGTGTACATCAATATTTGTACATGATCGATACGTCATTGTGTTCTAAAAAGTTGGCTCTATTTCAATTACTATCAATTGTAATTTATAAATAAAAACTGATTTTAAAAAAATTCATATAAAACCGTCTTTTTTGAGCCTCGCGTATAACCCCTTAAGAGATCTGAGAGTGTTAGCAATGCAGTATGGTAACTATTAAGGGCTTTTGTCTTTTGGAATTTGTCAACGATTTATTTTTGCATAAAAGCTCTGTTGCAGCTTCTCTTTAGTCGAAAGCATGATTGTGTGATTATGACGCAATAAGAATCTTAAAGACCCTAGACATATTCATATATCCTTCCCTTGGAGCCTTATCGCCGACTTTGCGCTAACGAGGACTTATTTGGGGCTGATACGTGCACATCAAATGCTCCTTAATGGGATGTTTGATCATAGATTTTGGCTCCTTCGTTGACAATGAAAAATTTTAAAATTCGAGAATACACTCAAGAACTGAACTCTTTATTGACTGAATTAATCGATTGCTCTCTCGAACGTGTTGCAAATGTACTGAAGTATGAAATGTCTTGACTGCTTTCTATTTAAAAGAGACATGTCTCAATACTCAAGTGTATGTCAATGTACATTTGTTTATGCCTTTTTTTCATACATTTACATACTCAGAGATAAAATATGCATAATACAATTTCTTGCAAGCGTCCGGTCGACCAATCAATCACCCGGTTTCGACCAACAGCAAAGTAATTACTTCGAGAACATCAATGAGTGTTGCCAGAAATGAATGATTAAGCCAAATATACAGGAGCCTATCTTAAATAATTGGATTTGCTCTGTTAGCACTCCATTAGCCTCGACGAATATAATTAAAGTGTCTGAATATCACTTGAAATGTGTGGATTGCCTACTTTGAATGACGTATGGCTTCAGGAGACCCAAAAGGACGTAAGCACAGGTTTAAATTCGAGATGAGATATATTGGTCTTTAAAGGTTGCAAAATTTATGTAAAGCTTCAAGGCGAATTTTTAGGCTCCACGTTCAGGGCATACAAAAATTTTACTTAAGGGCTGAGGAAACACAATCAGATAAGAACTCTATGTCCAAGTAATGACTTATAAATAGTCCAATATTCGAACGCTTGAGATATCAAAAGACGTAACATTCAGTAAAATTTTCATTTTTAAGAAAACCAAAAATCACACGGTGCTGAAACCTGAAACCTGAGAGTAAGGTAATATTTTGGAGGGAATCATTGGTCCACTCCGGTCTTTTTTTTCGGCATTTCGTCTCGCACAGGTTGTACAGAGCATAGAGACAGTCATTTCACTTCGAATAAACTCTGATTGCATCATGCCGTCACTTTATAAAAAAAACTACACAATTAGCTGAACTTGAACGTATGAGGTGAAAAAAAGGACAATTTTGGCCACAAAAGTCCGGGTCTGTAATAAGACGACCCTTTAATTCCAGGCAAACTAACACATACAATTTCCTGTGCTCTTCGCTTTCAAATGTCTGCGAGCAAATTTGGAATTATTAAGACTCATTGGCAAATCGCCCGCGAGTCTGCTAAAATTTGTTGCACGGACCCGTGTGATATATTTTGTTCCTCGGCAAGTTCTCGAATCGTCAATCACCTTTTTGATCAAACCACGTTATTCTGTATGCTTATGGAACAAAAATTTGTGAAATTTCGAACGAAACTTTATTGAATTTTGAAAACTTTGTAGAATTCGATGAAGACTAGAAACTAAACATAAGCAGCCATATTATTCCGCACCACCGTAGGACAGGATAATTCAGACTAAAGACTTGGTAATTATGAAATCAGAAACATCAGAAACAGAAATTTGCGAACCAGAAACTGTTGTGAGATATTCAGGAGTTGACTTCAACAAATTTCTGTTTTAAAAAAAACAAGGACACCCTTTATGTTGTTTATTTTCTGATTCTGATTTATTGCAACTATTACAGATCAGATATGAAGGTCAAATACTGCCCATCTTATGTTTTATGGAAAAATAAAGAATCTTTGAGAGAAAATGCCTACAAGCATGCACGGGACTGTTCAGAAGCTCATTCTGACTTTCAGTTTTACGTCTCTAAGAAAAGAATTTTGGATGCTTTCGGCTCGTCTAGGATTGTAAATGTCATTTTGCGCTTTCAGCAAATGTTATTGAGAATGTACTTAATAGAGGACATTTTGTATCCTAGCCCTGCTTATTTAAGAAATTGATCAGAAGGTGAAGCATTTTTTTAACTGGATGCATACGTCTATCATTCAGACCAGAGAATTTGAAAATACTGCAGATATATGAATTTGAAAAATACTGGTGGCTAGACTGGATAGAATCTAACTTATGAAGTTAGGTTAAGCTTTTTTTTTGTGTCGCAACATTTTGTAACTTTTTCAGCCCCCATAAATAAACAAATCAAAAGATAATAAAATGTTTGCCAATTTTTTAATGTTTTCCTTTATTTTTTGAGGTCGAAGGACATCCTGACATAGTTGTTTGTCCTCAACCAACTCATTCCCGATCTTAAATATTTCATACAACTTGTGTACAGGCTTTTTGTTAACCCACTCTTCTAGCTCTGGATGCTGGAAGATAAGTCTTAGCTTATTGAAGTTTGCTACATACAACTGAACGTATTTCTTTAACATGGACGTAGCGTCAGCAGTTCATGGAATAAAAACACATTCATCATAAAATTTATTTTAATACACCGTTTATCAGGCTTGTGAACTTCCGAGCAAAGATATTTTATGAAATCATATAGGCATGTATGAACCTTGATATTTTTTTCGTATTTAAACAGCCGGTACTGTTCCCATTGTGAGGAAATTCATTTCACTGTCGTTAGATTTTTGTTATACGATTATTTCCCTGTTTGGTTTTCATGAGAAGAAATGTAAAAAAAAAACACATTTAACGAAACAATTTGCATATTTTCATTAATTAAAATTTGCGACAACGATGCAACCATGGATATTTTATGAAATTGCTTGACATTCTGTTTGTTTGCATACACACGAATGTGCATTTTTTGATTTTCAAACAATGTCCTGAAATTTGCGTTATTTTCATTTTGTATATGAAACGTGAACTGTCTCATATAATAAAATATAATAATAACCTGTGTTGCGTTAGTTTGGAACACATTTTGTATAATTCATAGCACAGAGATAAAAATAATAAACATATTTTTTTTAATTTGGGAAGCATTCAATTTTTCATGGGTAATGTGCATAACGACGGCAAATCACTTTTTGGGACTTGATTATTCATATCCGAGTAGGTCGCTTTCTGTGTTTTGAGTTAAAAAAAATTAAGTATCATGATGAAAATCTGTTAAAAGGGGGTATAAGAGTCTATTTAAATAGCTGCAAACGGAAAAAGAAAATCCAAATAATTTCGTATTTTACATCGCTTAATCCGACATCGGGCTCTATACGGCAAGATGGTGACAAATGTGCATTTTGAGCTTTGAAGCGTGACTTCACAAACCTGAATAAAATTTGTCCAATAGAGCCAAATCACATGGCCTTTTTAACAGGTCTTGGGATCGATTTTACTGATTTTCGCATACATCTTTAGTTTAGTAAGTTCTTGCCAACCCTGTTAATAGGGATATCAAATGGCGGATTACATTTTATTTTTTGACCTCTTTAACGGACGCGAAGTTTGAGATATATTCTCCTGATCTGTCGACAGGTTGACGTTGTATTTATATCAAAATCTGGAAACAGACCTCCGGAACAACCTAAATCATATAGTCCTATTTCTCTATCCTCCTTCAACTTAAAGGAAATGAAAAGACGTATAGACCTTCAAATCAGGGGACATTTGGAAATCCACTCACCCCTGCACCCCAACCAATATGCATACAGGAAGACTCTCTGCGCCTTCCTGAATATTGAAGATGCTTTTGACAACACCAATTACAACTCCATTACTAACGCAATGCAGAGCAAAGTAATTGACTACTCGACTAACAGATGAATGAGATCCATGCTAGAAAATCGAGTTATAATTTCCTCGCTTGGAAGCATGTCAAAGTCAGTCAATGCACGAAGAGGTTGTCGCCAGGGAGGTGTTCTATCGCATCTTCTCTGGTCATTGGTCATAAACAACCGCCTTGTGAACCTCAATGAGATAGGCTACATCACAATAGGCTATACTGATGATGCAATCAGCATTTATGCATGTCTCAGAATGGTGTAAGTGTGACGGACATTCTGTGAATCATAGCAAAACCGTTCTGGTCCCCTTGACACTGAGTAGACAACTGACTCTGTCTCCAATCATTATTGAGAGAACCTCTCTGGCATACGCCAGTGAAGTCAAGTATCGCGGTGTTATCTTGGATAAGAAAATTAACTGGACTTCACATATCAAGTCCATCACTGAACCCGCAACCATGGCCATGTGGGTCCGTAAGCGATTCTTCGGTGGGAATTGGATTCTCAAACCTAAGATTTTTTTTTTAAATAGTGCTCAAGTGCTCAAGGGATTTGAAGTACCCTTAAAGTGTTTTTAACACAGCACGAGCAGAAGCGGAAGGGGGAGAAAGGAGGTACCAGTGCACATTGGTTTTAAATTGTTGTAGGTTGCAGAGCAAAGGAAAAATATGAGTTTTATCGCTCGCTTTTGAATCCTATCTAGGAGTTGCAAGGTGGTCTTGGGTGCACCTGCTCAGATGTGAGCGTTGTACTCCATTTTAGGCCGAATAAAAGACTTATAAATTATGGCTAAATCAGAAGGGGTAAAAAACTTTTTGCACCGGTTTAGAAAACCTAAGCATTTCGGTGCATTCTTGGCTATATCGAATATGTGGTCATTCCAACGTAGGCTAGAATTGACGCACATACCGAGCATTGAAAGCTTTTCGGTTTCTTCGACGCAAATGCCATTCATGGACAATGGCTGGGTGTTAGGGTTTCGCTGTAATGACATAAGACAGCATTGGGTTTTGGAAGCATTAAATTCTACTCTATTGGCTTGTCCCCATTTGGTTATGCTGTCAATATCAGAATTTAATGAGTTAAGCATACGTTGTCGTTCGATGTCCACGTTCGAAGAGCAGGGGTGTGAATCATTAAACGCATATGAGAAACTGAGGGTACTGTCATCTGCGAAGGAATATATTGGATTAGATGTGATAGACAAGAGATCGTTAATGAAAATTAAAAAGAGAGTCGGAGACAAAACTGAGCCTTGGGGAACACCAGCATTTATATGGTGAATTTCAGACTTGAAACCGTCCAATACAATTTGTATTGTACGATTCGAAAGGTTGTTTCTAATCCATCGAAGAAGAGATTCACCGATCCCATATGCACGCATTTTCGACAAAAGAGCCGGATGCCAGACTTTGCCAAATGCCTTTGAAATATCGAGTGCAACTATTTTTGTTTCACAGAAATTATGTATAGATTGGTTCCACTTTTCAGTGAGACAAGTCATCAAATCACCAGTGGACCTGTTGCTACGAAAACCGTACTGCCGGTCATTAAGAAGTTTTCGTGATTCAAGATATTTCATAAGCTGACGATTAATCAGCGTTTCCATGACCTAAGAAAGAAGGGACGTAAGTGCTATGGGTCTGTAATTGGAGGGAGAAGAAGAAACGCCTTTTTTAGGGACAGGCTGGACAAATGCAGTTTTCCATCTGCTCGGAAAGAGACCTGAGGAGTAGGAAAGATGAAAAAGCTTACGCAGTAGTTTTGCCAGCGTGGAAGAACACCTCTTCAGAACTATGGGGGAAATGCCATCTGGACTAGCGGATTTGTGTATGTCTAAATCTTTCAGTACTCTTGCGACTGTGCGAGTGCGAAAATATAATTGTCCCATAGAATGTTCAACGCCCTCGAGCACAGGTGGTGGAAAAGTGCAATCTGGAAGTGTGGAACTGGCCGCGAAAGTGCAGCAAGCAGATTGGCTTTGTCAAGATTATTTACAACAGAAGTATCATTCGAAATGAGCGTCGGAATCGATGTCGAACTAGAGTTCTTAATATTTTTGACGAAGGACCAAAATTGTTTACTACCACTGGGACAACGTAGTATTTTTTGCCTTAATTTTTGTCCATGGGACAACTTTGTACGTCGTAGAAGAGCATTACAGTCATTACGGACTCGTCGAAACTTTTTCCGGTTTTCCTTTGTAGGGTTGGCTTTATAAGACCGAAAACTCAGCTCTCTCAACCTGACAGCCTCTTTACAGCTCAAGTCGAACCATGAATTCTCTTTTGGCCTAAATGTCTTCACCTTGTTCGGGATGAAGTCATTCATGCCTCGGAGAATATATTGTGACCATATCAGCGGCGGCGTCCACGTCACTATCGAGGAAATATAGTGACCAGTTAAAACTCCTAAAAAAGTTATTGAGGCCGCCCAAATCGGCTTTTTCATATTGCCAAAGAAGTCTTTTAGGAGTTTTTTCCTTAACTGGGTGGTTTGAAGAAACGAAGTTGACTGATATGACACAATGGTCATGCACTGACACTGCACTCTTCATTTTCATTTAGATTTAATTTATTTTTATTTTTTTATTTCTTTCTTTTTTTTTTTTTTTAAACACAATAAACATATATGACGAAAACGAGAAGAGGACGGCAGGGAATCACTGGTACAACATTTAACAATTAGACGTGACTGGGGTCTTACGTGTGCGCGCGCGTCAAGAGATAACACTGTACTGATGCTTTACTGGTAGGACATCATGATGGCAAGACCTATTATCCTCTTAAGCACGCATAATTTGGTGGCCCAAAACTTTAGAAGTAACAACCTTTAAAAAGCTGGAAAAAGTTCAACGCATAGCTTGGTTGGGCATTACTGGTGCTATGAGCACCTTCCATACGGCAGTACTGGAAGCTGGCAGTGTGATGTCTCCTCCTAACATTTTCATTAAGAAAAAAGCTGCCAGAAATGCTCTTAAGATGCAACTGGCAATGAATTACAAGCCAGGTGACTAATCTTATGGAATCCAAATGTGTTAAAAGCTGCTAAGACGTCCTACAAACCCTAGCCCGACGTAACAAATTGCGGACGAACTAGTCAGGACTGGTTCAAAAACCGCGTTCACTGGTCCGGAACTTTTCTGTAGCGTAAGCTGGACTGACCAATAAGTGAGAAAACAAGCTACGCATTGCCCTTTGGAGAAATCTACCGTCACTCAGACAATCTATTTTACTAATCAATTCCTTCGAATTGCGAATTGCGAATGGCCATTGGACATAAGACAATCTAATGTTAAAGACATTCTAACTTTCATCAGAAGGATGGAATGTCTGTATGCCTTAACAAACTTCCCAAGAAGTAAAAGGTCTATTCTTTTAGAGCGCAGTGTCCGCCACTTGGGCAGGGGCAGATATTAAAAAAAAAGTAAAGAAATTGCTCTTTAAAAGGGTTTAAAAAATATTGACAAAAAAGAAAAAAATGTTTCTTAACATTGAATATCTTTGTTTGCCTAAAATGCATATTCAACCCACCTAATGTCTTTAAATGTTTACATTTTTCTATATTTTTTTAACATACACACATGAAAATCACATGTAATAGTTTTTTTTATAATTTATTTGTATTCTAAATCTAATTAAATTTTTTCTGCTAAAAAAAACTAACACCACTTCAAGTTACAAAATGTTTTTCTTTCATTTCATTTTTCTTATTGGAATCCATGCCCTCACATTGTGTTGGGATCATTGCCTACTTTTAGAAGTTGTTCATTTTAATTAAATTTAAGAAAAATTTTTAATGAAAAAAAAAATTAATAAAAAATATGTTACAGAGAGCAAGAGAGAAAAAATAGTGTGCAAAACGCTTTTTAGTAATTATTTTTAGCATTTTAGTTCTCTTTTCTTTAACAACTAATAAAATATAGTTTTGAAAAAAATATTTCACGCTGGCCAAAGGCTTTGTTACTGAGAACAGCGTCAAATGGATAAATTTTGGTCTTTAGTAACTTCAACAGAGAATGTAGAGACATAATTTTCCATATAAGGTGCTTTAATGGACGACTATGACTAGCGTGAATTGGGCGTTGTGTCTGGTTATTATGGCGCACAGATAAGTTGTGCAAAGAAGGAATTCTCTACTTTTAAAAAACATTTTTTGCATTTGAAAAAGGATACCAAACAAATGTCGTCGGGCACTGACTGTTCTTTAATGCACAGAAGCTCCATTTTCCTCGGACTGATGTTTTATTATTATTATTGTCATGCAGTATCCGCATGTGCGTTTCAACTTTTTTACTGGCCAAGGAGACCAAGCATGCATTAAGCTGACCCACACACATCGTCCAGCTGCACAGAAATAAGGCCCAAATTCGTGCCCTGGGTGGTAATGGTCATCAATAGCTCGGACTGCATGTGTTTTTTTCTGCCACGGAAGTTCTTATTTGATCCTTCAACTAGAGGTTCGATCTAACCTACTTGTGGCCAAGCAATTTTGGTCAACAATATAAGTCACCCGGACTTAATATAATGATGCTACTGTTGCGAACACTGAAAAGATTATTTAACATTTAGCTTGAAGATTTTCCGTGAAAAAATTGGATCAGTTTTGCCGCGATACCGGATTTGGTTTTCGCTTCACATAGTTTGGTGTTTGGGCAAAATTTTGCCAGTTGAGCAAATCATACATGCATTTTTACGATCCTCCGAAATGCCTCCCGAATTTTTGTTGAGTTTAGTCAGTGAACGTAGGATCCAACCTGCTTTCAAACGTGGAACGTTTTACTGTGGGATTTTTGTTAACTGTCCATTTCTACTTAAGAAAATTTTTTAGAACATTGATTAATATATTCATAATTCCGAGAACACGGTTCAGGTGGAAACACTTTTTCCAGCCGCATTAATTATGACAGCACAGTACATCCATTCTTCTTGAGGTTCATTTGTGCTCCCAAGTTTTCGGCATGAGTCCCCATTGTTCATCTTTTATCGTTGACGTTTACACGAGCTAATAGTTTAATTGAAACGTGGTTGGCAGGAGATTTTAATTCAGCAACATATGCGGTTCGTCGGTGTTCGAGAGCCCACAAACACCAGGTAAAGTAATTATTAACATTTAATTACATTAAGAGGATGTTGGGCCGGAAAAACCAAGTTGATGCTCCTTTTATCAGCACTTTGTACTATGTAAAGTTTAATAAGCGTGCATAAGGCTTTGCGGCTACGAAATTCTGGGTAGTTATGATGTAATGAAATTTAATTGGGCTGAGAGTACACTGTAATGCAATTAGTTAAGGCTTTAAGATCCGAAGGACCGCAATGATGGGAGAACTTCAAGGCGAAATTTCAATGGTTTTGTGCCTCACTTGCGGTTGGTGTTTAATTTTCTTCAATAGAAATTTGTGTTGTGCTGTTGTTTCTAAGGGAAACATGATTTATTTGAGTAATTGAAGCTCTATTTATATCAGTGCAACTACACGGGAAATGTTTACTTAGCTAGTAACGGCCCAACAAATGACCAAAATAATTAAGCAAAATGGAACGGATGCAAAGTTTCGGGTTGTTTGGATTCGTATAAACGGATATCAATCAGGGTTTTCTGCTGAGTCCCTTTTTTTTCTTTTTTCATTACCAGGCATTTCTTTCGCTCGAAGTGTGGTTGAGGTTTCCTGTACGCGGGTGATGATCTTCAGCACTTATGCACAGCATGATCAGAAGAACTGTCAACTATGGCATCTCAATGTAAACCCTTTCTGGCTGCCCATGTGTATGTTCTTGTTCGGAATTGGTGGTACGCCAGTGATGTACTATATTGAAACACTAAACATTTTCAAAGAATGCACTCTTTTTTTCTAAATATGCTCCATTCAGACTCTAAAGGTTGTAGTGGGGCGTAATGGTGATCATTGACAGGCGTGATTCTTTAGTTTTGTTTCCTTTCGGTGAAACAGAGAGGCCTACTTTTTGATCGTATGTACACGGGTGACGGTGGATCAATTAATGGATCACAGGATCGAATAATGTAAAAAATCTAGTTTTCGGTTCTGTTCCAATCCCCACATATTATTGGAATCAAATTAAGAGCGCTACCACTGAAGTGGTCGACCAGCGATAGTAGTCTGGCTGACAGACTGTCCTTACTGTAGTTATTACTAAATCAGCTGCTTGAATTCTTAGTTCGCAGTGTCAAAAACAACAGGTTTATGTTGATGACATGTGATTGATTTTGCTGTAAAGGCATAACAGCAATAGGCAATAGGGTGATGAATCAGTCTTCTAAATACACACCTTTCTAGAATATCAACTAATGTCCAATAAAATACTGTGAATTAAGTGAATGTAAAAAAGTCGATGCTAAATTTCTCTTCCCGACTTGGATTCTATCCATGAAGCAGTTTAAACCAAAAATACGCCAGAGTGTTTACCCTCAGGACCCTACAAAAAATAAAGGTCAAAATTCTTCCAAAATTGGCAAACTACCCGCTGCTTTGCTTGCTGGAAAGGACCGTGACAAATGCCAGAAATCAGCTCATTCAGTAATTTAGCATTGGGTGGCGGCACCTATCTGGTATAGGTTGCAGCCTTGGTTTTATAGTCAAAATAAGAACACAGATTCCAAACTGAGACGTCATAGTCACCAATATTTAATGCTTAAATGAAAAAATAATACTTATTTCACTTTGGAGATAAACCTTTTGTCTAAAGTTAAAAACTTTAAAGTCCGAATGTCGCAAAAAAAAGTAATGGAAAAAGCAGCTGGTTTAATTTACGATTAAGTCGGAAAATTACTTGACGCGAAATAATTTGAATGTGAAAAATGATGAAAAAAAAAACTAAGATAAAACAAAATCAGGAAACCTTAAGCAATGCTAAAAAATGGGCCTATGATCGAGCTACTAACTAATACTTAAGTAGATGGAAGTATGTTAATCGTTATTTTGTTTCCTAGAATCAGGGGGAAAAAGCTAAAAAAAAAGTCATCTTGATCCTTGTTCAACCGCCGCTTATGACATAAAATGTGTGTATAGATATTTCCAGGAAAACTTGTTCAGATCCTAGTCACATCAAAGTCACATCACCTATAACATCCTGGCTTGATTCATATCGCTGTGCAGCCCGAACAGATCTTCGAGGAACTACATTCTCTTTAATCAGTGAACACAAACCTGGCCAAAAATTAGGTTCAAGCATAAAAGAGCTTAGTCATCCTTGATGCACGACTTTGATGGTCAGGGTTTCGACCAATCTCGTTTTGGTTATCATAAATAGCTTCTTCGCGCTATTGCTCTTCAGTACAAAGAAAGCGGCTCGTTCATCATATGCTCTCATATCGACGCCCGTATTCAACGTGGAAGCAGGCTTGATGGAAAATGGTCATCTTGCCATATTTATTAACACTCTGAAAAATGAAACAACATAATATGAGTGAATAATAACGATCCAGTCTTGAGTTTTCTTCATACCAAAAACGCAAAAATTACACTTGCACGTGAACCAACTTATGGCGAATAAAATACTGGGAATTAAATGAATGAAAAATGAACCTATATCAAATTTAACGCACCCTTTTCGGACTCCACCCATGGAGCAATCCAAATATATCTAAGTTTCAAACCCCAAAAAAATCTTTTAGATTTTCTACCATCAAGGTATATTCAATTTTTAACCACAAATTGCAGGGGTTTGGATCAAGATGTTTTTTTATCGACTCGAACCGACCCAGGCAGTTTTTACTCTTAGAAAAAAATCAATCTATCACGAGAGTGGTGCCGTAAAAATGTTTCCCAGTTATTCCCGGTAACAATGCCGGGGACTTTTTTACAAAATCATTAACGAGGATTTACCTGTATAAAACCCTGTTTCTGTTGAGGAGCTCGATGCAAAAGCGTTTAAGTATTGTTGTAGAGTTTCGAAATTTTATTACTAAGAATATAAAAAAACTTTAGTGTTAAAACGGCAGTTTAGATTTTATTGATCCAGATTTTAATGGTGACAGTAAGCAGTGACAAAAGAGAATTTCGTTGGATAGAAAAGGGTTCATAGAAAAAGAAATTCTATCAAAGTAAGCGATCAATTTGCGTTCAAGAAAATCGCTTTTCGAAGTCGGCTGCAGTTCAGTATTATAAGGCCATTTTAAACGTGAAATGAAAAGCATTTATAAAGTTTCCAGATGCAATTGAATTCGAAATATACCAAGTATATTTGAATATTGCCGGGAATAGGTGGGACGTCTGTTGAACGTCATAATTTATATAAATCTGTTGCAATATTTGTTCTCAATATAAATGAGCTATATTGCGTAAGAGTATTGCTTATCATAGGATGGATGCATTGCGAAAGTGCATCTATCTAGGGAAGCAGCGGATATCCGCTTAATATTTTGTTTACGTAACCAAGTTATTTAATGCGGCACGACGCATAAACGCGAAGCGAAGCGAAGTCCAGTCATGGGCATGATTAGCTCTTTCAGCTTTTGTTGCGTATTTGCATAATTACCTTAACCCTCGAAATGTTGACTGAGTAAAAATAACGCATATGTAAAATTGAAAAGCGTCCTTAGGCGTACCTGATCTGGGTAGGTGTTCGAAACCTTCATCCTATACTGACTTGTTGTGTATCAGATTGTGCTGTGTTTTATTTGATATCAGTTGAATTTTATTCATCACTTAAGTATGAGCAAAAAAAGCTTAGTTAATTTTTGACGAGACCCTTGCTAAGAAACTTGTTTCGAAATGTGAATTTTACTGAATAAAAGCAGATAAGTTCTTTTTTAATTTTGAATTTTTTAAAACAACAATTATGCCGAAGTTTACTTTCCTAGTGTTAATAAGCGTTCTTCTTTTCTTTTTGCAGGTGTAGTTCCAGAGTTGATTTTCATTACAGCAGCTTCAATATGCAAAATCCAAATCAACTAGGCTTTAAGCCTTTTATTATTTTATTGTTTGCAGCTAAGCAGCTTCCTTGCATATATAATTCATACCAAACCTATCCAATAAGATTAAGATTATCCTTCAAAATATTGCGCCCCTTCCTGTATTTCAATATGTGTTTAAGTTCTGTTTATTACACATAAAGACTGATGTCGCCATGTTGTCCCGGTACACTCTCCTTACGTTTAAAGTTCGATATTTTATGTGCTCTACTCGTAGGTACATTTAATTTATTTCTTCAAGCGTCATAAAGAACGAATTGAAAAAAAGGACACACCATAAACCTTGTTATATGTATGCTCCTAAAAGCCTCTGTCAAGTACAACCTAGAGCACATTACATGCACGTACCAAATGAAACAAACAATCGTCTTGGGCTTCAGTTCTATTTAAAGCAGTTTATGACACAAACAAGAGTTTATTTATTACTCAGAAGTGATACACGACGACGGCATTAACTTCAAGTACGTTAAACTACCCATGGTGATAACCTAACAAGAACAAGTAGAAAAAACAACAATGAAACGGTGTAAAATTTCATGAAATCCTTAAAGCCAAAGAGGATATCTACTTAGCACGCAGCAGAGTAATTTAACTTAGTTTTCTATGCTTCCAGTGTACACTAAACTTTAAAATTCGATATCTCTCACTTCAGAAATTGTTCAGTGTTAAAGGACCATTAAGAGTTGTGTTGGTCCTTTAACACCGAACTAGTGTCATATTCATTCTGACCAAATAGACATGTATGTTGGCAGGAAGCAATACCGACTTCTCGTCTATCGGAAATTGGTTATGTTTCCTTTCAATAAAAATAAAAAGCAAAAAAAAAAACAACTGTGTCCCTTAAATAAAGTAGACCTTTTACGTTCGGATACATTCTGTTTGTATGTATGTTCGTATATACTATATACTCATACATGAGTACACAAGAACGGTTTCGATTTCGTTCTATTGCTAGACATCATCTCGTCGAGGGTTTTTTCAATAACTGGAACATGGAGGCACAACGAGTGATGGAAACGATTCTTTCGTAAAGGACGTGAATCTTTATACGAGGCTATTGTTTTTTAAATTTTCTCACACTTTTAGGAATTTCAAATTTTAGAAGTTTTGATGGAGAACTTTGGCGCTCCACAAGATAACTTGATATCTGCTGAATTCTTGCGAGTATCTCTTATCTTATGGCTTCATTTGCGAAAGAGTGGAAAATTGGTTGTGTGTTTACGTTAAGTGGACTCAATTTTGAAGAGTGAACAAAGGTTTCGTATTGAAAGAAGCGATAATGAATTATTAATTTGGTATTTTTAGCTTTTATAGCTTTGGCAACACTTAAGGTGCATTCAGTAACACACTCTTTGAATGTTTTTCCCCGAGCCTCTAGGGCTCAATGCTAAAAAAAACATGGCTCCGTAAACAGCGAAACCATACTCATGGAGATAATTGAATTTATTTGGTGGACATAAAGGAATCATTGAACCAACCACATTGGATCAGTTTGGCAAAAATGATTGCAAATCATTTTTCGAATGGGTCCAGATTGCAAAAACTTTTTAAGTCACTGAATACATTTTTTGTTGGTGTATTAGTATGGCTTACGCAGCCAGTCAAAATGGTGTAATTTTTAAAATAATTAAAACATGTTTTTTTTTATTATTTTTAGCACACATTTTTTTTTTTAAATTTTAAGTGTGATGCACTTGGTAATTTTTATTTCAGACGAGCTGCATTATCTGTCATATAAAGAAGACATTACAAGACTTAGAAAGTTATCTCACACCCGCAATTTAAGATGAAGTAGCTGCAGCTGTCCTCTAAAATAATTAAATTTTAAAAATTTTAAAACAATTTAATTTTAAAGAAAAAGAGTGAAGAAAATTGTATTCGAAGATTAACCCGTTCGAGATGACTGGTACCATTGTGAAGCCATGTACATAGATAATTTTTTAAGCAGCCTGGTGAGTGAGTACTGGAATGTATTGATTTCGCAGGTTTTTTTTTTTTAAAACCATGAAAATGAAAAATGTTAATTCTGTACTAAATGTCCCATAAAAACTTTACTTCTTCACAATGTCTTCTTCGTCCGCAAAGGGTTGTAATGTATTTATTCAACTAATTAATTTACAGGGTGGCGCATAGGAAATGTTAGGATTTAATTATTGAAACCTTTTTTGTTTACGTATTGTTTTCTTTCTTTTTTTTCAGAGTTGACTTTGAAAAACTTAGGAAGTTTGTAATGGAAAGATTAAGCACAGGACAAAGAACCAAAGTGGCTCAATTTTAGTTTTGAAAGTCGACATTAAATTATTCGGATACAAACATTATATCGAAATTTCTTTTGTGTTCGAAATGCGCCCAGTGATCCAACAATTTACCGATTGGTCCAGCGTTTTCGAGCAACGAGGGGCTGTCTGTGATCTTTCGCGTGCTGGAAGACCACGTACAGTTCGAAATGATGTGAGCATTGCTCGGCTGCAAGCAAACATTGAGGAAAACCCCAATACTTTCAATAAGAACCATTTTCAGCAGTTGTTGATGTCTATGCGGTCTTTGCAGAATTTTAAGGCACTTACACTTTTTTCCATAGAAGATTCAATTGGTAAACGCATTGAAAACAAATGATCCTCAATTTTTCATTCAGTATGCTCGTCGTTTTCAAGACATGCTCCGAGCACAACGAATTCATTCACAAACTCATTATGAGTGATGTAGCCCATTTTCACCTCAACGAGAACGTGAATAAATATAATTGCTGAATACGGGGCATCGAAAATCAACAAAAAACCTCAGAAAGAATCATTGGACCATATTTTTTCGAAAACGACGAACAAGTTAACTTTCAAAGCCGAGCAATAGTTAAACATTATTTAAGGCCAGATGTAGAGAACAATTCAGAATTGTGGTTCCAATAAGATGCAGCTCGTCCAACTGTAGCTGTCCTGAGGGAAATTTTAGGTGACAGGATAATATCGCGCTTTTCTAATTTTAACTGGCCATGCGTTCGCCCGACTTAACGGCTTAAGATTTTTTTCTTTGGCGCTACCGCAAAAGTAAAATATGCCAACGAGACAAAAACCATACAACAGCTTAAGGCCAGTATCCGAAAAGAAGTGAGGGCGCTGGGTCCTGAAATTCTAAGAACAAAAATGAAAAATGCTTTGATCAGGTAGAAGGAAATAATGTGCACCATTTGAGAGGCATTCTTTTCAAAATATAATTTAAGTAAATTCCAAGGTTGAATAAAATCAAAAAAGAAAAATGTTTTCCATCAAATAAATCCTAATGTTTCCTATGCTCCACACTGTATATTTAGTTTTATATAAGTATTTTTATATTTATTTCATTTTTAATTATTTATTTGCTAATTGATTATTATTATTATTTATTTACTAACTTATATTTTAACTTATTTATACATTTGTTTATAATTGTAATAGATTTGTAAGTTTGTCCCGTTTTTGTTTCAGAATTAATTATTAACTAAGCAATTATTCATTACATGATTATAATTATATAAAATGTTAATATTAAAAGTAGGTTAAGGATCCTCGGATGTTTTGATTTTGCCTGTCGTTGACCTGTTTAAATTGAAAATTTTGTTATTCAACTCATCACTTACACTCCTCTAAATCAACAAACTAACTAAATAATTATTGTTCTTTTCTAATTTATTTATATGTACGTGAATAAATATGCACATGTATTCATGAATACTCCTATTTTTCATTGATATTATTCATGATCATACAAATGGTCTGGAAGCATTATTATTTTGAGTACCCTTCAGTCAGGTGCTTGTGCAGCGACCCGTCTCCTCACTAACATAATGTTTTGCCATTTCATCCAGTAGTATTATTTCGCTTGGATATTATTATGTTTTGATACCCAAACTAGATTGACGTCATGGTCCCTCATGTTGTTTGGATATTTCTACAGAGCTTGTGATTTTTTGGTGTGTAATTTAACTTGATAGCCTACCAGAATGGTATTAGCCAAGGAAGGAAAATAACTTTTCTGTGTGATGCGTACGAACATATGCACACACATTTTCAGGGGACCATGAAACGTGAATTCGGAATTCAGAAAATCAGACCCATTACAAGAGTTTCCAATTGGGCAAAGCCAATCTGTATGCAGCTTATTTCCTGGAAAGCTTTGCATTTATCTTTATTTGCATTGAATGTTTCACGAGAAATATCCACTTTCGCAGTTTTTCAGAAACAGGCGTTCTCTAACATCTTGACAGTCATTAAATCACTGATCCACAGAGTTTTGTTTTATTCAAAAATTATTCGTCCTTGACTGCAAAACGATTGCATTAACATTGCATTAACATTGCATATATCAAAGCCATGGAAACACAAATAAATTGTTAATCGTGTGAATATTCTGTTTTTTTTTTTTTGTAGAAATGGGCCAAAGATAATCTCTTCGAAAGTTGAAAGCACTCTTCATCTACTTGACACTTAAAAAGCATTTGGTGAATTTTTGACATCATAGACTCACGCACGACGTCAAATTAAAGTCCAACGCAGATTCCTATTTACTAGTCAAAAATTAACGAAAAATTGTAAATTAAGAAATTTATCTGAGCAATAAAGATTAAATTGTAAGAAAACAAATTGTGAATTTTGACATCACACTTTTTTGGCGCAAATGTTTACGTATTGTTTCGACGAATGTCTTCTTCGTCAACTAAAGAATGGTGTGCCCGTGGTCTCCGATTTCTAGCTTTTGTGTAAAATGAGAGCACTTTCAATTTTTCGTTTTCGTTACTGAATTCACCAAATTCAACTCGCCATGAAAATAGAAGAGCCACTCAAGTCAAATGAGTTTATTTAACAAAAAACCCTTCTCACTTTAAAAACATCATCACTTTCAACCTTCTATGCGAATGTGATCTAATTCTTGGAATGTGTGCCAATCTCAAAAACTACTTAAGTTGCCCTGAACAGATAATTTTCATCAGTGATCTCGTAGTTTATACTTAATTTTCAATAGTGTACGAAGATGACTTGATCATCGGATTAAAAGCCTTTTAAAGCGTGGCTTCGATAGAATACATCATTTTTTCAATGACTGTAAATTATAGGTCAACGTTCAGCACGTCCTCGTTTTATACCTCAAGAAATAAAGAAAGAATTGAAAGCGAAAGCACACCCAGCCACTAAGTTGAGTAATTATTTTTGGGATTTAACTGGAGAAAGAGGTTATTCCATTACAGCCAATGCATGGCCAGACTTTTGGGGATCTGTCTCTGCCTTTGGATGTTGGCAGAAAAATATCGCACGAAATTCCAGAGCGATTCCAATTCTTCTTATTCATTCTCATTATGCAAGACACATATACATAATGAACGTACAGTTCAAAATCGACTTGCTTTTATAAGTTCAAAATTTAGAACATTTTATTTATCACTAGTTGATTAACTAGGGGCCACAGTTTCTGCTGAAAGTGTTCCGACTTCACTGCTGAAATATGACAAGCCGATAGGGTATTCAATTCACCACGGTTACCCACTTGGCAAGACTTGTCTCGCTTGTCGAAAAGTCCACTAAAACCAATATGAAGTTTGAAAAGAAAAGGTAAAGCCATTGCGAATTAATCTTCACTTTTACACACTTTATAATTTTTTCAAAAAGCATTGATTGAGAGTAAGGGACAGTCGCGCATCAGCTCTACACCTAACATCGGAGTATTTTTTCATCTCTTAGCCCACTTTGATATGTGTAAAGAGATTCATTCTTTAGGAATAATCTCCCAAGTTCCTTGCGTGCCTTTCGAAACAGCTAAAAATTATCCAAAAGCAATGTACGTCCTTAAATCTCCTGTCAATGTCTTCCAGCCACCTTAAGCCAGTAGCAAGGTAATCGTAATCCCTTAAATGCGGGTGACTTATAAACCGGAAATTATAGATGTGACTTATAAACAAGTTCCGAAACATATTGTTTGCAGGGAAAATAAACGATCTCGCTTGTTTTTTCTTGTTAAAACACATGTTGTATACCGCATCCTTCCTCGAATACAAAAACTATTCAGGAAGACCGGAATTAAGGATGAGACAAGTTAACACAAAGCTCTTTCAATCTACTATTTCATGTTTTTTTTTTTAATAAATAGGACAACAAATAGACAAGTTTACGATTTCACTTCCTTTCATTGTTATACCAGCCCAACAGGAAGTAAATTTCCCGTTCCGTTCGGATTCATATTTAAATAACAACAATCAGCTGTATGTACGCATCCCAACGTGTCTTGCCAAATTTTACGTATCATGAAGAAAAAGGTTCCTTTTGTTAACAAAATTATCTTCGGTTGGGCACATATGGGTCCGGTATAAAAACATATTAGCAAGGCCTACCGTAATTTATTCATCAATAGAGGCATTGTCTTATTAAAGCAATCCGTTCCTTTGGAAGAAAGGACAATCTCCATCTGAGGCAAACAGATTCCCGAATTCCGAGATCTGTTGGGGTGGCAATGGCCGCACCTAGACCTTTTCTCCAATCAATCGAAAGACAACCCATCAGAGAGTCAACAACAAAGTTCGAAAACGAGGATAAAAGCAAAAAAAAATATATTTGAAGAAAATTTCCTTCCATCCTTTTGCGACATTAAGTATTGATGAGATGGCAATTCATCCCCGCAGCGTCCTGATGATGAAAGCTAATCACCGCGGCAAGCTTTGCATAAATAAGTGATAAGGTATACGGGTACCCTGAAGGGTTCACATCTCAGCGTCGGCCGTTCGTTCGATTCACTGTGATAATGATACACAAAAATAATGACAAATGGTACTCACATGAATTGGAAGCCAACAGATGGCAAATGCCAGGACGACAACCACTACCATTCTTGTAACTCTTCTTTTGCCTTTCCTGAAAGTAGAAAGACGTACAAAAATAAATAAATAAGCAAAACGTAATAGATTAAAAGAAAATTATAACTTAATTTCTCGTAAGTGGGAAAAGATTTTAATATCTTTTGTTTTTAGGATGAAAATGGTCAGTAACGAGGATTAAGATGCAAGGGATAGGGTATGTCGGTTGAAGGACTTTTTTTTCCAGTTTCGGTGATTATCCTTTTTTTTCACAGAATGCGGGGCTAAAGTTTAACGAGCCAAATCGAAAATGTTTTGCGAAAGAATATTTTTTTTTGTGTGTGTGTGTTGGGAAAGTTGTAATCAGCTTTTGCACTACTTTATCGAGCCAGTCGTTTCTGGGGGATGCTTAACGGAAGGCATCGGAAGTACTAAAGTTATTCAATTAAGGTAATTAGGGTGCTTGCGAGCGGTAATTTAATGGATACTCGCAAATGGGTTGCGTTTTGGGCGGTTGTTTGAGCGCCACATGGAAATAATTATTTTTTTCCCCCTTATTAGGGTTCCGTACCAATACGATGCCAACGGGAACGTGTTTCTAAGGCTCCAATATCTGTGCGTCAGCGCTGTCGTCGATTTGGGTGCTACTTTGCCTGCTAAAACAATAAATAACAAAAATAATAAAACGTACAAAAAACGTATTTTTTAAAGTTCACCTCAAGAAGAAGGCGTTGAAAAATAAAAAAAATAAGTAGTGTTGCATATGGAATGGTGGTATGGAACCCTCCGTGTGCTCGTTCGCCTCAGACTTTGCTGTTTTTTTACTATCGTTAAGATTTTATAATTTGATGACCCTGAATTATCTCCTGATGCTATATTATGATGGGCAGAGGTCAATAAAAGATGATAAACAACTAAATCATTTAATCTTACATTTTAAAAATATTGTTTGTGTTTGGTTAAAACTTCTGCAATTATGTCGGCATTTATTAGATACATATTCAGTATTGGAATTATCTATATATTCCCTTCGTAAAAACATTAACTCTCTTTTCGTTTTGATGCATTTAATAATGTTTACGATAAATATTTGAAGAAGGGTTGAGAATGCTTGCTCTTATCAAGGGTGAATACTGCATATAAGGTGTTGTTAAGATAGGTCATGTCGCAACAAACGCCAACAATAGCGAGCAACATCTACACAACGACCTCGAAACTAAATTTGATACTTTTTCTTTTTTCCATTCAAGTAATTATTTCATTTTGTCATTTTGAATTATCAAGACAGTATTTCAATTTCTAAGTGAGTCTGCTTAGGAGCCCATAACTAAATATTTTTCTGGTGTTCTGGTTCATTTACCGGCAATGCCATTGATAGTCACGGTACAAGAACCGTGGTCTATAAACAATAACATATAAATATAAAGCAAAAGAGCTATATACAGGTGTCTTGTGGTAATTTGGTCGTGGGAAAAAGGATTGCTTCACGACTGAAAACCATCAACTTTAGAACAAAGCATCAAGGACAACTGAAATCGTTCGGGTGGTCTAAAGAAGCCTGCATGAAATTCGTCCTAAAGTCAAAGCGGAAGACAGCGGCTGATTTGGCGGTTTTGAGAACATTTTCCATGGAAAGTGGATGAGAGAAATTTCATTCTACAAATATTCCTTTTAGTGCGACAAGGCCCAATTTG
Source organism: Orthonevra nobilis (assembly GCA_963555765.1). Classification (NCBI taxonomy): domain Eukaryota; kingdom Metazoa; phylum Arthropoda; class Insecta; order Diptera; family Syrphidae; genus Orthonevra; species Orthonevra nobilis. Next base: position 59,157,048 of record OY743224.1, read on the forward strand.
AATTGAAGAGTATTATGAATAAGCTATGCTATCGCTTGTGGGCTTCACGAACATGATAGAAAAATACCCACCGTTAAATAAACAACTTTCAGCAAAGTCTGATGCAGAGTGTGTGCGCGAAACACGACGACCCGTTTTATCTTTTTAAAAAAATGATGCCCGAATACCGAATGCCAGTTAAAGAATTCAAATTTCTGATTGTACAATTGAATTAAAAAAAGACTGCGAATTGAAAAAAAAAAACCTTAATCAGCTAGTGCATTATATTTTGAATTTAAAAAAAAAATCAATTATATTTGATTTTGTAAAAATCATTTGAATTCACGGAAGATAAGATGAAGTCAGCAGAGATTTTTTATTTTTCCTTGAACTCACAATTGAGTTCACTTCCAATGGATTGAATTCATTAAAGGTAAGAGGATTTTCTTTCGCGAAAGGAAGTTTCAATAAGTAATTTCTAACCCATATTATGCGCAAGGCAATTCAAAGAAATTCATCACGATTAGTTCGAGATGTAATGTCCAATCGAAACAGGATTTTCAGCCGAAACCAAAACTGTAACCGAACCTTGGGGTTGGGTTTAAGTTTCGGCTGAAACGGAAGCATTTTTCCACATACAGAAACTTACACTTACCTAGATATTTATGTGCGACAAAATCACAAATTACGACTCACGGACCAAGAACTCACACGAAGTTAACCGTGCTAGTCTTGTTTGAACAAAGTTTATGTTGGTAAGACTCAATGCAATCTCAATATGTACCAGAGTTGATTTGGGTCACTCTAAAATCTTTGGAGTAGATTTCACCTCACCAACTGTTATGCACTATTTAGTCTTGTTAAGTACGTCAGCTGTTAAGCGTGGGGCTCAAATCCGGGTGAGATTACTGGCATTAAGTCATGGCACCACACCTCGCGAGTGACTGACAAAACTCCCATGAGTACAACTATCAAGATTAGGTTTCTGGGACCGTTTGGAGTTAGCAATACACTTTAGGGTCCAACCCCCGTCATTTACGAAAAATATAAGCCCCCATGGGTTTTTAAAGAGCTGTAATGTCACAATTTTTTTTTTTTTATAGTACCATGAGCATTGGGATGCAGGTTTCTTGGTATCGGTTGGCTCCATCACGATATCAACCGATGGGTCGAAACTGGAACAAAAACTGGAAGCTTATTTTTTCGAACAACCTTGGTCTAGAACTCTCCTTCCATCATTTTACAACTACTGCAAAGGGGCTGCAGTATAGTATCATTTCTGCAAAGGAAATATATTTATTTTCGCTGCTAGCTAAGCTTTTTTTAATTATTTGCTTCGCTCTTCAAGAGGATATTAAGACTCTTATAATGCGTGTAGCACTGAGCGAGCGGAAGAAATAGGCGAAGAATGAAAGATTGTGTAGTGGTTTGTGAAACTCAGGTGTAATTCGTTTCAACTCACTTCCGTGGGTGGAGCCCGAAACGGGACGGAGGATTTTGATATCGACCTATTTGCTTTAACCTAATTCGCAGGATTTTATTCGACATTAGTTTGATACATGAACTTTGAAAGTTCGGAAGATTTAGCTAAACACCCCTCTGTCAGTGTTATGCCTTCACAGCAGAGCCATCTACACACAATCTACACAAACTGCGATTTTGAAAACATGAATTAGGAACTAAACCACTATAACAACGCCACCCAGTAGTCAGACTTCTATCACTGGTTGATCAACCCAGTAATAGAGCCATTAACTTGATCCCAGTGGCAAATGGAGACTGGACTAGATTCGAAAAACTAGACCACTTATCTAGGAATCGAACCTGGGACCTATCAATTAAATCAATTGAAAGGCAGGCGCTCTACCAACTTCGCCACCCATCTGTGTAAGCTGCCATTAAATCTCTCCGTGGGCGTAACACTATATACATATATATAAGCGTGTCAAACAACACCAGTTATCCATTTAGGAGATAGCAGACTTTTCCCGGGTTCACCTTTATGGGGTTCCAGGACATAGGGATATTCACGAAAACTGCAGGGCAGGTACGCTTACCCGTGCAGAAATTACATTCCTTAGCTACGGTCAAACAAAGTATTAAAAATAAATACATCAACTATCTTGCAACATCACCAGATAAACCTGGAATCTCCTTAACAAGCTGAGATCCAGAAAGCTACTAAATCTCCTTTGTGAATCTGCGGCCATATCATCTTTATATCATCATAATGGGCCAAAACGATTTGTGCCTTGTGTAAGCCACTGTTACTTAACCGAACCTTTATCCGAACGGCGCGCTACATTTCACGAAGACTCTGAGTTTCGACATCGCTTAAGTTTGGGCTGATTTTTTGCCGAAACTGGAACTGTGGCCGAAACTGGTTGAAACCGAAATCGAAACCGAACATTTGGTCGGCAACTACCGAGATGCATTCATTCGACTCGTACATAGTTCTGTTTTTTATATTCACGAGATAATCCGTCAGCTCCAATATAATTGTCTTACATCATTTCCCAATTGTTCAAAAGAATTCATATTGTGTCTTTTGAATTCAGTGACTTCAGTTAATTTTATGTGAATTCACTGCGGACTTTAACTAACATCAAGTGAATTCAACTTGAATTATATCAATTACTGGTTTGAAAAGAATTGTGACTTCGTTTTTTTTTTCAGCAATATGACTTCAAATCATTCTGGATGGAATCAAAAGATTTGTCTCTCCGAAGGATTTAAGTGTTTGACAAGTCTGCCATTTGCGTAAATAAATCTCTTTGAAAAATAAAATAAAAACGCAACACCAAACCGATTCAAGGGGATGTTGTTTTTTCGAAACGGATTGACTTCACCCTTGTTTGCGTCGTACATTTTTGATAAGTCTCCAAGACAAATATGATTAATTATTTCATATCCAACGAAAAGGTCACCATATCGCTTCTATCTATGTTTATATTCATAGAAAAAAAAATGAAACATTTTATTACCAACGGTCTTGGAAGTGATGAATCTATTCCGATTCTGTTGGATCCTTGAATAAAGTATTCATTAGATTTATTTTAAGAAAATCACACAAAAGTCTACTTGTAAAAGAAGCAAACTCAAGCATCCTTTGAGCAAAAATCCTTTTACCACTTTTAAATTTCCACCATTTACCTCGTGCGAAATTCTCCTTTTCATGTTCATTCATTGGCTTATGCATGCTGATTCAGATTCTCACATTCATATGCACATCTCAAAGGAACTCAATTGAAAGAGACTTCAATGCTGAGGCACAGTCTTTTCCATGGGCACTAAACCGCTTTGGCACACTTGAGCCATATTCCCTCAATGTGCGACTGTAAAGTGTTTTCATCGACCATCCATAGTACGAGTGCTTAGATACACCTCGCAGCACTTTCAATGAAACTTAATGACCAACTGTTAAAGGAAATTGCACGACCGAGTATCTGGATGACAAATCCCAGTTCAAGATGGCAAGCAGTTTATTTTGCGGGTCCACGCAGGTGTCTAGTTAGCTTTGTATCCGCAAAACGAACGTGCAAGAATCCTTGGCACGAGTGACCATTGTGGAATGGATTAATCGGACACCAAGGCGTGTACAATTTAGACAAACTACCAAGTTGGTCGCTACTATTGTACCACCATCTTTTTCTGCTTGTATGAAGGAAGCTAAGCTTGTGGTATAAATAAAATAAATGTTACGTTTCGCATGTGACGTACTTGTGAATGTTACATGGGTTACTGGGGGACAACTTAATATCTCAAGCTTGACAGATTACTCGTATCTGTTTCACAATTCGTTGACATTTTAACCTCGTGTGTCACAAAAAGGAAGGAAATTCTTGGAGGCATCCAAACCACATTCATTCCCCGGTTCGTCTTGCTTCTGTGACAGCTGTAATGAAATGCCGTGTTAAGGGTGAAGAATTGTTTTGCGACAACTGCGAATAATGCAGCAATATTTTTTCGTGATATGGAGTATGCTGCGTCGACATAACAATCAAGGGCGATACTCAAATCAATGCAAACTGAGATGGCTTAACGTTGAAGCGGGACGGGAAGCAATCAAGAAAAATGCGAATGTGGGAGTTGTCGACACTGTGTCACTGTGTGTGGTGGGGCATGTCTAAAATAAGTCTTGAAAAAGTCTCTTATAACACATATTGAGAGACTTAAAATATTACAGTACATAAATATTCTATCAGAATCAGTCGGACACGCACAAGAAGGGTTCCTTATTTCAGGCATTTTTTGACAATTTCCCTTGAGGCTCTGCGTCTGCAACGCAACTTTCGCACATGAAAATATGACGTTATAGTTAAGCAAAAGAAACTTTGGTTGACAGAACTGCTTGCATAGTGAAAAAAAGTAAGATAAAGCCCTGTTACAGAATTATTCTGTTGACACTCATTTGATACGGAACCCTCAAAACGAATGATGCTTCATGGAATAAAACTTCACATCCCCTCCACAATGACTGGCGTTTATAAGGAACCACGGTCAAATTGCGAGTGGCTGATCCTCTAGATGGAACCAAGCATGTGGCGAAAGCTAATCCGGTTCGCAAGCGACAATGCTTTGCTCCCAAACGGGACAGATTCCATAAAGGATTCATTTATATTCAGTTTATTGAGTCAATATTCGTTCTTTCAGTGCAAGAAGATCGAGGAGGTTGTAGGTATGTTGATTTTTAAGGTTAAAAAATGGGAAAACGGCTCAGATTTAAATATTTGAATATTACAAATAAAGAGCAGTTTCTTGGAGCCTTCAGTCGTCTGTCGAAGAGACAGCTCGATTTGTAAATCGTTAATTTTAACTTACGTCTTGCTTTTAGAACAGCAGATGCAGTACAGAAAATATATAAAAAAGTATGATTCAATGTAGACAGCAGGTCGAGGCTACAAGTAAACAGCGGTGAAGTACACGTTCGACTAAGATGGAGTCAATGTGTTCCTTTCAGGCTTTCAGTTGACTTAAGCCAAGCCCAGGGTCTCGTCGACAAAACGTCCAAGGGGCAATTTATTTACAGTGATATGGTGCAAATTTTGTCCGCCATCGTTGTCGAAAAGCCCCCGAAAAGGGTTCATCGCTTCACTTGTCCAAAACGCCATGTGCATGAGCCCCCACCTAAGTGACTTATCGACAAGTAATGAATGTCTAATTCATGCCAAGTGGGAGAATTGGTTGCAAATCAGTTTAGCTAACCGGCATGCCAGCTACGAGCAAAACAAAAAGCAAGGGTCCTGGTACACTGCCCTGGGGAACACCTAGTCTAGCGCCAAAAATTTGCGACGATTCTTTTAAAATTTCGAAGGACTGGGGAGCGGGCTTCTTGGTCTCTTTGAAGTATTTGTCGTAGCGTCTTAAAATAAGTCAAAGTTTGACAATTGCGTTAAATAAGTTCGTACGTACATGAGTGTATCCTAATTGTTGTATCGGACTGTACTGCGGTACATACTGAGAAAAAGGTTTCCGCTCTTCCTTGAATTTGAATGAAGTGGCGTGCGTTAATTTTACGGCGAATTGGCAAAATACAAATCTGTGAGTGCTGAGAGGAGCATTAACTTCTGGACAGCCATTGCGTGAAAATCGCAGTACAGAATTGTCGCAGTTTCAACATGTATATTGAGATTCTTTTCTTGGTAGCTCACATTTATGTCGCATTCATTTTTGTCCAGTCCTCTTTTCGATACAGCCTTGTATTTGAAAGTAATCATTTTGTTTGATTACAGTGCTACTGTACGTTGTATTGACCAGCTATTGGTTAAGAGAACGCGAATTTGGAGAAAGTTGTGGTTATTGTAATATATGTCTTCAAAGTTATTTGCTGGTGAAGTTCCTATTCCAAAGTCTTCTAAAACTATTTCTGTGTATTAACTTTGATCACGTCTACAGTCTCAAGACCGGTTAGTGGAAAGCAAAGCACTCCGCGTCCACGTCCGATGCAAAACTGTCGGTCAAAAATTCACGGGCTTCTTGTGGACACCGTCGAAGGCTGTATTCAAGTTTGTCTGTTTTTCTGTCATCATGGATGGACGGATGGACGGATGGACGGATGGACGGATGGACGGATGGACGGATGGACGGATGGACGGATGGACGGATGGACGGATGGACGGATGAAAAGATGAAAAGATGGACGGATGAAAAGATGGACGGATGAAAAGATAGACGGATGAAAAGATGGACGGATGAAAAGATGGACGGATGAAAAGATGGACGGATGGACGGATGGACGGATGGACGGATGAAAAGATGGACGGATGTTAGCATACATCCATATGTACATTGAAATAAAAACATAAGCTAACTCTACCCAAAAATTCATTGTTCGGTTTTGGTGAGCAATAATAAAAAATATTTGACATATAATAGCTCTTTAAACGACAAAATCTGTTGTCATACTTTTTTTATATCTTCAAATTATTTTTAATAAAAAATGAGACAAAAAATAGAGGAAGACACAAGTCTGTTTTGTACAAAAACACTTTTACAACAGCTCCAACTATCCGGCATACAGAAAAAATTTATGACCACCTATAAAGGGAAGTCGTGCATTTAATGTAATAAATTCACCACTTAGCTTAAGGACTTTTCTCACATACACACATTACTTCACCACAATAAATGGACTTCACGTTCGGTTGGTGTTTTCCCTGAACCAATGTACATAACCTACCGCACTATTAGGGTGCAAAGCTTTAAGTGTGATTTTTTAAAGAGATTTCTTTTTTACTTGAAAAACAAAGACCATTTGGGGAGCTCCTGGCATAGTCGAAGCTACATACATTCGTTGTTGTTGTTCGTATGTACAAAGGGCTGAAAAATCCTGAAGCTTTAATAAAGTAACCCCCTAAGCTGCATGTCTTTTGTTATTAAAAAAAAAAAAAAGTATGGCTACTGTACGTGGAATGAACATAACCACGCCAAAGGTTGAAGAAGCCATTCAATTACAACAGAGTAAGTGCAGAGTACTAACCTTGATTCAGCTGATGGCTTACATCCGGGAGCACTCTTCCAGAGGCGCGCCAACATTCCCATGTACAGGAAGCATATCAACGTTAGTGGTGCAACGTACGATGATAGGAAGAACGATACCTGTTGGAAAGAATGAAAATAAATTGAGTTAATAAATTGTGTTTGCAGAAAGACCTTTGCAAAAAAAAAATATGGTAGCTTGCTGAAAGGAGACCTTACTGAAAAGCACGCTTTTTGGTAGGACACAAATATCACACAAAGTATATATTTCTCATTTAAGGAAGGAGATAATCCTGACCAATATGGATTTTTTATCCACATCCAAAAATTTTATACTCTTTTGACAAGTTTGTTTAAACAAAATGAAGAATGATTAATTGATGTCTTATACACTGGTTTTGTTAAAACATTTGATCGGGTACGTTATGAGTTTCTCTTTCAAAAACTTGAATTCAACACACCTTTTTCTTTTTCACAGAAGCATGTTCCGGTTTACATCAAGGAAGTCATTTGGGCCCACCCCTTTTTATTTTGTTAATAAATTATTTAACCACCGTACTGATGTAAAAAATGTTCATGATGTTGTGTCTGCGCGTGAGGCTGATCTACAGTCTGATATAAAATCTTGTTTAAATTGGTGTAAATACAACGATCCTGAACTTACATTCTCTAAATGCAAGATTTTTAGTGCTACAAGATCACGTAGTTGTTTAAGCTTAAATTATAAATTGTCCCCAAAGGGAACTGCATTCTGGGCTTTCAAAACGAAATTCGGGTAATTTCAAAGATGTTGTTGCGTTAAAAGCATTGTATTCTTCACTTGAACTTCCGATTCTGGTGTATTGTTCCGTAGTTTGGTCACCTTTTATCCGTACAGTATTTCACGCGTTGATGGGATTCAGAAACGGATCAGATTACCGCCATTTGCATCCATGCCCAAAGTACTATCAAGGTCAAGAAACAAGCAGATGATCTATTTAGTTAAGGATCCACACAAGGACCAAAGCTTTCGAAAATATAACTACATATACCATTGTGTGTGCCAATGGATTTTATACGACTCTAATGTAGGATCATTATTCGTATTTAAATTTGAGTCTGTGAAACTGTCTATTTAAACGTCGACAATGTTATGAACTGGTCAGGCTCATCAAAAGGAATGTAATAAGCCTAGATAGAAATATGACTAAAAGATTCTAACGAAACGAAGACTTTCGGACATTATGATCCTCTGCTAATTTTGCTTCAGATATATGGGCATATTGACCTCAGTGGACAAAATAACGACGACAAAATTGCGGCAATCAAGGCAATTTCTGGATTGCTGAGCACTAGGTCTAGTCTGATAAGTGAATAATTAATATAATTTAATTGAAATTCCATTCTCTTAATTGGATTGAATAAGCCATAAATGCTCGAAGAAAAAAACACTAATGATAGGGCCAGGTGACGGTCACTTTAACAACCAATTCGCATGTGCTGACATTTGTCACATTCTTATCGGCATAAGTCACGCAAAAAAGTAATTACCTTTTGAAGGTGGTAGAACTCCTGATAATTAATTAAATCATGCTTCATTTAAAAAACTGATGTACACAAGAAATTTCAGCTTTACAATTCTAACTACGTGCAATTTTAACAAATTCACTTCGGAATTGGTCCCTTAAGTATGCCAGATAGGCAGATGCTAGCAAAGTGTGGCAATAAATATTATCTTGGAATAATCCTGAATAAAAAGGGAAACCGAATTTGCAGACGTTCTAAAACAAGAGGTTTTCTAAAACAAGAGGTTTTAGAACGTCTGCAAGTAAAATTATGATTTCATATTCATTTGAACTGCTTATAGAAGATTACAACTTATCGTTAAAAATACATGTTGTGAAATGGTGGCAAATTGCATAAATGACGGACACCAGGATGAAGGAAGGAAATTTGCCCACGAAAGTCATATCGTAGATGTCATCGAATCTATATAATAAGTATGCAACCGGACATTCAACAAAAAATTTGCCGATTATTTTACTTTGTGTGTTGCACAATAAAGGCTTTACCATGAGAATTAATTGAAATTAAAGAAATCGAACGGTATGAAATAGCACGATTTTAGTTACTGTTGGCGCTGCTGTTTTTCCTATTTATTAAAGTTAATGATGGAATGTTTATTTGGAAATTTCAGCTCACTGATGAATTCCCGTCCTGGGAAAATATATACCAAATAAATCAGGGTTCCGTACCCAAAGCGTGTAAACAGAACACTACTACTACAACTCCACTGTCTGTCCGTCATTCCTTCAATCCATCCGTTTGTCCGTCCGGCCGTCACATGACTGCATATTTAGAACCATAATATTGTAGTTAGTCACAAGCAATTTTCACAGAATGTGTACCACAATGGCTGCTATAACATCAAATAATGAAAAAAATTATTTTATTTAAAAATTCAGCGGGAGTCTTCATGTTAAAAATATGAGTTGTAAAAATGTCAATTCATTACTTCGCCAAGAAGTAACTATGAGAAATTTATTATTAAAAAAAATGTGATTCTTGCGCATCGTATGGTGGTATGGAGCCCTTCGCGTGCATTACCGATTCGCATCGGAAAACAGACCATATAACCAATTTTTAACTTTTTTTTAAAAACACTTTGAAGTTTTATGTTTGTCTTATCACAGGAGCTTATTGAAAAATCTAGGAGCAGTAACTGTAGAAAAGTGAGAAAATGTAGTTTTATGTGCTGCATGGAGAATTACCAAGGCTTGATTATTAATGCGTAGACTGTAATAATTCGGTGTTCTATTCAAATTGTTACTACTACGTTTAAAGAATTCTCTAAGGACTTTGAACAATGAGTAGAACGATTTTTACCACAAATTATTCTAACTAAACATTTTTGAAACTTTTGGATCAAAAGTTTTGGCATAAGCACCTCCCCAACTCGTAATACTATACTGTAATTTAGAGTTTGCAAGTGCATAATAAATCATAGTTAAAACTTGTATAGAACAATAGGGTCGTAAGAGATACATTATTCGAATAACATGCATCGTATACGATTTCATAGCTTGTAAATGTGCTTTCCAATTCAAGTTTGAATAAATTAAAACACCTAAATAATTGTATTCGCTAACAGATTCAATTTTAAATTGATCTTCTCTCCCCGACTTTTTCCAATTATTACAGTCGCAATAGCTTGGCATAATTTCTTTGGCAAAGGAGCTTACTATTATACTCGATTTTTTTTTTTTACAAATATTTCTGTTGACGATTTGGATAGCTTTCGAATTGCCTAAGTTGAATTTTTTCCTCAGCTTCCAACTCCTGGGGGTGCCCATTTCTTTCTGAGATTACAGTCTGTTTCGAAGTCTATTAAATGACAATTTCTAATCGATTTTCCAATTTCAAATTCTTCCATCTTTTATAGGTTCCGTACCTCATAAGGAAAATCGGAATTTTATACGATCACTTCCTTGTCCATCTGTTTGTCACGCGCCTTGATACAGTAAATCGCACAACAATTCAAACATATCACAAGTGCAAGACTTGAATGTTTTTTTCGAACACATCAATTTTTGTTGGATAAGTTTTTTAAGCAACTCATTCATATTTATGCAAAGTTAGTTTTTATCAACACAGCTCAATGTCTTATAGCGCAAGTAAAGGGAAAATCCGAAAGCTGTGAATTTTTACTTACACTAAAGTATTATGAATAGGTTTAAATATTTTGTACAAAGTACATTGGCACGGAGCCCTTCGTTTGCGTTTTAGATTCGCACTTGCACAATTTTTTTCTACTGTGAAAATTGGATGCAAATCCAAGAACCACTTTTTGGAAAGTGTTCAGCGGATGACTATGCATTGCGTCTTTTAATTAACCAACCTTTAATTAACCTTAAACTTTGTGTGGAGCTCCGAAAAACGTTTTTTTCCTACGGAATATCCTATATCATTATTAATTATACGCAACTCCTATAATTCGCAAACAACTTGAAGGATAAACTTTAGCAATTAAACAAACCTGATTTTGGTAAAAAGATATTGCCAAGAAGAAAAAGGAAGGGTGCAAGTATCTTTTTAATTATTGTTGGAAATAAAGGTGAAGCGCGACAAGAGTTTGGTGGCTTCGAAGATGTGCAAAACATGCAAATATATTCTTAATACAGAAACTTCAGCTAAAGAGTCGACTTGACTTATAGAAGTACGAGGAAACTTTCAGCCTTTCTAGATTTTTTGGATTCGATTCGAGTTTTGATAATCATTTCAATGACAAACAATTGTTTAATAAGTTTCTGAGATTACTTATTGTGCTTTAAGGTTTCGACAACTAAACGATGTTTCCGATAAGTTCTTTTCAATTTTATTCAAATACATCTAAAAAATTGAATTCATCAAAAACAAGTGTTTTAAACAAAGTATAATCTCTATAATAGTTCCTACTTTACTACAGCTACGTAACTAGTCTTTGTATTTTACTTTTAATGAAAGTGAGGATATCCTCCATATCCGTGAGGATAGCCACCATAACCATGGCCAAAGTGTGGTGGAGCAAAGTGTCCATGACCATGGTGAAACGGAAAGCCATGACCAATTTTGTGGCCAAATCCGTATCCATGACTGTATCCACCATATCCAGGGTGAGGATAGCCAAAATGTCCACCCCCATATCCAAAGCCACCGTATATTCCGCGCTTTTCCGTCACTCTGCTCTCAACTTCCGGGGCGGTAGATGAACAGAGCACCATGGTCTCAACCAACAAAAGAATTGCAAAATAAGCCTGGAATGTAAAAGGTTTTGAATAAGCTACCAAACCATCTTCAACAAATCCTTACCAAAAATTTCATGATGGATGATTTTATTTATAAGGAAATATTTACTGGATGATGCCTCTTGCTAGCTGAACAGCTGAACTTTTTCTGATGTCTATAACTCGTGTGCAATTCGTATTTATATACATTTTCTGGGGCACACACTTCGTAGGGCCTCCCAATATCTACCTTTCCTATGAGTACCTCATTTTCCACTTCCGATGACGAATTAAAAATAAATAGGTATATACAGCTTGGTGGGGCTCACCTGAATTTAGAGGACTTCATTCGTGGTATGAAGTTTATTTTGATTTCAAACTCATGTTTCTTTACGAAATACATTTTTTTAAACTACTGCTTAAGGTTCGGTTCAACCACCTGGCTTGTCCTTGAAAAGGCAATGATCCTTTAACGACACCAAAAGTGTAACAATATGATGTAAAAACAGAGTGATGCTTCCTGAACATAATGCCACTCTATAATAATGCACAATTAAATTGGATACCTTTATGGGAAATGAAGAGAAGAGAAACAGTGGATGGAAAGACATGGACCCAAGCTTCACTTTCCATCGTTTGCTTTGGCTAAAACTTCTGCTGTACGAGTAATTCAATACATAGGCCGCACTGGTTTGATTACTTCATGGCGTTATCCAAAGAAAATTTATCATTCAGGAAACTTGGGGTATCGTGTGTCGTCTGGTAATGCCCTTTTCTATGAAGAGCAGATGTGAAGTGAGAGGTTATTCGCCTTGACTGTGGTAGGAGGGGAACAAGTTTCTAATAATCAATGATGGCGTAATTTGAGGAAGTGTCTAGAGGGGTTTTTAGTTAAATTCTTAATTTAAGATGGTGTTGGCTGTGTCATTGACATTCCAATGAATGTTGAATGTCAAAAATAGCCTAAAATAATTTGATTCTACCTTAAAAACTTAATTGCTCTTGCAACGTGATTTCGTGTTAGCTTAGTAAAAACATGTTGTATAGGACCTCGTTGGGATAGAATTTTCTGTACTAAGACTCTCGAGTTCTGTAAGCAAGTTCTTAGACATTGCCCTTCAGAAAGTTGAAAGCGTTGAACCACACGGGGCATCCATAGATGAGTATAGGCCGAATCAGAGCCATGTAGCAGACTGTTTTAACCATAGCATCGAGTTGCGAGTTAGAAAACAGTTTCTTTGTTAGGGTAAATGCAACTTTGGCTCTGGCAAGAGCCGCATCTATATTTTTGTTGAAATACAAATACTGGTATCGGACTACACTTCTGCCCATGCGGTTCCATAATTGAGAGCTTTCGCCAATTGTTAATGGTATCCCTAGAGGCCACAGTCAGCGGCGTCCTAAACAATATAGTTTCGCATTTTCGAAAGTTAATCTTTGATTTCCAGTCATCGCAATATCGCTGAAATCACGCTGCAAGAGTTTTCTAATGCCAGTTTAGATGCGGCATGTATGCAATCATGCCCCGCCTTGAAAACAAATTGATTATCCGAAATAATATTTTTGTTCTCAACCCAATTAAGCGGGGCTCTATGTACCACCTTCTCAAAAACCTTGCTGATGTTCGGAAGAAGACTTATGGACCGGAGATTTTCCGGATTGGAGATATCCTTGCCCTGTTAATGGATGGGTTGCACAACCGCCGTCTTCCAATGCGTTGGATAAGGTGCATTATTCAGCGCATTGTTGAAGAGGAACGTGTAAATATTTATCACTTCTGGTGGGAGGTGTCGAAGCACAAAGTTTGATATTCCATCGATTCCCACCTATTTTTTTTTTCTTCAGTGATTCGAAGATGCCTTGAAGATCAGCTTTTGATATAAACATGGGATTTATCGTTTCATTGGCGTTGACATTATTTGCCATATTACCGTCATTAAACCCGGTAAAATTGGTGTTCTCTGAACGCTATTGCGCCACTTCATATCGAAGATAGAAATTGTGCTCAAGAACTCGATTTTCCAGGTCGTGATTCGGGCAAATAACGTCATTTACCTCAACTTTCTACTGAGTTCCTTCAATCACAAAGAATTCGTTGTCAAATATTGCGTTTACTGGATCCATGCCCGCTTTCAAAAATATTTGTTCGTCTTCTGTCGTTGAATGGATCTTAAGACATGGCTTTTATAGCTCGAATTTTATTGTCCAATGCAAGTTTATAGAAACCCTAAAATTTTCTTTGATAAGCTATTGGAGGTTATTAATCAAAGACTTCAGTGTTCTTATCTCGTGGTTTTGTCTGTCAGTATATCGTCTGTGAAGAGTTTGAGTCAAGACAATAGTCTACTTTTTTGTTGGCGCAGGGCGTCGATTGTAACATTGCGATTGTTTCGGTATAGGTTGGCGTTGTTAAATTCTTGACACCGAGGTATCGTACTGTCCATTTGTTTCAGGAACTGCAATTCTTTTGCTATGTTAGGCTTTTTTCATATACTCTTCTGACACTTCCACTTTCCCTAGATTTGCTTATTCCACCAGACAAGGTCTTTTCATTCTTTCTCGCCACTTCACGTTGACTAAGGTTTACCGGCGAGTTTGCCCAAGGACTAGACGTCGAAAAGATTTATAAAAGCGGTTTATTTGACAAAATGAGAAAGAGAAAAGAAAACGAGTTTCATTAAATCTTGAATTTGAGCTCAGCAGGTGTTGCATAGCTTTCTACCATCATTTTTAAGGGTTCCGCGTTGCTAACATAACAATGAAATTTTTTCTAATTTAAACAAAACATTTGCAACAAGAAGTAAGGCTCGCTTATGTCGGCTTTCGAGGGCTAGAATCAGGCCCAAAAGCGTGGCGGTGTTCCTAAGCAAAGTAATAAAAGAAGAGAGGAATTTTGGAAAACGCTGAATAAATGAAATTACAACCTTGTAAAAAAAATACATTACAACTCACGAGGTTTCTGATAAAAATGACTTTTGTAACGAACTGATATCCGTATTTAAATAAGCCTATGCAAATTCAAAAATAAAATCAACATCAACGCGCAAGTTCGAACAATTTGCAAGCATAGGGACATAATGACGATGGAAGAACAAGGTAGAATGTGTGTGCTATAAGAACGATTATAAAACATATCGAAATTTTGCCAACAAACGAATTCACAAAATAAAATCTGAATTTTACAGAACCAACATAAGCTCCCGAGGTTCGAACAAATCCCAAAAATACATTGAACTTAATATATAATATGCTTGGCAGGAAAACAACTAATCTCGATGAGACCATTTGTAAAAATATATGGACCTGGAGTTGATGTTAATTGGCTTGTGAATGAGTTTGCTTCTTGTTACACAAATGAAATAAAAAAATGTTCTCAATCCCTACGATATCCAGAACTACCACAGAGAAGATGTTAGTTCCGTCCATTAAATTTTTATAACACACAAGAGAGAGATACGACCAAAAGATTTGGAAATAAACGCTGAACTTCTAGCTCCTGTAATATCGCACATGGTGAACCTGAGTCTGAATCAGAGACGAATACCTGATGAGTTGAAACTGGCTATCGCTCGACCAATATTCAAAAAGGGAATAAGATCTAACGTTTTGAACTATAAACCAAAACCAAAGTTCTTGAAGAAATAATGGCAATAAAACTCCAAAATTACATCGAGAAGTTCAAAATAAAAAAACAAAAACCAATATGGCTTCCTTAAAAATAAAAACACAAATAAGCTTCTTGCAGAATTCTCTTATTTCATTATCGTTAACCTTAAATAAAATCACCATGTCCTTGTAACCTTTATTGATTTTAAAAAAGCGTTCGATACGCTGTCTCATGAGAAGCATTTTATTATATTACATAAAATTTTTTTTCATTTCATTATTTCGCTAAGCAATATTCTAGTTTCTTAACAATTTCATACATAAAGGATTAATTTTTAATTTGACTTATGTAGTTTTAAATTTTAAGTTCATCGGGTAATTCATTATATAGTTTGATTCCATTATGCCTTAACTGATTTGTGGGAACTTAGTTCTTACTAGAGGAATTCTAAAGTCTAGTCTTAGACTGGTTTAAATGCTACCTCGAAAATCGAGCTTTTAAATTGAAAGTTGAAGATGAAAAATCATCAACAGTATATATACATATGAAGTGCCATAAGAATCCGTTCTCGGACCACTGCTGTTTATCATATATGTCAATGATCTGTTTAAAGTCCCATTTTGCCTATGCAGATGAAACGGCAATTGATTATGCAAATGGAATTCGACTCGATAATTCAATGGTATCACGGTTTTGGATTAGTAATCAATGCAACAAAAAACAAACCTATGCATATAAGACCGACGGATGTACTCAAAATACACATTAAAATTAAATTTCACAGAACACGATGGCTACTCAGATTACATATCAAGATACTAATATCTTGGATTGGAACTGGACTGCAGTTTAAATGGGTCCTGCATATAACCCAGTTATAAAAACGAATGTTGAAAGCGGTATTTCACCATGCGAACTAAAGGTGAGAGGCAAAGGGATTCCTACAAACGACTCCTAAGACAGACAGCAGCCTTCAGTTATTATTCCTCAAGTTTTCAATAGACTGCCAAGAGAGCTTCCGAATATTTCATCAGATGGCATCAGAATAAAACTTTTAAAAAAATATATCTTGCAAACATAAAAGGCTCAAAAAATATGTATTGAATTTTAACCTTAATATAAATTGTTTTATATATAAACTTTTAACCTTTTTCTATGTTGAATAAAATTTAAATGTGTATTTAACTCATTTGCGCTATTTAAAAAAAAATGTTAAGTGAAATTTTAAGTTAATATTAAACACAATCAGTAAATGTATTATTTCACTCCAAGGATAATATTTTTAGCTACAAGAAGATCTTTGTAAATAACCTTCTGCAGAAAACCCTTCAAGGGCTTTGTATATTCACATTATAAATACTTTTGAAATATTAAGATTAATAAATTTGAATTTGAAGAAGGGAAGAAGGATAATCAAAACATTGGTTTTAGGTGAGCTTAGGTATAAACAGTTTTGTGGCGATCAGATATATAAAGTGTTCAGGTCACTGTTCAAATAATATTTATTAATAATAAGCTGCACATTATAAGCATAAATAGATGCTCACAAGTTTTTGTTCAATGATCTCGTTTAAAAAAAAAGAATAAGAGTGTGCCAAGAACAGAGCCCTGTGGTATTTCCAATTCAACAGTTGATCTCGTCGAACTTTAGTTTCAATAGAACATGGCTTTCGACCGGTTTTGACGGTTAGATGCCACAAGCTGACAGACTAAGCCCTACAAATGAATTGAGTCTTAAGTTTATATAGTATTAAGATTTTGAGAAACCAAGAAAAACAGGTAGAAACAACAAAACCCTCTCAAAACCAAAACGTAGATCATAACTTGCTCTCAGTAAGGCCGTTATGAAATTATATTTCTTTCTGAAGCCTAAAGTTCGTTAAAAGGTTCTGATCTTCGAAGTTGCTTGCTTAAATTTTAATCATTGATTAATTCATTTTTTTCCACAATTAAAGAAAAGATGGTCAGAGGTCGTGGTGTGTGGAACTATAATCTACTTTGGTACAATGAAAGTGGAGTTTCTTCGCGCAATAACGAATAAAAAATAGTTGTGCATATTTGCTTGAACGTTCATTTCCAAAGATGAAGATGATATTTTCTGAAATCTGCCTCGGCGCTGCAAAATTCAAAGACAAGGACACCTTAATTGCAACTTTGCGTGTCCCAATTTCTCTTTAACTTATAATAGGGTTACTTTCAAAAAATGGCGGGCATATGCATTACTAATAAGCAAAAACATTTAAACGAGAAAATGTAAACATTTCCTTAATTTTTTCTTTTCCCAATTGACATAACATGTCCTTTCATTTTAGTTTCAAATTTTAAAGTAAACATTATTTGCATCAAAAAAAAATCAGAGCAAGCTGCATAATGCATGTCCCACTCAAATGTTGAAAATACTTACAAATCTGAAACTACTGACGCACAGGAAATGAACAATGCTTGCGAAGAATGGCCAGGCAAACGGATCCGTAAAACGGCTTCCATAAAATTGCTTGCCAAATTCTTAAATCAGCTGCCTCAAACTAAACTTGTGCAGGACGATGAGGACTTGAAATTGGCTGTATTCCAGAAAACGTAGCGAAGCAACGTAGCAGGATTTTGTTTTTGGGAAATTTAAGGGATATTAAGTACGAAATTCTATGCTCTGAAACTTTTGTCTGTCACTCGCGGTTACCAAAACACATATGTACATAAATGATGTGCTTGATTTTGAGACCGAGCCAAATATTGCAAATTCAGTTGTCTGGAATCCGGCCATTGATGGTTGTTTACTCCAAAGTAAGGAAACGATCGTAGCTCAATAAGTTTAGCAATTCAAGTTACTGCTTTGGACAAACTTGGAAAGATAACAAGTTTAAGGTAAAGAAGAAAATGGTAAACCACAGAGGATGGATTTAAATGATCTTGGTCAGATTCCAGATAGAAAGACTCCAGTAACCATGACGTGTGAAATGTGAAGAAGGGATCTAAACCAATCTGAACGAGTTGAGTTGAGCTTAACGGGGAGAAATAAGTTAGTTTTTGATTGAGCCACTTGTATGTTTGATGTCCTTATGGTTCCCCCAACGAAAAAACAGTCACCAAGTGCAGGCTAATATAATGAATCTGAATTTCAAATACACATGTGGAAGGAAGTTTATATTAAATTTAGTAGATTTTCTTACAGGCGAACGTATTTTGAACTAGTGACTAAATAAACTTGTTTAAAATTCCGAACTTTTAATTCAAAAAATAGAAACAGCAAACTGCCATAAATAAGTAAAAGATGCGGTCCTAAGATTCACTCTTGTGACACACTCTCACAACCATTTTCACATGACGTTTGCTTTACAGTTTCTGACATTTCATTACCAAGTATTAATAAAGCCTCATAATGATAAAATTACGAAAATTTTCCTTTCAAGGCTCTAGTTACTGCAGAACAAAAAAAAATTGCATTGAGATCTCAGATCTTTTTGGGCTTCTTAAAAATGAACACTCTTTTTATCAGTCCACTGGGATGATAAATGACAATTTGGGAATTCAAGACTTATATTAGTATTTTTTTTTAAAGACAATTATTATTTAAACCGAAACTCAGATAAATTTTGGTTTCAGTTACTCTATGACCGGAGTTCAAATTGAGCTGAATATTTTGATTTAGTTATTTGCATTCATTTAATTCACAGTGTTTTATTCGAAGTTGATGTACTTGAACATTGTATTTTTAAGAATGATTGGTTCAGCAATCTGCAGTCAGTGTTGTGCTTTCACAACAGAGCCAATGACATTATCTTCATAAGCCTCGAAATCGATCTTCATAGACTGCACGACAGGATGGCCACCAACTTGGTCAGATAACTATCGCTGGTCGAATATTCCACTGATAGTTCCCTTAATTTGATACCAACAACAAATGATGACTGGACTGGGCGTCGAAAACTAGCCTTAAACTTATTCTAAGATTTGATTAGTTTTTTTCGAAAGGCAGGCGCTTGATCAGCCGTTCGTGAAATAATGTGCGAAACCATCGAAAATTCACTGAAAAAATTTAAAAAAAATTGCCCTGAGTGGATGGACTATCCCAAGACAATGGTGGGAGTTATTTAATTGAATTAATTTTCCATAGGTCGGAAAGAAAATACTCAACACTGAAAAGGTGGGTAACGCACGATGGCTTCATTGTCACATAATTTTGGTTAAAGTGCCTTTCTGGCTGAGACGAGGGTTCTTTCTTTTTGCTTGAAAACGTTTCTCACCCCTTTTCTTGGGCACTGTCACACATGAATAATATATGACTAGTTATGAAATTCTATAAAAAAAATTAATAAACGAATGTTACCCCGGCAGAAAGCAAGTATGTCAATTTCTATCATTTCATCCAAAGCTACCGCACCCACACAATTTTAAACTTACGACTGAGATGTGAGTGAGCACAGGTTTCAATTTTTTTTTTGCAAAAATAGGGTGTGCCATTAACAGCTGTGCATTGGAATGGGAAAACAGTCTGCATGCGTTTCACTATAAATAGCTATTTGCCAGTCTCAAATGAGATGGTACGTCGACGTCCCTGGGTGAAGATATTTTATCATTTTGAAGTGGAGACACTGATGTTGACATTACGAGTATTGTACATATGAATATGAGCACGTTTCAGAAGTTTTCGTTTTGCATTTCGACTGGCAAATTGCTTTGGAGAAAAGCTTATGAAATGGAATATTATGAAATAGCAAACGAGGAGGTTATTGCCGCTGTAAATGATATGTCAAGATGTGAACCAAATAAGAGTTGGTTGATGGGAAATTTTGCAGGAAGTGTGTATATATAGTATGTATATGTTTGTTAACTGCTGGGTGCAGTTGTGCGTCCAATGATAGTATATTTACATGAAGGAGACCAGCTAGGATGTTAATTATGTTTCAAATATTATTCCTTCATTCAAAACAACAGTGTGTTGGTAATTGAAACATAAATCTGTATACATATCTTGATATAAAAACAAACTATTCATCTCCAGTGAAGTACTATTCAACTCCTTTGGAAGCAATAAAATTTTTATATTCAAGAGATGCACTAATCAAACTCTTCTTTTAAGAGTAGACTTGTGTCAGAATTTGTAAATTGAAGAATGTGTAAAGCTGACCATACATAATATCACACAAGTATGTGACACCTCAAATACACCACAAACGGAACACCAATTCGTACACATAAGTTATACCTAGGACTTCAACGAGACAATGAGATGAATGATTCCAACGTTATGCATTTTTTTTCCAAATTATAAAAATCTATGAATTTTATTTGACAAAGATCGGAAAGATTCGTAAAAAAATCGATAAAGAACTGCCAAACTTCGCTGAACCTTATCGCATTTTGAGCTTAGTGGACACTCTGTGACACTTACACGAAAGACACTTGTTTATGCGTGTGGCCAGATTAAGAGAAACTTATTTATTGTGAAGATGGTGGCATAAGTCGCGCTATGAAGGCGCATCACTTCCAATTTTCCAAATTACACAGATTTCAATTATTCTAATAAAATCGAATAAAATACTGCGAATTGAATTAATGCAAATATGTCTATATGAATGACTCAATCCATGCTGTAATCGACAGTCTCTCAATTTATTCATAATCCTTCTGGTCAATCCCTGTGATCGTCTCAAAATTGACATACCTGGGTTATGGTCACATACTCTCTATACGGTTACAATATTTTTAGTTTACCCTGTTTGAAGAGTTGGGGTCGGTCTCATGCAACATTGTTTTTTCAATTCAATTCAATTTTATTTATTGAGACACATTATATACAATAGCATTCTTTTTTTTTTAAATGCACAATGATGTAGCCGACTTCAAAACGCATGTCTGGCTAAAATAGGTTTCGGTAAATATCTCTCTCATATTAACAATTATATTTTGGAACATTTTGTGTTTTAAAAAGTTTTGTATATATAGGTACATATATGTTCATACATACATATATATTTTTGCTCCCGGCATACTTCAGCTCTATGGGTCTCATATAGGCCACTTAATACTAATGACTAGAAATGTGCAAAGAGACATACGAGTATTTACAATATCAGTTTTGAATATTTTACTATTAGTTTATATCTGATTCTAAGAGAAGTGTTGTAAAATTGAATGAGTAGTTTTTTTTACTTAGTTTTCTATATACATAACTTCTATAGGAACAAGCAAGTTAAAACTCTACAATCTATCCTCTTAGATTGGGCAGTGAAGCTTTTTCATAAAATGGCAGTAATTCATTTCCATTTGAGTCACATTCAACTACTGACCGCGATCTTTCGTTCATGAGATTGAATGAGGACAGGTTATACTGGTCGTAAACGCATTGACCAGCATTTAAATCCCAAAGCGATTTGATGCGCGGGTTAGTGTGCGTGACAGCACTAACAAGTCTTTTCTTTAAAGCCTCTACACTGTAAGTTAAAAGTGGTTTAACTTTTGTGACTTTATATAATGTCTTATTAGAAAACTATTTTTTGTTTGGTTTTCTAAATTTTCCACTACAATATCTCAAGATGCGTCTTTCAAATAGTTCAAGCTCTTTTGCTATAGTAGGTGAGATACTGAACCAGGAACTAAAGCCGTATGTCAATATGGGTCTAATAACCGTTTTGTATATCAATATTTTCATCTTCATTGACACATCTTTAGAGGGCAATAGCTGCTTAAGAGTAGAAGCAGCCATTTGTGCTTTGTTCAGAATCTTCCTGCCATGCTTGTCAAACAAAAATGTATTTTCAATAAGTATCCCTAGATATTTAGTTTCTCGTTATAATGGTTCTGTCGAGTTTTGAATTTGTAAGGAGAGAGTTTTGCTTTTCTTGTCCGCAAGCCGATAACCATTTCTGTATGAATTTGAAAACAAACTAAGCCACATTTTTGTATATTTATATGTAAACCCTTAAATCTTATTAGTGATGAGTGAATTAATGTAGGGATCCACGCCTAACTCCACTTACTAGGATTATTGTGTCGTCAGCATATAGAATAGCGCCGGGTTCGTTCGAGGCAGGGTCACCTATAGGGAAATCATAGAGAGCTATATTTTACAACTTTTGACCCATAATCGTTCCTTGGACAATACCTGAGTGTATTGGAAATTCTTCTGAAAACTCAGAGTCAGTACGACTTGGAAATAGAAATAGGATTTAGAGGTGAAACGGATGAAATAGTTGTATTTTTGTGTGCTTCAGTAAAATCATTGACTTTCCAAATAACTTCGGTCGATAGATTCATGTCAAAAATAGGAGTTTTTTTTCTGAATAAAGCTTTAAAAATAAATCTTTCAAAGCATATAGTTTTGCCTCATTATCACATAGTTCTTGTCCATCACAAGTAATAGAGTCATTAGCAATATTTATTCCAAACGATTTTCTTCCTGTTATTTTATTTATTTCCTTAAACGCCTGAGGGAAAGGTCTTATACTATATACCTCAAACGTGCTCCCAACCTTTTATCGAGATCTGTCTTTATTTTGTCACTTATGATATTATTCAGGCACTGAACCATGAAACGACGTTACTGATACTCTCCGTTTATTCTGTTAAAATGACTGTGAAAAATCCTTTTTAATTTGCCGAATTTTTAAAGTTTTTTAAGTAAAATTGTATAAGTGAATGTACTTCATGATTTTAGGTTTCATTAACACACTGTTGTTCTCAACACATAAATTGATTTTTTTATTGAGTTTGTCAATAATTGAGTCAAGTTCTGAGTTGGAGATATTTCTTTTGGTTGGAATGCAATATTGTATCGTAGAACTTATCGGCATTCTAAATGATTGAGAATAGCTCAACAGTTTATATAAATTTAAAATGAGACTTCATGCTTGATGACTCTAGAGACAAAGTCAACTCAACTCGTTCGAGGGTTCCGATGAAAACATCCCACCTAACATGCTGTAGCCTCTCTAGTTTTGTAGACTTGTCTATGTTTGCTGCACTTCTTTCCGCAATATTAAAACTTTATTCCGTAAGATGGTTCCTTCTATGAGTAATTTAAGGGCTTAAGCCCAATTTGTATCAAACCCTTTGAGCCATTTGCTTGTTATCTCTCCCTTCGTATGCCATATCAAGAGAAATTAAAACTCATTGACAGTTGCATGTGTTCGTATCAAGTAAAAAAAATGGATTAAAATTATCTGTCGAAAAAGAAGGAAAAAAAGTAAATTGCATAAAACACGCGACACGCTCCTTATCCTACTGGACGTTTAGAACCGTATTTTAACCAATTGACGTGATACCAAATAAGCTTTACCAACTGCGTTTATCAATGAGTGGGTATATAAGTGACCCTCCCACTTTATTATTTATATATGTTTGTGTATCTGCTAAATTAGGAGGAATACATTTGTGCAATAAAATCATTTGTCACTGCGTCGCTCGTCTATAACACGAACCCCATAAGCATTTAACAAAATGTGGTTTTATTAATCACGAGATCCCCAGAAGGATGAGATAAGATTTGATTAAGTAGAGTGTCATGTCGTTCGTTTGTTTTTAATAATGACCATCACGATGTCCAGCTCCTACCACAAAAAGTTTAAGAACTGAATGCTAAACTCTAAGGGTCGAAGTACGTAAGTTCACTTGTACCAAAAAGACATCCACTTTTGCACAAGGAATATTTAAAATGCCTCCAAGTACGGTTGTTGTTTTCTTATTTTAGTCGCGTTCAATATTTGAATTTACACTGACATTGAAAGTGGTACTGGCCAGCGTTGTCACTGGGTCAGACGACAAATGACAATATTCTAACTAAGAGAAGAGCTGTGCTGTAGTCAGATTATGGGGTGATGAATCGTTCCTCCAAAAATACAATTTTTTAAATCTAAATTTAAACTTATTTCGAAAAAAAATACGGCGAAGTCGATGACAATTTCGCTATCTCAATGAGGACTCCACCCATGCAGCAACCGAGACGTCGCAATGTCTTAGTTCTTTTTCTAATCCTGTTTTCTTGTATGCGTTTTAGTTGAGTCATACTCGCTAGACGAAAATGCTTAAAACTGGGTTTAATTACTTAACTTATTTCTGTCTTTCGACGAATCTAACTAAAAATTAAAAATGTATTATTAACTTATAAATTTTTTAAATGGAAAAAAAACTAAGTAAACGAACGTTATGGAATTAACACTTAAATACACTTTGATATCTTTTATATTATTATATATTTTGGGTAATTTTCCTGTGCTGTTTTTTTTTATCAACTAACTCCCAAGTACCTAATAGCTTAAGAATACCCTTAACCTTAAATTAACATTATGTTAAAAAAAATTCCCGTATGGACCTTCAAGGAGTTGGAAAGACGTCAACGAAACTACCTCTCCTTCCTTAAAACTGTTAGTGCTGCTGAGCTGAGCTGCGATTCAGAGCTAGTCCGTTAAGGTCGAAATAGAGGAATGTCTCTGGTGCAATAAAACCGTTAATGCGCACTGCCTCCTCAAATTCTTCTCCGAGATCAATGCTCTTTCAATGTAACTTTGAATAAGTTTGATCAAAAAGATATCCGCTCGGGTTAGGTTAGCTCCATTGCACAGGAGCAAGGATTCATCAAGCTTGCTCCCACGTTGAACCACACGGGACGTTCATATACAAGAACAGGCCGAATGAGGGCCGTGTAGCAAATCACTTTTACCCTGGTTTTAATTGGGCTGCTGCGAAACAGTCTCTTTTTCTTGGCATAGGCAGCTTGACTCTGGCTAGAGCAGCATCTTTATGTTTGTTAAGATATAGATATTGATCAAGCCTGACGCCAAAATAAACTGACTAGGTTTCAACTCGCTAATGGCTGCCGTTTTGTCCAACGATAAAAAACTTGCGATAATTCTTTAGAGAGCGGCTCATTAACAAAATGGATACGCCCTTTTTGAATCAGATCTTCAAATTCCAATCGTCGCAATATCTTAGCCTCTTATTGAAATAATATTGCAAGAGAATTCCAATGGCCTCAATCTTTGGACCCGATCTATACGAACTTACGACTTCACTCGAAAATTTATTTGTAACAAATGTTCCAGTAGAAGTAAAATTACTTCTGCTTCTAAGACCACGCTGGTCTTGTATTATTTCGCTTAGATATTCCTATGTCTTAGTGACTAAATTAGTTTGGCTTCATCATATTTCATGGCCATGAAATTCCGACATGTTCTCAGAATGCCAGCATTTCATTCGACGTGATTACCTGCCACAATGGCAAGACAACATGTATGGATAGCTCACAGGGATCAGGAACTAGAAAAAAAAATTGGAGCAAATGCAAAATTTCGGGAGTAAATTAAAAGTAAAGGAAAAAGTAATAACATTTAAAGCATCAAATAAAATTTTATAAAACCTATTCAAGTGCTCATTTTGGAACTACGTTTCGAATGAAATGAGTTTGGATTCGGTAGGTTGACTTATTCTCAAGATATGGGAGACGAAATAATACACACACGGACATACTTTTAGAAACAATAAAATTTAACTCTGGGGACCAAGGATTTCCAGAGGGGAAGTTAATAAATAACTTCATTTCTTTTACATAAGATAGAACGGCTGCATGTATGACTTATTCTATTTCGATATTCACAGAACATTATCATGCAGCTGTATGAACAGATTGGTGTTTAATGTCTCCAAAACACGACGCTGTCTTCTGTTCTGACCGTCCCATCCATGAATATCACTTGCATTGCTGAAGCTGAAAGACTTTTCGTCCTCGGAATATTATTAACAATAATCTTGATTGGAACTACCACATGGCTTGTATTGAGGGAAATATTTGTATTTTCTGAAGCGGTTCAAAGAAAACTATATTCCATCTGATTATATGCTTCCTTGACCGGGTAAAAGTAGATCAAAATATTGCAAATTCAACATCGTCGCAAGGATTTAACTCTGTTCCTTGCTTATCGTTTTTTCTTTCAAAAGTGTTTCAGTGAAAAAGCCAACTGCATTCCAATTCTTAAGCTTTTCCATAGAAATACCACATTGAATAGCGATGCTTATCAGTGTGTCATTTTCTTGGGATATGAAGTTTTAAGTTTAGAGATTCTTTCTTTTTCAGGATAATACGAATGAAGAAACTGACTGAAGGCTGATCACGTTCTGTGTTTCCCATTCATTAGAGCTCAAAGAAATTCAAGAACACTATGCATCGTTACCTCCCCTTTCATCCCTCCTCTTATCTTCCAAACCTTACTGTCACTTAATATTAAAAGGATATCAGTTCGCTTGAAATCCTTTTAATTATAAAAAAAATACCTAAATCGTCGAGATCAGACCTTTCAATAAATATTATAATCAGAAACAGTAGTTCATTCATAATTATTATTCCATGTCTTCTGAGACCAACACATTTTCCTTTTTCAAGGAACTAGTTCTCGCGAAACTTTGACCTCTTACATTCTTTCTGCTCCAAGCTCAAGGAATTTTATGAACCTATTTCTATAGAGCGTCCAATAAAGGTCCTTGCGGTATTATCAACTACAATACATTTTATAGTCATTGTATTTTTGAGTTCATAAAGCATTTACACATCTGTCCCTTGGTTTTTGATATCCCGAAGGAGAACATAAATGTCTCTAAATATTATTGTTATTTTGTTGTAATTTTTATAATCAATTCTTTAACAATACTGATAAAGGCGTTGTCCGGAAAACGTCATAAATATTAAATTTCTTTTGTAAATGGCTCGTGATAAAATGGAGAAGCTGGACAGATTATTACTGTTAATATGACGACTTTTATAACAACAAACAAAACATACATTGAAGAAGAACGAGTTAAGATAGTCCAATTATTACGCTAGCAAGCATTGTCCTTTTTTAACAGACACTAAACATTATACTATTTTTCTTTCCCTTCGACTTCTACAAATTGATATTGATTACCAATTTCAGAATTTATATTTTACAACCAGAGCGATTCTCGTCACAACTTTGCAATAAATCTACGATAATGCCAAGCGCGTTTCTCTAATAATAGCTTTGGCAACGAGCTGTCGTTGAAATAATGATCAGCGTCGCAGCCATAAACCAGGCCTGATAAAGCCAATCCTAACCAGTGTTACTACATAAAATTGCGGTTTAATGAAGTGATTAGATCAACATTAATTTCCTGAAAATCTCAAACGATTCAAAATGCAATAACTCAAATCTGCTGCAGAGTCCTTACAAGGTGTCATTGAATTAGGTGAATTGTTGTATTGTATTACACAAGTAATGGGGATGAGTTGCACGTGGCAAACGTTTATGGATGTTAAAACGGGTCATTATTCCATGGATAAGCTTTTTTCAGTTTGCGAAAATACTTGCGAATGATGTGTACATTTTTATGAAAGGCTTGATTGATGTAGTCATCTATGAAAATATCATTTTTGTTTATTCTTCATAAAAGTCGAATTGGTCTTCTTTGATAAGAAGCGTGATCTTTCAGAGGCTTAATTTTTTCGCATCCGTTTTTCGTGCTGTTCGAAAGGTACAGAAGGCTGATTTGGAAAATCCATAAAAATCCATTTTAAAATTAAATAATGAACGGCTGAAAAGGCCACACGGAAAATCTTAAAAAAAACGGAGTCGGACTTGCACACGAGGGATTCCGTGCCTTTTTTTTTATTGTTGGGAGTCCCCTTTATTTTTTGCACTCAATTAATTTTATTATTTGTTTTCATGCTTGTATAGATTCTGTGAAAATTGCAAGAATATATCTAGTATGGTTCCGAAGACACAGCCCTGTGACAGGCGGATGAATTTATATCGGACCCTTTGTCCGTTCGGAATAGTTATGCCCGCCATTTTTGGATATTACCACTATCAGACGTCTTCGAATTGAATTGAGTTATAAAGTTTTTTTTAAGTAGTCCAGCGAAATGTAATGCAAAATAACGTAGATAGGTACGATTAATGTGTAAACTCTTCGAGATAGATAAGGCCAAAGGTTTTGTATTATGTTTTAATCCGTTAAAAAGGCTGGCAAGCTCCACAAAAAGTGAAAAAGACTTCCGGCAATTTTAAAAATGTAGATGAGGTTGTCGTTTTGTAAGAAATTGAAAAGGTTCAAGTAAATATTTGTAAATAAGTCCGTTCATTGATGTGGAAAGAAACTCTTATTCTATGGTGCCTTCGTACGTTCATATAACAAATGTTGTCTTATGACGAAGGCTAAGTTAGTTGGGGATTACCCATGATTTGTTTAAGTCGGCATCTGATAAAAGATCATTCAATTGACTGTCCGGATTTGACGGTTCGGATTCAATCACTTACGACTACCAAGATTTCGTTCGTTTGCCTTTATCGTTTGATTATCGCCGGAGGTGTCAAATTTTCGAGAACTTACTACAAAAGAAGTATTGGA
Source organism: Orthonevra nobilis (assembly GCA_963555765.1). Taxonomy (NCBI): domain Eukaryota; kingdom Metazoa; phylum Arthropoda; class Insecta; order Diptera; family Syrphidae; genus Orthonevra; species Orthonevra nobilis. The sequence goes on from OY743224.1 coordinate 59,185,707, forward strand.
GACGGTGTCCTTTATTGAAATGCATGCTTCACAAAAAATGTTGTACCACGGAATGTCACTGATTGGATGATTGCAAATCAGCGCTTAGATGAACCATTTTCAAACTCATATTTTCTGTCTACGAATAGGCTGTATATCAACATACGACTGTAGAAAGATCATCGCGCCAACAAAATGTTACACCACAACTTGGTCTGGTAGTGATATTGGTCCACGCTTTTTTTTTAAATAAGAAAGATGTTTCAGCCGTCTCAAATGTGAGTACTTAGACAAATGATTAATCGCCTCAAAAAGAGGATATGGATATGTGGATTTGTAACTATGTAGTTTCATGAAGATGTTGTGGGCAAGTTAGTTTGCATTTTGGTGATTTGAACTGGCAACCTGGATCGTAAGATTTGTTGCCGCAATTATGTTGTTTGAAAAATGAAATGAGGGCCATGTTTTTCCCGATATGTGTCGGAAAGTAATCGAAGGTATCGTTGCCAGAATTGAGTGCCGCGAGAACTCCCTCGAACAATATATTGAAACATAAAATTCAGTTTTTGTGTAAATCGAATAGCTTAAAGTTCGTCTGTTTGGAATCCGTAAAGCTTAAAATGATTTACAAACTTTTTTAATCCAAATTCCTCATTTCACTCCATGTGGGCGTGTTAAATTTATAACACAATTGGATATGATTGGAACCAGAATTTTTAAACCAAATACCCCAGTAGCTTTCTCCGGATAAAAATACTCGCAAGGAATGGAACATGATAAGTAAGAGGTAGATTCTTGAAAATACCGGGTGTTTCTTGATGGATCCAAACCCAAACCGAAAGAACAGTCTCGACTTATGATCGAGTGAAATTGGAAAAATTGGTTTTTGTTTTGTAAAATGAAACATTCAGTTCAGCTTATATCAAGATGAAGCTAGACCCTACTCTGGGGTCAGTGGTCGACAAAATAGGCGTCACCTCTTCACAGAAATGGTGAAGAAAATTTGCCAAATGGTCCACTCAATGGCTGACAATTTATAAAGGGGAATAAAGAAGAATTCTTGCGTCGATTCGTAAGCAATACTTCACACCTGAGGAGAAGAACCAGTAAAAGCAAAGCACTGAAAGGGCAGAATCGGTTCCGATGAAAGCTTCAGCGGCTCCATCGGGAGGCAACGCCGATGAAGTTAAGCGAGAAAAAAAGAAAATGGATGCATTTTGTGAAGACTAATTCTTCTTTTTTCATTTGGAAAATGCACATCCGCTTTTGCTTTGGCCAAATTTAAAGTTCAAATTGCTTCCTCATGCATCATTTCCAAGCTTGAAGCTCTAAGTCGGTAGTTAAAAATTTTAGCTTTAAAAAGAATCGAGGTCTGCGGTTGATGACTGCTTTGAGAAGCTCTTTGCTTTTCGCTATTAATGTGGAAAAAGATTCTTTGCATAGTTAAGCTATAAAGAGACTACAAACTCCTTGTCTCTAATTTATAATGTCGGCTTGCCTGATAAATCTCATGTATCTGTATATAAATTCGCCAACAATCGAAATACCAACACGGAGATGTCTCCAAGCAATGGCGAGGTTAACCTCCATCAGGAAACCGAATTAAGTCATCCATTTAACGTATCTTATTTTCAATGGCGGTTGCTCCATTTGACACAATTTTTAGAAATTGTTTTTGATTGAATTTGCAAAGAAGACAGGCAAAAACTTTTTACAACTTTGCAGCCAAAAATTTAGAAAACAATCAAAACAAAAACTTTCTATTCGGCCTTTCTCTCTCACCCACTCTACGGCTTAATTCTGGTTCTATACACACAAGTACGTTAAAGCATTCCTGTTTTATCTGATATCTTCATTTTACTTCATTTTTTACCGTGAAGTGCTTGACAGCAAAACGGTCCTTGATAAAAGTGTGACAGCCTACACATTACAGTCAAAATATTAATTTGGATCTGAACGAAAAAAAAAAGACAGCCGCTCTACCGAATTTCATCCTTGTTGTCCTTTTTGTCATGAGAAATAATGGCCTTTCATTTTCATAAAGATGTATTATGGTTGTGAGCGCCAAACCGATGGACACTGACCTGGATCGATTCATGTAACAATGGAATATGCCTCGGCGTCGGCGTCGGTCGCAGGACGATGATAATAAAAAATTATGACTCAAGTGGCCCAAACTCGAGATTGAATCATTTTTACTTAGCATTTTTCCGTTCAGAGTTTCATGGCAAACAAAAAAGTCCTTGATGGGATCTCATTCATTCTCATTATTAATTATATTTAATTAGGAAACAATCAGAAACCAGAAACTCGATGACGCTTTCATCACATCCAACAGAATACACAATGTAAGATGGCTGTGTGTCACCGCCTTTTCCAATGACAATACCCCAGAATAGAGTTTCGTTTTAATTAAGATATTGGCCCGTTTCGATTGGGACACAGTCAATGTCCTTTGTTCTCATACGACCATGAACATAATGAACTCACAAACAAATGACTTGTTCATTCCGCAACAGTCGAGAGCAGAGGCGAGAAATGTTGTTTCCAAGGTTACTGTTGTCATCATGACTTGAATAAACTGTTGCAGACTATAACCCTTCTGTGATGATTTAATTAAATTAAGCAGGAATACTTATTAAAGGCTTAACAGAGCCAGGGATTGAAATATCATCTGTTCAAACAACACCCAAACAGATTATTTTGAAAAATTAAATTAAAAAAAAAGAAAAGAATGACAATGATTTTTTTTTCGTAAGGTTTCTGGAAAAGTCATGCTGGTGATTAAAAAATGCACTGTGCAGTTATTGGGCTTAAAAAAAAATCAGGAGAAGAGTCGTTCAAACAAAACGAAAAAAAAAATAAAATCAAAGAAACAATCAGACAACAAAAGTATAAAAATAATATTTTGACAAATTAATTTTTAACTTGGACAAGATATTCAAATCATGTTATTCTTTTTCTCTTGTGGAAAGTTTTTCTTTTTACTCAGTCGGTAGACTTTCCTGAAAGTCTACAAAAGTATTTTAATTGTTTTTTATTCTGGGTGATTGTGGCAAGCCAAATTAAATGCTGACAAAAAACTTCATCATATCACCCAAAGACATCGGATAACAATTGCGATGATAAAACAATATTATTATAACAAGTTTGGATTTCAATGTCGAGCGCAAGTTGATTTTCGGAGAATCAAAATGCTTCGCCCTATCGCATGACGCTAAAAAAAGTCTCAAAAATCATTTATTTATTCATCAATCAGCTTTATTTAAAAAATTACTTTCATTTGAAAGTAAGTCAACTTCCAATAACACGCATGTTGAGTTTCTAACTGTTAGAAAGTTAATTTATCTTTCGGAAACTATGTAAACTTTCACTCTCGAATCACATCATTTTCGTAAAACAGATTTACAAAACTCTAGTTTTCGATAATTTTTGTTAAAACATAAATTAAGTAAATAACTTTTATGAACTTTTTGTAAGTGTATTAAATAAACGTCGCAATCGCATGACAATAGGATCAGCCGGGAGTAGAGAGAAGTCCTGACGATGCAAGAAACTTCTAAGCTAGCCGAGAATTTTTAAACAAACTGTTATGTTATGTTATGTTAGTATTGTACGTTGAAACGAATTCTTGTCTACCACATCGCGGAAGACAGTACCCTCGGTTTCACATATACCTTTAAATTCTGATGATGACTTCCAAAACCCAATGCTATCTTCATTCATCAAAGCTGAACCCTTACAACCAGCCATTGTATATGATTGGCACTTGCGTCGATGAAACCGAAGAGCTTTCAAAACTCTCGGTATTCGCGTTTATTCTAAATTGTGCTGGAATAACCACAATATCGATGAGGCCAGAAATACAGAGAATCACTTAGGCTTCCTTAACCGGTTTAAAAAACACTTTTCGCTTCTGACTAAGCTACAACTTATAAGGCATTTATTTGGCCCAAAATGTTGTACAGCGATAACATCTGGACAGATGCTTCGAAAACCACCTTACACCTCCGACTACAGAGCTTATTGCACTTCATCCCTTCAACACATCACCGTCTTGGAACCGTCTTGGGATGTATCTCTCGCATGAAATAGTCAATAAAACAGAGATCTGAAATAAGTTTTCATCAAACAACCTCATAATTGTAATACTTGTAATTCACAATATGTAATTACTTCGTTTGAAAAATGCTTGTTTTTCATTTTTCTAATTGGAATTACATGTAAACCGATTTTGAGCGATTTTCTTTCTATCGAAGAGTGTTCAAATGTCATATCTTCTGCGATGCTACGAAAAATCAAAAACAAGGGGATGTAAAGTATTGCATACTATAGGTAGGATGACGAGGAACCCTTCGTGTGAGAGTCCAATTCGCACTTTCATACAATGTTGTTATGGTAATCAGACGTGTTTTCGAACTCGTACGGAAAAAACTATTGGAAATACACCCATGGAAAAGCTCAATAAATCTCTCAGTTTCAGATCAATGACTTCGCTAAACTGAATGATTACCTGAAGGGTGGACGCGGCGCACTTTAAATAAAGAATGCAGTTTGCAGCCGAAGCTATTCTTTTTAAAGTTTCCTCAACTACCCGAAGAGAATGTAAAATCTAAAATGGATATTCCACCGTATTTGTCATACTATCGACTCTAAGTCTCTAATATAGTTACCATTTTTCGTTCACGGCAAAAGATGAGACGAGTGATCCACCAGTAATATTAATATTGGGCTCTTCAGACGAGAGGAACACCGTTCTGCATTACATTCCTGACTTTCGCAATTAAAGACAAATATGTCTTAAAGATTACATCCATAATCGTTTTGTATTGAATCTTGCCAAGATATAAATGTTCAGAAATTATGAAAAAATTTAAAGTCGCAGAAGAAACAAGAAAATTTACTACGAGAACATGTTTGGAAATAGTGATTCGAGCTCCCAGTTATGCAAAAAAAATCGTGAAGTAGGGATCTGATCGAAAAACCCTCATGTTCCTAATGACTTGGATCTGAATGATTTGAACAAGTTATTTATTCACCGATCCTGCGGTATAGATATTTCTCTCTTCAACGCCGACGATCCATCAGGCCGATAATTTTTCTCTCGCAGGTGTTGATCAGTTCTGTGTTGCCAAAACTATTTTAAGAATAAAATCGAAAGTGGTTGGTTCAGATATCATTCTTCCGGAGTGCTTAAAATACTTGTTCCCATTATCCTTGATCATATTTCGCATGTCATAAACACAATTATTGGAACTTCCGCCTTTCCACATAACTAGAAGGTTGCTAAAATGCTTCCACAACCAAAATCATCGTCACCAAATGAAAAGGAGGAGAAAGCTGCCATATAAAAGATTATTTGAAATTTAAAAATCTTATTACAAACTACCAGTCAGGCTTTCGAGCAAACATAATTACAATACAGCATTGCTGAAAGTGTGTGAGGATATACGTGCTAGTTTGGATAATAATAAATAACAATATGGAAGCTTTAATAGTTTTGTTAGATTTTTCCAAAGCTTCTGATTGTGTTGATCATGGTGTACTAAATGAAAAATTAAAAAGGAAGTCTTTGTTCACATTTTGTCGCCCTATCTGTCGAATCGGTTGCAATACCTATTTCTAGGAAATAAATGTCCTTAGGAGTCTGTTTTGGGACAACTCTTATTTATGTGTTTAATAAATGATATTTCAGAATGTTTCTTGTTTTGCAACACCATTTATTTAGAGAACAAACTGAATCTTAACTCAACTTAAACAAAAGCATAAATAATAAATAAAAGTAGAATAATAGTAACGCTTAAGTCACCACCACTATTTCTCCAATAGAATATTAGAAAATGTAATATAAAAAAACTAGGTATTCATTTCAGCGAAAGTTTCAACTGGGATGTTCATATTAAAACCATAGTTTCCACAGTAAATGGGGCCCTCTGAAGACTTAACCCCACCGCAAAATATTTTCCGATTGATGTAAAACAAAAACTTGACATATCATTCGTTTAACTCATCATTCTTCATGGCTGTGGGTTATTCGCAAATATGAACTGTGACTCTAACAGAAAACTCAACAGATGGGCCAGTTATATCCATGGTTTCAGTGGACGGGACCATATCTCTGACTTCGTTAAAAAGAAACCGGATCTTCCTTGAGAGCTCTACTAAAATTCTGTGCACCAAATAATGACCACAAAGGAACCGGAATACATTTTCAAACGAATTAAATTTTAAAAAATTGCAACGTCCGTTACAATTTATGTGCAACTTTATGTTCAACTTTGGAATTTCGAACGCCTTAATATTAAGCGGACGAAGAGCATAAGCAAATTTAGGCAAAAACATTTAACTTTTTTGCTAAACACTTTAAATCACTATCACCTTCTTCCACTATCTGCTCCTCCCTTTCGTATTTTTTTAGCATTACCTCAATCTGGTAAAAGTATATTGTCTAACATGGCAGATAGGCTTGAAGGAGTAACATTCAATAGACAGATACGAAATCCCAAGTGTGCATACGTTAGGCTTCGCTGACGATGGAGCCATCATAATCGAAGATCAAAATTCTTTCCAACAAGAACTTGATGGTGGCGGTTTTGGATAGTAGTTCCTAAAGCATCCTTCCAAAAAAAATTTTAGGAAAGGTGGTGCCCAATCTTTTATCCAGTGTGCAAAGCTCACATATCTATCCGTGTTCACTGACTGACGACTTCTGTGATCGCGTAAGCGTTTGATGGATAAAATGACAGTAAAACTCCGCTGACTTCTGTGACCTACAAATGCTCCGAAGTTGAAATGAAGCCTCTACATAGCAATTGTGGTTCACAATATTGGACGAAAAGTATGCGAGTGAATTGGTCGCAGCTGAGATGAAGATAAATCGAATGGCAGCAGGAGTTACAAGGACTTATTGAATATAAAGTTCGAAGACTTCGAAAAAACGTTTACGTCAAGCAACTCATCTTAATAAATGTGGAGCATGTGCAACTCACTTCCGAATGGCATATTCAAAAGCTCAATGGCGATGAAATGCAACTACAGAGAATTTGAGTCGCTTCCCAGATGAAATTATCTGAAACGAGACTCCTGTCGATATATTTTTAATAACAAACCTGTGTAGCTTAATACGGATCAAGAGGATGCCGAGGAATAGGATGTTTATGATTCCCCCGACTCAGATCAAAACTTCGCTTTTATGAAAGAAGATCTTGTCATAATATTTGCGCGCATTCGAAGTGTCAGGAAAATATGTTTTTGGTGATATATCAAACGACTTCTCAAACGACGACTCATATTGAGACATAAAATTTCGTCGAAGGAAACGAACTAAAAAAGCAGTACAAGCATCGTTTTATATCTTTGTCCTGCATCCCGAAATTCCATAGCACGTATCAGTTTGAATAAAATAGCAATATAGTTGGGAAAGTCTTCAGACACGTTTCGGAATTTCACTCTTTTTACTGATTCGGAAAATAAAAACTGCATTCCAGTAGTTAATTTTACGAGATATCACTTAAACTTCTGTAGCGGATGTAGTGCATCCAAAGATACGTTCATCTCCGTATTCATTGTATTCCCTCGTATAATGGAAATAGAATTTAAAATGTGTTATTTTTTTTCTGTTCTTTAAATGGAATTCCAATGCCATCTTCCCAAAGTCAAATGAGTGTGTCATCAATCGTTAAAAAGCAAACATAAATACACGAATGATCTCTCTCACAATAAAAAAAAAGCGCCTTGGAATCTATAGCACAGGCACACTGAACACATAAGGGGAAACTCCCACGTTTGGATTATAAAAAAAACAAGGAATAAAAGGAATGATGTGGATTATTTGTCAAACAAGGATATGTGGTTCTCAGTTATTCAAGGCCTCCCCTTCTTGTAAAGTACTTTTGGTTAACTTGAATAATATTTGAACAAAATCTGGTGTGAATTCCAACATGTTTGGAGCATAAGTAATATGTTGATTTCGAATTGACAATCTGCATTTTTCTTAAGCTTGTTTGTGGCGCATTTTTGAGGCATTGAAATTAAGAAGCTCAGGAAAATAAAATGTTTACACGATTATTATTTTTTCGTCTAAGAATGTGAAAATATGTAAGCAATAAACAAGAGAAGAATTCTTCTTCTTATTTCTCAATGGATTATTTTTTGAATTCATAAAATCATTACCCTCTAACTCAGCAACATCCCGTGTGGCCTGCTGGTTCGCAAGTTTGACCTAAAGAAATTTTGGCAATCCTCTTTCTCCTCTCGCTACATTTGTGTGATAAAGGTAGTTTAAGGCCTGAATCATTTTTTACAAACACTATGAGGAACGTTTTGCTAAAATAGCTTCCTTATCACCTGCGTACATCGACATTGAATGTGGTTAAACTTCATTTCGTTTATCAACGTTTTGTATATGCTGATATAGTTGAGATATGTGGCTTCGGTCAAAACCCCAGATAATAACGGGTTTTTCAACAGGGACGCTACAAAAGAAGGGCATATTTCTTGCCGGTCTTTTGACATTTCTCTTCAGTAAGGGTTGCCATTTCATGATGGAAAGATATACAAGCCGACAACAAGTCGAAATTATTAAAATTTACTACCGAAATTCGAAGTCAGTGCCCTCAACGTTAAGAGCGCTACGTTCAAAGCAGATCAACAATTGAGCGTCTAGTGGAAAAAATTGAATCCACAGGCACAGTACAAAATGTTCCCGTGCCAGTGAGACAAAGAAGTGCTGCCGCTGAGGCTTCAGTTGCAGAAAGCCCAAATGTGTCTCTCACACGTCGTTCTCAAGCGTTGGGCATCTCTGTGACGTTGTTGTGGCGAATTTTGCGAAAAGATCTTGGCCTACATCCTTACAAGATTAAATTGACGCAAGAACTGAAGCCGCTTGACCACCAGAAGTGTCGTATGTTCGTGAATTGGGCTGAGCAACAACTTGAAAATGATTCGGATTTTCATCGAAAAATCATCTTCAGCGATGAGGCTAATTTCTGGCTGAAATGGCTCCGTCAATAAACAAAATATGCGGCATTGGTCGGGCAGTAATCCACACGTTCTCCATGAGTCATCACTGCATCCAGAAAAAAATACGGTTTGGTGTGGTTTATGGGCCGGCGGCGTCATTGGGCCGTACTTCTTCCGTGATGATCAAGACCGGCACGTTACTGTGAATGGGGGTCGCTGCCGTTCAATGATAACCGAATATTTTTGGCCCTATTCGGATGATATGGACTTGGAGGACATGTGGTTCCAACAGGACGATGCCACAAGCCAAACAGCGAATGTCACAATCAATTTATTGGAAACCAAGTTTGGAGAACGTGTTATCTCACGAAATGGACCAGTCGCTTGGCCGCCTCAGTCGTGTGATTTGACGCCGTTAGACTATTTCCTGTGGGGCTATGTCAAGTCTATGGTCTATGCCAACAAGCCAGCGACGATTGATGAACTTCGTACGAATATCGAACGTGAAATTACAGTATCAGCCGATTTATGCTTAAAAACCGTCGAAAATTTGGTTCAGCGTCTGAACTTCTGCAAGCGTGCCCGTGGTGGCAATGCAAAAGAAATCGAGTTCCATAAATAACGGCATCGAACGTACTTTCACAGGAATATATCATTTCATTGATATTCAAAACCGTTTTTGTTTTATTTAAAAAACTTATTGAAAAACCTTATTTAAAAAAATTCTGTTCTCTTGAGCTGATAAGATTCCAATACGCATCTGAAATAGCCACGAACAAATTGAATATTCGTTGCTGGAACTTTTCATTCTCGCTTATGACGGCTCCGTGAGCGTCCATTATTCCAAGGTTAGTGCGTCTTTTACTGAGCGTCAGGTCATATGTAAATGTTTCACGAATCATCTTTCGCGAGTGAATAATCATACAATCTTCAACCTCTACAACTGCCATGATAAAGCTTCTGAAGCCGTTCGGAGTCGGCAATAAATAGAAAGTTCAACCCCCGAAATTTATGCGGAAACTAATTTGCCCACACGAGTGTTGCAGCTATGCCCTGCTCAGGTACGACCACAACAGCTGTCGCAGCAAAAATTAGTATTTGTTATTTTATGGCGGCATCGACACCAAAGAGTATTTAACGTTTATTGTCATGTATGCGGAGATCCCCAGTGTCGAAACGCCATATTTGTAGCAAACCTTTTGGAGCCACATTGTTTTCTTGAGCTCACGAATTCTTTGTAGTTAAGAATTTTTCGCTTATTTTTCCAAGGCATGAGAAATCGTATGCTTTTTCCAGCGAATTATGCCATGCAATCACATTTTTGGTTAATCGAGCCTTCAGTAATGTATTTCATTGAAGAGGTTTCAATTACATTTTGAAACTTACATTTTGAAGACTTATTGTTTGATTTGACGCACTAGATGCATACAGCAGTTGTCAGACCAATCCTTACATATGGTATCCTCGTATGGTGGCCAGCAATGAACATAAGAGAAAATCTGGTAAAGGTAAGCAGAATCCAAAGATCGGCGGCACTTCGTTCGACACCTTCTACCGCCATGGCAATAATGCTACAACTGCTTCCCATGGACATATACGGAAAACTGATAGCTACCAAGGCAACGATTTGGTTGAGTAGGTGTAACCACTGGAGCAGAACACATAGCCCAGGTCATTTGGAAATAATCAAGAATGCGAGAATTTCGTGGCCTACAGACTATATCGCACCTATCTTTGGCCTGGAATCGGGATACAAAATACTGATCCCAGATTGGGATGACTGGACAAAAGATATAATCAGAAAATCTGCCAGTCTGGAAGTTTACACGGACGGTTCCAAAACGAACGAAGGCAACGCGATCTCGCAGGAGATCTCCTTCTCTCTGTCCCTTCGATTGCCCAACCACTGCAGTTTATTCTTGGCAGAAGTTAAAGCTATCCAAGAGGCTGCGCGCTTACTGTCAATGCATCCGATAGAGGGGTTATCTATCGTCATATGCAAAGACAGTCAGGCGACCATCATAGCTCTGGACACACCATCAATTGAATCTAAGATGGTAAAACTTTGCCGCCTATCTTTAGATAGTGGTCAGATGTAACCATACCTTATGCTGGGTTCCTGGTCATAGTGGTATTCCACGCAATGAAAGAGCCGACGAGCTAGCTAGAATAGGGGTGAGCTTACAACTGGCAATAAATCAGGAGACCCTTACCACTCAATTGAAGCAATAAACACCATGCTAAATTCCGATGCCATGAATATCACCAATCGGAGATGGGTGGAACTAGATCCTCGCAGGACTTCGAAGCAAATTTGGCCTCTCATTTATCAAAAAAAGACAAGTACACTCCTTAGCCTTAACAAGAATATAATTAGTAAGGTCGTAGGAATTATCACAGGTCACTGTATTATGGGCTCACACGTATGAAGAATGGGAGCTGCAGGGATGAGGAAGAAGTAGGATGCATACTCCACTACCTGGGCACCTATTCTACCCTCGCAAGAACGAGGAAAAGTACGCTAGGAAGCTATTCATTCGACAACCTAAAATATAGGTTAGACATAAAAAATCCGAACATAGCTAAATTCATTAGGAAAACAAACTGGCTATAACCTGTAGTTGGTCACAACTGTTTCAGCTTTGACAATCACACTTACCTACTTTCCTGCAACATTGAGTTGCTTATCCGTTGAAGACAAGCTCCACAATGTTTATCGGTGTTATTTTATTTAATTATCCTCTCGTTAATTCTTTCTTCGATGACTGCCTCATCATGTTTTTCAAGTGTTAACTATCTTACTGATTGCAGATGACTTCACGTCAATTTTAATAAATTTGCTTTTATCCTTTAATCTTTTTTAGGGAAAATCTGTGTTGAGGAGCGAGTCATGCTTATTTCCAATACTTTATTTTTCATCAAATTCACAGCAGTTTCAAGTTAATGTCTTGTGGTATACAGCAATTGAGCTGCATAAAAAACTGCATGGACCGTCCACTTGACCTGGTTTTCTTTACAAATGCAAGTAACTGCATTGTTCGACGGAATCACTTCCATATGACAAAAATTGACATATACCATCCTCCTCTACATACAACTATTTCTCATAATGACGAGATTGATAGTGATATGATAAACAATGAGCTGGTATTCTACTTCAAAAATACTGACTTTAATCATCTGAATGAATTATTTTCTAAGATTGATTTTGACAGTATTTTGAAGGGAACAGTTGACCAACAGTTTTATTTACATGTATTTGACTCTTTCGTCTAAACTATTCCTCTAAAGCGGATGCGTAAGAGATCGCCATCAACTGCTCTATGGTATAATCACCAACTACAGTGGCGAGCAAAAATGTTCGAATGTTTCGTATATGCGTACTTACCTCTCCATAAAATCCTTATTATTAAAGGAAATACAACCATTCTTTCTTTGTTTTGTTCTTTATTCATTTGTTTATTATTTTGCATTTTTAAAATTAAAAAAAACAATTACAAAAAAAATTAAATGAAAAAAACTAACTTAACTCTATTCGAACACTTTTGCACGTACAAAAAAAAACACAAAAAAAAGAAGTCTTAATTCAATATTTCGTCCACAGCCCTTTATTTTTTATGACGCTATTAATTCTTTTGGGCATGCTCTCTACTAATTTCTCAATTAAACTATTTGGGATGTTTCCCCATTCTCTTTCCACCCTTTGCCAAAGCTCATTCATATTCTTCGGGGCCCTTTCATATGCTCCCAATCTTCTTTTGAGCAAAGCCCACAAATTTTCTATTGGATTTAAATCCGGGCTTTGCGCAGGCCACTTCAACGTCTGAAAGTGTTGGCCGGACAACCAATTTTGAACGACCCTGGCGGTGTGCTTGGGATCGCCGTCTTGTTGGAAAACTACCTCTTCCTCAGGATATGCACTTCTTTCAACAAACTCAGGCAAATTTGCTTGGAGTATGCGAAGATAGTCCTCCTTCTTCATAATGCCTTCAATTTTGACTATTGGGCCAACGTGCCACCAAGTGAAGCAACCCCATACCATCAGGCTACCACCACCATGTTTTACAGTTTGCCTTACTTGGTGCTTCTTGATGGTTTCTTTTGGTCGGTGCCAGAAATATTCTTTTCCATCTGACTGGAAACGGTTTATTTTGGTCTCATCCGACCAAATCACTCTTTTCCAGTCCTCTGGATCCCAACGCTTATGGTCCTTGCAAAACTTTAACCTCGCCTTTATATTTTTGTCGGACAAAGCGGGTTTTTTTTGTTTCACTGCTGAAACAAGTCCAATTTTACGAAGGGCTCGGCGCGCTGTCCACTCACTTACATCCTTATCGATGCCCACAGCAGCTAATTTTGGCGTTAACGAGTCGTTGCGCCGTATTAAACGTTCCATAGCGCGTGCATCTGCGTCTGTTAGCAATCTCCGACGTCCTTTAGGCACTGTACTGTTCGTTACATGCTGCCTTTTTTGGGCGCAATATACAGTAGAATTACTTATTTTCAATATTTTCGCGATTTCACGTGTGGACTTTCCTTTTTGTGTTAAAATCACTATGCTGTTTTCAATTTCCTTCGATATTTTACGCATTTTCAAAAGGAGCAAAATTTTTCAAACTTTTTCACGTAATTTACTTTACCACAATGATGTCAATAACAATGATCAATCAAACAAATCAAACAATCATCAGAGACAAAGAAAATAACGGATAACGGGAAATTGATAGCGATTTGGAATAGTAAATCATTGCGTGCAAAAGTGTTCGAATAGAGTTAAGTTAGTTTTTTTCATTTAATTTTTTTTGTAATTGTTTTTTTTTAATTTTAAAAATGCAAAATAATAAACAAATGAATAAAGAACAAAACAAAGAAAGAATGGTTGTATTTCCTTTAATAATAAGGATTTTATGGAGAGGTAAGTACGCATATACGAAACATTCGAACATTTTTGCTCGCCACTGTACGTAGTCATCGAAATAGACGAAATAAAGCATGGAAGAAGTATCGTTTAAGCAATAAATCCGATGATCACGATCTTTACCTATCCATTCATAGGGAATTTCAGTTACTTTCATCATCTTTATGATAAATATTCTGAAAGAATGATTATATCCCTTCTAACTGATCCTTAATTATTTTAGAATTTCATTAACAGCAAGAAAAAATCTGATGGCCAAGATGCATCTTTTTTTTATCTTTTTTCAATTCAGCATAGGATTGTGACAATTTTATACCCGACTCAAAAGAGTTCAACCACCTCGAATGCTTTGGCCCAGTTCCATGAGTCTAATGTCAATAACCTCTAATGACGTGAATTACAATCTTGCTCGACTTACAAATGACACGACTTGCGGACTTGATGGAATACCTCCAACAGTTTTAGAGAACTGCGGCATAAAATAAGCTAATAGCTTTTAAAAAGAAAGTCCATTGTTTCCCTTGTGGAATGGATATGCCCAAGTCTTGTTGAGGGGATCAATCTCTAAATCAGTTTACGCTGCCTTATGTGTATCTCAGGGTAGCCACCTAGGTCCTCTGTTTTTCATTATATCTATTACCGATGTTTTAAGTGTGCTCAAGAACTCCACAGTTCTAATTTATGCCGACGACATAAAAATATTTAACGGAATTAACAATCTTTCAGACTGCTGGGCTCTGCAGGATGACTTTAATTCTTTCGCAAAATGGTGCTCCAACAATAGTCTATCATTGAACATTTCTCAATGTTTTAACATGTCCTCTTCTAGAAAACTTAATCCTCTGACCTCTGTGTACACCTTTAATAGTTCTGCGCTGGTCTAAGTTAACCTGACAAGGGACGTAGGTGTACAATTCGCTCAAAATCTTGACTTCTCAATTGTCAACAAAAGTAATTCTTTCCTTGGGTTCATAAAACGCTGGAGTAAAGAATTTGAATGTCCATTAATAACAAGTTTCTTGTACACAACATTTGTCAGGCCACAGCTTGAATACGCTTCCAATGTGTTGTCACCGTATTACTTAACACATAATGACCGCATCGAGTCTGTACAACGCAAATTTGTTCGTTTCGCACTTCGGCATTTATCATGGACTGATCCTTTTCGCCTCCCCCTTATAAGAAACGTCTTCTTCTTATCGGCCTTGATTTTTTGCGAAAACATCGCGAAGTCTGTGATATTGTGTTTTTGCATCAGCTTATAGCTGGTAATATTGACTCATCAGGCGTGTTAGGCTATCCCTGTATAATTATGATTACTAACAACTAAAACCATGCTAAATGATGATTGTGACAAGATGGGTATTACTCTATGAGTAACACTGTCACTAACAAACTTTATTTTATGAGCAGTACTGATAGCGTTATCACTGAAGGACACTTCAATGCTTTCAATAACAATTTCAATTGTCCTTACATATTAAATTGCAATACAATACGTGTTTATTTTTAAAAACCTTAATATAATCCGATGAAGAGATTTGTCTATTGACAGCTCCATTCATACATGCCGCTACCGTTTATTAATATCGAATTGCCGGGTTTCTTATTTCTATAAAACTAAGCCTTGAGCAATACCATTGTGCAGATTTGGAAAAGAATAATGTATTATATACTTTATCTCACATCCAATTGAGGACTCATCATCAGCCACCGAAAAAGGATTTTCCACATTGTCATGTCATATTTCCGGCCGTTGTGGCTTAGGTCTAATACAATGGAAAAGAATTTGTTACACTTCGATCCTTTTTTTGTGTGACAAATTACTAGGACATTACTCAATGATGAACTGCACAGCGCTACTGTCCTCCGACAAATTGTCTTTTGTCTGAAATCCTTTTGAGCAATGATGTCTTATTCCGGTTCACTGTGTATTTGTTTTTGACTTCTTCAGATAGGATTTCAGATAAAAATAACCTCAAACCGAGTAGGTCATTTTTTATTGAAGAAACAAGTGGGTAGCTCGAGAAAAGGATGACAATAATATATTTCGAAATATGACATTACGCTCTAGGTTTGGAACACAGCGCACATTCTATTAGAGTTCCTAGGATTTTAAATTTTCATATTATTTACTGCGTCGTTAAATTTCAGCGCCAATAACGAGGATTTACTATTTTTTCAAAGTATTTTTAGGACCGTTTATTTCCTTATTTTAATTACAATTTTTTTTTACTTCCAATTGAGTGGTGCACGAGAATAATGAACTTACACTGTCACTGCAAATTGTAAAAATTTTGATATATAGTACTACTGTGTCCAAAAAATAAGGTGACATATGAACTTAAACTGCGCGCGTCGAAGGATTTGGAAATTTTTCTTTCTTTTAAGGTTGGTAGTACTGTCAGTGAATCCTGTGTAAAATTTCATGTAAAAATATATTCATAGTGTTTGAGATACGCGTCGTTTTGTGAGCTGCTAAAAGTGAGTTTTTCGTTTTTTGCGATGTCGAAATTTATTGAGCAAAGAATTTGCATTAAATTTTGTTTGCGGAATCAATTTTCTGCTGCGGATACGTTGAGGATGGTGCAGAAAGCCTTTGATGATGAGGCTATGTCTAAAAAAAATGTTTACAAGTGGTATAGTGATGTCCAAGCCGGCCGTGAACGTGTCGAAGACGAAGAGCGTTCTGGGCGACCATCAACCTCAACCGATGAAGCTCACGTCCAACAAATCAAAGATTTGGTGTTGAAAAAACATCGATTAATGATTAGAGACCTTGCTGATGAAGTTGGCTTATCGAAAAGCTCAGTCAATACCATTTTGAAGGATGCTTTGGGCCTCAAGCGCGTCAAATCTCGACTGGTACCGAAAACATTGAATTTTTTGGAAAAAAGGCGTCGCGTTGAAGTGTGTGAAACAATGCTTTCCGACTACCAGGATGTCATGAAACGCATTATAACTGGCGATGAGACTTGGATCTATGCTTACGACCCCGAAACAACCGATCAATCGAGCGAATATCGTGCCAAAGGAGAGCCGAGACCAAAAAAACCGCGCCAAAGTCGTTCAAAAATCAAGGTCATGTTGACTGTTTTCTTCGATTATCGTGGTGTTGTGCTTTATAAATCCTTCCAACCGTCCAAACAGTCAACAAGGAATATTATTTGAACGTTATGCGTCGTTTGCGTAACGCTATCCGCCTAAAAAGGCCGGAATTGGAAAGACAATTCTTGGTTTTTACACCACGATAATGCACCATCCCATACCGCACTCCTAATTCGTGATCATTTCGCCAAAAACTCAACCCATATCGTTCCGCAACCACCGTATTCACCTGATCTGGCGCCGTGCGACTTCTGGCTGTTCAACAAGCTCAAAAGACCGCTCCGGGGACACCGTTTTGATACGATAGAGGAGATTCAAGCCGCAGCGAAGACGGAACTGAAGGCCATCCCGGAAAGTGACTACAACCAGTGTTTCAAAGATTGGCAAATCCGTTGGCATAAGTGCATTGCATCGGGAGGGGATTACTTTGAAGATGGAAGAATTAATAAAGAATTTTCAAAATAAATACAATGTCACCATATTTTTTGGACACAGTAGTATGTTAAGTATTGTATTAGAACTTTGGCAGGGTCAACTGAAAACACTGCTATGATAAGTTTTTTTTGTTGGGAGGACAGTGGCAAGTCAAAGCGTTGTTACTTAATTGATTTCGGATATCAAATGGAATCTTAATGGAAAAAGATGTACAACTGCATGTCTAGTGGATATCGAAAAAGCCTTCGACACGGTTTGGATCAATGGATTATTATACCGGATTATTATACAAACTAATAAGATATGAATTTCCAATCCATCTGCTGAATATGATAGCATGCATGTTTTATGATAAAAAATTTGTAGTAACAGACGGCCAAAACACAACCACTAAAGTTTTTAATGCCATTAATGGTCTACTGCAAGGCACAGATTCAGCGCCCATACCTTTTAACGTATATACATGTAGCTGAAATACTTTGAGAATTGGACGATTCGTAAGGGTTTGCTGACGATATTGTTTTGTACGTAAGTGGCTCGAACATTTTAGATATTCAAGGCAAACTCCAGGAAAAGTACAATAAGCTCCAATAATTTTGCTCAGAATGGAAACTCAAAATTAACAACGCAAAATGTGAAACCATACTGTTCCGCACCACAATAAGACGCGGTTACTCAGATTTAAGACGGAACTGGAAAAAACTAAGTATTACGAGTACTAACGGCCTTCACATAAAATTAAAAAGTGTTGTGAAGTATTTAGGTGTGCATCTTGAAAAATTTTTTGAGTTTTAATGTACAGATAAATACAGTTGCGAAAAGCAAAAGCGGCATTTATGTCCTTTAAGGCTCTTTTCTACTCCAGCAGCTTGAGGTCCGATGTGAAAGTCGTATGCTACCAAGCATTTATCCTTCCAATCTTGACTTATGCGAGTTCAGTAAGGTGGAACATTAGTCCGTCCAACATGGAAATGCTTCGAATATTTGAAAGAAAATGTCTCCGAGCCTACTTGCTTATGTATAAAAGCGCGAACTGAAAATGTTGCTCTTGATCTTGAGCGAAACCATTACTCGCGATCAGCAAACATTATCGAACACGAACATATTTCAGGTTTGTTTTATCCTAACTCAGGGTATTTCAGAAGTTGTATGGTTAGTGGATATATTCCGCCGGGGGCATTCTTGTACCTGGATGCTAATGGCTATTTATCGGACCTCACGAACGTATCTATAATACATATATCATTTTTCTAGAAGGGTGACAGACAAACGTATTCTCTATGAGCGTTTAAACTCTGGGGATGGACTTGCAAACCTCAGATACTGCGTAAGTGGGCCTGAAAAGGATAAGGTAAATAACGAGAGACTCAATAAAGTAAATTATGGGTGGCTAGATTGGGTTGTGGCTTACGGTTAGTGACAGGCTGAAGCAAGCAAGTTGGTTTGCCCTCTCGTTCACTATTATATCCCGGTGACCTGGCGCCCAACAGTGTTGTACCGTATTGACCGCTGATATAATGTTAAGCCTTTGTTTGCGCAGCTTAACAAGATTGGATTATTGGCCGCCTGACTGTCAACGTAGATGGTTATGACTTTGACGACTTAGTTATCTCCAATGATAATTTTCGTGGCTTGAAGTAGGGCTGTTACCTCGCCCTGGTACACTCTGCAACTATCTGCTATACGGAAGGAGCCATATATGAACCTGTTTAGAATAAATGACCCCCGTGCCTTGGGCAATCTTGAACGCATCGGTATACAAGGGTAGCTCAACATCAGAACAAACAGTATCCTTGTCCCACTCATGGGATGATGAACTCAATGTTTTCCTTTAAGGCTTTACTTTGCAGTGGGATAGAGGCGTAGACATGCTGCTCCTAATCTTAGCCGCTCTACTGCTGCAGTGAAGGCCCAGTGGTAGCAGATTCAGCATTGTATCCAATGCTGCGGTTACTGTCGATCTCAGTGATGCGGTCACCCCTATGCAACAAAGTCCTTGAACCCTTGTGACTCTTGCAATATGATAGTAATTCTCAAGTGATCAAAGGTGAGGATGGGTCTCGCTCACGTCGAAAGCTACGCTCGCTTTTGAGATGTTGTCTTTCCAGCTCAGTTTTGAGGCTAGAATGCATCCGAGATATTTTGCAGTCTTTTTTACAGTCAGAGCAGCGCCCTGCATCTTTGGGACGTCGAACCTTGTTACGGTTCTTTTCCTGGTGAATAGCACTGCCTCAGGTTTAGACGGGTTGACGACCAGTCTACGTTCTCTCGCTCACGCTTGTACATGATTGAAGTGAAAGTGCATGATTGAGCCTTTCTCTGAGTGAGGAAACATCGTCGGCATAAGCCGTGACATTGAAGCAATTGGTTTCTAATATCCTTTGTTTGCAACAAGTCATCAGATCAACGGCGAGAAAGCCCCGCCTTGTGGGGTGCCCGGGTTGACTTTATTTAAGCAGCTTATGGCACCGAGTGCAGCATTTATGATGCGTGAGTTCAGCATGAGGCCGATCCATTTGCAGTCCTTTGTTTATGCGGGCAAAATCTCCTTCTATATCCTTGAATACTCCGTGAGTGAAATGTTTGTTGTTGATTGATTTTTCAATCGTGCTGACTACTTTATGGAGTAAAGTGTCGACCGATTTTCCTTTTATGTAGGCATTGTGTGATTTGGATAAAATTCATCCTCAATCATGCCCTTGACGTAATTTCAATCACCCTTTCCATGGTCTTAAGAAGAAAAGAGGGATAGCTAATGGGTGTTAAGTCTTTGGCAGACATGTGACCTGATTTACCTGCCTTGGGAATAAAGACCACACTTACCTCCCTACAACCATTTGGGACATAATTTAGAATGAGGCATTGGCTGTATATTTGCACGAACCCCGAAGTGATGATTTCGACGCACTCTTGCAACATTTTCGGTTCGTTTCGACGAAGTCTGCTGCTAGAATACCATCGTACTAGCCAGAGGTCGAGTCATTTACATATTAATTTAGAGGTCTAAAGTCTTTGCGCGAAAAAAAACTATCCTTAGTTGTCCTGTTCCGTACGAATAACCTTATCTGTTAAGACAACGCGTTGCAAGAGCCATGACCTCGAACAATACCCTGATTTCTGAAGGAGTCTCATTTGGAGAGGCTCTAAAACTTTGTTTCTGTGAAACTTAATTGCCATCAAAGGACTGCATCCTGATGCACTGTGTTCCCAACCAAACGCCGCGTTCTACACGCGAATGTGTAGCTGCCTCTGCACTTTCCGCTATTTAGTGGGCGAATTATTCATGATAAACTCAACGTGACTACAATTCTCGGAGGAACGCTTAGTGCACGTTATTACATTGTTTTGGCGAAGAAAACCATTTTCAGTTGAATTGATTCATCAACAAACAAAACATGGCCTACTGGATTGACACCAGTTACTGTGAATTTCGTCCAAAAATCCTACGCTTTCATATAAAGTAACAGTAAGGCAGTAGTTTCCTCAGCTGGAATTTTCGTTGGTTTATGGAAGAAAATGCGGTCCCAGTGACAGTGAAATCAGACCAGTATGCAAGCAATTTAGGAAAATGTTGTCTTCCACAAATTGATGCACTTGACTCAAAGAACATTTGGTTCCGACTGGCAAAGTTTTAGCAAATGAATTCTTTTGGGAATGAATTAACGAAATTTTAATCAAAGAAATCAAACATTTGATTGAAGTTTTTGAATTCGAAAAGACTGCGATTTATAAAGATTCAAATCACCATTCTTTTGGACCCAATGAGTGGTGCATTTAATTTTTGGCAACCATAGAATTAAGATCATTTTTGAAAGTTTTATGAATTCTCTTACCTGAGAAAAGTTGAAGTCAGCAGTGAATCCAAATATTCCGCTGAAGTTATAAGTGAATTCTTCCTCAAAGCGAGGACAAGAGGGATCCTAGACGCCCACCCTGCTGGTCTGCCTATGGAGTTCGCTGGTTTTCCGGTTCATATAAAATCGAGTTCTTAAAACACCACCGAAAACATTAAATTTATTTGGCTCGCATGGCCAAGAAATTCATCTCGGCTGAACCAGTCTGAGCTGCATTAATTTGGCTCGCACACCTGAATGTATGTTCAAGATATCATAAAAAAAACTGTTATATTATTTCCCCTGTATTAAAAGAAGTCAAATGGGCACTATTTAGTTCACTGACTTCAACTGATTTTATGTGAATTCTCCGCGAACTTCAGCCAACATCAAGTGAATGCAGTGATGTTATTCAAAGGAACGCAATCATTTGATTTAATTCAATGATTGATTATAAATTTCTCATTGATGTGGTGATATAGGTCTATTTTAAATCGCAGTTTTTATCGCCCAAAACACTGAATCATTTTGAATGAATTCAACAGAACTATTTCGCCCAAAGACTTAATTCTCAACAAAGGGACGAAGCAATATAAGAGTCCGTCGATTGATTTATTGATTGATTTTTGTATAACAACATTTATAATAGACTCTATATAATCTTTAGCGAATAAATGTGAATTTTCACAATAACATGCTTTAAGTGAATTTATGATCCCTAATTTGTAGAAATTAAAAATAGAAATAAAACTGAAGTTGAGTAAAATTAAATCAAGTTATCGAGATTGATGTTTAAAGCAACAAAATAATGTACAAATATTTATCTAATTATTACCTACTAGGAAGAAGCTAGAGTTTTTCAAACAGGTCCTTAGGTTGTTTGCTGGTTATAATTTTGTGTAGATACTTGAGAGTGCAGTAGTCAAGTAACTTATCGGGTGAACATCCAAGAATAACTTTCGCATACGTCGACACATGATCATATTGTTTTAAGCCGTTAACGTAGCCGGCAATATTAGTAAAGGCAACATCAAGCTTGCGCCTTGTGTTAACTGGAGTGAAGTTTTGAGTCAGAAAGAGGTTCCTGAAGCAACCATAAATTTTCCCGATGAAAAAACGCACATGGTCATCCCAATAAGGTCTTGAGCCCAGCCAAAAATCTTTTGTAGGTCTTCGTTTCATTTCACTGCTGCATCTTCAATTTGTTCAAGGGCTAAACTAAAGTATACTTGAACATCGTCCGCAAACATGTGAAACTTGGAATATTTTATTACCTTTGGTAGGTCATTTTTAAAAATTGCAAAGAGCAAGGGACCCAAAATGGATCATTGAGGAACACCGGCTGAAGTTTCAAAAAATTCAGACAAAATGTTGTTAGGTAGGACTGCTTGTTTTCTTTCAGACAGGTACGAATAAATAGAGTTTGCAGCTGATAAGGAGAAGGAAGGAAAAGAAAGGAGTGAAAGTTGAAAGCTTAGAAACAAGTAGCTTATGATACATTTCCGTGAGCTCCTCATTTCAATTATTTCAGCCGTTTTGGCTCCTTGAGATTTTTTCTCAGAGATTTTTTGAAGTGCCGTTGTATTACTAACCGCCAAATGCCGCTACAAGACCCAAAAATAAACAGCCTAGCAGAAGCGCCACCAATGCCATGTGGGCTTTTAAGCGGTTCTACGGGAGGACTTGGGGTCTCAAACCCAAAATGATTTACTAGTTGTACATCATTATGGTTAGACCTTATAATTTGGTGGCCCAAAACTTTAGAAGTAACAACTTCCTAAAAGCTGGAAAAAGTCCTACGTATAACTTGTTTGGACATCACTGGTGCGTTACCGCAGCACTGGAAGCTGTCATTGGGCTGTTTCCTCTTGACATTTTGGCAGGTGACCAAACGGGACACTCGAGAATAAACGGATAAAGACAAGTTCTGCTCGAACCCAGATATATCTCTTTGAGGAAGGCATTCCTGACCGTGATCATTGGTCGAGCAACACGCCTGCCCCCGACCAAAGAAACTTTATCTGGTATTCCGATGGCTCAAAAATGGCAAATGGAGTAGGTGCCGGTATCTATGGACCGAACGCAGAAATCTCTGTACCCATGGGAAAGCAATCAAATGTTTTCCAGGCTGAGCTACAACCCATCGAATCGTGCGCCAAAGAAAACCTTGCAAGAGCCCATAAAGGGGAAAGAATTCTAATATATTCAGACAGCCAAGCAGCGCTCAAGCACTGTCATTCAATTTTATGGAATCCAGATGTATCGAAAACTGTTACGATGTGTTATAATCTCTAGCCCAACGTAATAAAGCTAGGTTAGGACGGGTTCCAGGTTATCATGGATTCGAAGCTAATGAAATGGTTGACGAACTAGCCAGGGCTGGTTCCAAAACCGCGTTCGCTGGTCCGTAACCTTTCGGTGACGTAAGCTGGACTACAGCCACGGGTGTGACCAATTAGTGGGAAAGCAAGCTACGCATTGTCCAGTGGAGAAATCCACCGGGGCTCAGACAATCTAAAAACTAATTTCTAAATCCTTAAACTCAACAAGAACATTAGAAAGCTTGTGAGCTTCCTCTCCGGCCATCTAACCAAATTAGGACTCAGTACAACCACCGAATGCCAAGTCTGTTTAGAAGATAACGAAATGGCTAAACACATTCTTTGAGAATGTTCAGCTCTTATTTGATTAAGAAGGCGTGAATGGGGAAATGTACTCCCCCTTGGACATTAGACAATCCAATGCTAAAAACCTTCTGACTTTTATCAGAAGGATGTAATGTCTGTAAGCCTAAGCTAACTCCTCAAGACACAACATGTCTATTCCTTCAGACCGCAGTGTTCGCCGTTTGGGCAATATTGACCAAAGGGGACGTCATCTCCTTGATATGATCTTCAAAACTGGGTAAATAAAAACAGTATACATTATGTACCTACATAAAGTATTTCCGCTTTTTAAAAAGGCTTAAAACCTTCGTATAAAATACCGCACCCACTTTATGTTTATATATTTTTAAATAATTGTGTACATTGGTCTGCGAATGTGACTGTTTTCCAATGGAAGTGACGGTGATTTATAGACTCAGAAAACTTCACAAAAGCACTTTATTGTTTCTTAAACAATCGAACCATTCAATTTATTTAGACACTGCCAGTTCCAACAATGCTATTATTATTTTTCGATCAATCCAAAGGCACTTCAATGTCAGAAAAAGAGAAAAGCCTAACACAAGACGTATTTTGTATTTTTTTTGCATCAATTGTTTTTTGGCCTCCCGCTGTTCCAACCTAGAATTGGCACCATAAAAAGCAGACATGTTTCAAACAGTGGGTGTTCTCAGCACCAAAAGCATTCCTGCCAAACTGACGAAAAAAAAAAGTGAAATTAAACCAAACGTTGTTTATCGAAAATAGCGAATGCGAAGCACAGAGCTGGAGAGTCTCCTATCACAAGCCTCTATATATGTATGTAACAACAATGGCCAGCCTTAGCGACGGGGTACCAAAAATAACTATCTAGCCTGTCGAAATATTTACTCACAAATATTTGTTTTTTTTTTCCGACTCACCTGAAACCCAACCAGACTCCACACGTCCTCCTCCGACGAGAATACACACGCAGTGTAGTTGTGCCCACGGAATTTATATATCCTGACGGAGTGTGCCAAGGCCACAGGTATCGCTGTTGTAACGATTAATATCCATGCCATACAAATCGCTCTGTTGAAAAATAGAAAAACTCACATGAGGCTTTCATCAATAAATCTCCATTAAATTGACAGTTCAAGTAGACAACAATCAATGCGATAAAAGATAGCAAATATACTTACATCATTGCGTTACGTTCTGTGCGCAGAGACATGCTGGTTACCGGATGTACGACGGCCAAAAACCGATCGAAGGACATAAGGACGAGTGTATAGACGCTGCAGTGACACGTTACCACAATCATGTACTGCACGAATTTGCACCATAAATTCCCGAATGGCCATTCGGGCAGAACGTAATCCGTGGCCGTAAATGGAACGCAGAATATCACAAAGAGGATATCGGACACGGCCAAGTTTATAATCAGTAAATTTGTTGTGGAACGCATTTGTTGATTCGCAACGACCACTGAAAATAAAAATGAGAGAAAATTTTCCATACTTAGATAATATCAACTGTAAAAGACAATGTAATGAGAAAATTTAAAAATTTTACAGTTGGTCAGGATTATCTTTTGGTCCTGACAGATTTATTTCCTGGCTCGTAGTTAAAAAGATAGCACGAAGCTTGTTAAACAAAAGGAATAAAAGAAATGAAATCATTAAAATTCTGCAAATTGAGATTTTGATGTTCACATTTGAATGTCCTCGGACCATTCTTTAACACGAGTCCATTAATCTGTCTGTGAGATAATGGCATGTCAAAAAAAACGAAATTGCCAACAGGAACGACATTGTAAAATTTTTATTCAACTGGGAATTTCTGTTGGTACATCAAAGGCTACGTAACATTAAAATGGCAAAAGCTTAGATTAGAAGGGTACTAACGAAATTCTATTAGTTCTGTGCTTCACGCATTATAAGAGTCCTAATATCCTCTTGTTGAAGAGCGAGCAAATAATTAAAAAAAAAAAAAAAAACATTCGCTGTTCGTCTGTCCATCCGTTTGTCACAGGGCTTTATTTTTGTGCAATTTTCACAGTTAATGTTCTGCTATGGCCGCTATAACAAATCATGACATTCATCAATGAATTCTAAATAAATTTGCAGTCGATGTTATTTCGTGCCAAAAAAGGCGGAATATTAGAATCACACATTTCTGAAATAAGTCTGAATGAAAAAACACTTTAATTTTGAAACTTTTAGTTTACAAATAATCGTTTGGAAAAGGCCTTAATTCATTTTACTTATTGGAATTGCATGCAAACCGACCTCTAGCTTTTACTTTGTATGTCGGATAGGGTTCAGAAATTTACTACCGGGCACTGCGTCGTAATCAGCACTACCAGTCACTCAGTTAACTCGTACTAACTTAAGTTCGGTGTTATGAGAAATCTCATATTAAGGAAATATAAAATCTTGCATATTGAAGGGTGATACGGAACCCGTCGTGTGAGTGTAAAACTCGCACTTGTTCGTTTTTTTATACTACTGTGTCCAAAAAATAAGGTGACATATGAATTTAAACTGCGCGCGTCGAAGGATTTGGAAATTTTTCTCTCTTTTTAGGTTGGTAGTACTGTCAGTGACATCTATGTGAAATTTCATGTCAAAATATATTCATAGTGTTTGAGATACGCGTCGTTTTGTGAGCTGCTAAAAGTGAGTTTTTCGTTTTTTGCGATGTCAAAATTTAGAGCAAAGAATTTGCATTAAATTTTGTTTGCGGAATCAATTTTCTGCTGCGGATACGTTGAGGATGGTGCAGAAAGCCTTTGATGATGAGGCTATGTCTAAAAAAAGTGTTTACAAGTGGTATAGTGATTTCCAAGCCGGCCGTGAACGTGTCGAAGACGAAGAGCGTTCTGGGCGACCATCAACCTCAACCGATGAAGCTCACGTCCAACAAATCAAAGATTTGGTGTTGAAAACCCATCAATTAACGATTAGAGACCTTGCTGATGAAGTTGGCTTATCGAAAGGCTCAGTCAATACCATTTTGAAGGATGCTTTGGGCCTCAAGCGCGTCAAATCTCGACTGGTACCGAAAACATTGAATTTTTTGAAAAAAATGCTTCGCGTTGAAGTGTGTGAAACAATGCTTTCCGACTACCAGGATGTCATGAAACGCATTATAACTGGCGATGAGACTTGGATCTATGCTTACGACCCCGAAATCGAGCGAATATCGTGCCAAAGGAGAGCCGAGACCAAAAAAACCGCGCCAAAGTCGCTCAAAAATCAAGGTCATGTTGACTGTTTTCTTCGATTATCGTGGTATTGTGCTTTATGAATTCCTTCCAACCGGCCAAACAGTCAACAAGGAATATTATTTGAACGTTATGCGTCGTTTGCGTAACGCTATCCGCCTAAAAAGGCCGGAATTGTGGAAAGACAATTCTTGGTTTTTACACCACTATAATGCACCATCCCATACCGCACTCCTAATTCGTGATCATTTCGCCAAAAACTCAACCCATATCGTTCCGCAACCACCGTATTCACCTGATCTGGCGCCGTGCGACTTCTGGCTGTTCAACAAGCTCAAAAGACCGCTCCGGGGACACCGTTTTGATACGATAGAGGAGCTTCAAGCCGCAGCGAAGACGGAACTGAAGGCCATCCCGGAAAGTGACTACAACCAGTGTTTCAAAGATTGGAAAATCCGTTGGCATAAGTGCATTGCATCGGGAGGGGATTACTTTGAAGGGGGTGAAATTGATTTGGAAGAATAAATAAAGAATTTTCAAAATAAATACAATGTCACCTTATTTTTTGGACACAGTAATACAATTTTGCATAATGAAGGGTGATACGGAGCCCGTCGTGTGAGTGTAAAACTCGCACTTGTTCTTTTTTATATTTGATTGCAGGTTAAAAGTCGAAAAAGAATCGAGAAGGAAGGGTAGTCAAAAATTGCCCGAGTTCAAACTTCGACCTAAAAGGGAATGGCAGATGATTCCAGATACTATACTATATAACATAAATATCTACTCGATTGATAGTCAATGGTTTTGTAATGTTAAAACAGGTTTACTGATTTCGAATGACTTAAGATAGCACTCATCAAGATTCTCTTTTTTTTATTATTTTTTGCCAATTTTCATTACATCTGTCATTGAACACTAAGTAACTGGTTTTAAAAAGTATTAAAGGGAACCATTAAGTATAAATGCCATTAAACATTGCAGTTTTTTACAAGTTTGATAACAACTATAATTTTTTTTAACAAATTATGGTTTATATACATACATACATAAATTTATTTAGATACACGGTCTATATTATTTGAAGGTCCACTGGTCTGCGTCTTTTAAGTCGTCTTCTTGCGTTAGCTTCTTGTTCAGCCAGGTTTCGTTTCGTTATTTGTGTGGTTTGTTATTGTTATTTGATGTTTTACACTGGATCTTTTTATTTCGTCTCTTACACTGGGTATCTTCGAGTCACGGTGTATGTTTTTGTTGGTAATACACCAAGGAGCTTTAGCAATCGTCCGGAGTATTTTTGAATGAAATCGCTGAATGATGTCAATATTTGATTTGGCGGCTGTTCCCCAAATTTGTTTGACATAAGTCCATATTTGTTCGATTGTAGTTTTGTATAATACCAGTTTGTTTTGCATTGAAAATTTGGAATGTCTCTCTAGGAGCCAGTAGAGTTGTCTAAATTTGTTTTTAACTTTGTTGCGTTTTTGGATTATGTGTGGCTTCCATGTCAGTTTATTGTCAAGGACTATGCCTAAATACTTTGCACAGTTATCAAGACTAACTCTCTTGTTGTTTAGCTTAATAGTTTAAGGTTGTACATTCCTTTTTGTAGTGTATATGACTTGAACAGTTTTTTGTTCGTTAATTGTTATGCCCCATTTGTAAAACCAGTCAATTGTTTCATTTATTTTACGTCTTAATTGATTGGTAGCTGTTTGTAGGCAAGTATGTGAGGAAAGAATTACTGTGTCGTCTGCGAATGTTGCTAGCATGGATTCCTGTGTTTCAGTCTTCGGTATGTCCGCAGTGTATAAGAGATACAGGATAGGTCGCAGTACACTGCCTTGAGGGACACCTGCGTCTATTTCGCGTAAGTCCGAGTGTTTGTCATTGTATTGCACATAGAAATAACGATTGTCCAAATAACTTTTGAGGAGTTGATAGTAGTCCGGCAGCGTTGTCTTGAGTTTGAGTAAGAGTCCTTTGTGCCACACACTATCGAAGGCTTTGGCGACGTCAAGATAGACTGCGACACAATATTTTTGCTTGTCCAGATCATAAAGTATTTTGTTTGACACTCTATGCACTTGTTGTATTTGTAAAGTGTCTTTGTCTTAAACCAAATTGGTGGTCTGGGATAAGGTGTTTTTGGTTTAAGGTCCTTTCGATACGGTTATGTAGAAGCTTTTCGAATATCTTGGAGATTGGTTAAAGACCGATAAGTCTTTTGCCGATTTTTTCAGTTAGTGAATAGTTAGTTGTTTGTGTTGCGGTAAGGTTTGTTAAGAACGTGGCAATTTCTTTGTTGTTAGGTATTAAAGCTCTTTCATTGATTTTTTAATTCGCCTTGTCCGTCGGTGCTCTGCTACATTGCAAGATTTTTCGTAGTCTTCGTTTTTCTTTAATTTTTTGTTAAATATATTTTGGTGTAGAGAGTTTCAATAGGTAAGGTTTTATATCAGGCGTTGATTTCATTGCAGCTAAGTGGATTAGGTCATTAGAGTGTACTATTGCGCTTTCGATATCTCGGGGTGATTTGAGTGGAACATTTTGGTCAAGTTTCTCGTCGACTATCTCACGAAATGTTTCCCAGTCAGTTTTGCGTTTAGTTAAATGTGGATTATGAGGTCTGTTTTAAACCATAGTGGAGTATTCGACTATAACAGGAGAATGATCTGATAAAAGGTCAAGGTTGATATTCTTGGTTATGCAAAAATCTACGAGGTCTGGTTTTTTGTTGCTATCAGTAGGCCAATAAGTGGGCTCTCCAGTGCTTATAAAGTTGCATTTACTCAAATTAAGGGCGTTCATAAGATTTTTGGTAAGAGGGCCCAGTGGCTGAATGTAGTCTGTTTACTGTAGCGGACTAATAATGTGCTTTGGTGGGAAATATAGTGCAGATATTACAAGTGGTCCGCGTCTGTCTTCAATTAGAATAGTGTTAGCTTGTACGTAGTCTTTTGCATAGTCTTCAAGTTTGCTACATTCGATTTCTTTTCGAATAATTGTTCCTGAGCATCCATGTGCACATCCGCCGGGATGATTCGTGTAATAAACATTGTATTTAGTTATTTTTAGCTAACTTTTATTAGTTAAGAGTGTTCCTGAGATTAAAACAATGTCTTTAGCGTTATCATATATACATTTTTTTAATTCCAGGGCATGCTGATTGAGTCCGTTAGAATTCCATACGACTATTTTAAGATTCACATTATTGTCGATTCAGTTTTGTCATAAGTAAAGTCAAGATATTCATCATGTTGTTTTATTTTTAGTGCCTCTACGAATGGTGTCAAAAGATTAATTCTGCTGTTCACTTGTTTGAAATATTTTTAGACTATGTAACGAATTGAATTTAGATTTCCAGAATTTTGATGACAGAATTTAATTTTTCTAATCTATTTTTTAAATGAATTTTCAGATTTCCAATCATACACCATATTTGAGTGTTTTTCGGAATATTGTAAAAACAGAATTGCAAGAACAGAACCCACTGCCAAAATCTATACTTGAGGAGACTAGTAAAGTTATAGCCAAGTATATGTCGCGAGTACGAGGAAACTTGATCGTAACGTCCACGGCTATTGACTTTACTGCAATTTAAAGGTTTTGAAATGAGATAGCATCGAGATCAGCGAATAAGTGAATAACTTACAGCCGTATCCCGTGAATCCAAAATCGAGACAGATTATATAATAAAATAAAATGAAATTGTACAAATTTTTAATTTTAATTTTTCGGGATTACGTTTTCTGAATTTTTTTTTTCGAGATTTTGGATTTTTGGGATAAGCACGGCTATTTTCGGTCACAAGCTCAGTTTGTTGTTGAGTAGGGTGCTTGATTAGCCATAATGAACCGTTAACAAAAACGATTTGAAACCGTCAAATGTGTAAGCATGCAGTCGATAAAAAACACTACTGAGATCGGTTGCTATCTGAACTTTATCGATTGTAGTTGCAATAGTCCTTTATCGTCCTATAGTATGTCAGAGTTTCATTATCTAGTTTTCCTCCGCGGCACTAACAAAATGTCGCCGACGTCAGATCGAGAGCGGATAGTGAGAAAAGGGGCATGGATCCAGCAAAAAAGACCTCTTAGTGCCAATCCAGAAAAAAATGGATGTTCAAGAGCAAAATGAATGAAATAGGAGCTAATAGGGATCTCTTTTAAATTTACATGGAAAAAGAAATCAATCATTGAAGAAACAACCAATAAGGCACTGCGCTCATGTTTTCTATAGAAAAATCTTTGAAAAAAAAACTGTAAAACAGAAAAGGGTCAAGGACTCAAAAAGTAGCAATGTCATCATTAAAACACCTATTGAGACAGATATGATCTTCTTGGCTGAATATAATTATAAAAATTCGGTCAAACTGTTGAACATGTTGGACTTGATATGAGTGACTGCTTAAATCTTTCCACCTGGCGAGTTGCTGAGGATGGCGTGGAATCTATGAATTTAGGTTCACACTTACCCTCGGCTGAAAGGAGGCGATGGCTTCTTCCTTACTCATAGTATGAACTCATAAAGAATGATGCCAATGACAGGGGCCCAGCTGTTTTGATAGGAAATTCCATCTATCGGAACTTACAAATGTATGTATAGTATGTACCGCTACCAGCCAAGGGTGTCGTTTTGAATCCCGCTTTCATTTCTTCTGTCACTATCTTCATCTTTCTTACTTCATCTGTTTGTCACAGAGTTTCGACGCACACAGTACAATTTAGCTCTTTTCGGGTGAGCCCGCTGTACAAAATCCGACATGTCCTGTCATTTGTATTTTTCCCTCATGAATTTCTCATAAATTTTTGGTAGTTTTATGGTTGTTAAAAGCTAAGGAATTGGTCACAAGATATGAGTCCCAACAGCACCACATATATACGAAATAAAACGAGCTCATAAAATGTACGCACCTATCCTCGGAGTCCCAAGAGAGCAACGTTTAAAGTACGGAAAAGGAACATAAAGGTACATCTCGACCTTATACAAAAGATTTCGAAAACTATTCAAAGCACAAATTAATTCCATTGTTTCACACACCCTGATGATGATTATCCCTTCCTACGCTCGTTATCTGTCCTGAAAGTCTGAATAAAAGACATCCTAATAAGGATCCTTTTATTAATTATCCCTTCGATCAATATTAAAGTGAACTGCTCCGCATGACGCTTTCGTTGTACCTTGTAAAGTATAATAACTCACCTCATCACACTGACATTGTTGACAATGCTTTTAATTACGCTCAGCAGGCATAATGAAGTGCTTGTTCAAGTGACGGCTGTGATGAGCTATCTCGGCATCAACACAGTTTGTGCTGCCATTGTCATTTGCAACCGCAATTCCCAAGCTAAATAGAAAACAAGGTATCTACTTTTAGGGCAGTCAAATGTTGAACGTGATTGCGATTCGCAAAATGGACAGCTAAACAAGATTGTTTATTGTTTATTGAGCGGGAAATATCTCTACCATCCTAACAGGATGAGGCTGAGAGTGACAATTGGATTAAAAATAAAATCAGAAGAGCAAACTATCCAATTTTTGTATTTTATGTTTTGAGTTTATGCTCTACGGGCTTATCAAACGAAGCTGATGAAACTCATTTTTACTTTAGGCGGCAGACAGTTTTAGAACTAAAAGTTTCGAGGTCCTAAGAGTTGGATTCTATTGTTTCCAGAAGAATGACTATGTGTGTGTGTGCACGTGCGATTCTTTTCGTCTCACTTGTCTTGAGAATTTCGGTTGAGACTTATTGCAAATGGGACACATTGATTTCATGAATTATTTTTTTTTACCAAAAAATATCAAAAAATCAAAAAACCTTTGCATTTTCTTCCTTCTCTTGCATGGCCCACTACACATTTCTTTGGTATCGGTTATGTCTGCTTTACAGCAGTCTAGGGTTCCGCTAAATGTTCGGCTGCATGCAATCTGTTAATGGACCTAAAACATTCCACGTACATGGGTCGTTATCAGTAAATAGACCCTTAAAACTGCGCCAACTATACATGTATCAGTCTCCCGAGCGCCTGAAGTCGTTTGTCAATAACTTCATGGGTCCACATCAGTCAGGCTCCAGGCCAGAAAAGTTCACTTACGACCAAATATTCACTTCCCAGTAGAAAAAACCCTCGAGCACCAAATCGATACCCACCACCGTCAATCGATTTCAAGGCCGCCTATGACAGTATCTTCAAAGACGAGTTGTATAGGGCTGTGTCTTGTTTTGACATCCCTGCAAAGAGAGCTCACGCTGCTCCATAAAGGTTGGCAAAGATCTCACCGACCCCTTTGATGTCAAAATAGGTTTTAGGCAAGGCGGTTTTCTTAAACTGTCATGCGTTAAAGAAAAGTGCAAAACTCTCGCGTAAACACTAGTTGTGTTATCTTTTTAAGGTTTGTCCAACTTCTCACATACCTACGCCATTGATTATGACACAACAGAAAGAACCCAGCCTAGTGTCAGAAGTGCCTTTGTGAGTTTTGAGAAAGGAGCGGCACAAGATACGTTTGGCGGTAAAGGAGGGCAAAAAAAAGTCTTGGTCAGAACGTCACCAAAGATAGCTATTAATTAGGAAAATCGTACCTGTTGCTTATCGTTTTTTTTTTTTTTTTTTGGGCTAAGCATGCAATTGAGTTAATCCCTCTCTCGAAGAACTAAAGTGTCGCCCTAAAAGACCCTTATCATCCCGTCTTGATAGGAAACGATAAAAGCCCTACGGCTGAAGATGACCGCGACTCAGTTGGCTCACACAAGCGGAAGAGGACCTCACCCAAATTGGCGTGTAAGACTAGAGACAGAAACCGAACTGGCTGGAGAAGCTTTTTCGGTTGCGGTCAAGATCTACCACGGACTGTAACGCCATCTTAAGTTAGTAAGAACTTGGGCAAGCTAGGGATTAAAATCTTAATGCTTTTTAGTATATTGATCTTAGGTTACTTAAAAGATATTACAAAATTGTATTCTTCGATGTTAGACTGTTCTCCCTTACTTTTGTTTCAAGCGCGTCTCAAATGTGTTGCTCTATTGGCGGGCCAATTAATATTTTCGCTGACCCTACTTTTTTTTCTACTTCTTTATCCAAATTTGCACGAACAATAAAGAATATTTTATATTTCGGTTCATTATTAAGCAAGTTCTTGCACAATGGCGCAATAATAATAATAATAATGAGACAGGCAAACTGATAGCAAATGACTCCGATGAACTGATTTGGGAATAATAAAAGACCACCGGACAGTGTCGGATTTGTGACGTTACAATGTAAGTTAAATGTTTAAAACGATTAAATAATTGCTATGAATGCAGACAGAACCATGAACAATAAGCATTCTCAAAGATGTGATTCCGGATCGCTTTATGTTTGGTTATGTTAAATTCCACTCGCCAGCATGGTCACCGCTTTTGTCCGCCTCGTTTCGTTTTTCATTGGCGGTTTTTCGAAGCCGAGGGATAATGTAAAACGCCACAAACTCTGAAAGCGCCCAGAGGGGTGGACGGATGGACAAACAGAAGACAAACGAATGGAGGAATTGAAGAGCGGACGTATGGACAGCTTTGACGGTTTAATAACAACGTCCCGTTTGCACTCTTTGGGTACCGATCCCTAAAAAAAAGATGGAAGTCCGTTTCTTAATTCCTTATATGCGAAAAGAAGAACACCTTCTGCAATATCTCGACGATATATTTAGTATTAAGGGATGCACGTGCAGAAAAAAAAATGTTTGCCTTGAGCAAAACCCACACATATCTCCACCTTTTCCAGAGTGTTCAAAATTACATTATACCTTGATTTAATGAAAAAAAAATAGCAATTTAAACCTACCAGATGTTTCCTTGTATCTAAACATGGTTATAGAAAAGTAAAATGGAAACGAATTGATTGAATATTCATGAAATTTTGGCACGATATAAAAAAAATACATTTAAAATTAACCACTCTCTCATCGGGCTTCCTATTCGCATTGTGTTTGTGGCACGTTTTTGCATCTAATTCGCTTCGAATATTTTGTAAAACCACATTCGTTCGAAACCGCATTATTCAATTAGCATCACCTTCCCAATTCCGAAACTGAAGTGCCTCAATTTATTCACCCTGATTGTGGTTGTCAGCTGCTGTGTCTTTTTTTTCAAACCGCAAGAGTAGTACTACATGGGCAGGATATTTGGACCTGCCAATTGTTCAGCTCCATGTAAGAATTTTTACAGCAATCTATTAAAAAAAGTTCCATGCAAATTAGTGTATAATTACAGGCATGCCAGTAGTGTCAAACCTGCAGTTTTGTCCAACGTAATTAATTTCGAAAGGACGAAGAGTACGAGTACTGATTTTTTTAATTTGCCACTTTTTTTCAAGATTTTCAATTTGCGCATCTCTAGTTCGAAACCACGACAGATGAACCAATTCAAGTTTAGAAGGAAGAGAAATGTGAACACATTTTATAATAGTCAGTCATACAAAAGGATGCAATTAGCTGTTAAAATGACTTCCCACATTGTCGTTGCTGGTGTGGTTCTTGCATCATTTTCGAATTCTTTTTTTTTTTTTATATAGAGAAGGAACAACATCTGTGTTGCGAAGCCAAGGAAAGATTGAAAGCGAAGCGAAAGACAAATCAAAAAAGAAAGTAATATGTATGCAAAGTGGAGGAAGTAATTTTTTTCTGCTTTCATGGTTTTGCACAGTGAATTTTCGTCCTTTTGTTTACACATTTGCCCAGGAGTCCCATGTGTGCAAGTGGGAATACTGGCATGTGGTGGTATATGTAACACATGTACGCTTAGAGTTGCATTATGACAAAATTGAGCACATACGCTTTGGGTTATTGTATCTGATTTTTGTTTAATGTAGGAAAGAGCAACCTTGAGTAGAGGGCAAGATGAGGAGGTGTTCACGTGCTCGTATATTCACTCCTTTTAAGTGGATTCCATTGAAATAGTCAAGATCTATGACCTAGAGACTACACAAAAGACTTTTTAGGACAGCAAAGTAGTTCACATAACATACTTAAAAACGAGGACAGAAAGGTGTTGTTAAAGAGGCTTTGTTATAAGCTTCGGATCAATATTTTTCTGCTGACAATAGAAGGCATGTACCTTACCAACTTGAGATTTTGTATTTTAAATTTTTGTCCTCTTTTACTTGAGAATGAATTTTGTGCTTATTTGTTTAAGTTTATTTTTTTTTTATTTTTATTGTTGTCATTAAATTAATTCATTAAGATGA
This sequence comes from Orthonevra nobilis, assembly GCA_963555765.1. NCBI lineage: Eukaryota > Metazoa > Arthropoda > Insecta > Diptera > Syrphidae > Orthonevra > Orthonevra nobilis. The sequence continues at coordinate 59,222,021 of OY743224.1, forward strand.
AACAAAGAAAAATATATTAATTAAATAATTCAACATTTGAAAAATAAAATTATATTTTTTATTAATAATCTTGTGTTAAGATGGACACTTTGTGATTAAATCTTATAGGGTGATGGCATGTGAGGTCGGCGTCATTAAATGATGCGTAATAGCAAATGCATTTGTAAAATAGGACACAGGCATTTTTCACCCAAAAGGCTAACGGTTTTCCTGTCTGTGAGCAAAGTCTGGATGCCATGCAGCTCTTAGTTTCTCCTTGATAATTGTTACTTTCATTCCAGTTCCTTACGGTGGTGAAAGTTTGGTTTTGAGTTGCAAAAAAATAGTGCAAGTGAATTCCAGAAATCCTTGTATCTACGGAAATACTGTCGGTAAGTGCATTTAATGATTTTATTTGAATTGTTTACTGATTCTTTTCGTTGTTTTTTTTACCCGAAAGTAAAAAAAAAAGTTTTTTTTAAATAAATACAGAGGGGGCTGACCTAAGAAGACATTTTTTGCATGGTTCTCCTTGGCTCGGCATGGTTAAGTCGGCCGTGTATTAGTTTTTTATATTTAGAGTTACAAAAACAGGTTTACATTTAGAGCTTTAGAATTAATTACTCATTTGAGCATTAAGAAATGGAAAAATCAAAAGAAGGGGCTAAACGCGGTTTCCATAAGTACCCGGAAAGAGGACTTAAGGAAGCCTTAGAGAAGATTAGGGATGAAAATTGGCCAATAATAAAAACCAGCAAAGAGTTTGGAATCACAAGAACAACAATCCAAGACCGCATTCATGGTAGGGTTGCAGCCGAAGAAAAACGTCTTGTTAATTGGCTAGTAAACTTGGCGAAATGTGGCTTTCCGCAAAAACCTCATGATCTTTTGAACACGGTGCAGAAAATAATTCTTGACGACAAAAGAAAGACACCGTTCATAAGCGGATTGCCAGGTAAGTGTTGGTATTACGGCTTCAAAACCAGCTCGTCCAAGACACATAAAAACCGAGAAACAGGAACTTCGGAGGCAAAATAAAGAATAAAAGCTTTTAGAAGGCGGAAAGAAGAAAACAAGGAAAATAACAAAGAAAAAAATTCCCTGTGCCCAATGTCAGGAAGATTTCGGACGTTGAAGACAATGACCTTAAAAACGTCGGGTGTGACTCGTGTCCCAAATGGTTCCACCTCAAATGTACACGATTTGCAGGGACAGCATTCGAGGAGATAAAAGATGATACATTTTTGTGCAATCATTGCGAGGAAGTTGCAAAGAGTCAATTTATTAATATCTATTTTTATTTAAAACACTTATTGGATAAGCTTTTTGTAAAAGAATTCGTTTTGTTTTTTGTTAATTTTTTTTTGTTATAACTTTTTCTTTTATTATATGAGTTTGTATGGTTATCGTTTTTTAAAATTAAAATATATTAAAAATTAAGAAAACCTACTTTCTTTACTTAGTCAAAACATAAAAAATACAGAAGCAAAAAGGGGGGGCCGACTACTGAGTACTTATGTGGCCGACTACTACAGTTAGGAGGGCCGACTACTGAAGAATGTGATTTCCACTTATATTTTTGTAATTAGTTAAGATTGGGGAACAAATATACTTAAAAATCCTTGAATTACCTAATTTCCACATTTAAGATATTCAATTAAGCCAAATTGTCTATTTCATTTTTGAATAACGGATTTTTCAAAGCAAGTCAAACCAAAAATTAAAGTTAAGGGGCCGACTACTGGTGCCATGCTCATTTATTTTAAGTTATGTTATATAAAAATGGGGATGCCAGTCGAAAAAGAAAAAAATGAATGGAGAAATTTTTATTCATTATGAAAAGAATTTGATAACTTTCAAAAAAAAATATTGGAAAACCAGAAATGCATGAGACAGGCTCGAGAGACATTCCAAAAAAAATAATCAAAATAAAACAGAAATGAATAAGACATTAATAATCAAAAGTAATCTAAACTAGTTAGTTAGTTAGTAGTTAGAGATATGACACTTGGCCGAGATTAGATTTAGATTTTTAAATTAATCAACTTTAACTTTTTTGTTTAAAACCTTGTAGATTTTGAGGTATCTACGACCATAACTGGGAGTGTTTTTATGATAGAAATAAGGGAAGCGATGGCTTATGTTAATGTTTTGTGATGCAGCATGCATAACCACATTCTACACGTGATTGCATCAAAGCTTTACGTTGTAGAAACTAACCTATAAATTATGCGGTATCAGCTTTCGTAAGTAGTAAATTTTGTCAACTACAATGTAGAAAAAAATACAGGATGCGTGGTGATAAACTAGAGTAGCGAAAACACGAGGGAAAGATATCGAGAAGCAAGGACCTTTAGATTTTTAACTAAGGATCACTTGAAGGAGGCTCAACCAGTCTAAAGCAATAGCAGGTCTTGTTGCATTTGGCTTGTAATGTCTTCAAGTGAATTAGCGGCAACAGACAAAATTAAGTCATCGGCGTAACCGACAAGGCTACCATTGAAATTAAGACTGAAACTAGAATTAACAAAAATGAGGAACAATATTGGGCCAAAGACAGATCCTTGAGGAACCCATACATTCGGACACTCTGTATTTTGAACATTTGATCAACCCTTTAGATGTGAGACTTACTTGATATCGAATCGAATCTGAAAGTGATGCACAGTGGCTAATTAGAGCTATAATCGGTATTTTATAACTTTGCAGGCTTCAATCACTATGCAGAGCCCACTCGTACACTTTTTATTCAAACATAAGCTACATTGTTAAGGTGGTTTTACAGTATCAGCGGAGTTGACGAGTGTGTTAAGTTTTCTTTAATCCAGCTCAATATATTTCGATAACCTTGTTTCGATACACAAGACTTTAAGTCGAGTAAGCTCAGCATTTCAGTTTGTTGATTTAACTATGTTGGAAGTTTGTTTCTGGCGGAAGGCTTCTTTGAGCAATGCCTTCATTTGCTTTTATTCACTTTCCTTTTAAGAACTAATTAGTTCTCTCAATTGAACAAGCAAATGTTCTTCTTGACATCTTGGAAGAGAAAGTCTATTCCTTGAAGCTTATTTCGGCGTTGGCTCTTCTCGTCCTGCTACAGTTCATCCGTAGACTCCTTTTCACATATATTTTTGATCATCTTCATGGAAACTGATACAGATCCTTATAGCTCTGTAGAGTGTATAGAGCTCTTATAACAGGCATGCCTTAGCTTAAGTGTATCTTCAAGGCCACGTAAGCTTAAATGGCACAATGCAAGAATGTGTTCCATTTATGTTAATATAAAAAAAGTGCGAGTCGAACATGCACACGAAGGGTTCCATACCACCGTACAATGTGAAGAACTTAATATTTGTTAATTTTTCAGCTTTGGCAGGTGAAAATCGGTCATATGCGTGAATAACTTTCTTATTTGTAAATAGCATAATACTTGGTGAATGCGTTGCCAAAAACATTTTTTTCTGTGTGTTGTTGACGTTGTAGCGTTATAGTTCACACTAAGCGGAAATTGCAAGTGTCTATCAATTACGGATCGAAGGAAACAGACCTGTGTCAGACAAACGGACAGCCGAGGCTTATTAATATAGTTCCGTTGGCACCCTATTCGTACGAAACAATAAAAAACATAACTATGTACATAAACTGTGAAAAGAGTGGTTGAAAAAATAAAAATCTAACGAAAAAGAAAACGAACTAATACTGACCCACCAACACGTCTTTGTCAATGATTTTCTTCGGAAAATATCAAAGCACAGCTTGACCCAGGAACTTGTGCATTAAATGTATGGCTTACAAAGGCTCCACCTTGTGTCACTGTGCAATTTTTCATATCAGTTTTTTTAACGAATTATGAAATAACTCATGAGACCCAATTTCCAGCCCTGATCTGAGACCATAAATAATTACCTGTCTTACAACACTAAGGTAATACTCACACAAGCTTATTGCTCTCTGAAGAAAAAATAAATAGATTCTTATCAGTAATTTTTTCTATTGAATACATTGGGCCAATACCATAACAATACCAAGAAAGTTGGCTTATTTCACTAGACCACATTTTCACAAAACAACAACGACACATTGTTTGGCCCTCAATCCTTCGAAGCACAAAAGTTGGCCATGAAAAGACCAAACAACAAAAACATCCTGATACTCTTCTTAGTTCGTGAAACAATATTGACTATCATGGGGTTCACTGTAGTTTCAGGGCATTGAAAAGAGCTGTTATTATGAATAGACTGTGTATCCTTGGGTACTTGAAAGGACATATTGTTATGAGTTATTTTACGCTTACACCATGTGATGATGGTGTAGATATTATTATCAACAAGTTTTTTTTTTTGACGTTGCTGTGATACGTGTCGTTCTCAAATAGGTCGTTGCATTTGTGACCCTTCAACTATGGAGCGAGTCGGCATGAATCTTGTTGCTTTAAGAGATGTTGATAAAGAGATGGCCTACAAAATCATTCCTGTTTAAATGTTTTTCAAACTTGACTTTCTTCAATAGCTCATTAATTGTTTATTGAACAATTGCCTACTAGATGAAGGGAGGAAAAAAAAAACACAAAACCAGCAAAGGTAACCTCCCAACCACCAACCACTTTTAAAGTAGCTCAATAGCATTTTGTTTCCTGTTTGTCATGTTCTGTACAGCAGAAGAGGCAGATTTAATTAAAACCATCAATCAATCAGTCAACAACAATCTTTTGTACACAACATGCTGTTCAGGACGTCACAATAAACAAACTAAAAAGCGAAGAAAAAAAATTCTTAAAATGTTTTAAAATGATACTGTAGAAGACATCTAGACATCTTCTTTAACGTATGATTGGCATAAAATCGATTGTCAATCTGTGCGGCATTAGCAAAGTCAATTTGGAACGAAACTCTGGCGTATGTGTAACTTTTCACCCCTTGGAACGCATTGTTTTTTTGTCTAACATTGTCTTCAAGAGGTAACAAGAATTGAGAGACAATCGATTGAATTGAGATAATGTCAATTCCTTTATCTATCTACTTCTCCTGACGTGTTGTTATTTGCTAAATTAGAATAAACAATTACTTTTAGAAGCTTGAAGTTGATTTGTGAAAAGGTTTTCTGGAAAGCTTCGTTTTCGGTGTGGAAATTTGGATACCAGTCCAATTTAAATTGAGAAGTCAAGACGTTGAATTCCTTGTCAATTTTACAGAACTATTAAAACTGTGCACAGAGGAGATAAAAGATTATTTTGTGAAAAAAAGAAATGCTAAGACATTTAGGTACTCTCATGTTCAAGGATTAGCTTTTATTGGAGTACCTTCTGTCTTCTATTTTTATGTCGTTGGCATAAATTAGGACATTTGAATTCTTTAACACACTTAGAACACAGAAAAATAAACAAACGGGGTCAGGATGGCTACCCTGTAGGATACCTGAGGAAGCGCTTATTGTTTTAGGGGAATTAATAGGTTCGCCCGTCAGAATGCGAGCATATTCATTCCACAAAAAACACACTGAAACTTAAAGATTTCATTTTAAAAGTTAATAATTTTTGAAAAAGCCTACGAGAAGCCTTCCTGAAGTCGGTATAAATATAGCCGACTGGATTTCTTTCATTTACGGCTTTATCTGCGAACAAAGCAAAGTAAAACAAAATAGTCACAGTTTGTCAGTTGAGAAAAACTTGCAACAAGAAGGGCTGCCAGAGAGACACTGCAGATGTAACACAAGTGATGTGATTTCCGACTTGACCGGGATAGTATTCCACGTCATCAGAAGTTATTCAAAAATTGACCAGTTGAACTTGGGTAAAATCTAGGTATGAAAAGTTTGTAGCGTCGAGTAAAAAATGATCAAAGTTTAAGGCTTAGTTAAAGAAAAAAAAAATCACTGGGCGATACCATGAAATTCCCAAACAATTAAGTGTCCCTCAGAGGGACTTTGAAGTAATGAAAATCATGGTGAATGAAAACTTGTAAGATAAAGGGTCCGCCATCTAACGTTTTTTTCAACTAGTGCTTATTTCGTGAATGGTAACACTTAGCTCATGTCTGATTTGACAGATAATTAGTTTTATCCTTACACTGAACGAATATAGTTGTGTATACGCTTGAACAACGCTGGGAAATACTGCGACATTACTTTGAAAATCATGGTAATGTTGCAGAATGTGTGCGAAAATTGCGTACGGATTTGGGAAGAAGAGAAGCACCGTCAGCTTCATATGTTCGTTATCTTGTGAAAAAAGTGAAAGAAACTGGCATCCTCATCGATAAACCAAAGCGTGAAAAGCTAAAAACAGTGCGTATACCCGAAAGTGTGCGTGAAGCGCCATCAACATCAATTCACCGTCCTTCTCAACAATTGAACACTTCGGAGACATCATTGAGACGAATTTTGCATAAAGACCTTGGTTTGACGCCATACAAAGTCCAATTGGTTTAGGAGTTGAAGACAACTGACCATCCAATGCGTTTTCAATTCGCTAAGTGGGCCTGCAATCGACTTACAGAAGATGCCGATTTTGCCAAAAAATCATCTTTTCAGATGAAGCTCATTTTGATCTTGGCGGGTATGTAAAGAAGCAAAATTGTCGCATTTGGGGCACAGAAAACCCGCACGCATACATTGAAAAGCCGATGCACCCAAAACGAGTCACAGTTTGGTGCGGATTTTGGTCCAGAGGCATAATTGGGCCATTTTTCTTCGAAAATGAGCAAGGAGTGGCCGTTACAGTCAATGGCGATCGTTATCGGGCCATGTTGAACGAATTTTTGATCACGAAAATTGAAGAGGAGGATATTGGCAACATTTGGTTTCATCAGGACGGCGCTACATGCCACACAGCCAAAGCTACACTCGATGTTTTGCGCCCTGTTTTTGAAGATCGCATTATCAGCCGCAGAGCTGATGTCGTTTGGCCACCTCGGAGCTGCAATTTGACACCGTTGGGCTATTATTTGTGGGATGCCCTCTAAGATAAGCGTTATGCTGACAAGCCAGAAACAATTGACGCTTTAAAGGACAATATTCGTGAAGCCATTGGTGAAATACAGCTGCACACAATCGATAATGTGCTTAAAAATTGGACCGATCGTGTAGGCTACTGCATGGCCAGCCGAGGCAGCCATTCGAATGAAATTATTTTCCATTATTAACCGGAAGGATTGTACTTTCAAATAAAAAAAGAAATTTGAGAAAATATACAGCAGTTTTTTTTATAGCATTGTCACAAAAAAAAGTTATTTGGCGGACCCTTTACTTTTTTCATTATCAATTGCATCTGCTGAACCATTACATGTGCGCTTTCATTGGAGCCGATTCTCCCCTTAGATCCCATTGACCTATGCCTCAAGTGCCAAGTGGTAGACTTGTGCTTCATTCTTGATAAATTGATGCAAAAACGTGGCTTTATTTGCTATGAGACTTAGCGAAACATTTGATTGAAACATCTTACCGCTGTTTTGTTCCATTGTGAGAAACCCCAGCATTCATATTGCGCACTACATTTCTAAAATTTTGTTTAGCTTTTGCAACCTCTTTTAAATACCACTAAACAGTTTCTAACTATTGTTTTCTAAGGAGAAGACTCATTCAGAGTAGCCCTACTTGAGACCTTTCAAATGAAAATATTCTAAACGATGACCAATTCTTTCCACGGTTTCCAACTCACTATTGAAGGCTGTCAAAAAAATACGAAACAAGTTCAAACTTAGTTTGTATAGGGCCTTAGTACTTTCAATAGTCAGACCGCTGAACAATCTTGTTTATTTTATTAAATAAGCGCATCCTTGCCCACTTTTTATACAGCCTCTCTATGTTTGGCAGTCGTCTGTTATGAGTTTATAAAAAAAAGTCTTTCTAAGCAGCTCTAATACTGGCTCAATTCGTTAAACAACTCCCAGTCAGTTTAATGAATGGATGGCTCCCACCTGCGAATCCTAACGTAGGTCTTAAGATTTTATCTAGTTTTCCAGTCCAGCTCAGTTGCCACTTGCGTATCCTTGGAGTGGTACTCCAGCGATGGTTGTTTGACCAAGCAAGTAGCCCTGCTGAAGTGGTAAGTGTATTGGCTTGTTATTCGGCAATTCGAACATCGCGTTTATGTATGATGATCCATCATTGGCTCTGCTCTCAGAGCGATGACAATATGGTTATGAATCAATCTTCAAAAAACAATTTTCTGTGAACTAAACGAATGCAAAAAGTTGGTATCTAACTCTCGTCTGAGCTCCAATTCCAACCGACGAACAATTGAACCAAAATACATCTGAGTTTCAAATTACAACACAATTTCTGCTGATTCTGTGGATATATGGATGGATGAAAGAATTATTTTATAGGCGGTTCCATTTTATAAGTTGAGAGACAAATTAAAACATAAAATTGTTAATTGTTGAAAATACATAAACATCAAAATTATTATTAATTCAAACTACTGACGTGGTCGCGACGATTCAAATGAAAAGTGCTTCGCATTCTCGAGCTGTCCACAGTTCCATAGGAACTAACAAACAAACTCGTAAACATGGAAATAAAAAGCCACAATTATTCCGTTTCAAACTTTTTACAACTCAAGCTGTCGATGTTCACTACAAGGGTAAAACATTATCATGTTCAATCTACACTTTTCCCATGTATACTCTTATTCGGCAGATCCACCAAACATACAAGTCCTGAAATGGACATTTGGTTTATTCGTTTACCAAGCATTTTTAGATTCGTTCCTTCGTCGCCATCCTTCCATGAAACTTAATTAAAAATTCGAGGACGAGAATCGTCCTCTAAAGAGAATTCAAATTAGAAACAGACTTGTTTATCCTTTTTAAATTTGCATTCTTTTTAACGTATCTTATGCACTCCAACACAATTTAGATACTTTATTCGGGAACGTTCTGTTAAATAACTAAACATCCAAGTTTTTCCCATGTTTTTGTATCATGTCTCTTTTTTACTTTTTCCCCATTTGCGGCGAACATCCTACACATGTTGTTTAGCAGGAGGTAAGGTAAACCGACGATAATATTTGCTGATGACTTTTATGGAATCTAAACATCTTTGTTTCGCTTTATGTCGGAAGTTGGGAATCGTAAATTTCGAACTGAATCTGCTCGCTAATGCGAATGGAAAAAAGTTTTCCTCTGCGGCGGCGGCGGCGAGCCAAAGGACAATGGCAGACATCAGGAAAACTTTAAGTTTTTATTTCTATTCCAGATCAAACACCGTGACAACCAGACGGAAAACTTTCGTCTTGCAAAAAAAGTTATTATTTTTGACAAAGTGAATTCTTGGAAATACGTTTTCGAGTCATTTTTCATCGTGAAATTTAATTCGGTTTTATTTGGTGCCCTTCGTCCTTGGAGACCAGTTTACACCTATGAAATATGTCACAATATATCATGGGCCAAATGCTGACATGTATTGGATTTGTTGGAACTTGATTTGGACTAAGAATGCCCATTAGCAAGGAAATTTATGACAGCAATGATGTCACACTTTGTTGTGATAAATATTGTAACGAGCCTTGAGGGCAGCCTATATTAACCTAACATATCTTTGAAATTTACGATAAAAGCCAATTTAAGGTTCATAAAACTTGGCAGTGCGTACGCAAGTATGCACGAAGTCAAGCATAAAAATATGTGATTGAATTCCAGAGTGGAGAAATGTGACAAGGATCTTTGCTGTATAAAAAGGTGGAATCCGAAGACAGATAACTTTCCGAGATTTGAGATTTATTTCAAGGAACCCTTAATTCAGCCAACCGGGCTTTGCTAAGAAATATTTCGGCAGGGTAGAGTGTTGATTTTGAAACCAACTGTCTCAAAGGTATACTTGAAATATTCGTACCATGGAATGTGAGAAACTTTAGAGGTGTTGAAAAATGTCAGATAAAACAAATGTGAAATTGACCTTCAACTCGTTTGTAACATTAAGTTTATTAAGCTAAGTGGAAATTCATTGTGTGTTTTTTTTCCAAGTACCCAGCGGCTGGTGAAGTAAGAATGAAGTCCTTTTTTTGCTTCAGTAGCATCAGATGCGAAGATGTCCATACAAGAGTGATCCTTATATTTAACATGATAGAATGTGATGGCACATCAATTTTATAACATCTGTATGAGAATAAAACCGATGAACTGAAAGGCTGTTCGCACAAAAGTTTATTTAAAAGTGTGTGAATATTTTTCGAATAATTTTTAATGGATTGACGTCGTATTTAGCATTATTTGCTTACCAGCAAAATCAAGGCGATGGGTTGAATGAAAGACAATCAAATCAAATAAAACCTTTCAATTGTTTGAAGCTGTTGCAAATTTTCCGAAGGTTGTAAATATGGTCTTCAGAGGCTCTGATGTCCGTTCGTCAACCACAGGTCAGAATGAATGAATGAATGAATGTGTCTCCATACAAAAAACGTAGGCTATGAGAAATTTAAAATCGACAAAAGTTGAATGTTGCATGTTGTTGGGTGGTGTGGAACTTTTCGTGTGTGCGTCCGAGTCGCATTTGGACGCTCTTGTGTTTTGAGTGATGGAAAAGTGAAGCTGTGCGAGTTAGCAGAGGATGTAGGTATATCAAACGAACGGACGGGATACATTTTGCATGATGTCTTGGGGAAGAAAAAGCTTTCGGCGCGATGGGCAGCGCGTTGATGATTTAACGACCAGTTAGGCGTTATTGCAGCATAATCGAGCGGACTTTTATCGAAGTTTTGTGACAATGGATGAAACGTGGGTCCATTGCCATACGCTTGAGTCCAAAAGCCAGTCTGCAGAGTGCCTAGTCAGCCACGAAAATCGTGCCATTTACGATTCGAATTGGTTGCTCACCGACCGTTTTCGCCAGACTTGGCTCCCAGCTCACAGAAATTCAGATCGAATGGGGAAATTATCGCGGAAACCGAGGTGTATTTCGAAGGCTTGAACGTCGGTTACTACAGAAAGGGCATCGAAATGTTGGAAACATTGTATGCCAAATATATTGCTCTCGGAGGCAACATTGTTGAGGAACAAATATAACTTTGCCTAAAAAAACGCTTGTGTTCATTCCGGGATTTTTTAGTCCATGTGAAACCTTCGATTTTGGCTTCAGAAAATTAGAAAACATTACTCAAAACTCGACTTATTTTAACTTTATAGGAAGTGCATGGTTAAGGATCAAAAAGAAATCTGAAAGGGCTGAAAATATTTGGGTTCAAAAATGATAGATTAATCTTGAGAAGTGCTGGAAGATTGCACTTTAGAAATATTGTTAAAAGTGAAGAGTTCCAAAGTCTAGCAGAATGGATGAAAAACCACCGTGAGGAATTTTTGAAAAGTTCGTGAAATTAAGTCTTCTATGCGGATAAGATGAATTTTTACTAGTAATCATAATTTTGTGGAAATAGCATCAGTGTAGTCAAGTAGAGTTCAACCCATTATACACAGAGCTGGAGTCATATATACAAATGCCATAAGTGTATCGAACAGCCTCATTGAACGCAATTTGGAATTTTCGTTGGGATAATGAGTTAAGACTACAGTAGACAACACCAGCCTGGACCATCTTTGTGTCATTCTTCCAGTGGCCTTAAGCCAGACCTAACCCACGATTTACACCGGTTCACATGACAAATGACTCAATTTCACAGCCGAGGCTTGACACAGATTCCAAAGCTGAAATTTAAATATTGTTCAAATCTAGATCGTATATAATATTTAAATAAAAACTATTAATTATAATCTATTTGACACTGACCTATAATTTTAATATAATATTTTTCAGACCATCATTCATGAAAAAAAAAGTTAATTTATGTCAAAATGAAAGCAAATATGGTAAATTTACTGAAGGATATTTACAAACTGATGGGCTATGGTTTATGAGCACGCAAATCGGTCCTTGAATTGAGCCCTTTGGTATAGCTTGTTTCCCTTAAAGATGATATGTGTTCAACTTTAAGAAGTACTTGAGATTTCAAGCCTTCAAGAAGTCAACAAAGCAATGGATCGTAACATTACCTTTATCGTAAATTTTTCCTTTATTTTGGATGTAGGCATTTTGTAAACCTGACGCAATGTTGATGCCCAAAGATGGGTTTGTATTTGGTCTTATGTCTTATGATTTTCTAATAAACGTTGATGAATTCCAACGGCAAGCGTTCATTAATATACTGCAGAATAAAGGGGACAGGTCGAGTATTTCAAAATTGTCTTAAAATGCATACATTATTGCGCTCAAAACTCGACTTAAGGGTATATCAATATGGTCTTGGAAGTCGTCGCTTCAATGGGGTAAGCGTTGAAAAAACTCCAAAATCTGTTTTGTTTATTTTGCCGTGTTATGTGGGCTATTGATTTCATAATAAGTGGGAAAAAGAGTTCTACTTCGATTTCAAATGGAGATGTTGGAAAACAAAGTTCTTCCTGCAAGTGGCTCAAAGGATCTGCAACGGAAGGTTTGACATGGCAAGTTAGTTAAATGGTTTACTTTCTCCAAATCCCTTTTTTTCGCTGTAGAGGATTTAATGTTTTCTTACTTTCACCAGTTTTAAGCCAAAGTTGCCAAAAAACTTCTAAATGAATGAAGCATTAATCTCATTTCTGGGCGGCTATTCCATACGTCATCCTGAGGCTATTCCAGCCGTTGGGGTCAATGTCGAGCGAGAAACCGAAAATGTTGCTAAGACAATGGACTTACTTCTACATTGGCGGTACCTCTTTTTCTCGATAATACCTACATGAATATGAAATGCCGTCCCGCCATAAATTCTTTCGATTCATAACATTCAAGCACGAGAAGAGATACGTTCTGATACAACGATGGTTTTGAGCGGGGTACCTTCTACACGGTTGAGAATTCGTATAAGAAGAGAAACTAATAGTGCCTCTTATGAACGACCTCCATTAGTTTTTGCTTCAGCTAAGGCAGACAATACTGTTGTGAATAGAGATCCAAATATCTGTGCCTCGATTTATTTAGAGCTTGGCAGAAGAGGTAGGTGATAGTTTCCTCTTCCTGGTCTCAATAGTAGCTACTACAGAAGTTACTAAATTGCACGCCGTTGATGTTTCTTTGTCTTGACATCCAAGACAGGTGAGCAGTTGGAAAATACAGCATTCATTGACAAGCTTAGATGAAAAAGTTAACATCAGCAAGAGGAGGGGAAGGAGAGTTTCAGGCTTAAAGTACTCGAAAGGATAACATTTCCGACATTTTTTCTTATCCAGTTTTCATCCACTCGTGAATATTGTCAGGTGCCAGGAGACCGACATCCCACTCTTCACAGTATGGTCTTTGGCGATTGAGGAGGTGAACTCCTCTCTCTGGGAATCGTGGGGTGACCAAAATCCGTTTCCGTCCAGAATAAAATTGCAATGAGTCTTACCGACATAAGTTTTGCTTTTTGTCTGACTAGAATGTCAGAGGGAAGACCATATAGAGAGCCGTAGTCAACTTGGAAAAGAGAGCTCCTCGTGATAAGCAGTCAACACCGATTTCCATTATTTGCCTTGATAATCTGTTTACAATGGGTGGGTTGCTATAACAAAACTATGAACAAACTTACGAACCAGTTTGTCAACGAAATATATGAATTCTAAATCAAAGAGAATCCCATTGCGGTTGGCCTTTTCTAACGAATTTTAGTCCGACGAATTTCATTGTTGGCCAAATTTTTGTTGTTCTTTCTTAAAATTTGTAACGTAAGTGGATTGTAGTTAACGTTAATCAAAATCATGGTTTGGAAATGCAAACATTTCTTTCTTCTTTTCCCAAGCAATGTCAAAAGAATTTTTGAAATTAAGCATTACTCCAAAAATTCAACAATCCAAAACATAAGAAACTTTTGAACACTGATCTCAGTCAACAGAGTGCAAAACTTTTTTACCATATTAACCTCATTCTTATTTTTCAAAAAACTTTTAAAAGCCTTTTAACGTCCGATTCCTGAAGAGAAAAGAAAATTAGGTAGGAAAGTTCTACCGACTGGAAAATATGCTTTATGCCATTTACCGCATAGACAGAAGTTGAACTTATTGTCTACATCAGCTGAAAAATTCTACCCTCATTTTCCGAATATATTATCCATAAGAAGACAAAAAAATTCACCCGCAGATAGTGCCATGTTGAGATACAAATGGACAAAAAAATATCATTTGGAACTCCTTGTGTTTCCTGCTGCAGGGTTACAAGACATTCGGAATTAGTCCTGATACTTGTTGTCTTGTGGGTGGAGGAATGTTCGTTTTTGTTTCGACTAATTTCGACATTGTTTGGTGATTTTTGGAACTCGTAAAGAACGAAAATTTGGAATTGTGATTGAATGACAGATACGTAGTTAAGTCTCCAACTTTATAAGGTGAGAGATAGCTCTGGGAATAACATGCACATCCTTAAAAGGTTCTGTTTTAATTAATTTTCGATTCAAGAAGTACAAGAAATCGTGCGACGAATGAAGGTCTTTAATTAGTATTCATTGTCTGATATGTGCCCCGTAGGGACTCGGTGCTGAGAACATAAAACACGAGTGTTCCTCGTTTTGTTCATGTCTATAAATAATGTATGCGCGGGAATAGCTAACTACTTTGTTCTTTTGAGAATGTCTAAAGTGGTGCCTTGGGCTTATTCAATTGAACTGAAGAATAAAGCGAATACGGAGAAATATCTCATGAATTTATAATATTAGTTCGATTCAGTGTGAAATATTGACATTCCAATCCTTATGTGTTTTCCTTTGGTTAAAGAATCCTAAATAAACATTTTGCCTTTCTCACATGTTCAACAAATGGACAGGAATTAATTAATGTAAGGAAGTTATATTATTTCAACGAATTGAAATGATATCCTTTGGAGATTTTCGACATAGCTTTAACGTTCATATGGTTGTTCCTGCAACTTCGGGAGCGGATTTCTTTTGATGCTTTTTCGATGACATGCATGTCAGTCTTACAAATATTTTACTCATCGAGTAATCATTAAGGGGGTGTTCTAGTCTAGAAATTTAATAATCGATTTTTTTTAATATATTTTCAAAGTTTAACTATTCAAGAATAAATCTACAAGAGGATTTTTCAAAATTCAAATTATTTTCGGAGATATCGGTATTTTACTGACCCGGCATCCAAACTGATTCGGCCGGAACTAATCGAACAAAAGACATTAGGGATTATCCGTCTATCAGAATCCATATTTCCCAGTATAACCTTTTGTCCTTTGCAGCAAAATTGAGAAAATCAAATAATGATCATTGAAAATAATTACAGCTACTGTGTTTTGGAGTTTTTCACGGTTTTTTTTTAGCGATTCCTTCTTTAGTTTTGTGTACTACATGCAAGAATGAGATTACATTTTCGAGAACGTCTTATCGCGGACTAGGTTCTAAAATTGCATTACAATGCGGTTGCGATAATGAACAATATATACCATCATGTCCATTCATCGACAAATCGTTTGAAGTAAACCGAAGAATTATATTTGCTATGCGGCTTTTGGGAGTTAGTTTTTGAATAATATAGTACTATATGTAACATTTGGCCACATTAACAGTTTATGACTTCATTATTTCCAAAGCTGTAAACGAATAAAAAGATTTAATTTCAGCTAGTGATTCAAATGCTTGTCCAACGGATCTTACAGTTTTTGGCGATGGGACTTGGAAAAAAGAGGTTTTAATACTCTATTTGGAGTAACTACACTTATAGCAAGAAATTGCAAGAAGGTTGTCGATACTGTTGTCAAATTTAGTTTCTGTCAAGGCTGTAATGTTTGGAAAAGTAAAATAAATTCTGATATTTCTGCGTATAACGATTGGTATGGAATCATAAAGGAAGTACAGTCAAAATGGATGTTGACGCTATTGTCGAAATGTTCTGTAGTTTAGGTGAAAAACACGGAGCAAAATATGTAATATATATTGGAGATGGTGACACTATGGTGACACATTTGTTCAAAAAAAAAGGGTGCGTAGGACACGTCCAAAAAAGAATGGGTGCAAGGCTACGAAAAGCGAAAAGAGATAATAAAGGGATTGGTGGAAAAGGTGAAGGCAAATTTACTGACAAAGCAATTAATATAATACATTGTCTTCTGATTCTGTTGATAACATGAAAAATGCAGTTTGGGTTACTTAATACCATTACGGTTCTACGAATGAACATGTAATTACCATTTCAGTTCTACGCAACATATGTATTGCCCACCTGGTGCGGAGAGTTGGTGTTGCAGAGATACATTACAGGAGTTTGACCACGAAAATCCTCCTCTGTCTGATGAAGTTTTGAAAATTATAAAGCCAATTTAATAGAATTTATCATCAAAATAATTTTTGACTCGATGTTAAGGTTCAGAAACTCAAAATAATAATGAGTCTCTAAACTCCTTGATTTAGACTTTCGATCCAAAGCATTTTCATTCCGTACCTAAGATGATTGAAATAGCGACATTTATTACTGTTTGTATTTTTAATGATGGCTTCATTGCTATTTTAAAAATGATGGAGCTCATGGGAATGAAAATTGGCCCGGAAGCTCATTCATTTGCTGTGAAACGAGACAACGCCCGGATTGACCGCTCCGAGATACGAGCATCCAACACATCAAAGGAGGCCAGAACTGCTCGATATGAAGAGAGAAACGCGGAAAATAGTTTTTTCGAAGTCGAGGAAGGTCCGATGTATGAAGCAGGAATGGCAGATTGAATTAATGCAAGTCTACAATATCATTTCATAACTTAGATTGCGAAAAACTTTGCCCGAAACTTTAAACGCGTTTTTCTCGAAACTGTCATTTTAAAAACAATACCCAATTCTCAGGTTCTACTGGACCGATTTACCTGAAATTTTAAGAGTCTTCTTAATAGACTTGTCTTTGTCTGCAACTATCCCCATGCCCAAATTTCTATTACTTTTTTCTTCACATTCGAAAAAGTAAAAAAAAAGTGGTACCAAATGTAGTTCC
Source organism: Orthonevra nobilis (assembly GCA_963555765.1). Lineage (NCBI taxonomy): Eukaryota > Metazoa > Arthropoda > Insecta > Diptera > Syrphidae > Orthonevra > Orthonevra nobilis. Next base: position 59,238,913 of record OY743224.1, read on the forward strand.
AGACGTTGCGACATTTTTCTAATAATCTTTTTTTTTTGTTTTGGTTCCAGATTGCTAGGAGGGTTGAGTATGGTTACGCGGCATCAACTGCTAATTTTTGAAATTTTCCACTTCTTTTATTTTGTGATTTTTTTCTGTATTCTTGTTGTGTGAATAAACGACTAATTAAAAAATGGATGGTAACAATATTAATTGCTTTTTTTTATGACACAATTGGAAAGTTTAATAAAAGTTTAATTAATTGTTAAAATTTTGTCTTACAGTCCTTAAGGGAAACCTCGGTGATTTTTTTTCTCATTTAATATCAGATTCTATGTTTTTTGGTGATTAATGATATAGATACAGAACTTTAACTTTGAGGTGTCACAAATATGTGTGAGGCCATGCGACATTGGGGCGCATTTAAATATATGTATACCTTTTTTACACGTTGTGTACTCGCAGGTTGCCTATTATTTGGGACTACATGCGACTTCAGAAAATATTTGTGAAGTTTTTCAGTGATGGTTCATTAAACAGCCTGGTTGTGGTTCGTGTGCAGTGTAAAGAGATAGTGGTAGAATAAATTTCAGTATTCGAGTTCCGATATGAGGCAGATTTTATGTCAATGAGTGTTAAAGTACGCTGCACTCCTTCGAAAATCCAACACAAGCAAAAGACTAATCTTGCATTCATAGACAACCACCCGGAAAGCAAAAACACTCCTACTGCACTGTCTCGGCCACATCGAGAGAATTGGCAACAATGCTGTAGCCAAGAGAGTTCTGTCCAGGTCATAAAATTGAAGAAGAATGGAGAAACGGAACCTCCGGTTCTATGAACCAGTAATCGAGGACGCTATAAGCCAATCGAATAGAAACAGCGTGCTCAGGACCATCTATGCTGGAATGCATCTCTTTCTCCTTCCATATAACATTCCTTTTGAGATTCTTAAATGACAACGCTGTTACCAAGTGACACATGCAAATAATAACTTCGAATTTAACTCCTGTTATTATTGCATTGTTGTCATATTTTACACCCTTAAATCAATGATGTTTCTGATTTGTCGAATAAATTCCAGCTGTCAAACCTTTTTTGTAAATCAATCATCTCAAAAAACCTTGCAGCTTGGAGTGGTGATGTTATTTTTACTTAAGCGATAAACACGATTTCTTTTATGTTCAATTTCATGCCTCGTGTTCCATGTACCGTCAAGTAGCTCATCCTTCCACAATCTTATCCAGAAATCCAATATCTGAAAATTTGTATCTAAAAATCAATTTCCCTCAGTTAAGCCGTCTCCATAGCATTTAATAAATCCCCCACGCCATTTTCAACACATACATATCAATTATCCTTGGAGCCCTAGATATTTGCCTTGAAATATTTTGTTCTGCAAATATCCCCGAAGCGGTAGCACTTTACACGTTTCTATCCAAGAAATACACAAAAAAAAATCCAAGCCATATAGCTGGCCACAAAAATGTTTATTAATACCGAATCAGATATTTGCGAACGAGCCTTTTTGCGATTTTTTTCTAGTTTGACAGTGACGACGCTTCCGTATACATCTTACTGCATGCATATCACGTTTGAACAGTTTCGAAAAGGATATCATGCATGCAGGGATTGGAGTTGGGAACACCTACTATTTATGGATTCCAAAAAGCGGACGCGTTTGTTTACACAGAGCGGCAGACACTCGTATTGACTTTCGAAAATAATTTGAACACTTTCAAAAATTCAGATTGATTGGAAATTCCTGCAACGTCGGGCAAGCAAATTTGAATACATGCTCCCGCAAGAAGCGTGAGCAAATTCAAAACGATAAGGTGGCAGTGCTGTGATGCATAAATATCCTTTGAGTTAATCCGGGCCATCTGACACATATGCATAGATCTTGTTGGCTTCAAATATGCGATTAGAACCAATCCAATTTTGGTATTTGAATTGGATTCTATCCTTAGTCCTCCGGCTTTGCAAATCGAAATTTCGTGACTCGCTCAACCATGTGTTCTGTCATTTCACCAATTAGAATGTTCAATAATTTTACAAAATATGTGATAGCTTTTGATTTGCATTATTGAAGTTATTCAATAGGAATATAATATTCAGACGTGGAATAATTTACGCATACCGTTAAATGACCTATTTCCATATTGATTTCATTCCATTTAAGAGCTCCATTTAGAAATTCTGTTCCAGTCGGTCAGACAGTAAAATGAGAAGCGATTGGACCTAGGAGTAGATTCAATGACCATCTTACACTGTATTCAAAGTAAACGGGTTGCTCGTTGCGGTAGTCAAGTTGCAAAAAGACATTGAACGACTTCGCCAGGGATCATTCTTTTCTTAATCAAAACTTTTGCCAGTGGCGATTTTTAAAAAACAAGGACGGATGGAAAGTTGGACGAACGGACAACGGAACAGAAAAGGGTTCTCTTCATTAATTAAGTCCGTTCTCGAAAATCGTAGACGAAATCAATTTTCTAATTGCGCTTTTTGTTGCCACAGCTCCAAATATGTTGAAGAAAAGTGGAACCATTAAAATATTTTTGCACTTCCAGGCACATGCCTTTTTTTTGATTTGTTAGTTTTAATGTTATTGTGCTCAGCTTTATTTTTTCACCTGTCTCAGAACTGTCAGAAATAATTTAATTTTGCGAGTTTGACTTTTCTTAAAATGAACATTTTAACCCCGAAACGATTACGCTGGACCTCGTATGAAGCATTTTTAAATAGTTTTTATCCTTATTGCTAATTTGACTATCCATGCTGGCAAATACTTCTTTGCGAACCTAATTCAGAATGTGTTGTTTAATGTTGTCAGCGGTATGAGCTTTCAGACTTTAAGATTTCGATTGGATGGCTGCATTTACTTTTCTTATGTCTCTGAGTAGAGCACCACAAAGTCTGGTAACATTTGGTACAGTGTGTAAATAATTGGAATGGGATACGATCAGATAATGGGCTCTGGATGATTGTTAGAATTTATTGAATACGCAAATTGTGTTTCGCATCTGTAGTATTCAATGCATGGAGGGAGACTTATATATGGTTTGAAAAAAGTTTCATCGATATCGCAGAGCACACTTTCGCCAGTTTATATATAAAAGGGAAAAGAGAATTGGCCACAATATTTAGATCCTTGTGGCACTCCCACCAATAATTCCTCAAATAGTGAGTATTTAATAAACACTGCAACACTTAGAATTCGGTTGTTTAGATAGTTTGTTACCAGCCGCACCGATCTGTCGCCAAAGTACAAATCGAGTTTTGTTTCTACGAAATTCCTTAGTTTACAATTTTGTGCTGTTAAACTAGACAGAAAATTGGCACCAGGTTATGTTGGTACACTTAACATAATCTGATAACTGGCCTGCAAAATTATTTTCAAAACTTGTGACAAGCACGTAAAAATGCTGATTGGAATGGGAAAAAGTCAGTGGTCTGCAAAGGGTTTGATTTTTTTTCGATATTGGAATGAGCTTAATCAATTTTCAATTATAGGGTAAGTAGGAGGACGTTACGCTTTTCTTTGTAATGCTTATTTTATTTAAAATGTTCAAATATGATTTAAGTAGTCTTTAATTCTTTCTCTTTCAAAACTTTCAAGCCAATGTGTGAAGGTTTTTTGTGACACAATAGTGATTAAATAAGCTAAATTCATGCATCTGGTATCGGCAAAAGATTGTTTTAAGCAGTCGCTTCGGAAAATGTAGTGAGGTATTCAACGAATTGGAGGAACTAAGAACTAGGCCGCGACTAGAATTTTGTTTTTTGTTTTTAACTTAAAATCAATTAAATCAGTTGTTTTGAAAAATGACCATCTAAGAATTTTTAATTCTTTAAGGAGAAACAAAAAACTTTTCAGATTTCTCATTATTTATGTCAACGGAGATTTTTTCGCCCAATCTGCTTAGATTGTTTTAAATGAATTGTTTCAAATGGAATACATAATTTGCCATGCCGATGAAAAGAACCTTGAAGAAAATGTTTTTCGATAAATTAAGAAGGGGCCCTTGCCAAAATGATGAATTCATTTTGGAATGCCTTCCTTGATATCGACGAGCTTGAATCCTGGATTTTAACAAGCATCTGGTACTTCAAGAAATAAGATAAGTTTCTTAAAAAGAAGTGTTTCTATTACTAACTTCTAGAAACATTCAAAATTGCTTAATCGTTGCTGCTAATAAAATATACGAAAATAACAGGTAATAGTCTGAAATAAATGTAGAGCTAAAGCATATTTGAGGCGAAAATAGCTGAAAGTTGCCTTTATCATATTAAAATGTTGAGCTTACTTAAGCTTCGATAAAGCCTTGAAATAGCAATAAGCAGATGGGTTTTTCGCACAAGCTGCGGGCAAATTCCGACATCATTGAGAATTCACAACATCGGAATTCTGGTTTCTGAGTTTGCGTTTAAACTGATTGCATAGAGCATCATCTTTTCAAATTGAGTCGACACAGTCAGAGTTTTGGAATTTTAAAGTCGCTTATTTCCATGAAATTCAATTAAATTCAGATTATTTAATGAAGGTGGGTCCTTAAAAAACCTTGGATTTTCAAAGGTATGTAATTTCAAAACATAAACGATCGTAGTTGAGATAATTTTAAATTTTGATTAGTTTTGTGATAAGGGATCTTCGTAAACGCAAAAACTGAAGTTTATTATGGTGATGACTGGGTACTGTGCACCCGTCAAAACTACGGAGCCCATTAACGTTTCTCACAGCGTTATTGAAAGCAAATTGAAGATTAAGAAAAGTATGAGTATCTGGTGTGTATAAAAGCCTCAGAGGCGTATTAAATTATCGTCATTATAAGTGAAAGAAAACATACGCAAATAGGAATCATGCCAAAGGAAAAAGCTATCCAAAAAATCGAAAACATCCTTAAAAATAACAACCACCAGTAAAACCAAATAAGAACGAGTAGCATTGGACATTGTGAGTCACCAACCTATCAGTCACGTCAAAAACAAGATCATACTAACTGAACAATAGCCCGAATGCTAATGGAGCGGATAGGCTGTCGATTCGGGATTCCTGCTTCAATACTTACTGAGGTTTGAAGCATCCTAAAAATAAAGAAACTACAAACCACTGTACCATTTCAGCCTAACGGCACACTCGAACGGATTCAGGTGACCTTAGCAAAATACTTGAGACACTACGTAAACCAAGACCCACTCACTTGGGACTCATGACTTCCATACTCCAAGTGTCTATATGTATGGCTTCGCCACGAAAAAACCAAGCTCCTTCCACAGAAACCTTCAACTTCGCTTACGAAGTTAAAGCTCGACTGCAGAACGGATATAAAATTGACAGAGAAAACTGAGAAGAGAAAACCAAACTTCACCGTGACAGAAAGGGCAAGACAAAATGATTTAATTTTGGTGAAAAAGTCTTCATAAGGAACCAGAAACGACGGAACAAACTTTCTTCCCCATGGGAAGCACCACATGAAGTGACAAAAAACGTCTCCGACGAGAACACAGTGGTCCGGATAGGAAGAAAATCAAAACTACTCCATAACAACAATATACAACACTTAGAAGATTAACAGGCTAACCCGAGAAGAGAAAGAGAAGAAAGAATTTATTTATATACTAACACAGCTTGAAAATTCTTTCCAATTTTCCAAACTTATACAAAAGAACTCCAATATCTCCAAAAACTAAGCCAACTTTACATCCAACACAACAGGCGTAAAACTCTCAAGCCAAAATGACTTGAAATTGATCTCACAAAGCATGAATGCTTTAACAAAGGAAGAGACCAAACTAATGATGACTCTAGACAGTCATAATCTACACCATTAGACATTGATATATGCAATAGTAGCACTAATTCAAGTACTATTTTGCTTTGAACAAAATCAAACAAGGACAACAAATTTACGACTAAAACTGAAAAAAGCCGAATTTGGAGTTCGCATTTCAAAAGAAAATAATAAAAAAACCTAATTTATAATAGTACATAATTAATATGCCAGTCAGATAAACAACAAGTTTGTTAAATCTAGTTCCAAATGTAATCAATTTCTTTTTACTAATTCCTTACACATGATTACGAATGCTATTGTAATTTTGAAATAATCTTTTGTAAACTAAGTCTGATGAAATGTTTTTTCCGAATTTTATACCAAGTTAAAAATTGATTTACCATAAAATAAGCATTTTTGTAAATTAGGAATAAGAACAAATACATTCACCTTAGCTAAAAAAAATTTCACTTCAAAATAAAAATTTTTGTAGACCTGAAAATAATATCAAACTTTCTTGGCCTCAATTTAAACTCTCAAAAACGTCCACAATTTAAGGAGATTGGGCATCAAATCATCACCCAAAACAATATGAGATCCAATAAAAAGCCATTCATAAGGAATCGTAGCCCGGAGCATCCATCGCCAACAAAGATTCGCTGTTATCTAATATATGTTTTTATAATTTTTTCACAGCTCTTTCTACAAAAAAATCGCAGTTTCCACCAGATAGTAAAATGATTATTTTAAGAAAACGATTGTCATATTTCTTATAGCATCTATGACCTTTTATTAGAATCTTTCAAACTCGGAGCTCTAAAATACGGAGAGAGGACAATAAAAAAAATAAAACAGTTTTACAAAACAATGCCTTGAGATAAAATTAAACCCATTATTTTTTTTAGCAGTAGGTTATAAATATGAGCACGATTTTTCAAATCGGCTGATACACTCAGATAAGGGAAAGAAATTTTCACGCTTAGCCGGAAAATGGAATTTCGTGACTCCTGGCTCTTTGTATCGAAATGTACAAAATCCAATGCCTTAATTTCCAAAAACAATTTCAAATAAATTTCCACAACATTCGAAACCTTTTGCCCAACGGTTTATGTTACACTCTATAATTAAGCCTTTGCTGTCACTCCTACTGAGGACCTACTATTTTTTGATTCATGAATCAAAATGATTCGCTTTGTTAAATTTGAGTATCCGAATGGTCATTCCCACTTGAAACGTTAACACCATTCGGTTGTTAGCTTGTCCATAACAGAGGAACCGGGTAAATCCATACATCATAGGAATAGGAACAATGATATAAAGCTCAACGAAGTACTCACCCAATATCACGAGGGCATTGCCCAGCAGTCCTGCTAATCCAATAATACCGAAAAATACCGGCACCACCATCGAGACAACACGTTCCAGTGGCCATTCTGCCGTTTCATTGAGTTCCAGCTCCAATTCAACATCCACCAAGTTAGTCTTGTACAGGGTGTAGTTGTCGCTATTGCATTCGGTTAGATTTGGCCACGGACACGACCGGTTGTACATTGTGTCGCATAAGTAATTTTAATGAGCCTTCGCTGGCGTTTAAACCGCCAGATGGTTTTCGAACAGACGCTAACTCGTATGTGACGGAAGTAGGTTATCATCCAATGGTCGCTAGGAAACAATTGCCTTATGAGCGCTTTATTTATTATTTTAACGACGTGCTATGCGCTATAACAAGCACATTACATGAAAAGGACCGATGGTCCTTTGTGATCTCAGATACAATTTTTTTTTTGTTTTTCTTTTTCTCTTATGAAAGTCTAATTTGTTATGCGAGACTTTTTATTATTTATTTTCACGTTCCTCTGGTGATTGCGTTTAATTGTCCTGCAAAGAAAAATAGAAGACAGTTATGATGAATTTAGGCCAACATAAAAATTTATATTAATAGAATGATCCCATGGGGCTTGATTTGGGTAAATTTTTAATTAAAAGGTCATCAAAAGACTCATGATGATGACGACAAAAATATTCCCACAATGTGCGATGGCGATTTTGTAACAAAGAAAATCACGTTCTTGTCGTAAACATTCGTCCACCATTTTCGGATTTTATCCTTCGCAGATCATAACCTAGACATTACAAAGGTGCCGTTGTGCACACTTTTGAGCATTATTGGAAGATTTTTTCATGTAGATGGACGTGGAAAACGATTTAATCGCCTGAAATGCTGATAATAATTGGAAATAACAATGTGATTATAAATAACCTATCATCTGAAGATACCCCAGTCAGTTGAGTGCAAATACTAAATGCTAGCTTCGGAGGACGAAAGCAATTTAAGGGATAATGTGAATGCTTTTTGCTGTAAATTACAATCACTCTGACATCTGGAAGGAATTTTCGTTGATCTCTTGTTTGCCAGAAGCAATGAAATCTATGATGGGTTTCATCGCGAATATGAACCTTCATGAAATTCTGCGAAGACTTAGTTTAGCATTTGTATAAAAATAATGCTTTTCGTATACAAAAATAGCAGTTGACGATATTTCAAGTAGAGAAAAACAAAACCAACCAACATTTCGCCAAGAACGTGCAAGAAAAACCACTCGTAGTGGTTTGAAGTTTAGCTGAATTTTGTTTCGATTGTTGTATGGTTGGAGTCCGAATTGGATTTTCAATGATTTGACTTATTTGCGTTCGTTAAGTTCGCAGTATTTTATACGCCATTTGATGACGTACCTTGAAATGCAATTTTCTGTGTTTTGGAAGATTTAATCATCCTTCTGCGGCAAAGCCAATGACAGATCACACATATCTTCTTCTTGTTCTTTGTGTGACCGTTGGTCGTGATTAACATATGTTTCCAGTTAGCCAGGTTTCTTAGCTAACTGCTCCATTTATGCACTGTTAGCTGGTTGAGGTATCATCCTATACTTGAGCGCACCTAATGCAGGTCGTCTTCTCCTCTATAAGATCTAGATATGTATCTCAGACGTCCAACGCTAATTTTTTTTACCAAGTCAAGGTCACTTTACAGCTCTTTAAATTCGCTGTTGTAGCCAGTTAATAGCTTGCTCTCTAGCTGACTCTATACAGTCATCTGGAAGCTGGATCGCTGTGGACGGAGACATCTAAGAATACGAATAATACGAATTTCCATTTTATTAAATGATAATAATAAGTTTTGTTTTGTTTTGTTAAAAGTATTCGGTTTTCTGTTGTTGATTATTCAAATAATTCCACAGCTTTTGGATGAGGAGAATGTAGAAATTAATTTATGACCTTAAAAACGTTTTCACAGAACCATCGTCAGGAAGTCCAAGTCCGTAACACTATGTCCGAGATCAATAAGAAACTTAGGGTTAATTACTCGACTGATTCTGAATAATTTGGACGCGTAAACAGAAAGAAACCGATGCTATAAAAAAATTCAAGCACGTCTGGAGTTTACAAAAACTCATCTGAAGAAAAATACTAACTTGTGGTTGAACTGATGCACTTCACTACTTAAGCCAAGATACCCAGCTTCCCACTTCCCTGTCTGAAGGATCAACCGCTTTCTCTGTCTACCACCGCTTAGTGCCTAGGCGTTACATTAGACCCTTGACTCAGCTGGAAGCTTAACGTTGATCAGCGAGTTATGAAGGCATGCATAGCTTTTTACGCCTGCAGTAGAACCTTTGGCAAAAAATGGGGTCTCCAATAAAAGTTGATCCTATGGAATACAGGGCGGTGGTTCGCTCGATTCTAACATACGGATCACTTGTATGGTGGGTATGGTGTACTAAACAAGGTACAGAGAAAAGCATGCATAGGTACTACAGATGCTCTGCGATCGACTCCATCAGTTGCTCTGACGGTAATACTACATCTCATACCTTTGAACGTACACACGCAGCGCCGTCAGGCTCAGAGAGTCTGGATGCTGGGCTTCATAACCATATGGTAATCCTTGATATACTATCCTAAGAGATTTGGTCTCATCACCAACGGACTTTATGGACCCTAGAATTTATTCATCATATAACTTTGACATTCTAGTCACAGAAAGAGCGGAATGGAATAGTGAGCAGATATGCAAGGATTTTATCTGGACAATCTTCACGAGTGGTTCCCAGAATCTCTGAACATCAGTAAAGCCTATGCACTGCCCGACTATTCCAGCCTGTCGTCTAATCAAGATACATCCACATATCCTGCCAAGTCAGAAGGTCGCCATATGCATTGAAAGCCAAGCAGCAATCAAAGCTATTGCCTCTTTTATATCACATTCAAAATTAGTTCAGGAATGCCGAGCTGAAATAGCGTCGTAAGAAGGTCAACGCATTTCCCTTATATGGGTTCCCGGTCAAAGTGGCATCCCAGATAATGAGTATACCAGTTTAGCAAAGGCGTGCTGGAACGGGGCCAATGTGTTTAATCAACAATCTTTCTATCACTTTTTACTCTAGAAATGTGTTTTATTAACAACCATGGGTATTATGCAAATTATTATTATGCATCTACAAACAGTATTGCCAAAAATTCTGCAAAATAGCTAGGTTTCCTGTAGCGGTGCAAGAAAAACTTTACCCCGTCTGATTTAGCTGCCATGCACAAGGCTGATATTTGTCTGTGCAGCTGCCGAACTGAGCCTCGTAAGCCTATTGAACAAAGCCAGTACATTTTTTCATGAAATTTCTGAATTTGAAAACAGAGCCATGAATATTACTAAATAGTAATTCTGAAAAATTAGTCCCAGTAATGATTTTTGAGCAAATATGTGCATTTGAAAAACAAGCGAATTTTGATACACTTTTTCACTGTCGCCCTCAAGCCCGATTTCTGTCGTTTAGAAAAAGGCGCAATATATCCTTTAATTGGTAACAGCCTAGGAACAATTTATAACCTTCTTTACCCCAAGGATTCTTAAAGAAGAAGGCAAATTTTCGACAAAACGAAAGCAAATCGCTTTCATCACTGTCACTAACGTAAATACAATCATCGTCAAATGTCAAATTTGGATATTAGAAATAATAAAAATTTTAATTAAATTATAATTTAATCCTCATCAATATTGTCCATAGACCGGTGTGAATCACAAAAAAAAAGTGTCTGGCTTGAAATCAGTATTTTATATTCAGTAGCGATAAAACGAATTGGTTCTTGTAAGTGCCCTGAGGCCGCGATTGACAACCCACGTAGTAATCAAACCTGACAGCTTTTATTTTGCATTGTTTGAACAGGATCCGCTTCACACTTGCGCGGGTCTTCAAACTCAAATACAAATATGTGACAAATGAAACACTATGTCGTAGCACTCAATTGTGTAGAGCCTTTAATTGCGGTCTACAGTCATCAGTGATTCATTGGACCAAGGGTCATGAATTTGGGTCATGGCTCACACCGTTATGGGAGGGTTTGGAGCAGCTAAACGCCAAAGACTGAAGAAACAAGGCATACTCATTTGCATTCGATGCTTAAAGTTGGATGTGGAAATGAAATCAAAACACTGTATGGGATATATGGTTGAAGGGCAGCTTCCAGCATGCACTCAGCAGGAGGCTTCTAAAATAATTTCGTTTTTCTATTTTCTGCTTCAAAGTCTATGCCCCTGCTTTACTTTGATTGCGTTTGAAGCGGGATCGCTTGCTGGGTGAGGAGTGTTCCTGAAACCTAATTTCGAAACATCTATGCAATCTGGAAGGAAAATTGAACGCAAGAGTGGTTGAACATGGTCTTTAAATATTTTTGACACAATTTTGGTTTCAATTTCAAAATGTGTTTTTTTACAGATGATTAAAAGAAGAGTTGAGAGTATATGCGAAAGTATAAATTTTGGTATTCGAATTGAACTGAGGGCGTAAATATGCTGGGAATAATGCTTCTATGAAGTTTTGGACGAAGCCTTCGCAATCTGGTTTGTGTGGAAAGGCAGAAAATAACAGCTGCCAATCAAAAGTAGTCAGTACAGGGATGCTTGACGAGAGAAAGGGACTAATTAAATAAAAAAATAACTATGCAGTCTCCTGGCTCAAGGATATCCAAGGGTCTAGGAACTGAAAACGTTATTTGTCCAAAAAATTAAAAGCCTTGATTGTCCAGAAAATGTTGTCGTCGATCTGCAAAGAGTAGGGGTTTCTTCACACCGTATTGTGGATTTAATCGCGTAGTTTAATTCTGAAAAATAAGTTGTAAATAAAAAAGAAAAAAAAACAAAAAGACAGCGGGTTCAAATAGTTTAGAAAAGTCTAGACGTTCTGGTAAAGAGCATGTTCCAGACCACATGTCAGGCTTAATAAAATTAATTTAAAGCATCAACAAACAGCGATTCTAGGCCTCGAAATAATGATCGAAGCAAATCCCTGCTTAACATTCATCACAAGATCCTATCCAATGTACTGTAGCCTTTTTGCAACGCCCAAAGCAGCAGTGTGGGCTTTGAACCAACTGAACCATGCGAAGCGAAAAGCCGGTGTCCGAATTCTTAAGTAAGTGATCGGATTATCATGCACAGCGTTCAAAAATACGAGCTGGTGTGTGCAGTATTTCAGACTTGCATAGGTTCGAAATTACGACGGCAGATGTCATCGTGTCAGGATTTGTTTTCAAGACTGTCGAGCTTTCGAATACGAAGACAGTACGTTGGGGAGTAAGCAAGAGAACGGAAGAGACATCAAGTTTTCGAATCTGGTTCAGTCACCATTCGCGATTTGGATCAAATTAATCGCACGATCACTGGAGTGGTCAACCAGCGATAGCAATCCGACCAAGAGCTGGGTGAGCTCGCTGTAGTGGTTAATGTATCGACTGGTAGAGTTCTTAGTTGCTAGAAATAATGGTTTGTGTATATGATTTATCATTTGTGAAGTCATAGAACTGGCAGCAGTTCAAACCACTACACAATATTTCCATTCTAGCATACATTATAAAAGAAAGCCTTTTATTAAAAAAAAAAGAAAAGCTGCAAACGCGAACTTCATGAGTTATACAAGGATGTTGATCTGAACAAACAACAACATCAAAAAACCCTTGAGTATCATTGGACACCTGCCAAGGACACAAGAAAAATTAGAACATCAAATCTCCAGGGACACACTTGAATTTTGTCATAGCGTGTAAATGGAAAATCATGTAAACGATTGGAAAACAATATTTTACTTTCCTCTTTTCTTTAACATTTTTTATAAGTTCCGGCTCTGCGATAACTAGCCAGAAACTATGGAAGTTTCCAAAGATAACTTATCACCCGGAGTTCTCTTTAAATCGATTAAAAAATCAATAGCAAGGCCAAAATGGCAATTTATAATTACGTTGCCCAATTGAACAGTATAATCTTCAAAAGTATTGAAAAAAAGCGCCCAGATGCGAGTCGAACACGCAGGCGAAGGGTTCCGTACCACATAGCCCATACATTGGGTTGCTTGATAAAAAAAAATGCCTGCCGCTTGCTGTGAATTAAGTTGCATTTTAAAATATAGCTTAAATTTCCTAGCCTACCTTTGGGTGAAAAATAAAGTTGCGCCTTTGATTACCCGTTTTTTTTGTACCCCATTATTATCCCCAGTTTTTTCACGGCCATTGTTGTCCTCCCTGAAATGCAACTTTTTATCTATTGATGCTCAGAAAATACAGCCCTGTGACAGACGGACAGACAGCATAACAATAGGGATCCGTTGGTGCCCTTTCGCTATGGAGCCCTAAAATATTAATGAAATGATGTTCCTCTGTTTAAAATGTACAGCCACGCTGTATTATTTAACACAAGGAATACACTCTTAACCCTTTCGATACGTAGTTTTATTCTTTATAGTTAAAAATCTATTCAATGCATTTTATTACTTGTAAGGGTCATCCGATACCTAAAAAAAAATAAAAAAAAAATAATATTGCCTAAAAAGTGTTTTTTGAGAGTGATGCCATATGGCACCAATTTGCCTATATGGTAATAAAAAAAATTGAATTTGATTTTTTTTTTTAATTTTTTTTAATTCGAAAATTCAATATAAAATACATTTAAAATTCAATTTAAAAAACATTCAAAAAATTAAAAAAAACTTTAAAAACTTACAAATTAGAAAAAAGAAAAAAGTATACCTGTGTATGTATTCATTGGAAAAAATTAAAAAATAAAAAGGTTATTTAGAAATATGGTATGCCTTAAAACAATTCCTTGAAGAGCTTGGGATGCATAGATGAACCTTACACTTCGAACACATGTATCTGGAATATCCTGTGCATCCAGGAGTTTTGCATCTTTTTTTGTCCACTGTATGCTCTGGCCAATGCTCAAGTCCGTCATAGCGAAGGGATACTGATGGTGCCGTTTCATATTTCGGTCTAGCTTTTGAAGTTGATGGACTGCTCGTTTCATCAAGATTCTCTTCTGTTCTTGGTCGGCCACGTTTTCGGGAAGATTGTTCTGATGAGAGCGATAAAAGTCCATGCGCTATGTCGTTCCTAAATTCTAAAAGATCCATCCTATCCTTTGGTCTCATATTACTATTTTCATAGTCAATACAATACTCCAACCAAGAGTTACACACCGACAAGTCTATAAAATGGTCAAATATTCTTAATGGCCATTTATTTGTTCTAATTGCAATCCTATATAATGAAAGCAAGAAGTCCATTTTATCGACCCCACCCATGTTTTTGTTGTACATAGCTACGAGGTTTGGTTGCGGAATGTCGATTTTTTTCTTTTGTTCAAAACAAAATCTTGGCACCGACTGAACTTCTTTGTCGCCGTAAATAGATGAAGCAAGTTGAACTATTCCTCCATCAAGCCATCTCAAAAGAAAAATATTGTTGTTTCTTTCTACACGGTAATCGTAACTTCCGCGTCCAGCGGTTTTGAGGTCCTTTTCAGTTTGAAGAGGCGCTTTTTCGATTCGGTTGCCCCTTATAGTCCCTGTAGCCCATATACCCCTTTCTTTCAAGTAAATTAGCAAATTTAGGGTTGTAAAATAATTATCAAAAAAAATTTTATAATTCTTGTTTTCTGGAATGGTCCTTGCAAGATGAGTGACAATATCAGAGCAAAAGCCCAAGTTTGATTTTCCCACCTTTTTGTTTTTGCCTTGGTATATTTCAAGGTCGTATACCATACCCTTGGAGCTGCACAAACAAAATATTTTCATGCCAAATTTTATAGGCTTTTTAGGCATGAACTGTTTCAAAGAAGTTTTTCCTTTGAATGGAACCATCATCTCATCGACGCACATATTTTCTTCCTTCGAAATTTCAGAAGTTCTTTTCAGAAACGTTTCAACTAATGGGCGGACCTTGTGAAGTTTGTCCTCCGAATTCTCGCCTACAGAAAATTTAAGGTTGTAACGAATTGAATGGAATCGTGCTCGAGTTAGATTTTCGCGAAAAGATGGAATTTCGGTGGCCTTGCTCCAGTACATAACTAATCGAGGATATCCTAAAGTCCCAACTATAATTTCTAAGCCAATCAATTTTAAAATTTCATTTCTAGTTACATTGAGTGATGTACCGTTTCGAATGAGGTAGGTTTGGTTTGATGCCTGAATAATTGTATCAATCAATGTATCTGGAAAATATTTTAAAAAATATTCAACTGGAGTTTTCAAATGTTTTTTTTCATATCGTTCAGCAAAGTCAGCTCCTGGAGCCACCCAAGACGCTTTTGCCCAACGAAAATTCTCTGCTTTTTTAAAAGGTCCTGGTTGTCGATCATTTGTGACTTCTTTGTCCACCCCCAATAGATCCTCTTCAATATCTACAGAAGGATGAGCTTCTGCGGAATCCAAATGATTTTTTTCCATCATTTGTTCCAACATATAAGATTGATTCTCTTCGAAATTCGCTAAGAGAGTTTCAAGTATGTCAGATTCATCTATATCATCATTTTCAATGTCAGAAATATCGGAATCATCAAAATTAAACAAACTATTTTCTATTTCGGATTTTTGCAATTTTTTAGACATGCTAAAATGAAAAAAAAAAAAATGAAAATCTTCTCAATAAAAATATAAAGATGCAATAATACCCAATAAAAAAACGGGATTATATGTACCCTTAAAAAAAATTGATGCCAAATGGCAACATGCAAAATAAAAAAAATCGCCCACAATAACTAGGTTATCGTAGGCAGCTATTTTTTTTTTAAATACTATGTGCGTTCAATTTCTCTTTATACACAATTAAATTTTTTTTTCCGCTGCAATAAAAAACTATTGAAATCACTGAAATAAAAAGTGGCTTTCTCAAATAAATTTCTCTGTGAAAAAAGCGTCTTCACCATTCAAAAGCACAGAGCCGACTGAATCTCCGCTGCGGATATTTTTTTTATTTGACTGTACTTCCAATGCATGCGCGCACAATTTAAAAGTAAAAAAATTTTTTTAATCAAATCGTGAGTGGGAGAAATGAGACACACAGAAGCCATGATGCCATATGGACTCAAAATACTGAAAGGGTTAACATGAAATAGATCTGCACCAACAGAACGATTCCCAGTTCGTATTGGATAACGCAGGAAAAACAATTATTTTCAATATGTTAAGGAAGTACGAAGCAAACGAAGGTCGGTAGGCGAAGAGAAAAGTTAAAAGTGCAAGAAGCGACGAAAAAATATTTAAAAAGAAGGAAATAATTAATGTTAACTAAGCACTGAAGGAAATTACTGTCCCGTTCGATTGAAGGACTGCAAGTGAATACTTTAGTTTCTGATACCTTGCCACATAAAATTGATGATATTCATATTCAATTTAGGTATAATCCTTAATCCTTAACTGGTTTGCCACAAGACTTGATCTACGAAACACAGGACATCCGTCGTGGGTCGGTGTTTCTAAAGTGATAACATTCGAAGTAGCCGCAGGTCGTGTGGTAATAAATCCACAGAATTAGTCTCACTTGTTTGATTGAAGCTACAAGAAGGAAATAGAATTTCCGGGTTTTCCGAGAATTTTCATTTTGCTTCCTCAAATTGTCCAGGTAAACATTGTCGTGGAGAATCCAGCTTGATTTGATTTGAGGATTTTTTTCTCGTTCTCAACTCGGGACAATGGGGTTTAATTAAATGGTTGAAACTCTGTTGACATTCGTTACAATGAATCGGTGCAATTTTAAGTGGGCAAATGAAAAAGGAAAACTGCAAAAGGAAGAAAATTCAATTGATTAAAACTCTTTTCATTCCAGAACTGATGAAATACGAGTTGTTTCGATTTTTAATTTGAGTTCGAAGCTACTTTTGGTAGTTCTGTTGCATGTCTGTTCTTATCCAAGGAAGAAAGTGAACCAATTCAAAAAAAAGGATATGGCAGATATAATTTAAATATCTGTTTTTTATTTCATTAAAACGTAAGAAGTAGATATGTTTTACCCCTTCCCTTCAAGGGGTGCATAGCTCATACAGTTTTTTACTGCAGCATTATTTATATTTAATCTGGTAAAATCTGTAATCTGTGCCCATAAATTTTTTGAAACTTAATTTAGTGAGGAAAATCTCTTGATGAGATTTCAAAAATCGTCAAAAGACCGCGTTCTTTAATACAATATGTGCTAGAACAGTATAAAAAAAAAACAAAAACAATTTTTAAGAAACCAAATCTGACCATCCAAAAAAAAAATAGATCGATGTACGGAGAAGAGATTAATTAGGTGTGTTGCAGAGGATCCCAAGCAAGGAGCACAAAATTTTTGCAGAAAAATTGAAAACAATCGACGGAATTGATGTGTCGCCCCAAACAATACGAAACCTGTTGACTGGAAATGGATTTCATGGTCGTGTGAGCCAGAAAAAGCCATTCATTCGAAAGGCAAATAAAAAAGCGAGGCTTGAGTATGCTGTCAAACACTTGGAGAAAGACAATTAGTTCTGTGATAAGGTTATATTTACTGATGAAAGTAAATTTAACACATTTGGTTCAGATGATCGTCGTATTGTGTACAGAATTCAAAAACTACTTTGAAACTTAATACCTAATGTAAAGCACGTCGGTGTTGGAAACTTTATTTTCATAGACAAAACCATGGATTAATACGGCTACTTGAATTCTCAAAAATATGTATAGTTCAAGTGCTCAAAAACTTGGTCTCGGCAGCAAATTTATTTTTCAACAGGACAACGACCCCAAGAGCACATCATTGTTGGTAACATCCTACAGAGCACACAAATCTCAATCCCATTGAGCATCTATGGGATGACTTGAAGAGAAAATTCGTGAGCATACAATTTCTTACACAAATGACCTAAAAACCATCTTACTTGATGAATGAAACAAGATTTCCCCGGACACGACTTCCAAACTAGTCCATTCGATGAAGACACGATAGAAGTGATAAAAAACAGAGGAGGTCCTACTATATAATACGTTTTCTGTTTTGTTTAGTCAAGTTAAATGTTTAGTTTTTTTTTAAGAAAATTAACAAAAACAATTAAAATGTACGGTGACTTTTCAATTCCTTATTTTCCTCTTGGTGCTGTGAATTTTTTTTCATTTTAATTTTTTCCCAATAAAATGCAATTGTTCGTTGAAAAATTCATTATTTTCGAAGATAATAATAGAAAAAACATAAAATTTGACTTTGTGTAGATGTTACCAAAGCGTTTGATACTGTGGATACTATAAGACCAATTAGAAAGTATGGGCTTTAAAAAATGCATTATGGAATTGTTTACTTCGTATCTAACTGAAACAAAGCACTTGGTTAACATATCAGATAAATTCTGTAACTGACGTGATATTCATATCGGTGTGCCTCAAGGTCCGGTCCTTGATCGAATACATATTTTGGTTTTTATCAATTGCATTTTAAATACCAAGCTTGAAAAAATTCAAACTGTTTTTGTGGATAACATAACTTGTTCATATTCTTTTTCTTCTGCAATGAATTATGAACAAGACAAGCTAAGATACTAGTTTGTTATATAAAACGAAGATCATGTTTTTTTTAATTTGAGTTAATTTTCTATAGCCATAGTTGTACAAAAATTTATAAAAAGCGAATCGAAACGTGAAATGAAACCAGTTCTGTAAAAACGTTCAATAAAGATATTAGTTGCTCTTCAAATTGTTTTACTGATGATCAGGTTTAAGTACTTGTGTTTAACACTTGAATTGGAATACGCATTACTGAAAGCAACTAGAACTTTGTACTCAATGAAGCAATTTAGCCGAGTGTATGAGTACATTAAAAATAATATACCTTGAAAGCTCATCCACTGTGTAACATACTGCAATACGAAGAAGTTAAAAAAAAAATGCAAAAACTGTAATAAGTGAATTGATTTACAAGTGACTCAAAGCAGAAGTTGTTTTATCAATGAAGGACTACCGGAATGTGTCAAAAGTAATCCCAAATTAAACAAAGGGCTTCACCGAAGGCTAGTTGTCACAACTGTTCGGGAACAATTTCCTGACAATTTCCAAAAAAGACTCGGCTTTTGCAATTTGCCTTTCGAGTATAATTTTGAAGATGATAATGAAATTCTCCGAAAGCTTGAGTTTCCTGCGAATGTATGACGAATTTGAAACATCATCACAAGGGGACCAGGAATATTCCGAATTTTACAAGTTATAAATCTTTTAAAAAAACTTATTTGTCATGAACTATATAGTATAATTGGATAATTTGTATATTGAATACCGCAACATGCTAAGAATTTCTAATTCTCAGAGTGAGAGCTTAAATTATAAGAAGCTTGTTATATGGAAAAAGTAGGTAGTTCCGGCAAAGATAAAATAGCATTTCAGGCGTGCGTTAATTGTTAGAGAAATCAGAAAATAAGAGGGGAGAAGCCGTCGAACACTTCAGGTGACGATAAAGGTATACAAATTAGCCCTTTGCGACTCCACCATAGTAAGTAACATATATACATGGGCATCATGCTAGTCAGTCATCGCTACTTTCGATGTCACTGCACATTTATATCGGTAAATTTCTTTTTGTCATTTCATTAGAGTTGTATAAAATAAAATTGTTAAAATATTTTATACATAAATAAAAATAAATAATAATAAATTGTAAAAATATTTTATGTATAAAAAATATTTTTACAATTTGTAAGCTGATGCGTTAGCAATTTCTGCCCGGATATTCTTGTAGTGCCCTTAGACAGTTAGACATAAACACGGAATTTGAAAAAAAAAAAAATAAACATAAGTGTGGGAGCGACTTAGCCAAACCATATCGCCCTTTATCGTGATGAGTCTGAGCTGTTGCTTCATGCTATTGGAACCATTAAACCAATTTAGCAAGGTGTTGAAAAAAGTTCCTCCAACGTGAGCTTGTACCGGAAAATATTCACTACCACGTTGACTTAATCTTTCCAAAAAAAAAAATGTTAAGGAAGAATTTGCCTCACTGAATGTTTGCTTGCAGAACACTGTGGGGATTGCAAAATTGAAGCCGTCACTGCTTCAATTTTTTGAGGTGATTTGAAAAGCCCAGAGATTCCTAGTGATTCTTCGCCTAGTGACCATTTTAACGATTGACTTTCAGTTCGGGTCAAGGTCCAATGGGAATAAATTCAAACAGTTTTGAAGGGCGCGTTGAGTCAAGAGCTCTCGTTCGAATAGAAGGCCTCTACGACAAACGCATACTCCTCATTATTCCAATATATGACCATAAAATAAACGAAACTTTAGAAGCACACCTCTCTAATAAAATTGTTCCCAGTCTGTATTTAAAAAAATTGCCGCACCCTTTCACGTAAAAACAGATATAAAGGTCTTACGTATGTTTTTTATTACGATGCCCATTTTCATACTCTATTTAGTCATCACATCCCCTTGAATGTGAGAGTATATGTAGGTTTTATGTTATATAGTAAATTAAGTTGAAATTCCTTACTCACGCACCACCTCATGGGATATTCAAAACACCTTAAGGACTCATTTGAATAATGTTTATCTTCGCACAACAATAAAAGGTTCCTTTACCTTTTGTAGATCTCAAATCCATCTCAAAAGAAGTTTTAGACCCCATTCGGCGGTGATTTTCCACATAAGAAACTAGGCGTTAAAGAATTAAATTAAACCCAAGACCTTTCAATTCCCATGCCTTCCATCTTTGTAACGTTGTTCGAACAATAAAACGTTTTGCACCGTAGTCCCAAATCCATTTGGAAAGAGCTATTGTAAAATCAGTTAAAAGGTAACAGCGCAATTGAATGGAATTTCGACCTTAAAATATAAAAAATAAAAAACTTTTAGAGTCTAAATTCAGCTAGGATTTTATTCACCCATCATTGAGTTGAACAGCCTTGTAAAACGAAATATGTTCTGAACTTATCCTTATGGGGTATCACATATAAGTTTGGTACTTAGAGAAATGACATACGTATTTCAAATAAAACTTAATTAACTCTTCTAAGCGAAAAATCTGGAGGAAAGTGCGAAATTATACCAATATTTAAAAGAGTACCCTGAAAGAATATGTTTTCCGAATAGCTTAAAATTGGAGACCTTTAAGCTTCAGTTTAAAAAGAGAAAATGTCAAAGAACCTTCCAAATATTGTGATTTGTTATTGACAAAAATGTTACTCATATTTTCAATTCCTTGATAACAACTTCAACATTTCTACGCTCTAGGAAACAGGCGAAAATTATTCCAGTTTTAAAAAAGAAAGCAACGGCCAATTCCTCACCTTATTACCTTGCCTGTCCAAGGTGTTGGAGAAGTTGATACACCAACAAATATCTGCTTTCCTGCAACGGAGCAAGTTATTATATGTTAATCAATCGGGCTTCCGTCAACGTCATAGCTGCACAACTGCGCTTCTCAAAGTTGCGGATGACACACGAGTTGCCATGGACAGAAATCAAATCACTTTTTTGATACTTTTAGACTTCTCCAAGGCCTTTGATATGGTGAACCATAGAAAACTTGTAAGTAAACTTAAATCCATGTATATTATATTTACTCGTACCTCTATGGAAGAAAAGAAGCAGTTTTTACTAAAAATGGTATGCCTGACTTTGTAGACACGACAACAGGTGTACCTCAAGGATCAATTTTGCGCCCAATACTCTTCCCCTTATATAGTATATTAACAATCTTCCTAGTTCTATTAAAACAAAACTCAATGATACATATGTACGCAGACGATGTGCAGCTGTACATCAATTGTGAAGAAGGTAGCATTGGTACTGCTGTTACTAAATACCCCAAAGTTTTCCTGGATAGTGAGCCAACTGAATTTTTGAGTAAGGCCAAAAATCTTGGCGTTTGGTTCGACAAAAAATTGTGTTGGGATCGCTGAGAAATCTATGCACACCAGGATACTACAACCCTTTCAATACGAGATTAAAACTAGCTAAAGCGTTACTGGTCGACATTATTACATATGAATGTGAAATATGTTGTTGCGTCAATTCAAACACCAATACCAGGCTTAAAATTGCGTTTAAAAATATTATCTGCCATGTGTATGCACTGAAGCATAATTACCATGTTTTATGGCTTTCAAGTTCTATTTTTGGGTGTTCAATTAATCGGTATCTCGACTTTTGTATGATCAAATGCCTTCTTAGAGTGATCACCAGTAAACGCACAATCGAATCGATCTTTTAGTTTAGTCCCTCCGCGTAACTATTATTCGTCTTCTTAGCGTCATTTTTTCAGTCGTGCCATTTGACTTTGAAATGCAATCCCTCATGGTATAAGAAGGCTATGTTACACTGGTCGCTTTGGTGAAGCACTCTTTCGGCATTTTGTAGGGAATACGTCAAATGAGCATAAGAGAATTATATGTGAACTGTTTTGAAAATTATATTTTATCTGCTTGTCTTCAAAAAACACATTTATGATAATACTAGAGGTTGGAAAACTATTTGACACTGTTTGACACAATGGGTTGCTACATAAGATGTTCAATCTTAAATTTTAAAATTTAGCTTGTAAGAAATATTTAATCCTTTTTAAGTTTTTGTAGCTCCGAAACCTCTTTAAATAGTGCACCTTCAAATATTTTTTACATTCCAAATGAAGCAGCTCCAGTACTAAGTGCTTACATAACATACTCATGATAACTGTATGTTTCTGTCAGCTATGATTATTTAATATTGAATTTTTAAAATCAAACATTCAAAATGTAAATTTTTCATGAACAAGCTAAAGCCTTAAAGTCTTTGAAAATCTTAGCCAAACAAATTCTCAAAACGTATGGGTTTTCATTTTTAATTTAAGTCGTCATGTTATACAAGTTAACAGAACCAAAGGTGATTGTTGTTGGCTTTTCAAAGAGTTTTTGAACAAATTATATTTTTCAAATGTAAAAGTTTTCCAAAGGGCTAAAAACTTACCAGAAGTTTGCCATGAGTGTTTTCTGTGGCACGTGTGTTTTATGTCACGGGGAAATTATTTCTTCTTTTCGGTTTTTTTGTTGTGTATTTAGAAATATTTCAAATATGTTTTTTTGTCAACCTGCGAGTTGAAAGCATTAATTTTTAATGCAATTATTAAGGACAATTGAAAAGGAAACAAGTAAACGAAAATTGTGAAAAATCCATAACTTTTGTTCTTTTTGTATTTCTCTAAGAAAATTGATTATCCTTTCCGTTCAGGTCACGCAAACATAATAAATATTGCATTTTAATTAATCAGTCAAAAAAGTAAATGGACAACAGAGATAGCCTTCGGAGAACTCATTGTTAAAAATAGAGTGGTTACTCCCACGAATTTCATCATCACTTTTGGTAATAAGATTTGATACTAACAACATTAACATTATCCCACAATAGAACTAACTGAGGAAAGCATCCCAATGCGTTTGACATCCTTGAGGCAAACATGAAACATGAACCAAATCTTATTAGACTTGAAATAAGCAATCCTCCTAATATGTTTCAAAGTGCTGAAGAGCCACAAGCTAACACAGGTAACTGGATAGCTTTCGCGGCTTTCAAGTACCCAGGAATGTCCTTCAGCATCAGCCTCTTGCCCTACGAATAATATAGGATTATGCAGTCTCTCAATAGGATTTAAGTGATATGCAATCCGGGAACTCGACTACCGCAGATAATATATGTCTGAACGAGTAGCAGATAATATATAAAAATCGCGCTGGATACTGTCAAGAATATCAACTCCATTATTTGAAAAATCGAGGACACATCTGACAGCATTCAAAATAGGAAGTATACAATTACAGAAAAGGTTAAATATTTCAAAAAGCTTACCGAACATAATTTCGAAAACTAGAACTAGAACTTGGACATGCTCGACTTCCTTCCAGATGTCGAGCCAGTATGGCTTTCTTTCGCATACAATTTCTCATTTGCCACTTAAGCTCGTTAATAACTCTACCCGAGAACAGAGAGAATAAAGTAGCTGCTGAACTTCGGATAGATCCATGATAGGATTTTCATTTTCAAGCCCCTTAAATTGGGTTAAGTATCATTTGGTAAATATTCTTTATGATAGAAACTTTGTGAACTAAAATTTTTTTTCGTCATTTTGAAACTGCGATGTTAACATTAAGACGTTATTCTGCGGAGTACAATAAAGATGAAGAATGTCCTTTGCGAGTCTCGTAAATATAAATCAAAATGAAAAGGACGTACGACCGAAGCTGTACGATGCTAACAAAACTGTCATTGTAAGCTATCGGAGCCTATAAAAGTTTTAAAAAAAAAGTAGTCTGCCAGTCATCGTTACAACGATTAGCAGAATGGATAAAACAGTAACGTTATCCAGCTAGTTAATCCTTAGACTGCATGCATAGAAAACTACAAATAGCTGAGATCATATCCAGCAAGTTTGCATTAGAATTTGTGGGTCCGCATGCAAGTTGTGGAGTCAACCAAAGATCGAAAGAATTAAGCTAAGTAAACTGATTAAACGTTGACAGCTTTCAAAAATCATGGACAAAATAATTGCAAAACGAATGTACAAATACACGTTTTAAGCAAATCCTAGTTCGGTTACTAAGAGTTACTTAAGTTACTGCTGCGATGCTTGCGTTAAATTGTATCAGTTTCCAAAACTTAAAATCTTGCAGTAACCATAGACTGCAAAAAGAATAAGAGAAAGAGAGATTTAAAATTATCAGAAAATGTGTATACGTGTATATAAGTAGCTTTTAATATAATATTTCATTTAATAAATTTGTGCCCAATAGCTTATTATCTGGTGTTTATCATATTACGCGCTAGTATATAATACTCAAACTAGAATATTTGGGATTTGCAGCTAAGGACATTTTTTAGCAAATAACCATAACAACACATTGAATAGTAATCAGGAGAGTCTTTCTAATCCAATATCGCAATCTTCGTTGTCATTATTTCAATTTGTCAATGTTCTACCACCCATACATCTAAATGTTTCCAAAATACTAAGTGTTAATGCTTCGTCGTCACACAGCTACCTAGCTAAGACCGACCTTTATAGTATTTGTTTAGTTCAAATCAGGATTCATAAAAAAAAATAAGAAACCTTATCCAGATCGAGTTCTGAAGACATGACGGAAGTCTAAACCTAATAAAATTCTCATTGTATAACTACTCTAGCTATCTTCTAGCTATCATACTCGATTTTTTTCTTCCTATTCTGTCTTTATAAATATTTAGTTCAAATTAAAACAGGTGTGCTTAGATTTCTTCTTGGTCTACCCTTTTATTTCAAAGCTTTAAGAACTATTTCGTCGAAACAGATGAGGTCTGTAACACCATTCAACCACTTTGGAGCCATCTTCATGTGTAAGACAAAATAACTATGAAGCAACTTCACTTCAGCAAAACGACGAATGTGTTAGCTCTCCTTTTTTTGTCCAAAAACTTAGAATTTTAACTCCTCGGTCGATGAGGCTTCTTTCGCCGAACTAACCGACTTTGTTTTGAAGTTGGAGGAAAAGTGCTACTCAACCGTGAAGGCCTACGGATGCTACACACTTTCTTAAAGTTAAATTCAACTAACTCCGATGGCTGATAGAGACTCGACTTCGTCCGATTTGTGTGTTGCAAAAAGGATTCAATTCAATTCAGAAAAATTTTCTGTTGCTTACAAATTATATTCTTTTTATAGTAAGGTAGTTTTATACCATATCTGTTCATAGCACAAGATTTTGTAAAGTCGATTAATTTATGCTACTAATAAAGTAATTCAGACTTGCGTGCGAGAAATGCTGTTTAGCAATTTTCAGCAACTTCCGCCAAGTATTTGTATTTGTATTTATTCATTATCATGTGCTTTTTGTTTCAATAAGAATAGCCTTTTTAGTTTGTGAAAGATTAACTTTTAATATAAATTTAATTTTTTTAATTTAACAAATTAATATAAATCAGCATTAAAAAAACCAGTTGCATTTTGTAATATTTTCAATTTCAAAAGTCTAATAAATATTTTTAAGTTCTTACAATTTAGAATAATAAATAAAGGTTAAAAATAAAAAATTCATAAAATTATTAAAAGCTAAAATTTAGTTATCCTGATTCGAAAAAAAAACAGTAGTTCGATCTTAAGCCAACGAGTAACCCACGGGTTACGCGGAAGGGAATCCCAGATTTGAGTAGCGAAATTATTTTCCGGACGTTAGACAAGCGAATTTTGAAAGAATAAAGCAAGCGGATCTTTTGGATGCCGATAACCTGATTTTATCGAAGAGATGGCCTTATTTTTTACAAAACAAAAAACAATAACTCGTACACTTGATGTAGTTCTAAAAAAATATATCCAACAAGAACTTCGCTAAATGTGAGACATGGTCAAACCTTTAGAGGCTGTACACATAATGGATAGTGCTGTCAACTTCAACCTGAAGCTTCCTTTCACTGTCAGCATCAAAGTTATAGTTACAATTGTGAAACCATTATTACCATTCCCTCGACAACACTAAACCTGCAACTTTGAACTTTTTTCGGTGTGCAGACGGTCCTTTTGACTTTTTTTGCTGTAACATGTTGTCCATGTGCACATCGTTATGAACGGTGCTGTGACGTCCATCATATGAGATCCCTGCGACACAAGTTGAACATCTGGTGGTCACTTATCGGTCAGTATTCACAAGATCTTCGACTTTTTTTTATATTTTGTGGATGGCATTCTTTCGAGGTGTTCATTATCTGAAGGACAAATCCAGATTAAACCGAAATAAGGCTAGACGAATCAGTGACAACAGGTTTGTTATGATTGTTTGCAGTCTCGAATGTTATTTTTTTTAGGAAAATTAGAGGAAAAATTTCCATTTTAATGCAAGAAAAATTCTTTTAAGTTGCTGCTGACGAGAGATCAACATTCAAATGTTCAACTTTGCAATTGTGTAAAACACCATTACAAATGAAAAGTTTTATTTATAAATGATGAAAGACTTATGCTTTTCATTTTGCAAGATTAACTGAAAAAACGTTTAAAATTTAAATTGCGTCGCACTTTCGCTTTGTATGAAGACTCTTTATGGACCTATCCATAAATCAAAAGTCGGTTATTATAAAGCCTCCTCGGTTTTTTTTAACCACTTTGGTTTGGTACTGACTGCAGAAAGAAATACCTTCCATAAATTATGCGGAACGTCTGCAATTTACTCAGTTTTCCATATTTTATCGACAACGTGGAATATACTTTATATGGTGCCGCTTGATTTGAATTCTAAAAATAATGTAAGGGAAAGGTTATAAGCACTGGGTTAAAGTTTATACCTGGTGATCATTGATGTATGAAATTTATTTCCAAATAATCTTAATCTGTTGGCCCCCGTGTACATATCATTGATGAAAAAAGTAAGTTTTGGCATCTGTAACAAGCTCCTCAGATATTAAAAAAGAAATCATTTCATAGTCTGTATATTTAAGGACCTCAGATTGTCTTATAAGCCCTGACGGGCAATTGATGATTAACTAATATATATTTATATATGAAATAAAAACATGTCCGAATGACATCTTTCGCAGCATAAACAGTAAGCAAATATATTTTAACTTAAACGATCCCCGAAGCATATGTAAATATTTCTATACGTGTTCACTTGCTAACATATTTGCTTTACGGCAAAGTTAACATTAAATTTTACAAAATTAACAAGTATGTATATATTCTGCAAATGCATTCTACCACTCATCCGAAAACATTTTCGTTCGTGTCCTGCATTTACGAGTGTGTCCTTTAAATATTCAGGATTTTAAGGGCATACATGCACAAAGTACCCCGGAAACACTGCTCCAAAGCAAAATCATTGAACCACACTCTACATGGAATTCGGTATTCGTGCGTGCATTTCCATTTATACAATACTATATCAATGATGAAGATACATGTATTAAAAAATAATTTATTGAACAAGGAATAAGAATATAACTCAGGGCACGTAAATCAACTCATTAACGCACGCAGAACGAATAAGTCTTTAGTTGTTATCCTCCACTCGACAAATATTTTTCATTTTTATCGATACTATGTGACTTGATTACAAGTGATGCAATGAGATTCCAATGAAAGCATGGAAATACAACAGCAGAATTTAAATTAATACGCGTTTAATGAGTATACAGTAAATTGTAAAACTATTTGCACACTGCCGATTTTATACTTCACCTCACAATAGAATGTGCATGTCGCTTCTAAGGATTCAAATATTTGGTTCTTATTCTTAAAAATAAAAAAATGGCGAAATTATTCTTAAATAAAAAAAATATAAGTCTAAAAGCCGAAAAAAGTGCTTCATCCCTTTGCAACAATCGCCTCGAAGGATTCGTCTTACATCGGAGCCTATCAAATTTTGAGTGTGCTTTTCTGGAATTCCATTCCTAGCGGTTATAAAATTAATGTTTCTTCCGATTACAAACAATTCCAATTATCTTAGAATTCCGAACTTTTCGGAGACTATTTTCAAACATCTCATTTTGATTGGGACAGAAAGGTTTTGATGTTCCAGCCGGACTTAAAGGTTGCTGTGTCATGTTCTTTTATGAAAACTCGATTCGTCACGCATCCCCAAATCATTACGCTAACTTCATTTATGTGTCCAGTGGGCTGTATAATGGATCTATTTGTAAACGGGAAAATAGACTGTCAAGGCACAAATTGTTTTGGCCGTCCAAAGAATACTTCAGTAAAAAGGCGATGGCTTATGAATGTTACCTTTATCAAGCTACAATAATGCCTTTTTGTTTTTCTCTGCGAAAAAAGTTTATTTTTTATACTTTTTAATTTTATATTAACTTCCCATCAGGAAGTTCTTGTTTTTAAAGTTTCGACTAACTGCGTGGTCCGTCTGCCTGTTTGTCTATCTGTCAAGACTCTTTTTCTCAGGTTATCGTGGAAGTATAATAGCTAATACCTTTGATGGCGGGCTGTAAGCTGTAAGAAATTTAAGCTTTCTTATCGGATCAGTTAAAAGCTAAATAATATTGATACTCGCAAGAGAATCTTGAAATTCGGCATGAAGTAATGTCATATAACACAAGTAGAAGGAAAAATCAAAAAAGGGGAAAAAATTAAAAATTCGCAACTCAATTCGTAGATCTTCGATTTGATCATAAATAGTTCTGAAAGTGTAACTTTATTGTAGACATTATATTTGTTGATACTCAGTCTTGTCAATGTTATGACGTTTGAAAGCTGCGACTTTAAGCTAACCTCAAAAATAAATCGTCTTAATTGTGTTCACCCTTGTTTGTAAAGTAATTTTACCATGGAGTGTTAAAACGAAAATGTTCAACATATTTTGCTTTTCCAATTCTATAATGGCAAAAAATGCTGCTGCGGTTGACAAAGAGATATGTGAAGTCTACAGTGTTTACTTCTAAACAGAACGCAATTGGAGTGGTTAAAGAAAATCCGGTTTGCAGAATTTTCACATTAAATGACCAACATTCTTGTAAAGCGATTAAAGTTGATGACGACCAACTGACAGACATCATTTAATCAGATCGTCATATGACTGTGCAAGAGATTTCAGACAGCTTAAAAGCATTACACATAATAATTGTAAATCATTTGCAACGTTTTTGACTCATTTAAAAGCTCGATATTTGGTTTCCACATGAATTGAAAAAGATTCACCTAACACAACGAATCAAGATCGGCAATATGCATCCCTCCTTTTTTGAAACAAATCATCACTGATGATGAAAAATGGATAGTTCACAACATAAATCGAAAAAGATTTCTTTCTATGAAATCCCACAAATGTTTTTTGGAGTTCGAATCTGATGATTGGGGCGGTGTACGAGGCTATAATACAATAATACAATAATTAAAGCTTCAAAATATCGGGCGTGTGCTTTGGTTCATTGTCTTGTTAGAACCAAAAATTGGTTCCTAACCCAAGCTTGAAGGCACTTTGAAGTTAATTATTTTTCAATATATTATGTATTTATTCATGATAGATTCGATAAATTTTAAGTTGCCAGCCCTACCATCTGCAATATTCCCCCATTCCATCACTCCGTCATCACCAACGCCGTACCCCCTTTTCTCCAAACTACTGTGCGGCATTTTATGCCAAAGATGCAGAACTTGCTTTCGGCTGGAAATATAAACTTTTTCCAAAATTCGATTGGCTCGTTTACATGAACGCTATACTTTTTATATCAGTTGACTTGGGAAATTAATGGATTCTTTCGGGCAACGCGTCCATGGCATGCAACCTTTATAAGGATCTTTCTTGCCTTATCAGCGCAAATGTTTTTTTTTTTGAAATTGGTTGAAGAACTTGGTTACAATTTGGAGTGCTGCCTCTATTTTTTTAAGTGCATTTCTGTGATTGCATTCGAATAAATGTGCTAGGGTTAATATCATGATTCAATGGGGTGAACGCAGACTTTTTCTACCCATTTATGATATGGTCCATTATAAAAGTACTATTATTTTAAATAGAAAAAAAAATTTACACATTTTTCGTTTCTTAGTTTTTAAAATACGGCTGAACAAATATAAGCAATTAAACCAAAAAAAAGTTGTCATTTGTTTTTAATTACAATCAAAATCTTATCTGCAATGCAACATGTGAAGTATCCTTTTAGTTAAATTATAAAAAATTTAATCCAAAACTGTGCAAACAATTTTGCCATCGACTGTACACATTTTAATGTGATATTTCGCTTTTATAATTATGAAAAATTTCCCCCTGAAAAAGGGATATAATTAAAGAGGGAATTGAATCAATTGCTGTATCAATTATGATAGGTTTATTTTTAGTAGGAAAATTGCATATTCTGCTTATCCAGTTTATGGGGGTTAAATTATTTCCGCGAATCCATATTGGAATTATTTTTTATATCGAAACTATAAAACCAATTTAAATTGTATAAAAAAATAAACAGTTCTTTGCGTTGGAGCTCTTCTGGAAGCTATGCCTTGTTTCACCAGTTGTGTGTGCGAGTTATATTTTTCACATAAATAAGGGTGTTTGACTTTAAGTTTACTGTCGATTTCGAACAGCCCTAGAAAATTCATCTTAATTGTTGTAGCCTTCGAAGGATTGTCAATCACTCGAAAGAGGTGGACCGTGAAAGTGCCAGATGTTCTTGAATGAACTTAAACGTGGGACTTCGTACTCAGTAGCCGATGCACTTATCTTTGACCTGCGTGCATCCCCCTTAAATTTGTTACAAATTCGAGGTCCGTTTGGAAAGTATCCGACTTGTATTCAACCAACGCTTTCCCATCGGTGTTTCCACATTTTAAAGCAGTCCTGAAAATGAGATTTCACTATTTACATCAGCACACTCATCGTATTAGGTTGAGTCGTTTCGATGGTCCTTGAGCGGCAATTTTATAAAAGGGCATCATTAAAATTGCTTCCGCACAAGTCTTTCTGAGATAGAGGGAGTCCGTGAGCGATTGTTGATTTCGATTTTGTACCGCAAATATTCTGGAAGACTTTGATAAAATTCTTCCTTATTGCTGGAGAACGGGCCAAACAGCACAACAGGACAAATGTTGTGCCCAAGAAGTGACACACTTTTTTTATTTTGAATTCGATCAAATTTCGATCATCATAACGATTATGCATCGACAAATTTTTACTGTCAAAACAAAACAAGTAACACAAACGGACTGGATAGCTTAAGAAACATTAATTCAAGTCACTTACTTAATCCAGGGAAACGATTTGTAAGATTCATTGTAAGTTCAAGCGATTATTCACAGATTGCTGGTCAAACCTAAAAGAGATTCCCATACCATAGCATGTGCAGCTCACAGCAGATATAAACAACTCCAGACCAAGAAATCTGCTTAGCAGTCTCAGTTAATTTTTTGAAAATAATTTTGAAAGCTTGGCTTTTATTTGCGATCGATAACAAACATGTATATCCTGTTGTATATTCTGAACAGAATTGCCAATAAAGGATCCTTTCTACAAGACGTTCATGTTTAATTTTATTATTCATCAATCATCGCGTAAGCTCCCAAAAACAAACCTTATTCAGTTTCCATTAGATTAAGTGGGCGACAACTGACATGAAGATGCTTCGCGTGCCAACACAAGTAAAAGGGACTATCTCAATCGGCAATGTTCGGAGAAACCAATGTCAATCGACGAGGAATGCGTACATTACACAAATTCAGTAGCCTTAGCATTTGATTTGCCTTAGTGAATGAACGACACAATAGAGTAGAAGGATCATGATCGTTTACATACCACCTTGATCAAAAAGTTCCCGGAACAACGACCGTGTGACAAAAGAGGGTGAATCCGTGAATCAGTCTAAAAAGAAGGCAATACTCATGGTTTTCATGGATTGCAACGGTGTAGTGCATCATGAATTTTTGCCAGAAAGCCAGACAGTAAACAAAGAGTATTAGACGTTTGCGTGAAGCAATTCACCGAAAGAGATAAGAATTGTGGGCAGAAAACTCGTGAATTTTGCACCAAGATAACGCGCCGTCGCACAGTGCCATCATTATTCGTAATTTTTTGACAAGAAATGCAGCAATTGTCATCCAACAGCGACCGAATTCAGATGGTTTGGCTCTTGTGACTTCTTTCTGTCGAGTTAAAAAACGATAACGGGGAACGCGTTTCAGCAGCCGAGATGAAGTAAGGGAAAAATCGCAGGAAGCACTGATGGACATACCGAAAACCGAATATTAAAATGTTTCGAGAATTCGATCAAGTACTGTCAGAAGTGTGTTGCACTTACTTTGAAGGGGACAATATAGATTATGATGAATAAACTTGTATTTTGAATATTCTGAATAAATTCCGGGAACTTGGAACACACGATCTTGGGGAGCAGTTCACATCACCAAATCGCTACACTAATGGTCCATGAAATTTTTCTTACAACAAAGTAAAACTAGCCAAATTATGTAACATGCGACTTTTTACACCAGTATAAAACAATATTACCACGGAACCGAATTGTTGCCAACCACCTCCGTGAAGAAATGAATCGTATGAGGACGAGTGCCTGGATAAGAACATGAAATACATAAGAAGACATTGCAAAGAAAATCTCGAGCAACAAATACAGAGCTTAAATCACGATGAGGTGATGAGAAAAATTTCCGAATAAGATCAAGTGTTATTCGTTAATTTTGAAGAAAACTCAAATCCAGCCAACGAACACAACGAACACCTTTGCAGTAAACCTCAAATTTCACACTTACACGAATTTTGGAAAAAAAAGTCCAACCAATTTCAAGTATAAGCTGTGTATGACAGTTTTCGTCGTGTTAAACAATATAAAGCGATGGTCGAATTCGGGACCCGGTTGTGTCCCAAAACCCTCAAAAGCTTTTGATATAATGTGGAATTGTCTACATTGAAATTTTACCACCCAACCGAACGATCAATTTAGATGTCTTCATTGAACAACTTATAAAATTGAACAAATTTAAAAGGTGTTGTTTTCCATCATGCAAGGACAACCTGATATTTCAGAACTGCACCGGTTTCCAGCAAGGAGATACTCTTTCATTTGAGTTTTTAAACCCAATACAGACAATACAGATAATACAGGTGTCCATAAGGAAGGCAGTAAATATCTTGTTTATGTCTTCAACTTCACCTTGAAGAGAAGGCCAAACGTTTTTTAAATTAATGAGCATTGCTGTTGACCAGCAATAGTTAGAATCTCCTAACTCCAAGGAATAACATTTTATTTTTAAAAACATTTACATACAATATAAAGCCGGAGCCGAATTCAGGACCGTAAACACGGCAGCAGAATAGATTTAAGCTTCTTTCGTCGGAAAAAGAACGAATTCTGCGAGCCTTAGTATAATGTGGAGCTACGAATATTCGACTAAGGTGGCTCGGCCACGTAGAGCGAGTGAATAGCGAGGCTCCAGCTGAGAGTGTCTTTGAAGCTTAGCAATTGACTTCCAGAGAAAACAGAATAGACCAAACCTTCGCCTTCATGCGGATGCCAGGGAGCTTGATTTAACCAACTAAAAGAAGCGTACGTTATATCATAAATGATGGAAAATAACGTTAGCTCAGGTTCAGATACTCCGATGATTGGATAAGTAAGCCAGCAAAATGTTTGAATATTGGCTCGCACCTAGAAATTGCAATAAAGAAAATCAGGTTCTTTCCTGGACACTAAACACATTTTTCACAAATTTACTTTAAGAATATATATTCGTATCGGTAATATTCAGTAACATATTAGCACAGCTTCTGTAAGAATGCTCCACCGAACATTTAAATGTAAACGACGAGGTTGTTTTCCACAAAAAGAACTTACGAAACTACCTCTGTAGTCGTTATTCAATATATCAATTGGAATTGGAATTGGTATTCTGGTTAATTGTGTCTTAAAAGAAATTTTCATTACATCCTTTGTCTTGATATTTTCAATTATTAAATGAATATTTCACAAGAATAATGAACAAACGAGTTGTATTTTTCCCAACCTTTGTCATCCAAAGCCATTTCTTTACGGTGTGACATGGGAAAAGAAATATTAATTGCTTCATAACTTGCATACATTTAATTAAACCATCTTTATGACCGTCGGCATAGTACCGCTTTTTAATGAAAGGTTTTTTTTGGCATTCGAAGGATAAAGTAAACAAAAAATAACAATTTCCAGGACTTTTGTTTCATTTCATATTAATAATTGAAAAATGGAAATAATAAATCATTACAGTGCCAATTTGCCTCCTTCTTTTTAATATATCGTTCCCATGTGAGCAGTTTGTAAGGATAATCTCAAACGTAGGTTCCTGTCAAATTTCCCGCCAAAATACACAGCAATGATTGGAAGTAAAATATTTTTTAAACATTAAAGGACAACACAGAAATATCTTTTTTCTTCCAAGATGAAATGAAAGAAATCCTCTTTTGTTCTTTATTTGGTGGTTCTCAAGGGATGAAGACGCCCCAAAAGAAGCATTCGTATCGAGCGAGCAGGTGAAATGGTTTTCAAAATGTTTTTTGTGCAACAAGTTTTTGACCCTCCACAACTCGAAAATGAAACCACACTTGATTTAATTGTTTCAATCGAGTACGCAGAAAACGGACGCAATTTTCTTAAAACCGAAAGCTAATGGTAAATGGGTAAATGATGAACCAGAGTCAAAATCGACAATGGATCCAATATAAGGCGAACATAAGATGCATTGGCAAGACGCTTTCGTCACGTTAAAATATCTACTACGGATAAACAAAGCAACTGGTCATTTGATATTTTGACACCAAAGAAGTCGAGAATATTTAATCACTGAACCCTTTTCAAAAATACATTTATGTTAACAATTTAATAAAAGTTAGTAACTTCATAAATAGGACATATTTTTTCAAATCAGTAAAAGCAGTCAGAATTCTGGACGAAAGTACAAAGGCCTAAGCTAGCATAAGGAAGGATACACTATGCAGAAATCTTAAAATGTTAAAAATATTATTATTATAGTCGATGTAAAGTATAGATCAACAAGAATGAGAATTTTAACGGACAAAGGAGTTGAAATTTTAGGTTTTTAGATAACCAGGAAATCCCTGTTGGGTATGATAATTTCAAAAGTACTTGTAGACCGCTAAGAACCAAACTAATCTTTTTATCAACAGCATGGTCAACTAGGAAACAAACGTAGGAAAAGAACCAAATGCTATGAAGAAACCGTATAAAAGCATCACTGAGTTTAAAAACTGATTTAATAACCATCCATACTAAAGGATATTGTTAAAGCAAAGTAGCCAATTGAGAGTTGACTTTCAACCTAAGGGTACCGTGCCTCTTAAAAGTATGCAATACAATATTTCTCATAGCATGGCCTTAGAATATGCAAGATTAAGCCAGGCAAAGTAAAAGCTCGACATCAGTTTACTTGTGATTCTAATAAGAACAAGAACTTCCAGATTCAAAGTTATGCAGTTTTAACAAATAAGGATGTAAACGATCACTCGATTAAAAGATTATTTAATGCAGACTTACTGTAGAAATTTGTGAATCAATGATTTTTTATCGAATTCATGTAAGGAATTCATCTCAAGCTGAGTGAAAACTCGTTTATTAACGTCAAATTTTAGTGCGGTAAGTGCGAACTCCAATTTCCCACCCAAACGTGTATCACAGAAATTGATTATAATGGTATTCACTTGAAAATGAATAATTAAAAATAAGTGTTTCATTTGATTCTCAAGCTTGTTTAAGGTAAATATCAACGAAATAATGAAATATTGAAAAATAAGAAAAA
The DNA here is from genome assembly GCA_963555765.1 of Orthonevra nobilis. Classification (NCBI taxonomy): domain Eukaryota; kingdom Metazoa; phylum Arthropoda; class Insecta; order Diptera; family Syrphidae; genus Orthonevra; species Orthonevra nobilis. Next base: position 59,275,203 of record OY743224.1, read on the forward strand.
ATATCCTGGTGTGCCTTAAATGCGTAATCAACACACACAGCGTCATTCAATATTTACTTTTTTCTTTTATTTTCAACCCCCTGTTTTAAGTGATCAAGTGAAATGCTAGGACAATCATATTCTATTTTTAGAAAATGTAACTAATTTTTTCGAATTGAAAATAACTCCGTCTCGAAGACAAAACACGTATGTGTACTTGGATGTGACATTTGGTTCGATTGGGTAGAAATCTACACAGCACTAACACCCCTACATTTTGATATTCGTTCCACAAGTTGCAAAATGTTTTTTTTTTTAAATTTTATTATTGGAATTCGAGCTGTTTTCCTTGTGTTCGAGTGACAGCATCATTGCCTACTTTCAAAAGTTTTTAAGTTGCTCCAGTCTACTTTTAGGTGTCAAGTTGAGTTGCGATTTTATGAAACACTTTCTTTGTATGGTGACCCCGATTTTAAGTTTATATACTTTTTATTATTTGTTGTTGTAGGGGCAATTGCAAGTGTCTCCCTATAACTAATTAAGAGTTACACCTCTGTGGCAGATGAGTGAACGGGCGGATAGTGGAGGCTTATAAGGCTCTTTCATAAAAACCAAATAACTTGCTTTTAGCAAGTCCTCTCAATTGCGACCTTTTTCTCGACTTTAATGGCCTCATAGCTTGGCTAACTTCGGGATATTTGAAAAACCGATCAAGTTCAAAGTTGCAAAATGATTGACAACGGAACTTTGTAACTAAAGCTCTGCTGTCCTTCTGTAAGACCGTCCTTCACAGAGTTTGTTCTATGTTCTTAAAACTCGCAGCTTAATTTCACGCCAAGAAGTACTATGAGAAATTTAAAAATAAAAAAAATATGCAGTGTTGCTTAATGTACGGTGGTGCTTATCATATCCATATCCGACTCGCACTTAACCGCTTATTTGTCTATCGTTCTGCTGATCGCTGGACCGTTCTTATTTTGAAATGAACTGTGAGTCGCGCTATATGAAAATTACGACACACTCATAATAAAGCCAGCTCCTAGCTTCCTAATCATTTATCGGAATTAAAAATGATTTGCTGATTAACCCTTATATAAATCATACATAATTTGAATAGACTGTCCTTTCACATTTCGTTTAATGTAAGCAGTTTAAAGTATCTCGGGGCCTACATTAAGCTGTAAAAAATCATCCTCTAGAAGCATTAGCATCAATTTTATCATGGCTACGTCGCCAAAGCCATTATCTCCAATCTCTGTTTCCTTAACGAAAAATAAATTCAACTATAATGACGCACATTTGAAGTTTTTCACCAAGAAGTAGAGTTTCATTAACGGAATTCTATCCTCAAAATCACACCCCACCCAAGACAAGGACGCGGTATCTTATACGTCGATTTTTGTTCCCTTACGCCATATGCTCCTTATACGCGGGGCATTTACTGTAAAATATCTGCTCGTCAGTGGTAACGCAGAACAACGTGTTGTCAAGTGGAGAATAATCCAAAAATGATAAAATTAACCCACATACGGCAGCAAAAGCAAAGGCCAGCGCGCCACACCTGTTTTCTGTGGCATGTTTCCTTAGCATTAGTATCCACAGATTTCTTTGCTTTCCTTAAAATATCTCGCTAAAAATAATTCAAGGCATCATCGTCATGTTCTCTTCCGGCATTCAAAGCGTAAAATTCAAACCCTTAAAGCCTTGTGTCACTCAGATTCGGTCCTCGTTTTTAATGCCACGACCAAATCGCAGATGAAGACAACGTGTGACTCCTTGAACTGGAAAAATCCATAAAATTCAAGTCAATGCCGCCTTTGACTTTAGTGGAGAAGAAAAAAAAAGACACAGCTTCGATCCGATGTGACAAGACGTAATGATTGCGGGCCGCAGTTCGCAGTTCTAACGCGTCGCGGAGGAGGCGTACTCACTCATGTCGTTGATGATTAAAAATGATGCCGCACTACCGAAGATTGGGGGTGAAAGCTTTTTATCTGCTTGTCGTAGCGTGTTAAAGTTTTCAAGCCACCCACCCTTCGAAGAAACATACACCTACGTGCTATTTACCCAGGCCACGTTCGTATTTATCTTTGCGGCAGTTAAAGTTCGCAAGAGTGCTGTCTACATTGTAATTTGGTTATGGATGCTATAAGGAAGGACGGTTCGATATTGTGGAATAGACATAAACTCGAGCACGAGGAGGAAAACTCACAAAACGAATTTGTTGTCAAGAACTTTAAGAGGCGATGATTATGTTTGACTTTTGTCAGCACAAAACTTACGAGTCTTTTTTTTAAGAGGAATAAATTGGTTCCAAGAACTCTGGCTATTGCATTTCATGTTATATATAAAAAATATTTTTCAATTTGAAACATGTCAAGGTAGAGCCTTTCAAATATTTGGGACTCACGGGCCGAGAAAAAGGAAGAAAGAGCAAAACTTTAGTAAGCAACTTTATACTTTTGGCAGTTGAATCTGCAACTTATTTCGAAAAAAAAACGTCGACCTGAAGCATAAGCAAAAAGTGGCCAAGTCCAAGTCTGATATGCACACGATGGGTTCCGTACCACCATACAATGTAATTATTCTATTTTTTTTAATTTCTCGTAGCCTATTTCTTGGCGTTGTATTGAGTTGGGATTTCAGCTTCTTGTTTGTGATATAAATACAAATTAATAGTTTTCGAACTATCGCCCTTAATTGCGCTTTAAGACATTGCTTTTTGCCAAATATCATGACACCAGGTCAACGGGAAGTACCCGATCAGTTAAGAAAATTAAATGGTGGCGAGACAGCTCTTCATTTTTTCGCAAATGGCGGCAGTTGGACCTACAGTTTATTGCCGACTCCGAACGGCCTACGAAGTTTTTTCTTGGCAGTTGTACCTTTCGGATGGATTGTCAGTCACTTGCGAGAGTTTGGTCCGGGAGAAAAAATGCCAGCAGCAGACGCATATGCCACTGAGCCACAGGCACCCAGTGGTTTGATTTCCTTGCGCATGTATATTAAACATACATAGAATATCTGAATGCGTCGATTTGAACAATTTTACAGGACCACAGTCGTAAATATTTGATGATTATTTCAATTTGATACCTCCATGCGTTCCTGAGAAAAATTATCGTGACCGAAAGACAGCCGGACAAGAAAAATGATCGTGACCGAAAGACAGCCGGACAACAAAGTGATCCTATAAATCTTAATTTTTCCTTTTCATGTACTCTCTCTTAAAAAGTGATACTGTCTTGCAACAAGTACATAAGGATCTTAAAATGATATTCACTATCGCTTTAAGCAGGAAGTGGGAACCTGCTACCTATTAGGATGAAAAAAAGATTAATCTGCACTGTATCGATGGCTACAAGTTTTATTTGAACGATGTATGAGAACAGGACATTAATTTGTCAAGACATCACATCCGTATATTAAGTGTCATGGCTTGAGAAACACATTCAGCCTGTAGTTTATTTTAACAATAATAAAAGGAAAAAGCTAGAAAATGTTTGCTTGAACTTTCATCTCAGAAGATGAACAATAATTTTGGACACCTGGTCAGCGTTGAAAGAAGTTGCAACATTCAGAAAACGTAGAGCTCAGGACTTATATGTCATTGAAGACGTCTCAGAATGCTTATACATCTCCTGTCCAATTTGAAGCTAAGGAGACGCCTGAGATTGCCGCTTATATTTTTAAATAAACTTAAAAAATGGCTGGCATACATTTCGTTCATTTTTCGAAGCTTATGGCCATTCAGCTGTAAAACGGCCCTCGGTATAAATTATGACCATCTCCACGTGTATACATGTAGAATTTGAAATCGCTTATACATGGGGGAGGATTATTTTATTAAGTGTAAGCAAAGCATGTTAAAGAGAAACAAAACATTTTTTCATATATTAGATTGCATTTAAACTCGTACTCGTTTGTCATTCTGCGTTGAATATTTTGACCCGAGACCCAAATATGCGCCTAAGATTGTCAAAGTCCCTCTTTCTTCAATTATCTAACCCTTTTACTGCTTGTTTTGGGTGTCCCATAGGCAGTCGTTTAGAACCTATGATTTTAACATTTACGATAAATGATTTTGAACGCGTGTAAAATAATTCATATTCACCTCCTCTAATGGCATGGGAATCAGCAGCCACCATTCGATTCTGATAAACGCACCAAGCAAAATTTTGAATAGTTTTTGCATGCGATACAATAAAAACTATAAAGGGTTGAATTTCAAACTTTTCAGGTTTGGTCCAGGAAGTAGGAGCGGATTAATATGTTTTTCCCTCCGTGATTTTAAGCATTTTGTATTTTCGTGTTTCATTCTCTCTCACGTTCAAAATTACATTTACTTAATATAAATCGAAACTTCATTTATATGTTTAAAATTTAGGAGAACAATTTGCAGCATTTCAATTTCATTAAAAGAAAGGGACAATGCCACAATTCATACATTTTAATTTGGCAGCAAAATTTCGATTTCTTTTAGTTCTAATCTAGGAGGACCCACCATTTTGATTTTTTTAAAACGCCGATATGTATTTAATTTTTCGTATTTTTTCAGCTATTTGTGAAACAACTTTCGAGATACCATGGAGTTACAGATTTACCATACCAAAAGTAAGTTGGTAGAATTGCAAATTTATCTTACTTAGTGGTTCTAGCATATATCCCATATTCTTACTTCGAATGAAAGATAACACATAAAGCAGATATTTCTCAGCGTGTTGTGGTATCGAATTGTACTTTTTTAAATTCATAAATTGTTGATCTATATTAACTCCTAAATACTTGAAATGACTAACTAATAACTAACTGATACGAAAGCAATTCCCTACACATGCAGGATAGAGTAAAATAGGGACTAAGAACTACCTATGTCCTTACAAATTGTTATTAAATAGTTTAGACCTGCATCAGGCGAATGAACATTAATAAAGTTTAATGGCTAACTAGAAGTTTGTGTTCGGCTAATCACGACCTTAATAAGAGGACATCATAAGCAACTAAATTTAATGGAATTTATACAAATTAAGAATAGAATGGGCCAGCACAGATTCCTTAGATACACCCAAATTAATATCCTTCGAGTCGCTTAGAATATTACACACTTTTACATTTTGACTTCGATTACTCAAAAAAGAACAAGTCTTATAAGGCTTTTTAAAAGAATACTGTGATTTACCATATCAAAGGCTTTGGTTATGTCAACGAAAAGTGCACCACAAGATTTTTGTATTGTCCATGGCTTTTTGTATAAAAGAACAAAAGTCCAAAAGAGCACCTTCTGTAGAAAGTTTGATCTGAAATCAAATTGCATTAGACTGAAAAAACGTTTGCTTGAAATAAATCACAAAATCTTTGTTTTAATGACTTTTTCGAAAACTTTTGACGTTATATGAGATGTTATACTAACTTCTTCCTTTTTTGTTACCATTTTTAAAAGAATATCACAACAGCACATTTTAACTCATCAGAAAGAATGCCAGAAAGAACACACAAATTAAAAATATGTTTCTATATAAAAACTATTTTAAAATCCGTCCTTTACATAACAACGTTTGAAATACACTCGCAAGAGTGAATGTTTGAGGGGATTTTTCGTACTCTTTGAAATTCCAACACTTGTGCATCAGCTAAAAGGCAAAAAAGAATTAATAGGCAATAAATTTTTTCATATTTCTAACAATTTTTTTGTAAAGGAAATTTGGTGGAGTGACAATAACAACTGATTAATTTATTATACAAAAATTTACTTTAGCCGCTGTTTCTTTGATTCTCTAATTAAAAAACTAACGATGGTTGCTCTAAGCTTATGTCAGACTCTACGGATTTTTGTGCTTAGCTCTTGTTTACCTATATAGTTACTCGCGGTTGATATGGATTAAAATTCTCGTTGCCACATCGGAACATCCATATCGTAAATGTGGCGTTTATCCAAGATATCTTCAGATTGAAAGGGAACCGGTTTTGAATTAATCTTTTGGGTCTTAGGATCAAGTATTTTTAAAGACGTTAACGCTTGCTTCTGAATATTAGTTAGCCAGATAATCATCCTGCTTCTTTCTCAAAAGTTTTATTCTTATAATTTTATCACACTCGAGGGTTTACGACTACCCTCATAACACATAACAAAGCGAGCAGGAAGGCTAGGAGAAGAATTGAAAGTTAATGAAGTACTTTAGTTTATATTGCACCATGGAAGAAGTTCGCAAAGGAACCGATAACTTGATATCAAATTTTTTGCATTCTCTCAATTCACAGTATTTAATATGCCATTAGTTGATAAACAAACAAATGCAGTTTTCTCGTGTTTTGGAAGATTTCCTCATAGCTGTAAGTAATAGTGCAGTTGTATAATTGTATCCGAACACCAACTGGTGATTGGGTCCGATTAAATAATAACTTGTTGAGAGGTTACAACGACAGACAGGCACCAGACCACCTGCACCAGACTTAGCTTCTCTGCCCTTCTCGGTTAACAAAGAAAAAGTGAGTTAACTGGTTTTGCCAAGTTCTCATTGTGCTCACAATAAGCATCTTAATTTAAGCAGGACTTCAATTCCCTCGAAAATCCGAATTGATTCTTCACGCCACAAATTTCACAATTTCGATCTGTATCCTGCCTTAGCTTGGAAATACGACTACTTAAATCTTTATTGACTCAGTTTGTGTTAGATATGTACTCAAAACTTTGAAAGGACCTGTGAAATATACTGGTTTTTGGCAATTATATGAAGATAAACCTTGTCAGCAATTGGGAACGCTTACGCAGTGGAAAGCATTACATCCTGAAGCATTTCCTTCGATGCGATGATTAAAAAAAATAATATACCGATAATCAAACCGGTGAATGGTGATCAGGAGAAAATATTCATCGTATTAGCCAAAAAAGTATCTGCAAAGGTCAAGTAATGCAATCAAATGTATTTGTGAATTTTCGAGGAACTCTTAACAACATCAACATACAAGACAAGCATTGTAAAAAGGAATGAACCAGTGAATGAAAGGACAGGACTTTCATCCATCCACATTCTTTGTAACAATTGAGTGCCGTATGGAATGAATGTAACCTCAAAATACCAGCTAGGATGAATCTGTCACATGCATGGTCATTGTAGTAATGAGGCATTGAAATGATGCTTTTGCGTATGGCAACCGGTGGGTTAAAATAGGAGACGATTATCCCGACGTTTATCCCAAATAAAATTTACTATGTACGTTAAGACTTCATTTCTCATATGGGAATGAAGTCTTAATGCACAAAAAAAAAGATGACGGATATCCTCAAATTTTCAAAGGGTGTTAATATCGCAGATTTCAAAATTTAATGAGTTCAGAATAATAATTTTAGAGAAAGTGGCCAAGTGCAAGTCGAACACGCACACGAAGGGATCCGTACTGTCGAACATATTCTACTTCTCGCGTAAAATTGAGTTTCAATTCAACCTTTATGTTATATTTATTTATTATTGTTATAAAAGCCATAAGAAATCACACTCTGCGAAATTTCCAAGTGTCTACCTTCTACGGCTCAGAAAATACAGCCCTGTGACTGCCGAACGGACCGCGGAGGCTAAGTTAACTCGAAGTTAACTCAGTGTTAGCTGACTCCGGTATAAAATTAAGCCCGAGTTAACCCATTGACCAGTTTTTCAGTAGAGGGATAAATTTGACTCCATGTTATCGATTTAGTTGTCAAAAAACTATTGATATCTGTCTATTCTGACAGATTAATTGTTACTTGACAAAACAGAAGAATTCAAAAATAAAATGAAAACGGATTAATTCTTTCATAATTTTTACTATTCGTACAATTTCCATAGCAATAAAATGTACTTAATGAACCCGCAAATGTTGACCTACTATTCAATGAAAAATATTTCATGTCCGCTTGGTTTAAAAACCTTTTCCAGGAAGTTTTTTATTGACTGATATAAGAAACCATTCAGCTCAAAGGAAAAATGTTTGCAGGTTTTTTGGCCGAGGCTTAACACCAATTGTTTGACCAATTATCGCAAAAAATGTAAACAAGCATTGTCAACTGCACAAAAGGGAGAACGGTAACATGTGCTCTTTTAAAGCAGTCTCTAATCCTATTTAGGCTGTGGAAATCCCACTATTTTATTGTGACGTAAGATTCCAACATAGTCTTATGTACTTTTCTCTTGCTTAACTATTCTTCGTCAGGATTTTTTAGTGGTCAGTCAGTTAGTTCTGATTTGTGTGCATCATACGAGTATCGTGACATTCTAGTTTTATAACTTTGATCCATGAGAGAATTGAGTGGGAATTGATCTTTGCTAGAGACAGTTGTATCCTTTTAATTGTTTTTTTTTTTAGGAAAATGATGAAGAGGAGTACAAATTTTTCATCGCAAGAAATTGCATTTTTATTGGAAAATGAGTAAAAAAGACGTTATTGAGTGAAAAAAAACCGACCAAACGAATGCCGAAGAAAAGGCAAACGCGTTGGCTGAAATTGTCAATGAAGTTAATTCGAAATACCGAACCAGCAGATCGGTGGAAATGTTCGGACGAAGTATAAGACCCTTAAGAAAACCGCCAAAATCAATTTTGCAGAGGAAAAAAAGAACTTCATTCAATTCCGTAGATCTAAACAAGAGTCTAAATTCAGAACAAAAATATGCATTTTCTTTTTCATCTTTGCCGAAATGTTCACACAAATAGGAATGAAGTCAATTTCTTCGCTTGCTTTTTCAGTATCTATCAAAAAACATCTGTTCATTTAATCCAGAGTTGATTCACCAAATTAGCTGTTTTAACTCGGGGTTAACTCTTTACTGAAAAGCACGTTTACTCGGAAAAACTGGGCATGGGTATCATAGCTCCGTTGGCACCCTTTGGGTACAGAACCCCTAAAAAAACAAAGAAAGAATTTAGCAAAAAAAATCAAAATGAAAGATATGACTAAATTTGGAAATTCCAAATGAACAGACGCGATTTTTCTACGGAGCATGAACATAATTTCCTGAAAAATACAAAACATAAAAAGTACACTCGTGCAGAATAAAAATCAAGAATGCGCATTGAATTAAAGAAAATTTCCCAAGCAAATAAAAACTCCTCAAAACAAAGATTATCCGTATACCCCGCCCCGTCGGGCAAACAACCCTCAACAAATCTCAAATTGCCCAGATAATCAAAACGTCAACCACGCCTCTTATTTTCCTATTTTTGTGTTTTAAACATTTCATGTTTATGATCCCCCAACAATTGTCCTTATCAAATTGTCCTGTGCTCCCTGCCGCATATTATCATAATTCACGTTAGCGTTACACTCAATTTGGAAGCAAGTTTTTATTTCATTTGAAATTTCCTTCAAATGTTGACTTTCCTAATAAAAACTGAACGGAAGACATAAATTAGGCCTGTTCGTGGTGTCACAGGCCAAGTACATCCTGCAAGTGACGTCTCTGTGTCACTGGAAAACCATAGACATCACTCCTAGATGTAATGAATAAATTACTGTTTATTAAAAAAAAAAAAAAACGGAAAAAGAAATCGAGTCGTAAAACCATTGGAAATGGAACCATTTGGTTTTATTGCCTCCTCGCAGTTACACTTAATGAAGGAAATTTCCGGTGAGCGATTTTCGCCAAAGCCCACAACTGGCCTTCGCTTCTCCTATTCCACAAATGAAAGCCATTTGTTACGCTCGTGCAGTGCTCCTGAGTAGGTTATTTATATTTAAATACTTCTCTTCTGACACGATTATGATATCCTTTTGCTTGCTATTAAATTTGCTATTAATTAAGACTTCTGCAAAACATCGATCAATAATTTGCTCATCATTATCCAGGACACAGTCTGCAGATACAAATAAACGCTCGAGGCAGAAGCAAATCCCATTCAATTGACATCGCAATGAGATGGTTGTCATTCGAGCTTATCGCAATCCGACTCCCTCACCATCGACAGGAGCAGTATCGAAGGATGCCTAGATTACTAAACCCTATAATAGCACATCGTCAAGGCTCTTGACGAATCCAATAAAACATTCACAGTCTTGACTGTCTATTGTTTGCACATGAAAATTAACCCAACATATTTACAGGAAGATTCCAGATGTCATGTTACGAGATAAAGGATTCTAGATAACATGTCGGTGTTCTTCGAAACGAAATAGTTTTCGGATTGGTTGTTACGTGACGCACGTGACGCATCGTTAGATAGACTAATGTTGTGGCTGGAATCCTAAAGGGTGTGTTGATGCCAAACTTGTAAGACTATAAGTAGATATCCCCCCAAAACAGAAAACTCTTTAAGAATTTGCAACAAATGAGAATTGAAATTGTTGCACAACGACAAACTTTTGGGCAGTCTTAAAGGCAGGTTATGTGTAGTCGGAAAATGCATTATTGATTTTGCTGTGCAAGTGTTACAACACTGCGGGTAATTATGTTTCCAAGTTGTTCTGTGGTTAACCTATTTCATGTAGGGCGAATGATTTATTGTTTTGGTGATTGGTGTCGGGTGCCAAGTCATACAGAGTTTACAAAGTTTACACTCGTTGTGCCAGAGAAATTGCATTGTGTGCAGAATGTACGTCCTTCTTGTTTGATATGGCTGTGTGCGAATTTGTTCAAAGCCAGCAATATCAATGCCCATTCAATTTCATGACTATGTATGCTGATCCTTGCTCTGGTATCACACAAAAAATATAAAGCATAAAATGTGACAGAAAGCTAGAACGAGTGGGTAAGGTTATATAGGAATCCAATTTGACGAGCGGTTCCAATAAAATGGGATTACGAGTTATCCCCGTATAGCCACTTTTGCGGAAACAAAGCGGCCTCAAAAAACGGACCATAGAACTAGTTTTAAAGTATCCTAACTTAAGGGTAAGGCTTCCCTATATATTTAATTACTTCTAAAACCTTTATGAAAAAGCTTGCAGCAAGGAAAGTTCTAAATGACGGTCAGTAAAACTCTTACGCAGCAGCCACAATCCTGCTCAGAAGTATGTATCTTGAAAATTGTTTTAATGAAACTGTTGCGCATCTGCCAACTAAACATACACTATAGCACTATTGCATTGATGAAGGGAACTGGCCTAACATCAATTATTTATTTAACGGCTAGGTGGCATAGTTCCTCAAACGCCTGCGTTTCAATTTAATCAATTGGAATGTCCTAATCTAGATTTTAAGTCCGGAGCAGTCATCATTTCCACTACAGTGATAATAGCCTGATTCATCAATGAGCGGATGTTCTGAAGTAATAATTCAATCGGCACATTTCATAATTCAATCGGCACATGCTGTAAATTGGTTGTGAAGATGATGACATTAGATAAAACTGACAAGAGAATTCTGACGTAATCTTAAAATAATGAAGAATAAAATACTGCGAATTGAGCGAATGCAAGTTTAATGTCATAGTCAAGCAATTCAAACCAAAAATTCATCTGAGCTTCTTGTCACTACACAATCGTTCAATGATTCTCCTTATCCTTCTCCTAGACTGGAGCACCTTAACAACTTTTGAAAGTAAAGGCAATGATATCGTCATTCGAAAACATTTTCGCTATTGCGAATGGAATATTGTGTAGTTTTCTGTCCAACCAAACCAAACCATGTAGGTGCTCTGCTTTCAAGACGGCATTTTTCTCAATCCATAAAAAAAGTTACAATGTCATTTTCTAAAACTAGAATATAATAAAGCATTTCATGTATGACTTTGATATGTGTTTGAGTTATGATTGTCTCAGCATTTCAATAAATCATTTAAAACAGAGGGTTGATAACGCATTTAAGGTACACAAGGATATTTAATATTTTGATTCCCTTTTTTCAGTCCCTTCTTAAGAGCAATTTCTTGAATACGTTGACAACTGTAACTGAAACACGTTCCAGAATCACATGAAACACTTGTCTTTAATTATATATTTTATCCAATGTCTTTAGTTGAGATAGCAAAACACGAACACGGATGTGACACGCGTTAGGGTGGGAAATTGGAGTTCGCATTAACAGCACTAAATTTTGACGTTCATCAACGAATTCAAAACGAATTTTCACTCAGCTTGAGATGATTTCCTCGCATGAAATTGTTAAATTTCGGAATCATGTATTCACACATATTGACAGTAAGTCTGCATCAAATAATTTTTTAATTATGCGTTCGCTTAAAATCCATATTTTTTAAACTTTTTATTGTCCCATCTGGAACTTCTTTTTCTAATTGAAATAACAAGTTACCAGATATAAAAATGTTACTTTGTCTAGCTTACTCGTTCCCATCAATGTGCGTGTGTGAAATTTAAGAGATAAAATGTTTCATACTCTTAGGAGATGCGGAACCTTTCGTCTGAAAGTCAACACTCACTTGGCTACTTTTTTAACTAATTTAAAGCAATTCATTGCAATTCATCGTCTTCTTTTATTCTTAAAATTGAGTAAAACATGTTTTAAGGGTTCCGTACCTCGAAAGGAAAAAAAACGGAACCCTCATAGTATCATTTTGTTGTCCGTCCGTCTGTCTGTCAATACCCTTTTTTCAGAAACGCGTGAAGGTATCAAGCTGGAATTTATATCAAATACTCAGGTCTACTGTCCCTTGGAGCTGTGATGAAATCAAACTTCTTAGCCAACGCAATCCAAAGAAACAACCGTTTATGCCGCAAATTTTTTTCAACTCGCAAAGGAATCAAAACCTACAGGGTACTTCCCTTGGAAGCAACGTCTTATAGCACAGATAAAGGAAAAATTGCGAAAACCGTACATTTTTAGTTACATCATAAAATAAAAAAATAAAAAATATTTTTAATAATTTTAAACTTACTACCTCTTTCCTAATGAACGCGTAGAAATACTGACGTTTATTATACCTTTAAGCTGTAATAAAATCAAACTTCTTTGTCAACGCAATATAAGCCGCATATTTTCAAGCTCGCAATTACTTGCAAGGGAATCAAAACCTAAAGGGTGCTAGCAGTCGACCATTCTTTAAATTTGGAATGAAGCAATCCTTTTTTTTTTGTTTTATAGATTCTCATGATGGGTGAACTTTTACTTATATACCTACAGGTTTGTACGGAACCCTCGGTGCGCGAGTCCGACTCGCACTTGGCCGGTTTTTTTTTGTATACGGTCCCAGTTTAATTTTAACTTTAAATTATTTTTTTGTTTAAGCCATATATGTACATATTCCGTGGTTCCGAAGATATATTTCTGTGACAGACGGTATGGAACCCTAAAAAAATCAACGTGATTGTATAAACTGCACTTTGCTTCCTCTTTCATATTCCGATACAAAAATTTTTTAAGTAAAATTAGAGTAAAATAAAATAAATTAATATTATATAATTATCTAATGGACATGTCTCCGCGATACTTATTAACTTCCCATCAGGAAGTTCTTGTTTCGTATTAAGATCCTACTCAGTGTTATAACTTCAAACCTGTTAGGAACAAGTGAAAATTCGCGTAAGCATATTGCCAAATTAACCCTATTAACTGTCACGATAGAACTTTCCGCGTATACTCATTTAGGTCATGTAAACCTACCAATTAAGTGTATTACACGCAACAGCCACTTGGATCCTCATTCACGCAAAAACGCCAAAAACAAAAAAAACTCCCTCATTGCGGAACTGTGCACGAAATACTTTTAAAGAAAAATAAACACCTTAAACTCGGCGCGTAACACTTTCCAGCAGATAGTAAAGTTTATATCCTAATTTGGTTGCGGCTCACTGACTTAGTGGCTCAATTTTATTCGAAATTAAATTTCCAACTTCGCAGAGCGAGTGAGTCATATTCACTATTATTTTTGTTGGCGGGTTGTTTCGCATTAAGTTTTACAAAAATAATCCCATAAAATTGTGCACATCCTCCCTTTGAAAAACCGCCAGCGGCGGCGTAACGAAGAAATCCAATTACTTTTTTTTTTCACTGGTCCTTTTGTGAAGGGTTAATCCTTCGATACAACTAGTGAGTGTACACGATGTGTCACAACGTTTGTAAACACCATCATCGCACGTTAGCGGATGTAAGCACACATACGGAATGAAGTTTTCTCATCCACGGGAATAAGGACGCAGGACGTAGAGCAGCAAACACAAATAAAGTCTCAAAGTGGTAAGTGGACCCGTTTCAGTACCTTAATCCGCGTACCGACGAGCATGTTCGGAACGAGTTAACTACTCAATTGTTCAAACAGTTGGAAAATGCAATGGAACAAGCAAGTACGAGACACCATCAAGCGAATTCATCTAAAATGCTGGTTAGCTTGGGTAATTAAATAATGCCATTGGAGTGTATTGAGTTTCTTTGGTTGTGTATATTCGACTTGAATTAGTTGAAGTAAACCAAGCAAGGATGTCACTTGTTGTGTTTTATTCGACTTGAGAGTTGGAATTGTTCTTAATTTTTTTGGTGGAAAACATAAAGATTTTGCATTTTCATGAAGATAAGAATATGATGGGAGACCTTTTAGGGTTCCGTACCTAAAGGGTGCCAACGGAAATAATGAAAACGTATTTTTTACAATCGCCTAAAAGTATGCAATGATCGCGTTTCATGGAGCAATCGACGATTGATAATGTTATCATGCGACATGACGACTGACTTTGATTTTCTGAACACTATCCGACATATAAAGTTAAAAAATATTCGTAAATTGAAAACATTCGATTTTTGAATGCAAACGAAAATCACACATTTCTGCAAAGTACCAGATTGATTGATGTACGAGGGGTGATCGAAAAGTAATCTTTCAAAATTGGACCCTCACTTTGGGAAAAAGTATATAACAGGAAAAAGGAGAAAAACATTGATGAAATGGAAGTCATCAAGTATCTATGCTTAAAAAATTGTCAATCAAGGAGATACAAGCCGACTTAATAGAAATTTTATGCGAACTTCTCTTCCGTATTCTGCAGTTGCAAGCCGATGCAAAGAGCTTAAACCCGATGTTTTACCAACCGAAAACGATGATCGTGAAGAACGAGCAACACCGCTCATAGTGTAACAAAAAATCAGAGATCCCATGTGTCATCATAACGAAGTTTACCTAAACATGGACTTGATTCGTTGGTTTCCCAGCAAAAGAAAAAACAAAAGCTTCTGAGTCGAAAGTTCTTCGCAAAGGGAATTTTAAGGTTGTGCCCATGAACTTATATTATCTGAAAAATGAAGTTTGAATGTCGTTTACCAAGTCAACAACGCACTGATCTCGAATTACTCGAACATTTACCCCCTTTTCCATATTTGTCCCACGGCGCCTTCTATCATTTCGTCAAAGTTAAGGACGGGTGAGATATTTGAAGACTGAAGTAGAAGTTCATTCAGTGAAGCTAAGATTCTCATTTTAAGTCAAAACAAACTCCCTGTTTGACCGAAGCAAAGTGGTTATTAAGACTTGCAAGATTAACGTTCAAACAAATTGCATGCGTGTCCAGTTCTAAAACTAAAAACAAAAAAAACACGGCTATCTCCTTTCTAAATCTACATGCTGTTAAATCAAACTTTCTTCCTTAGAAATAGGTCAAAGTTCCCCACGACGATGCACCCTGGTGATTCTAATAAAAAATCGCACAAATGCAATAAAAAACTTTAGTATCACCATTAAACCTATAGCATCTGGCAGCGCACTTTTCACTGTCAATGCAGTGCTTGGATATGCGAGTTCATGGAGACACTTCCCCTTGTTGCACTTCACTCACTCTCAAAATGGATACTCTTTAAAAGGACAAGAAATAAAACAACGTACACGTATGATGTGGAAACCTTGTCTCTTTCGTAGTTTTATCATTTAAAGTTTGAGTTGATTGTGCAAATGGAAAAAGTGGCAATAAAAGTGGGAATATAAAATTGGAAAACAGAAAAGATTTATGGCACACCAATTTCTGAACTCTACTTGAAAGGGGAAAATGATATTTTTCTATGAAATATTTAGAGTGCATCTAAGCCATCACATGAATATGGAGTATATTTTTAAAGGTGAGAGTACTTTTTCGTGGTCATTAAAGTCATGGTTAGGTCCTTCGTAAAGTTTACGGGACTGGAACGAAATTAAAAAATAATGTTTTTATCAAATGCGAAAAGAAAGAAAATTTTGATTCATACTTTGCCAAATCTTGGAGTGGCAATGACCTAAGTTATTTTCTTGACAATTCATTCTTCTACGATGACAAAGGATTGCAAATATACTGCCACTACGCATGAAATGAAAACTTTAATATCGATCGAAGATCTGCTGACGATCATCGAATCACTAAAGAATAAGATCAGGAGCCATCGACATAGCCATACCACTGGCTTTGGCACCTCCCTCTTATCCGGTAAAAATGCCATGTCGTAATTGAATATTTGCGCTTGGTTTGTTTGTGTATACTACGACTAAAAACTAGTTAAAAAACATTTTTAGTAAACACAAAATTAAGTTTGTGAAAAACGCGTCAAAAAATCATGAAATTTTTATGACTAATAAGATGATTTTTTTGTTTTCTAATTTAATATATTTGGATTGTCTATAATACGACTAAAAACAAGTTTAGAAGCGTGAAAAAACGCTGTTAAAAATCTTGGAATCCATGAAAATTTTCCATCAAAAAAGAGGATTTTTAACTTCCACACAGAAAGTTCTTGCAATCGGTCCGATTTTCGAAGTTCAAAATTTTTACATTTCTCCACGTTTCGAGGTCCAAGTAGTCGGATTCCATTTTTTTTAGAAAGATATCCGTGTCTGCGTGTACGTACGTACCTTTTTTGCGGATTTTTTTCAGCAAGCGTAACTCGAGAACAAATCAAGCTATCGAACCTATCTTAGCTTCGTTCGAAGCGTGTGTGCATAGTGAAGAGCTGAAAAGCCTTTGGTTGAATTTGACAGGGGGTTTATATTTTATGACGAAAGAACTGTCAAAAAAGGGACAAATTCACTTCTTCAATTAAAATCAAAATAGTTTTCCAAGTTCAAAATTAATGAAATTTATAGTTTTCAACTTTTTTATCAGATAAAAAAAATGCATAAATATCTATATTGCCGTTCATAAGTTTCCGGACAAATTCATTTAAAGTTTTGTTCAGTTTTAATTCCACAAATTTAATCAACATTATGTTATGTTTCAACAACTAAGACTAAATTATGTTAGTTTTGAACTATAAAGACTAATTTAAAGACGTAAACTGAGCCCATTTCATATTTTGATGTTCCGCTTTCTCTATTTCTTGATCCACGTTTCAACGGCAGTGCTTGGAAAATCATTTCAGATATGTGAGTCCTATGAATCTTTTTCATTTTTCATGAGTCCGAATGATTTCTACAATAAACGAAAATCTAGAGGTCTTTCAAGAAAATCACATAGAGATAAACAATCTCACGAAATCGACATGGAAATAACTAACGTAATCTCCAAAGAAAACTGTACTGAATGGAATCATTTTGGAGTCATCTTTTTACTGCTGAACATTTCTCTAGCTCGGAAGGCAGAGATGGTGGAAATTTCTCGACTCAAACTATGTTTTTTTTTAACTTAAACGACACAAAGATAATCACGCTTGAAAAAGTGCATCGTACAAAGTAGTAAAAAATATTTCGAAAATACATTGGATAAGGAGTTGATATAGTATAAGCGATCTTTCACAATGTTTATATTGAAACAAAAATTTAAATTCTTCCATCAAAATCCAAATTCACAAATTTAACATTTTCTCATTTGAAAACGACTTTCTAAATTTTCTTTTACTAGAATAGTAATAATTTGTAAGTGACGTTTCAGTGTTAGCTCAGATTAATTTTAACTTACTTCTGGCTCTCTGTCCCTAACAAGTTTAAACACTTTATTGGTGAAGTTGAAAAACAACTTCAAACACGAACTCAACTTCCAATGTAAAAGTTGTTGTAATATAACTCCAAATTTGCCACATAGTAGAGTTCTATGCTCTTAAAGCGATGCCTGTGTGCCACTATGTGCCTATAGAAGACTGACTAAAAATTTGGGTCGTTGGTCCTATATTTTTTCTAACTCGATTGGTTATAAGTTGGACATTTTGGTGACAGACAAAACAATTTCAGTAACAATCTGATTGCACAACTACCATTCTTTTGGCAAACAAAACTCCCGCACAAAGCTAAAGTACTGCCGTCACTGAGAAAATAAGTATTAAATGGAATTGTTTCTTGTTTTCTCTTGACCTGAACAATAAATGCAATCGGCCGTAAGTTTGAACGAACTAGTTGTAAAACAATTATGTAAATACGAGAAATATCCTGTAATTGCTATGTGTGACAAATTTTCAAGTGTTCTAATTGGATGCCTTTATCTCGTGCACAACATTCTCAAGCTGGGCCAATGGTTGCAGGGTCTCTGCATACCTCAAAGCGAAGTCTGCAAAGTTCAAAATGGAAACATCACAGTAGCCTTGCAGTCAATGTTAAGGACAAGGAAGAACCCCTTGTTTGGACTGTATTACGGCATCGAAGGCTGTAAAATTCCGCTCGTAGGAAGCCTGAACCATTTGATGAAGACGACGCAGGCCAACAGAGTCTACCCGATAGCAATACACCACATATGTAAGCTTAAATCTAATAAAGCCACTTTGGCTGTTGAACTTTTCAAGGCGGCGGCAATGAAACAATAAAGCATCAAAGATGAATGGAATCTCAGTATTGTTTGCCCAATCTTGAAGAAAGGAGACCATCTAAGCTGTGCCAATTATATAGGTATCAATCTTTTATCATATTATTTGGACGTTTGAAACCGTTCGTCAACAACCTGATAGGTCCATATCAATGTGGCTTTCTACCAGAAAAGTCCACCATAGACTAAATATTAACATACAGGCAGACCTTGGAAAAAACGCACGCACCACTTTTTCATCAATTTCAAGGTTGGTTTTGGTTTCAATTTCGTCCAGCGTTCAGCGCCGAGATGTATGAAGCCATGTCTAGGCTTGCCATCCCATCCGAGCTCGTTCTTTTATGCAAGATGACGATGGAGAACTCAAGCTGTTCCATTAAGGTCGGCAAAGACGTCACCAACCCATTTGATGTTACACAAAGTTTTAGGCAAGGTGAGCACGTTGTACTTGAAACAATTGTGCAAAAGTCCCGTGTAAACACTAGACTCACAAAAGCCGAAGAAATTGATATAATTAGGGAACGTAGCTTGATGTCAACAGTGCGTTTATAACAGAATGTTAAAATAGACAGCTATAACTTTAAGATAGATAGGGACTTTACTTGCTTAGGCTTCGCTGCAAATAGTAACACCTTTCTCGAAGAACTTAAGTGTCGCTCTATTTGATCTCTATCATTCCCGTCCCCGTATGGTGCAGAAGCGTGGACACTTTCAAAAGCGGATGAAGGCGACTTCGATAATTTCGAGAGGAAAGTGTGAAATGAAAAATTAATATTAAAATGATTCAAAGCTGAGAAAAATATGTATTTTATTTTTTTGATTGCAATGCATTTTTCAAGGGAATGAATGATGTGTTCATATCGCAAAGGGAATTTGAAGGTGGCGGTGGCAAATAAAATAGCACCTACATTTTCTTTATCTTGAGATGGGAAGTTCATGGTATGGGCAACCCTACTCGCACCCAAATCAATTTTTTTTTATTTACTATTCAAATATTTTTGGAGTGTTTATATTTAGACATAAAACTAGTAAAAAAGTGTTTTCCTAAACAATTGGAAAAACTTGGTCTGAAAATTATGGCACGAAATTTTAACGACTAAAATGATGAGTTTTAATTTCCTATTTTAACGGTTTTGATTGCTTATGTTTTGCAATAAAACTACAAGGTTAAATAGCATTTTTATAAATACAATCAGATCACTAAAAGTAAAATTCTAGTTTTTGTAAAGACTGTTCTAAAAAGCATGGACTATAGCCCACGAAAATTAAGCGACGAAAAATTAGATTTTCGATTTTCTATTTGTTTATGTTTGGATTGTTTATATACAAACTTTCTCACTGCGATTGCGTGCCTGGGTTTTCTTCTCCCACTTTTTTTAACAGTGCAAGCTGTAGTACAAATACGAACATCGCAAATGTTCCAAAATTTCGTACCGCCGCATATCGTAATTTCTTTTCTATTTCTTCATTCCGTTTATTTAATAAGCTTCCAAAGTCGGTGAGGATAATATCAGTGCATGGATTGCATATAACATTGGTAAAACATTGGCTTTTCACACAGTCATCGACTATCTTCCGAGCCGACAACATCGATCTCCGATTGTTTTTTTTCTCTGCTCTCTTAAAGTTGGTGATTTTTCATTTTCCCTCCCACTTCCATCTCAAAGAATTTTTCTACTTAATTTCTCGTGTCGCGCAAGTGATTGTTAAAAAACCCAGTGCGAACATTTAGTCTTTTTTTTTTGATATGGCCTCAGGGCCACATATGCCTTCGGGCAACAGGTTCAGTATACTTGACCAACCCTCTGTTTCCCCAAAACGAAAAAAGAAAAAATCCGCATTTTCTCCAATAGACCTAATTTCATCTCTCCCAAATAATTCGTGCAACACCGATCCTAAATTTATACTCCTTTCCACTTTAGACCCCAATAAACCTCTTTCCTCCTTCAGCATTTTCCTCATAAAAAAAGCAATAGACGGAATTAGCACCTCGTACGAATCTATCTCGCAACTCCGTGACGGCAATCTTCTGATCCTCGTCAAATCTCAAAAAATCGCCGACCTGTTCATATCAAAAAAAACACTTTCAAACATCTGTCCAATTTCCGTTACCCTCCACTCCACTCTTAATTCTTCCAAAGGTACAGTCTACGCGCCTTGTCTTATCAATGTCACAGAAGAGGAAATTTTGTCTGAAATGCAAGACCAAGGAGTCACTCACGTTTATAAATTTAGAAAAACTTTCAACGAAGAGTCACGTGCTACTGGTCTAGTTCTCTTCACATTTAACCGCTTCCGTCCTCCCACCTCCGTCAATATAGGATGGTACAACCTCCAAGTTCAGGAATATTTCCCAAACCCGATGCGTTGTAAGAACTGCCAACTCCTCGGTCATACTGCGAAAAGGTGCACTCGCAACAGAACTTGCGTAACCTGTAATTTACCCCCCCACCCTGATGCAAATTGCACACGCACATCTTGTGCAAATTGTTCTGAAGAGCATGCTGCCTCCTACAAACATTGTAAGAGATTCATGCAAGATAAAGAAATTTTAAAAATCAAAACCGTTAAAAAGTGCACTCTTGCAGAAGCAAAAAAAATATATAATGACCAAAATCCCATCCCATTCTCTTCTATTGCATACTCTTCCGCCGTTAAAGGTAATTCGCAGATCGCCAGCGCAACCACCTCAATAAACCCTACACTCTCTTCACAACACTCTTCTCCAAATCCCGAATCATCAGTGCCCAAATTTAATAATATCCAAAAACTTAATACAATTACAACAAATAACTCGTTCTCTAAACCTCTCCCAACTATACTCACAAAATCAAATCCTAAGCCAAAATCAAATACATCTTCTATACCATCTCCACACCCAATAACAACAACAACTCCATCAAGTACCTCCGCAACCAACGTAGAAAGTCTCTCTTCAAGCTCAAACAACTCCCCCACACTCTCCCACCAGAATCTCTCTGAATCTCACCCAACACCAAACGTAGCCCACTCTAAACAATCCACTAACACATATGAAAAACACTCAATCTCCATTAACAACTCTAAATCTCTTCAAAGCAACTCACTCCAATTGAACACTACCACCCAAAAGTTAACCGACAATTATTACGAAAATATTGACGATGACGACATCTAATAATAATTTCTGCCAATCTGCCAATCCAACTCTGGATCAGCAGCGCCAATCTTTTCCTACCGATAATTTATTATTCTCTGACTTTTCACAGTATATTACTGATTATACTCGCAAAAAGTCTCGTCCGCCCAAAAAATCGATCCTTAAAGTTCTGCAATGGAACCTTAATGGATACCTTAACAATTACCACGAGCTTGAGCTTCTTATCAAGGAGCTCGAACCTAAAATAATTTCACTGCAAGAAACACATCTTATTGCCGAAGCAAAACCCAAAACACCTAAGCAGTTCCAAGCTTACTTTCACAATTTCGACAATAATACGACTGCTAAGCAAGGCATTGGTCTGCTGATTCATAGCTCCATTCCACACAGGGTAATTGAAGTAAATTCCAACATCTCAGTATTAGCAATTGAAATTCAACTTCAAATTAAATTGACGATCGTTTCAATATACATTCACCCAAAACATCCCTTTTCGAGCAATGATTTAGAAAACATTTTCAATTTGGTCAGCAAACCAGTGTTATTAACAGGAGATTTTAATTCTTGGAGTCCCCTCTGGGGTTCGCCTTCCCTTAATGCAAGAGGTAAAATAATAGAAAGTTTCCTTATAAGCACAGACTTAGCCTTGTTGAACGACGGCAGCCCTACTCACTTTTCAACCCACAAAACATTTACACACGTTGACCTCTCCTTTATCTCCCCTCAATTGTTGCCTTTGACCTCTTGGAAGAGAAACACCTTTCTTCATGGTAGCGATCACTTCCCAATTATTACCACAATAAACTTAGGTCCTCGACATATTTACGCTAAGACCCCCTCAAAATTCAACACAGAACGTGCCGACTGGCGTAAGTTTCAATGCACTTCAAACGAATTCCTCAAAACCCACACCCAATCCCTTAACATCAATAAGGAAGCAGCGGTCATAAGTAAGTGCATAATATCAGCCGCCAACATAGCAATCCCACAAACCAAAAACACCTTTCACAAAAAAATCGTCCCTTGGTGGAACCCCGACCTCAACAATTTACGTAACAATAAGCACAACCTTTGGAAAATTTATAAAAAACACCCCAATGAAACGAGCTTAATAAACTTCCGAAAAGCAAATGCTCTCTTTCGCAGAGAGGTAAAATTGGCCAAGGTCGAAAGCTTCAAAAAATTTACAGAGGGCCTTAACCCCAAAACCCCCAGTAAAAAGATATGGTCCGACATAAAGGCCCTCACTGGCAACTACAAACCATATTCCATCAAGGTAATAATGACTCCATCCGCACCGGCCACAGACTCTGACAAAATTGCCGATCTTTTTGCCAAAAGTTGGTCCTCTTATTCCTGCAACTCAAATTTCTCCCCCTCATTCCGTAAATTCAAACGCTTAGCAATAAATAACACTTACTCCCCATTATATCTTAGTCCATCTGCCAATTCAATAGAAAGTCCCATTAATACAATAGAGTTTGAGTGCTGCCTGTACTCAGTCAAAGGTAAAACCCCAGGTTTCGACCGGGTCTCTTACCCAATGCTTCGTAATGCTCCTCCAGTGGTAAAACAAAACCTTATTACACTCTTCAATAATATATTGAACACTGGTGTGATCCCACAGTCATGGAAAACGGCAACTTTAATTCCTATTCGAAAAAAAAATCAAAACCCTGTTGAAACAAACAGCTACAGACCTATATCTCTTCTATCTTGCACGAGTAAATTATTAGAAAAAATTGTTTCGAAGAGACTACTTTGGTTCATAGAGAAAAATAATTTCATCGCCCTCAATCAAGTCGCTTTTAAACATGGCCGTGGTGCAATAGACTCATTACTTCATATCGACGAGTTCATCTCAACAGCAATATCTTCCAAAAATCATGTTTCCATCTTATCCATTGATTTTGAGAAAGCCTTCGACCGTATAGGCATCCACGTTGTCCTAAACAAACTTATAAAATGGAAAATTGGACCAAAGATATTCGCTTTTGTCAAATCCTTCTTAACAAACCGGAAATTCAGAGTTAAAGTAAATAACACATATTCAGACATCTACAACCTGAATAATGGTATACCACAGGGATCACCCCTTTCAGTCGTTATTTTTATAATAGCCTACAATGACATCTGCGATTTAATCATGCAATCGAAAAACATTGACCACACTCTATATGCAGACGATCTCTACTTACTTTCAAAGTGCAAAGACAATTCTCGCACAGAAGCATACCTCACAGAAATCCTTCAACGAATTGATTCTTGGTGTTCCGAATCTGGCGCTCAGATTTCTTTGACTAAAAGTAAGATCTTGCATATTTGTAGAAAGTTTACATGTCCTTGTCCTGTTATTAACATTAATAATACCACAATTTCTTCTGTAAATAAGTTAAGTATTCTTGGGATTGTATTCGACTGTAAGTTTAGTTTTAAGGAACATTGTTTAGCTTTAAGAATTAATTTGGCTACCAGGCTGAACATTATTAGATTCTTAGCTTCAAAAAATAGTATGATTCACACCAACTCCTTGATAAGTGTTACGAAATCCATCATGTTAGGCAAAATTGATTATGGTCTTCTTATTTATGGTAAATGTGCGAAATCTAACATTCAACCCGTTCACTCATCATATCACGCCGCAGTCAGAGCTAGTCTTAAAGCATTTAAAACTAGCCCAATAAAAAATATCCTCGCGGAGGGAGGCTTTTCATCAATCGACGAAAGAAGGGAATTTCTTACATCAAGGCTTGTGGGTAAAATATATGATTCCTATGCCTCTCCAATTCTTCTCGACTCAATTAAAATCTTAAAACGAGCTAAAACACCAAAAAAAACATCAGCCCTGTATATAGCTCTTATGTTTGCGAGAAAAATTGGCCTTGAACCGAAAATAAAAAAAAGGGAGGTTGAGAATTATCCACCTTGGCTATTCGCACGCGAATCCCTCAATACGGAACTCGCACGTTTTAAAAAAGACTCTACCCCGTACGAGATATATCTGCAACATTTTCATGAGCTACTGAATCCATTTTTTGAAAACAACTGGACTATATTTTTCACCGATGGTTCAAAGAGCGAGGAAGGCACTGGTTTCGCAATTGTTGACTCCAACAATAATACTATTTCCGCAGAAAAACTTCCGTCATATTTTTCAGTCTTCTCTGCAGAAGCCCTAGCAGTTTTGAAAGCCACTCAAATTGCTTTTAAATCAAAGCAAAACACAATTATATGCACGGACAGTCTGTCAACTTTAGCTGCAATCGAAAATATAAACAACCGGTCATCCTTCATAAGTCAAATTAGAGACAACGTCATCAAACTTGGTCAACGACTTAAGATTATTTGGGTGCCTAGTCACATCGGTGTTAGGGGCAATGATCACGCAGATCGAGAAGCCAAAGCAATCTCAAAGAACAGCAGCCAAGAGATCTCCCTATATCATCCACCTAAACAAGACATCATCAAACTCGCAAACTCCTACTTCCACAGTCAAAAGATACTGGATTGGTCTCAATACCTACATCACTACTCGTCCATCAATAAAAACCGTAGTCCTGCTGTCTATCCCACCTCTACTACTGCAACTATGAATAAATGCTTTACCAGATTGAGAATTGGACACACCCAGCTCACCCACAGTCACCTGCTCAACAAAGACCCTCCCCTCATATGCCACCTCTGCCAACTAAACCTCCAGCTCACCATTAGTCATTTAACTACAGATTGCCCGAAAATCAACGAGATTTGCAAAAAACTTTACAATAACAATTTAAAAACTCTCCTTTTGGTTCCTTCCGAACAAAACATAAAAAATGTTTTCAAAATTTTACAAATATTTAACCTATGTGATAGTATCTAAGTTTTTATCAATTGTAAAACCTATGCGTGGGCGATCGCAGGTATGCAGAACTTTTGTTCCTCCTTCCTTCGGCCGCCTCTGCAGAAGGGATTCCAATTAAAATATCTTTTAACGAAACAAAAAAACAAAAAAAAATCAATTTCTCAATCAGCTAAAAGCCCTGGTAGCTACTAGCTTTTAAGTATTGTTTTGTACATTTATGTATAATTTAATAAATAATAATAAATAAAATAATAATAATAACATTGGCTTTTCAATCTTAATTATACTGAATTAGAATATATTCTTTTTGACAATCTGGTTTAATATAAATAACGTACAATAAGAGTTAATTCGCAACACCTTACAGCTTTTCACTTTTCTTAAAAATGGAGTAATGCACTTGTTAATTCAATTGTATTGTATATATTGAATATTTTTGTATCAACTTCATTAATTCTTCTCATGTTATTTGTTTTTTCTTACTCCACCTAACTTGTCTCATTATCTTGTTTTAACAGGGTCACCCCACCAATTTTGAATTTTGAATTTTTTGTAGCCCATTGAAGTGGCATTCATCATTATATTTATTACATTATGTATTAAAATACCGAATGCCATTAAACTTTTCTTATGCTATATTATTATATTTATTCTGAAAAGTGTTTCTGTATGAGTTGTGAACTTTTTATGAACTTGTAAGAAATAAAAATAAATCTTAATCTCTAAATCTAAATATTTCGACATAAAACTAATTAAATAGAGTTTTGGTAAACATACGAAGTTATCTTTAAATAAAAAGTGGGGTTGTGAAATGAGTGTTTTTCATACAAGCTGTGCAACCGAAAAAGCTGGGCGTTAGGCGTTTGATTGAAGAAAAAGTCAATCTATTGTGGAAAATAAAAAACAACCTTTGGCCTTCGAGAAATTGCTACTCGTAGGCTAACTAAAGCAATTTTCACTGTACCGGTGATACTATCGATTGCAAGTAATGCACAAAA
Source organism: Orthonevra nobilis (assembly GCA_963555765.1). Lineage (NCBI taxonomy): Eukaryota > Metazoa > Arthropoda > Insecta > Diptera > Syrphidae > Orthonevra > Orthonevra nobilis. Next base: position 59,301,763 of record OY743224.1, read on the forward strand.
TATCCGCAGAAGCTGCATCTTCTAACTGTCACTCTAGACAGAAACGTCTTCACATACCACAGTATAGTTAAACCAAGAAATAATGCTGGAGAAGTTCTCGAAACCAGCAACTGGCTCACGAGCTAGTTGGTAAAAGTAAGCGTCTCTGAGTAAGTATATCTGATTGCAGGGACTCATTATAGACCTCATGTTCTCTAATAAGGAATGAGAAGTTTACTCGTAACTCTTCCTTCTTAGACCCCATTTAAACGAATGTTGATATTTCTCTATGTTAATATTTTTTTTGTACCAATGGGGAAGTGCATGATGATAAAAATATCGTGGTTTTGAAAGGATCAGCCCAAGCAAAGCAAATAGCTGATTGAAATCTTAATCTCCTATTTTTCTCATCACAAAAGAAGGTCTTGTTAAATGTTAAAAGTAAATTTTAATTTCCTTAAAGCAGGATATTCGAACTCTTGTGTCTTCATCTTTAAACCATTATTATTCCTACTCTTAGATAGATGGCAACAATTTTTAATCCCACATTATAGCATGGAAACTCGCTCACACACAAGTTGATTTGATCTTTTGACTGACTGCCAGAGAACGTCATCGACTTGGATAAAACCTTATTATCTAACAAATGTACGTCCTCCCACATCCTTTGGTCCGCCTTACTACTTGCCGACACGAAAGTTTTCATACGTTTCATGGCTTTACTTATAGATGCTTAGAGCATGTCGCTGTTTATATGAGTATGTTTCTTAACAAGCATTTATCGACCAAGGAGGATGTTATTCAAGTTGAAGAAGTGTTTCGAGGTTTTCAGCTCCTCCCAAGCTATTTCCACAAAGGACTTCAGATTTCATTGGTTTTGCCTTATTCCGTTTGACTTTTGTATCTGCCAACAATCTATACATACACATACACATACACACCTACTTACATGCATTTGTTGCTTTAAAGCTCTGAAAATTTCCTCGGGTTACCTTCGACTTCTACTTGTAAATCTGTGAGGTGATCTATGGCCATTTATGAGTATAGCAATAAGTCACGTGGCAATCTATCCGCTGCTGCCACTTAAACTACTTTATGGAGTGTCCTGAAAGAGATTCCCACTTTCGAGGCAACCAAGAAGAAGTTTTGATATATGGAATTTTTTTTTTCGTGTGCGGATATGGATGGATAAAACCAAATGGATGGTTGCACGATGATGCAGTCCGAAGAGCGGATGGATAAAGTTTAAATCAATCATTTTTAAAGTGTATCCATGCGATAAAGTTTTTTTTTACATTTTCTCGCTCAAAACTTGTGTAATCAATCAAAAATTGTCTATAGAGCATATGTGCAATGGATAAGATATAGTTGGAAAATTTTAATGTCAAAGTCATGCCAATAATGAGATGGGCATGAATTTTAAAACCGGCAAGTTTGCTCGTTATGAGCTGTTCTCTTGATGAGTTAGAAAGTTCAGCCATCTCTAAAGGAAAAGGAATAAAGAGTTACTACACTTTTGTAGAGGGTAAAGCTAATGTATTGTCAGATTCATTGCCATTCTGAAAACTGAATTTTGTACTCCAACACTTTTTTATGTACGCTTAACAAAGCCAGCTAAAACGGCTACAGAATAATTATGATTTTCATTTAGTGATAACCCAAAATTCCCTTAAGAAACGAATGTAATGCCACTAATGGACTCATAAGCACAAATTCACATGCGACGAAACTGTTTCGTGGAAAAAACACATTGTGACTTTTAATACCAGCAAAACATGCGCTCAGTTTGTATGAAAATATATCATCAATTTACTTCGTGAATTAAGCCTCGTTTGTGTGGTAAAATTTGGCACATTAAGTACTAACGTGCTGATGGCTGAAGAACTTGTTTGGTTTGGGTTTAAATGATTTTAAAAGCTGGAAAGGTTTCTGTCATATGAAATTTCACGTTCCGCAAATCTTCTTGGAACGTGATTACCTGGTGGTCTGTACGGCACGTAGCGTCATTCCATTTAAGGATGGAATTATTAAATGAATTTAATATTAGACTTCCAAATTCAATTCTGGCGGAAAAGATCTACTCTGCGGATTTGAAGTTTTAAGCGCAAGTGGAAATATGGTTAAGTTTTTTTTTAACATCATTTCTTGATTGGTGTCCTTAAAAGTTATCACAGCAGACTTTTGCTACCCAAAGTACCACGATTGAATATCATACTTATTACTTAAAGATTAATAATCAAGCCATATAGACGGACGAGCTAAAATTTGCAACTTTTGAAGAAAAAAAGCTTTTGGTTTCCTTTGGAAGAAGAGATGCTTCCTTGATGAGTTGTCCTTCCAGTGGTGCTTCCATAATGGTCTGGGAAGATTTTGCCCCACTTTTGTTACAGACCTCAACCGTATATTGATGGAATAATGAATAATAATAATAATAATAATAATAATAATAATGTTTAAACAAATTTTAGAAGATTGCACCTTACCATCGGGCTTGCATGAATTAAGAAAAATAAAAAGCTTGTCCATTCACCCGACCTTAACTCAATAGAAAAAAGAAACCTTGAAAGACAAACTTCTTTCAAGTTGTCTAGAGATTAAAAACATTGGCAACTGTTAAGAAACTTATCAAAATAATGCCTAGGTTGATGTCCAAATTGGCACAAATTTTGGGGTAGATTTGTCGTCGAAATAGGGCGACAGACTAAATTGTACTATTTATATTTATTTTGATTATTAAAAAGATGAAAACAATGAGCTGTATGCGAATTTGTTTTGACTGAATGTATCCTCAAGAAACTAATGATCGGCAGTCTCTTAGACATTCTTTTTAATGCAATCAAATCGGATCCATCAAGACATTTGTGATTAAAATGTCGAAAAAAAATATAGTTTAATATTTTGTTTGCCAGAAATTTTGAACAATTTTCCACTCGGATTGTGTATATGGGTACACAAAAAGAAACTCAACGGCGACGCCGCGCCTTCTTGTTGAAACCACAAGACTTCCTCATCCATATCTTCGATTTGTGGTCAAACTATTTGGTTAAAGCGATGAGAATCGGCACTGGCGATTACACCTTTCTCATAAGACTAGAAGTTTATACCCTTGACACCAAATTGCACGCCATATCCTGACTTTTTGTGGATGCAATGGTCGTTCGACAGTTACAGGCCACTTTCCTCTTCCCCAAGTGCGATAGCTTTGGTTGTACGTAACCATCGCGTGAAAAATGGGCCTCATAGACGAAGAAAATGTTGTGTAAATCCAAACTCTGATGCTCATAAACACAATCGCCGTAGGTAATATGCCCAAATGTTGTATTAGTCTTTAAATAGACATCTTAAATAGACGTTTGAGAGATGGATAGGACGTAAGATACATGTAACAGAGCGAGTCAGAGATCGGAATCACTATATTGGACGAAGTTCTCACATCCAAATTGAAAAATGGCCAACCATGGGATGGAGACGTTCGACCAGTAACCGCACTACATGTATTCGAAATGAAAATTGAGAGTAACATGATAACAACCTCATCCAAATTTGAATTTGGAAGCCGGCATTCATGTTAAGTTATTTATTAATAAATTGAAATGAAGATTTTATAGCCAGATCCAGTGTTCTTGGATTTCAAGCGAACCTTCAAAACTATCGAGTAAGGAATTCTTATTTTGAAACTAAAGCAACACAATATTCGTGGCGTAGTTGCTATCGTAGAAGAATTCAAAGGACATCCGTGAATGGCAACAAGGACAGATAATTGAAACTAATGATGCCTTTATATACCTAATTGGTAAAAATATCGAAGCGATAACTCAACACTTACAACAAGATTTAGATATCATAAGAAAATGGTTCCAGGCTAATAAACAAAAGTCGAATGTACAAAAAACGAACTCCATGATATTTAAAATGCAGGTTCAATTTCAATTTAATCAAACAATATAATTTTGACCACTAAAGAAATAGTCTCTTAACGTACTACGGAAGATTGAGGGCAATAAAAGTGTTTGGGAAGATTAAGCGATAGCGAGAGACTTTCCGCATTACGTCTCTAACAATAGACTATTGGATGCTTCCGGAGTGTCTAGGATTGACAACTTTTTTCTAGACCTTGTGAGGAACCATTTCGCGCGGTCAGCAGACGTTATTGAGAACGAACTGATTTCCGGGTTGTTTTATCCAAACCCGAGGTGTTTTAGAAACCGTATGGTGAATGGTAATTTACCACCAGAAGCATTCTTGTATTAAGATGCATACGGCTACATTTCAGATCTTTCAAACGTGCCTTTAATCTACCATTTCGCTAGAAGGGCTACAAACAAGCGACTTCTCTATAAACCTACTCACTTGAGGGATAGAAATGCTAACTTGAGATACTGTGTAGATGTACCGGAGAGGGATAAAAATAATACTGCGAGGTCTAATAGAAAAAAGTACTATTGGCTCGAATGGATCGAGGCTAATGCTTAGGTTAAGGTATAATAAGTTAGGTTAGGTATATTCTAGTTTTAGGTTTATCTAAAGACTATAGTGAAATAGTCGTGATCGTTTGCTTCCAACAACAACCAATTGCGACCTTTTACATAAATAAATTCGAATGAGCTTAGCAGCCTTCTCACTAAAATAAAATGATAGACTTTGTCGAAGGTCATTGAAAAAACGAAGAGGCACAGCATTTATCGAAATCCTATCTGATGTCGTCTAGGACTTTGACCATAGCAGACGATCAACTGTGATTTTTCCTTTACCCAAACTGAAAGTGGCTCAAAAAATAATTTTCAGTAAGGTGCTTCTGGATTTGTGACACTGACACTTTCTCCAAAACCTTAGATATACAAGGCAGGATACTGATCGGTATGCAGTCAGTTGCATCTGCGGCATTATGCTTTTTTGGAAAAGGTATTTATAACTTTATTACATTTTCAATGCTGAGGAAAGGTGAATTTTGCTATCAGGAATTTGAAATATGTGTTAGGTGGCCCAATAAATGCGACAAAAGTAGTTTAAAGAAACGAAGCACGGGGCAAAAAAATGGACACATCGCTGAAAAAAGAGAGTAAGCTAAAAAATGTGGATGTCCCTAAATTTTTGTGGCAATCGAAATGGGACTTGATTCTACGTCTAAAGGTGTGAACGAGTTAAATGAGTCACAAGCTAATAGATATAATGAAAAGGTATTTTATTTGTTAAGGAACAGGAACCATCACATTCTTTTATGGATGGACGGGCGGAAGAACAGCAGAGCCTTATTATCAGGTTCTTAGTAAAGGGGCACTTTTTTGGAATGGATACTCATAAATGAATCTGTTTTCTCGACTTAATATTATTAGATTTCACTAAACGAATCCTTTGTCAAATTTGATTAGTAGTTCATGCTTGTTAAGTTCCGCAAAATCCATATTGGCCACAGGAACTAAATATTTTCCCAAGCAAACTGCATGAACAGTGAATATGGAGGATTATCTTTAATCAATCTGAATATATCCCTGTTTTTCTTTATTCTTGATTTAATACACACTGCCATTCAAAAGGTCCATTTCTACATGAAAACTTAATTCAAAAAATAACTAGCTTTATTATCGACATAAAGACGTTATTGGAATTTTCGTCCATTCGCAAAAGGATATTTGGTTTTCTATTTAATAGAAGCATGAATGGGAACGTCACATGGATTCAACCATTTCATTACAGATTCGACTCGTTGATCCACCGAAATTGCTAAAATAACAAAATATATTCAATGGGTTCCATCGTGGAATAAATTTTGGATTCAATGAAGCCTTAACTTGATATTTGCGAAACGCCAATTCAGTTTGTTGCTTAATCGATTTTTTTGGTTTGCCATGAAAGGGAAATGTTCACAGGACATCAACTGGCTATTGAACTGTATTTTTGCAAACAAATTTATTGACAGAATGAAATTGATATCCAGTAAGAGTAAAATTCTAATTATTGTTTAGATTTATAGAAAAAATGATTATGAAGGGTGGTGTGAAGCTTATCACCTTTTGCTTATATCACCAACCAGAAGTATACAGAGGCACTTGGTCAACGTGAAGTAAACAGCGCTTGAGGATAAAAACAGCAAAAAAAGCAGCAGTCTATTTCACACTACTTATAAATAAATTGTTTTGACTTGAAAATGGGCTTCATAAACGTTCACACATTCGAGACTAAACATTGTCGCAGCAACTATGAAGAAAACTATACAGCAGCGAATAAAATCAAAGGTGGTGGTGGTTCCGTATTATATAAGCGAAAGCCTCTGGTTACCATCATCTTGAGAGGAAGCATTGCAACAAAGGAATACTTGAGCTTTAAAAATAATTTAATTTGCTTATTTTCGAAGGATTTACTTCCCTTGTTATGTGCTTTGCACAAAGCGAGCAGAAAGAGATGGAGAATTTGCTGTTTACTTATTTGAATTCGCTCAATTCACAATATTTTATTCGTCATTAGTTGACAACTGCAAGTTCGATTTCGAGTGTTTTGAAACATTGAGTCATCACTAAGCAGTCAGTCAGGCCGTCAAACCGACGCAAATTTGGGATTTGGTATTTGGCTAGACCAGTTTCTATATTTCAACAAAAATGTAGATGCTGCTCTCACCAGAGCCAAAATCGCTTTGCCCAAACAAAGAGACTGTTTTATATCCAGCAACTCGATGCCATGGTAAAAGTAATCTTCTACATGGCCATCATCTGGCCTATGCTCCGTGGATGCCCCGTGTGGTTCAACGTCGGAGCAAGCTTGATGGAAAGGATTCGGTTAAAACTCCATGTTCTATCCCAACGAGGTCCTATATAACAGAGCAAACAAAAAAATGAGAGCAGACAGTTTTCTAATAAAGCTGACACGAAATCACGTTGTAAGAGCAATGAACTCTGCTTACATACAGATCTTCGGTGCCTACTTCCCCAATGAGAGATTTAGCAGTTTTATCCCCACAGAGGCTCTACCTAGATTCAATAGGTCTCATCCAGGATAGATTAGCGGTACCGCTTATCTTCCACATTGCCCGAAGAGCTGTGGATAAGCAGCTTAACTGTGAGCGAGACGTTGCAAATAGTTCCACGGAGCGTCTACGGTTTAGTAGGGCGGTTTCTGACCGCGATCTAGAAGAAGCTGAGCGGCAGCGCCGACATTTTTGGTGGCTTAAAAATGAAATGGAAGGAACTTCTTCGTCAATTCCTTCTTACGTTGAGTAGCCCTTGCAGGCAAAGTTGGCCGACTTCGATGCACACGTTTTTCGCATGGGTTGGCTTACATTAATTAATTAAGGTCCTTTAGGTTAAGTTTTTATGTAATAAAAACAAAATAAAAAAATTTATGTATACATGTGCTAAAAGGGGATGTTAACATATTCGTATATGTGTGTATATGTTAACATACTATATGTGTCTCTCCCTGTTTTGCGTGTTTATTTCATTTTTATACTTAGATAAAGTTAAGTTATTTAAGTTAGAGTAAAGTTATTTTAAAGTAGGTGTTATAAACGTCCTTAAAACTAAGTTTTTTAAGCTTAATTTTCTTAGTTTTAAGTTGTTTTCAATGGAAAAATTAAACACCCGTCAGGTTAAGTCGAAAGACACTGAATAAGCAGTAGGTTTAACTTAGAGAGCCCGCATAGAGACAGTAAGTTAGTTGAGAACATATAAATATTTCAGGCTAGTTTTAAGCAATTTTGTCTAGTATATAAGTTACATGGTAATAAAGTCAATAAAATTCACGGAAAATTAAAACGACGCGAATTTAAAACTAATAGACGACACTACGTCATAACACATTATGTACGCTGGTTGACTACTCCGGTATTTTGTTCCCGAAGGTTGAACGCGTCAGTGACACTTGTTCAAGTTTCTAATTGGATGAGTGTTTCTTAAGTTAAGAACTACTGCAAGTGCATTCGGGTGCATCAATTTATATCAACGTAAATATGAAAGGGTTTGAGCTATACAATCAAACCAAATTTTGTACTGTCCGGAAAACAAAACCAATCGTTAAAGTCAGCTTTGGCTCAATTCAACATATAAACTTTTTTTGCTGATACCTGACCACTCATTAGAGTCTTCTCGGTTTACTTTTTCGTTTAATTTCATTTTAATTTTTTCATTCTCTAAAATTATATTCACCGAATATTGGACACTTTCTCTTTTCACATACAGTACTTTTTTTCTTATGTTCAGTACTTTGAAATAATATTTTCTAAAAAATCCAAAAGAAATAAAAAAAAACACTAATTCAGATTAGAATAACCTTATCACAATTGTGCAGTGAAACAAACCGAATATGACGACGCGACGCTTCACGCAATGCAACTAAATATTTTCAATGCCTTGAGGTCTGGGATCAGTTCTTTTTTATTTTAGATTAGAACTGAGTAGCACGTTCTTGCTCTTAACCTACTTTGTTTTTGCCAACTTTTGAAACGGCGACAACATCAAATTCAATGCAGATTTACAAAACTGAAGTGTTCATACTGGGCGCGTCGCAAGCGATATGTAAAAAGCACTGCAAAAACGCGAGTGTACAAGTGAATTATAGAAAATGGAGCAGATTTTTCGAAATATGTAATTACATGATTCTTGTTCATAAAAATCATTTCAATTTTATAAAAAGTTGTACAATAAACGCACTGGTGATCAAAAGATCAGTGATATAACATACACTACAAATAACAAGGATGATGCTATAATATTTGAGGCTGACTTTCACGACATTTTTAACGGGAGCACAGCTTCTCCTTTAGAAGGTATGAATTTTCCCACAAGGAATACATTTAATTAAATGGCTATTTGGGAAAGTCGTTTAGAGTTTACCGAAACCAAATAATGAAACACTGCTGTAAGATGGTGTAAAAAGTTGTGCCACTTGGATGAGGCCATTTAAAAAATCTTATGAAATACGGAAAACAGGAACAAAGTGTTAAAATTAGGTTTTCAAATATTCATTTTTTATGTTTTCTTCTATTAATAATAAGTACGGCCAAATTTTTGTGGCCTTATATTCTATAAGACGCATCACGAATAGCTTCGATTACGTGTTCTTCTCTCCAAATAAAGGGGTAGACAATTGAACTTTTCGAAAACGACTTGTCGAAACGTTTTCGATGATGTTTATGTAGCGCGAACATTGTGGCAATGCAAAAGTTCCACATTTGCTGAGTGAATCCAGCTTCTGGCAAACCTGAAAATGTAGATGGGGTGTTATGTTATTGCAGAGGTTCAAAAATATTCTTCATCGAAGCACTCCAATTCGAGTTGATACCTCCTCACGCCGAGCCATCTGATTCTGTTTTATGCCGATTTGGATATCTCCTGTTCTAAAATCATGGTAATAAAAATTGAAACTATAAGTCCCGTCAAGACATTTTTTTTTTCATCCGAGCAGACTAAGCGCTCCAAGCTACAAGTTCTCTTGCGAAATTCATTCGAAGCTCCTCATGTACCGGGGAATGCGCAAGTCTTACTTATGTACATATATTCATATTCTTTCCTATTTCTCTGCCTGGTAGAGCCAAATCCTTGAAAGCGTCTTTTAACATTTTTCTGCCGCTGACAACACCTTTTTGAAATTTCAAATTGAAAGAATGGATAAGCTCTCAAAATTTTCTTAAACATTTTAAGTATTTGTTTGAAAAATTCCTTCGACGTAAAACACCTCATCCAATTGTCGATTTTTTTTATAAACTCCTCTTTAGTGGTTCATAATTTGATTTTGAAAAATTCAAATTTACCTTCCTTATTAGCCCTTACATTTTATAACTTTTTTAAAGAAAATACGTGTCTACCTACAGCTGGTAAATGTTTCCGGGTAAAAAAGTCAACAGAAGGAAAAACATCAAATGTTTAAAAAAAAATCCTCAGAACTCTCTTCTTACTTTTTCGACCGCTATTCATGTTTTTAAGCCTCACTACACGAATGTGAAACGATCTCCAAAACTGGATAGTTTCTTTACAATTTAGAGGAGTTGAAAAACAGTATGCATCTGAACAATGAAACGTATTGATTGGTTTAGGTTTAGTTAAGGCGTTGGCGTCCTATAGAAGAGCTACAAAAATTGATGCAAAAACTTTTTTTTTTCAGTCGGCACTACTTTGACTGTATTGCACTCCTCTATTGTTAGTACTGTTGCATTAGAACTCAATATTTCAATTGAAATAGAAAATAAAGCACATGTGGTGTTGGAGTCCTTCTATCACAAATAGATACTCTGCTTTCAGTAACAAAAAATACTTAGAAATGAACATAGCCTCAGTCATATTGAGAAGAATCCAACAAAGCGTCACTGTTTCAGTTTTTCATGCACTTGAGAGCATCTAGTTTTCTTTTTTAACAAAAATTTTACACACATCCTTGCAAGCTATTTTTTTCTTTTCAAAGGAAAACTGAAAAAAAACCAACACAATATGAGAAGTAGTAGTTTTTGATGCTTTTGAATAAAGTAGTTTTCACTTTGAATAGAAAGCAATGCTTTTTTTTGTTTATAGATTTCTCTCCAGGAAAAGCGGCATTTGCGTGGTGTGTAAAAGTTATAGTTGTACGTTAGCACTTCGTCAGAAGATGAAACAAAAACAAACTCTTTGAGTCTTCAATGTGACTCCTGCAATGGAGCCGTAATACAAGAGATGCCTTTTATCCAAGAAATAATACTTGCAGTGAAGTAACATTCGAGTGTTTAGTGTAAACGTTCAAATATTAAGCCATATTCAAAAATAAGTTTTAACTATTCCAATTTGCAAGATATGCAATAATATTGAAACATAAAATAGCTAAATCGTCGTGGAAAAATTCCCTTAGGCTTTTAAAAAGGTTTCCAGGGACTGCTGCAGTGTGACCGTTTTCTTAAAAAAATTTGGTCCGATTATGTAGCTAGGTGAAACGCTTATCGTACTTTTACTGGAGCTGCGAGCAGTTCCGTCTCATGATTAAAATGACTCCATATTCGACAATTTTGTTTGTTAACATTCCCATTTAAGTCGAAATGTATTCGTCCGACCTAGAAATTGAATTAAACATGGAAAGTCTGCGGTTTGGTTGTTATTTGAACCTAAAAAACAAAAAAAATCAAATTGTCTGTAATGACTCTCTGCTGATACCCACTTGAGCAGATTCCATATTGCTTGTAGAAACAGTGGTGGGGACCTGCAGGGCAGTATCTACAGCAGCAATCGTTTTTGTGTCCGAACTTTAAGTTTCCTTTCGTCAAAAGAGTCAGCCTCAGAATGATACATCAATCAGGAAGAGTGTCTCCACTAGTTTGAAAAGCGCTAATCGATAAGAGTAGGTGTTGAACTATTATCTAGTTTTCGAATCCCGTTAATTTGCCATTGGAATCAAATTAAGAGCGTTAACACTGGAGTGGTCGACTAGTGGCAGAAGTCTGATCAAGTCGATGATCTTGCTGTGCAGTGATTTGTAAATCGGTCGATGGAATTCTATGTTCGTGTTGCCAATTGAAACCAACAAAATTTGTCAAAGGCCAAAGGACTTGACATTTAAACATTGTTTCTCTCGCTTGAATATTTCTATGTATTTATGCCAAAAATAGATTGACTTCATCATCAATCATATTGATGTGACATTTCAACATTTTCCCACAATGTTTGATTTGGAAAAGAATCAGTTTAAATATGTCTTTAAAAGCACGTAAATACCTTTAGTTTGAAGTCGTGCTTCCATCCAGTTTTGTTTGCAGATTTTGATAGTTTATTTCACGCGGATTAAGATATGCCTAGATTGCTTATACTAAGAAAAAATTTGCCAGTAATTATTGTAGAAAATCTAAGATGTGCTTGTGCGACTATGTTTATGACCTTGTCGGTAAAGACCTCTACGATGTTATTTCTTGCTAAGGAATCTAGTTACTCATTCTTTGGGGTTATGATCTTACCCGCCGAGCCTTAAGATATTTGGATTTCGTCAACAAAATCTGTGCACAGTTTTGAAAGATAATGATCCGAATAATATCAAGCTTTGTATAAAAGACTATTTCGGGATGAATTTGGCAGAAAGGTTCGTAAAACAGTCCCCAACATCAACAGATGAGTTTTTTGAGATCTTTCTTCAAGTAATCTTGAAGTCAATAACATAAGAAATCATAAAGAAGTTGATCGATTGTTGTCTAAATCTACGGAAAAATTGGTGCAAGTAAAGGTGGCTTTTCGACGTCTTAATTTGATAACACGTGAAATTTCTAAAAGATTGAATGCTGCTCAACAAACTATGGCATGGAATTTGAAAAAAAATCATGAGACCGGGACTGCCAGCAGAAAGTAAGGCTCAGGGAGGCCAAATTGACGACCCCCGATTCAAACCGTTAGCGTCGGTTCAAGACTTCGGCGGATCTTAAAAGTAATGTGTCGAGCTACAGGAAAAATGATTTCGTCAAGCGCAGGGTAGAAAAGACTCGTGAAAGCTGGACTTAGAGCACTGAAGCCAGTACTGAAGTCGGATTTTCATATAAGAGTCAGAGAAAAACGATTGCTCTGTGCTCGGGAGCATCTAAATGGGACATGTGGAGCAATTTTATCTTTTCTTGCGTGTAGAGATGGTGTGCCCCCCAAAACTGCAAGTGTGATGAGCTGAAGAAGCGTCTCTGGCGGTGAAACGATTAAAACCGCATAAGAAAACAAAACTTCATTAAAAATTTGTATGTGGCTACAAATTTGACAAAATTCTTCAACATGCTTTGCTGTGTCGCCTTTTAAGATGTATTTTTTCTTTGCTCAATTCATGGAAATAACAGCTGTATCCATCAGGTTCGTCTAAATCAATTTTGTTTTCATCAGAAAAGACGACGAAATGCTACAATCGATTCCACCTGATGTGACTTGTTGCTAAATCGAGCTGCTGGCTTTTACATGCCGCGTTCAATGGTGGTTTTTCTTCTTTTTTGCATGGAGAATATGGCTGGCCTCTGCATCACGCGTTAAACAGTCGAACTCCGAACTCCGAACTGTAACTCCGGTTTCTGCCATAACTTAACTTACGGAAAGCCTTGAATTTGAAGCAACTCTCAGTATCGCCCGCCTTTCCAGGCATGTTTTTGCTTTGATGTTTCTTCCTTACTTTTCTGGGTGCTAAATAAATCTTGTTCCCGGTAAGTTTGGACTTGGCCTATATTCTCTCCTTGGTTAATGTCTTACCTTAAGTTGCGGATTATATGAAGTTATTTCTTATGCTCCACACATGCTTTTATTTGATTTTAAGCATGGAAACAGGTAGATTGAGCTACTGTTCGTAATCGAGTAAGACAAAAAAAAAACAGATATATTTTATAGCCTCTTTGGGAAAATCGTCATAACAGTTGCATTTATCACCTCAAAATATTTTTTTTAAATATAAGCATAATATATCCATCACTTTTTGTGCAATTCTTTTTCCAGAGTAGCGGAGGACTTAAAAAATATTTAAACAAAAGAATTGTTCGTAATCAAGTATTCTTTTTCTTATCCTTCCACTTGCTCTTTGTGAACATATTCGTGGGAGGTGTCACAAATGTCGCCCGCATCTGCTTCTTCAGGGCGAAAAAATAATGTTTTAGCGCAGCATTTCATAACAAAAGTGAAAAATGAGTCCTCATAAAAAACACTTAATATGTTTTTGATGGATGAGACCAGAAACCTTTCCCGCCTTTGAGTTATCATTAGCGAAAAAAAGTATTTTAAAATTATATAGAAGAGAGTGCCTACGGTTTATTTGAAAATATGTTTTCCCAAAACTGATTACGTATTTGTTTTACTAGAATGTTATAATTGAAATTCGAATCATGCATGAACCGAATTTAAGGAGTAATTATGATTAATAATTAATAATAATTTAACTTACCGAGTATTTAATTAAAACAACGTTCCTGGAAAAAGAGAAAAACATTAAGGTCAAAATAACTTTTGTATTCACTAGAAAATGTATTTTTCAATCATATTAAATATTATTTTAATTAAACTTTCGGTAATCAAATCCCACGAAACACGTGGTGGAATAATGTAATTAAATGATTTAGTGTTCCTGACCACAAACCAAGCAATCAATTTTGAAAAGATACTCAGAAACTGATTAACAGCACATCAACTTCATCCTGGTAAAAAAAAGTTCATTAAAGAATTTGTGTGAATCAATGACGTGGACTAAAAACTGTTGAGTTTTGTACTTTTATGGGACAGATGTTTGATAAATAATTACATATTTTTGTTTCCCAAAATTAATTTTAAATTTAAAGAAGAATGTGATGTGTGTTGTTCGTCACACACGCATGGTGGCTTCATCAGAAGTAAAGTATGAATAAAAGAAAATTCATAGCATTCAAAAGAAATGATTAGAATGAATCCAGATTCATTAATATTTTGTGCCTTTGAAAGGCACTGAAAGTCCCAAAGCTTCAGTTGACTTATTAACATTATTAAAAAAAAAAACAAGGGTCAAAAGAAAGTCACTTCTCCTGTTAGCGTCCGATCCTCATTTACACTGTGTATTATCAGGATCTTGTTGTTGTGAAAATTCAGCTACTTTTTGTGTTCTATATTTTCATCTTTGCATATACTCTAAATTGGCAAAGAGAACATGCAGCGGAAAGATATCTTTGTACTGTGTTTGCTCCTTAAGGATCCGTACCTCAGAAAAAAAAATCGGAACACTCTTAGGGTCATTCCGTTCTAGGTTGTTCGCTTTTAAATTGACTCAGTAAAAGATACGGTTGCTTATGCCGAATATTTTGACGATGCGGGCAAAATACTCTACAATCGATTACCATGATTTACGAATCGAAGATTTACATACCTACAAGTTTGTACGGAACCTTCATTGCGCGTGTCCGATTCGCACTTGGCCGATTTTTTTTTTATGCGGCATCAGGTAAGTACATGCAAATTCTGTACAGTTTATCTTCAAGGTTTGAAAGCGTATAAAGACCAATATTTTCGTTCTGTTCAAGTAATCTTTAAAATTATTAATCATAATCATAGTATAATCTCAGAGTTTGTTTTCCTTGTATTGAAAATATAAAAATAATAAATAAAAATTCTTTTCAAATGAGATCTGATACAACAATTCACACCTAAACAGAGTAGATTACTTTCTCATAAAGCTCATTCGAAGGCACATTACAGGGGAAACAATTTCGATCACAACTTCATATTCTTAGCCTTCAAAACAAATGTGATTTTCCCTGGTGAGTGCAGACATGTGAATATAATTAAGACATCTCACACGGTTCCGAAGATGGTCTCCGTTTCAGCATCAGTAGTTTTGGTGGGTCTTATCAGTAATTCAATATTTAATTCTCGCGTACAAAATGAATCAATTTACTCTTAAATACAACCAAAATGCACGCATTATAAAAGACTATCGGACGCTATTCACCTTGCCTGCGAAACGAAAAAATATATACTCTTTGTCTGATACCCTGATTTTTTGAAATTGGATAAGTCGTTTTGAAGATAACCTACTATATACAGACGTTACCTCTTCATAATTTAAAAGAATTAATTTGGCTTCCGTTAATGACAGATTCGAAGAAGATGTTATTTTATCTTTATTTTAAGGCATCTACAGGTACACCACCTTTGTTCAACTCACTGAAGAATGAAAGTCAGTTGACCATGCTTGCGCGTCTGGGTTTGGATGACCAATTTTAACACAATTTTTTTTTCAACGATGAAGCTCATTTCGAATGACGATTCATCCACAAAAAGTCAATGTGCTTTGTGGAATTTGGTCTGGTAAAGAAAGATGTAACCCTCATCTTCGATTCTCATCGCCATGACTAAATGTTGAGCGATTTTTTGGCCTCAAATTGAAGTTCTGGATAAAGAAGACGTGTGGTTTCCATTAGGCGGTACCGCATCTCACACAACACGACCTTTGTCTTCATTGCAAGAAAAATTTCCCGGACAAGTTATTTTGCCTTTTAGTGATGTAACCTGGCCACCGCGATCGCGTGGAAATGACGTTATTTGTATTCGAATATTCAGTAATTAAAATGGTTTGGAAATCTGAAATTTGGCCTTATATAAATTTGTTCTCAATTATGAAATATGAAAACTCTTCGAACTTTCGAAAGATCTGATAATACCAAAGCAATTATTGATTTTGAGCTGGTTTAAAAAAGGATTACATTGACATTTAAAAAATTAGTTTTGAAAGACACGTTTGACTAAATGGTTGGAAATCAGGAATCAAAGGATTATTGAATGCTGCATTGCATTTTAAATATGTCAAGCGGACATTCTTTCAGTTAAATATTTAAAAAAACTAAATTTCCTATTTAATTTAACTTGGAGTTTATCAATACGGATATAATGTTTCAAAAACATGATTATCTTAATCGTTTTCACAGAAAATTTTGTGTTTGAGTGCATTTTGGTTCAAATATTTCACTAAAAAGTCAAACTGTGTAAGATCCAATGCACGAGGTGCCCACAGCATGTACCCGCCTTGCTGAAATATTAATTGAGAAATTCAGTTGCTCCAGTGAAACTCTTGTTGTGTATGGAGCAGTCTCGTCTTCTGTTTAAATGACCAAAGGATAGAATTGCTGTTGCTCTAACTGAAACTCATCCACCATTCGATTATATACGTCACTAACTTCCACGTGTTGGTTAAAAAAATTAAAAGCCAAAATATCTCGGGCGGAAATTCCTCCCTACAATTTTTAATTTTTGGATCAGTTTTTGATGGCATTATCAGAGCAACATGAATGGAAATGTGCTCAGCCAGTAAAGAGTATGTTTATAAGAGTGTGTGTTGTTCGAATTCTTGCTAAAATTTCTTGTAAATAGATGAAAAATTGTTGCATATTTTCTTTTAAAATAACGTGGACTGTTTATTTCTTCTTCCAGAACAGCCAATCCCTTCTTTATTTATTTGCGCGGCCCACCATACGAGTATGTTCTGGCGTTGCTAGTTTCGGATAATTTTCGTTCACAACGGTCAACGGTCACTTTCTTGAAAATGCATATTTGTGGATCACTTACAATTTATTGTAAAAAATATGCAACTGCCGTAAAACTCTTTGCATAGGCTGACTACATGAAGCAATTTCCCCAAAAGTCATTCGCAACGCTTACCACAATCCGAACAGGAAGTAGTCTTTCTGCACGTGAAAGATCACCAACAGCCTCTTGATGCTCAAAACGCTGAACCAATTTCGAAGATCAAAGGAGGCACGATATGGTCTTTGAGCTTAAATAATCGACTCTTGTCCTCGTTTCCCAAGTTGTACCAACATAATTATGTAAAAAAAAAATATTTATTTAAACAAAAATCTAGTTCAAATATTTAACAATTTCGCTAGTTTTGCGCCACCCTGTATATGCCAACCATATGAAAATCATTTGGTATTTTTATTATCTCTTTTGTTTTTGCTTGCCAGTTTAACCTTCTCCATTAATTAATGGGCTTCTGGAATCAGACTTTTTATTTATTTTTGTTATTTTTATTACTTGAAAACTGTTGATGTGGGTTTGCAAATTAATCTGGCTTCCTTTCTCCGAACCAACCATTTGCAGTTATAAAGCCTTTTTTGATTGGCAGGAGTCCATTAAGCCAGGGTAAATAAAGGTTGTGTTTTATTTTTATATGCAGGAAAAGTATTAAGAAGTCGAAAGATTAAATTTCAACCCGTTTTTGTTCTTGACTTTATGAGGAAAGAATATTTGTGTATATCTGCTATCCTGCATTGTAAAAATGCACTTAGATGAATTTTTTACATTTAATTTCTTTAATTTTTATATTTAAGATGGGTTCTACTTTACACGTTCATTACATCCGGGAACGAAAGATCCAATTTGCATCTCTATACGAGGTTTCTTAACGAGCCATAAGTGCTCGCTTAGCTTTCTCGATAGCCAGAACTGTTCTCTTGGGTATGAAGAAATTTATCCCTCAAAGGGTGAAAAGATTTGAGCCAAACTTGAGCTGAAAAGAAGCGATCAAGTTTGGAATTTATTCTTGGATTCTTAAGCCTTTCTTTCATAGTTTGGGCTGGGTTTTAACAACAACTCGTTAAAGGAATCTCAAAAAAAAGTACAAACAACTCGAAAATTGTTCGGGTTGTTGCAATTCTTCTTGCAAAATGTATCCAGGAGAAAAAACCTAAGACAAGCAGTGCTAGAATGTTCCTAGAGAAGTCAGAATTGTTGGCCATTCCCAAAAATTAAATATGTTCGGTCAATACCGTTTAAAGTGGCATTCCACCTGTCAATTCTATGGATAAAGCAAATCTAGTCGCGGCCCATTTTGCCGCTTATTCAACACATGTTTTGTCTTTTCCTGTACTTAAGAGCTTTCGATATTCCAATTTTTATACTCGTACAGTAGCAAGAGTGTCAGAATATCCCTTTGTTTATAAACCATTGGTCCAGAAGTTACTCCTATAGCTCTTCTGAAGAGCATTTGTGTTGCCGCTCATCAAAAAAAGACCCTAGCCTGAGAATGATCTTACTCAGTGGATTGGATACGTGTCAAATCTGCAATTCCCCACATAATTCCTGATGTGCCCCAAGGCTCCAATTTATCCCCCACACTCTTTTAAGTCTTTATGAATTCACTGCTGATGGCAGTACACTCAGCTTTGTTCACAAATTTACACCTCTCAGCCTCAGATACTAAACTCATTTAATTTCGATACAAACAGCAGATTATAAAGAGGCTCTCTGAATGCTGTCAACTGTCACTTGTCACAGCAAAGGCACTTGCTGCCTTTTCAATAACAAACGAAAACGAAACTAGACGTCTTGGTTTCCTGAAACGTTGCAATAAATAAATAACTTCCAGCAAAGACTATCCTAAGACTAGCCTGCTCGACAGAGCTCAAAATTGAGCGATAAAACTCATAGCAGATAAAACAGACGCAAAGTCTCAATATTTTCTAGCTATTTTTACGTGAGAACAAATATTTTTTAATTTTCGATTCAATTTAAACTGCTCCTTTTAGATAAACTTAATAATTTTATTCAATACAAGGCGTTTCTGCCTAGGCTTCGTGTAAGTTTAAGGAATCAACAAGGATTACTCGCCGCCCCGTGACACCAAGGCGAACTGATTGTCAAAAAATGGGTTACAGAATTAATTTTAAACACATTTTTTAGTCGTATTTCAATAATTTGTGTATTAGCCTTAATAAAGTATATAGAGATATGTCTTTGTGGACATTTCTGTGCAACTTCTCCAGCTCTAGACTTTTCTACAGAAAGCAATTAACTTTTCCTTAGCGTTAAGGCAGCGTTCGTAAAAAACGACCGCTTTTTCAAAAACTATACTCGAATAATCGCTCGCCACGAATGACCCTTTTATTTCAATAGGATCATTTATAGCCTGTGTCCATTCCAAGGGTCCATTGCAATTATTGGTAGATGAATTCTTGAAATTGAGCAGGTCGATGGAAGTTGGAAGAAAAAAAAAGCATTCGCTTGACCGTTTTTTAGTTCCATAATTGTTCACCAGGAAATGGGATAATTTAAAGTCTATGTTCATTTTGAAGGTCCATTGGAAAAATTGGTAAAAGAATTTTTGAAATCGGATGGTTAGTTTTGAATCATACCTCATACATGAAAACTTACAAACATTACCGCTTTATATTTAATATTCGTAAAGAAACATTTAATACAATCGTAGATTCCTTCTACAGGAATCTGCGTCTGATCGCTACGAGCGCGAAGGAGAGAAGAAGAATCGATAACATGGATGCGAATGTAGTTGAACATATATGAGGATACGTTAATGGAAAAAATTATGGTGAACGGGTTAGTTTGTATGTTATTAATAAATTCAAAATTTATTAATAGGGTTTACAAATAAATAAAATGTTGTGAAGTCACATATTCTCATATGTGCATGGTGATACCTAAAAGCAAAGCTTGTTTAAATTCACGGCTTTGCTGCTTTTCTGAACACAGCACAGTGAATCCAGTGATGCATGGAAACACTTGGCTACTGCAGCTCAAGTTGACACACCATTAATTCCACAAATAACACAGGAACACACAAAAAACACCAGTTCCCATGTATTCCAATTTTCATGTCAACCCGGACTTAAATTGTCAATATCTTGTACAAACGAAGCTATTTGAAATAATCTGTACTCTCAACCGGGCACCAGGTGATGAACCTTTTCCAGAACCGAAAAAATAAAAAAAACTTCAATGACAATCGTGAAGGACGACATGGCATCCGATTCGGGTGAATCGAAATTGGAAACACAAAAAAAAAAAACACGTTCATCAGAACCCACAGACTTTCTGGTCTATTTTATTTAACGACCAGCATTTGCAACCATATTTGGATGTGAACTCAAGTCCAGACGTATTTACGGCATAAACACACAAACATA
This sequence comes from Orthonevra nobilis, assembly GCA_963555765.1. NCBI lineage: Eukaryota > Metazoa > Arthropoda > Insecta > Diptera > Syrphidae > Orthonevra > Orthonevra nobilis. The sequence goes on from OY743224.1 coordinate 59,322,074, forward strand.
AATCCAATGGCTCTGCTCGATATCCTTGATATGGATGGTTGGTTTTTTTTTTTGCAATATTTTATGACACCTTGGCAAATAAAACGTGCAGTCGTGTCTATGCTTGGCAATTGAAGCTTTGTCAGAAAGGTCGTTTTCAAAATGACAATGGTTTTGAGTGGCAAGGCATTCTATTCGTTCGTTCATCATCGAAAGCAGACGGCATGAAGTGATTTCTAGGTATCAAGGACCTTAACTTGAGATAGAATCTGATTTAGCTTTGATTGCAATGGACGAATTCGATAGTGTTTAGAGAACCAATCGTAAAAGTCTTTTGTGAGCTTAGTCTTGCAAATTAACTCTGAATGTCTGGAAAATGAAATGAAATATTTTCAAGGCATTTCTAATCGCCTTTGTTGGAGACAAAGCAATACGATTATATACACAAGCATACAAACAGAGCGACGGACAACTGAAATTTAAATATTTCTTCATCAAAAAGTTCAATGTGAAGGTTATGTTTATTTTTGGACTGTCAGCAATTTAGGTTGATTTTTGACAAGCATTTTGCGCTAATTGAGAAAGAAGCTTAGAATGGTCGACATTCTTCTGTCTTCTGTAAGTTGATTTTTATTTTTCAATTAAAAGCAAAAACAGGAATGCGTTAAAATATCGTTGTTTCGAAAAGCAAGCATTTAGTTGTTGTTAATAAATAGAGCTAAAATATTAAGAGCGATAAAGTATAGTTATAAATCTAAGGACGTGAAACACCCTATTTTTTTTTCTTGCTGTTTGAGTTAAACACGCTCTTATTTTAATTTAATTAAGTTCTCTTTTGTTAACAACAAATAATTTTTTTTTTTATTTATGATGTTAAACTACTAGTTAACCCATTTATTCCCATGGTTGCGTTAACGCAACATTGAAAATTTTTTTTTTTTTTGAACTAAAAATTTAAAATTTTTGATGCACTTTCGATTCTATTGCATTAAAGAACATTTAAACCTTCATCTTATTTTATTTTGTATGTGTAAAAGCTCTTGGAGTTTTGATTACATCTAAAATAAAATTGACAAATTTTCAAGAAAAAAACTGCATTGTTTATAAATTCCTTAAATAATATTATTTATCCAATTTTTTATAGTCCGAATGACGTTTCGTATAAAATATACTGCAAATGACAGTGATTTGAAAAAAAGAATAAACATTTACTCTCCGTTAGTTCTTTTATTTGGCTTTGAATAGTAATGTTGCGAAAACGCAACATTGGGAGAAACGACGAAACTTTAGTAGGCGCTGAAAAATATTCCCGTTTGAAATTGTTATGTCAACAGAAGGTATTTACATATTTGATTATTTGTGGTGCTTTGTTTCTGGTTATTGCAAGTGCAGTGTAATTGTGATATACGGAAAAGTTGAAGAGTTTAAATTTAATCAGAATATTGTCTTGAAGTTTTCAAACATTCTAAACAATGGTAAGTACAATAATTTTATAACGCACATACATTCATGATACATTTGTGGGTTTTTATAACTATTTTAGAATAACATGAAATATCACGATGATCCCAAAAGGCCTTTGACTCTGAGAGAACTTGAGGCACTTGTTGAAGAAATTGATCTGGATAAGGAAGTAAACATTTGTTACATACCACCCGTAGTCGATGAGCTAACGGACGAAGAAAACATCGATGATGACGTTATAGGTGGAGCGGAGCCTTCAGATTTGGCGGGAACTTTTGAGATAGTGCATTCTGGTTATGAGGTCGAAATGGAGGATAATGTGCATCATAAAGTAAGTCATCAAGCTTCATCAAGCAAATCATCAAGAGTTGAAGATGTTACTTGGTGTAAAACACCGATTGACTACGATACTGGTGCTACGTCAAATGAGGAGGCTGATATGAAGAAAATTTTTGAAGATCTGCATGGAAAGTCTGTGCTTGATTTCTTTAGAATAATGTTCGACGAAAATGTTATGCAGTGTATTATTACGAACTCCATAAAATATTCAAGAGATAAGAACCGCCCTCACTTTTGCTTGGATCAAAGTGACCTGGAAATTTTTATTGGAATATTGATTCTAAGCGGATATCACACTCTTCCACAAGCAAAACTTTACTGGTCATCTGATGAAGATAAAGGGGTTCCAATTGTGAAAAATGCGATGTCTCGAAATAGATTTTTTGAGATCAAACAAAACATGCATGTGGCAGATAACAACCAGTTGGACAAGGAAGACAAATTTGCGAAATTGCGTCCGCTATTTGATCTTTTGAACACCAACTTCTTGAAGTATGGTATCTTTGCACATCATTTGTCAATAGATGAACAAATGGTGCCCTACTTTGGCCGCCATTCAGCGAAAATGTTCCTAAAAGGAAAGCCAGTACGTTTTGGGTTCAAGATGTGGTGCCTGACGTCGAGCGATGGATATTTGTATCAGTTCATACCATATGGTGGAAAAAGTGTTATAAATGCCAAAAGAGAATTTGGTCTAGGTGGGCAAGTTGTAATAGATCTCTTGAAAGTTGTAGAAAATAGAAATTCTCACAAAGTATATTTTGATAACTTTTTTACCAGCTACAATCTATTGGTTCATTTGAGAAACGAAGGATATTTTGCCACCGGAACTGTGCGCGAAAATAGAATTCTGAAATGCCCACACGAGACGAACAAATCAATAGGCAAAAAACAGCGTGGTACAATGGACTCCTGCTATGATCACGCAAATGAAATAAGTGTGGTACGCTGGAATGACAATTCCGTCGTTACAGTGGCAACTAATTGCGAGTCTGCTCAGCCAAATGTCATGGTAAAACGATATAATCGTAAGGAAAAGAAAGACATTTCGATGCCACAACCACATATGATTGCCATGTACAATAAATATATGGGGGGTGTTGACTTGCACGACAACGCAGTGGCAAACTACCGTATAAACATTGGCGGTAAAAAATGGTGGTGGCCATCATATAACAATTCGATAGATTCTGCAACAGTGAATGCTTGGAAGCTACACAGAATTGTGTACAAGGAAAAACCAATCTCGCAGCTGGACTTTAGGTCTGAGTTAGTTCGGAGTCTCCTCAGTGCCATCAAGTGCAAAACACAATCTGTTCGAGGACGCGGCTCAACTTCATCACTACCATCCACTTCGCGATTAGATAACGTTGGCCACATTATTGAGAGGAATCCTGAAAATTGGAGAAGACGGTGCAGGGTTTGTAAAAGCACAACTGTATTTATGTGCAACAAATGCGCAATTCCATTGCATTCCCATTGCTTTAAGGCTTATCATACTTAATTTTTTTTATATGTATGGTCCCAATGTTGCGTTAACGCAACACCCAAAAAGTGGGAGTGGCTGATTAAAAAAAAAAAAATAAAAATCTCAAATGTTTATAAACTCTAAAATAAATTAAAATGAATTCAAATATAGGCGTTTTTCTGAATATTTCTTATACTGGATCTAAATGGGTTTAGGTATTTAAATCTTTTTACATATATTTGATTATTGGCCTTTTATTTTTATATAATGAGAGTCGCACAACTTATTCATCAGAACCGTAAACCAAGATACTTGTCAAGCCGAATCGCAACTCGATGGAGTTTTATCATTTTATTGAAGAGTTCCCATAGCCACTCACTGATTCCATCATTAGACGCGGGATAACTCCTGAGACCAAAGTCCTTGTCAAGATGAATCAAACTGAATGTGTATAAAAAACGTTGTGCCTGTGCTGATAACCGTTTAGGAGGTCAAAGGAATTGAAGGGAGTATGCAATACACCATCTTGTAAACGCAGTTATTTCGGAATGACGTCATTCATTTTATTGTTTCCCTCTGTTCAAGCTCTTTCATTTAATACCCATAAAAAGGGCGAAGAAAAACAAATGTAACCCGCCACCTTGGAGCCGCGGCCATATGGAAATTAGAATAACATATTCTTTTGTTACCAGAACTAAAGGTTTATTCAAAATTTCAACTCTATCGGATTTTTTTTTAATACCTGCCCGTGCCCAAGTGGCGGACACTGCTGTCTGAAAGAATAGACCTTTTGTATCTAGGCTAACATACATTCCATCTTTTAATGAAGGTTAGAATGTTTTTATCATTGGAATATATCTCTTTAAGGTAGATACGCCTTCTTAGCCAAGTTAGAGCTGGACATTCAAAAAGAATGTGTACAGCCATTTCATCGTCTTCCAAACTGAGTCGGCATTCGGTGGTTTTACTGACCCCTTCAGTGGGTAATGCGTATCTCGTTTTCCCACTTGTTTGTCAGACCTGTGGACGTAGTCCAGCTAACACCATTTAAAGGTTCCTGAGCAGGGAACGCGGTTTTGGAACCAGCCCTGGCTAGTTCGTCCGCAATTTCATTGCCTTAGATTCCATGATGACCTGGATCCCATCCTAACCTAACTTTGTTACGTCGGGCTAGGGATTGTATGGCGTAGCAACTTTTGACATATTTGGATTCCATCTGATTGGATGATAATGCCTTGAGCGCTGCTTGGCTACCTGAATATATTAGAATTCTAGCCCCTTTATGGCCTTTTGCAAGGTTAATAGTGGCACAGGATACGATGGCTAGTAGTTCAGCATGGAAAACACTTCCATGTTTTCCCATGGATATGGAGATTTTGGTGTTGGGTCCATAGTCACCGGCACCTACACAGATTAAGTTTCTGAGGTCGAGGGCAGGTGTGTTACTCGACCATTTTTCTCGGTTAGGAATGTCTACCTCAAAGCGTTGCCCAAAGCAGTATCAATCGGATACCGACTCGAAAAATGGTCGAAAAATGGTATGCAACTTCTGAAGCGGACTTTTTATATACGAAGAGTGCACGTTTAATAAAAGCTTCTTTAAAGGACTGCAATTTCGGAGCAACTAATGGTGTCCTCATTTATTTTCTAATGCTTGGATCTAAGAGTTCTTTTTTTGGCCGTAGAACACTCGAAACTAGCAGAAGTGAAAATGTATGCAGAAAGCTTTGTAGACACGCTTTTTCTTCAAACGACTTTTTACCACCTCCATTGACGCTGAAAAGACGTTGGCTCAACAACATTCAATCTGTAGAGCGGAATAAAATACGATTTTTAGAATAACGTGCCGAAAGTATAGACTTTCGAAAGGATGGCAAATTGTTACCTGGCCTGGATGTGAGGAGCACTAAAGGAGAACGCGTCTAAAAATTGGAACCTTATTGATAAGGTACAAATGATGTGCTGCGAAACAAAAGCATGTAATATTTGATTCAAGGATTCAGTAATAGAGTCAATCCACAACTGAAAAGACATTAATCCTTATGTTGATGATGAAAAAATCCTCTGATTTTGTCAAACAGTAATTTTATGACACGACGTTCATCGTATCCTATGAGCTAAACAAAACAGGTGTAGATCCGATATGGCAGCCGATGACGAAAAATTCTTTATGATTGAAGATTTATAGGAGGAAACCGAACTTTAGTCAGATGCCTACGATTCTGGCTCGACAAATATCTTTATGTAAACAAACATATAGAGGTCGCCATGGGAAGAGCTAAAGTAAATTCTCCTGCTCGAAACTCGATGCAGGTCATCTGCTTTATAGCTCTCATATGACGGATAGTAACTTACAAATGTTTGTCTTGTGTGCTTTATCGTGATACCGAATTCGATGGAAAAAGAATGTCACATATCCCAATACTATCAGGATCAGAATTTTTTTTTCAAAAGCTTTGGCCAGAACAAAAATGTTTCTTGCGAAGAAAAAAAGAGAGCCTTCTTTACCTTAGTGTAAGCTTAAGGAAGTCTTTCTGCTTAAAAGTAGTTAACGGCTTAGCAGAAAGAGCAACTGAGCTTGCACGGCTTTAATAGCCGAATTTAAACAAAAATCGCTTTCATACTTAAAAACAAAGTATACCAAAACATAATTTATGTTACATTTTAAGAAGTGTTCGAAAACTGTTGCAAGAATAAACTTCTGGTTTTTGTTTTAAATAAACTCTGTTGGACCGACTATTATCGCTGATACACCACTCAAGTAATAGCACCGTGAATTTATTTCCAATGGCAAATGATGACTGTATCAGATTCGAAAAAGTCGCCAAGTAAGAATTGACTCTCACACAAAGGGTTCCGCGCCTATTGAAGACTGTTTCTTTAATTTTAGATTTCTCATAGCATTGCCCATAAATATGCAAGATTAAGCCAGACAAAGTCGAAGAAAGACATCGATTTACTTGTAATTCTCCAATTATTTTTTTTGTCAAATTCAGGCAAGGAATTTATTGCAAACCGAGTGAAAATTCGTTGATGAACGTCAAATTGTAGTGGTATTAATGCGCACCTCATTTCATCAACCTAAAGCGTGTAACAATCGTGAACATCTTTTATTATAGCAACTAAATATATTGATTATTATGGTATTTTCTTGAAAATAAATTAATAGACAGCGTGTTAAAGTGGGGGATTGAACAATTTTGAAAAATAAAAATAATGTATCCAAACATTGAAAAAACTCGTGTTTGCTTTAAGTGCATTATCAACACACAAAATGTTTACATTTTTCTTTATTTTTCAACACTCTGTTTTAAGTGATTTATTCAGCTTGGACACTAATAACTCAAATACACATCAAAATCACATGAAATACTTTTGAATAATTTATTTTTAAAAAATGTCATTGTAATTAATTTTTTCGGATTGAGAAAAATGCCGCCATGAAAGCAAAACCTGTATACATCGATGTGACACTGCGTTTGGTTGGATAGAATTTTGACATTCGTTCCACAAGTTGCAAAATGTTTTTTTTTATTGCAATTCGAGCTTTTATATTGTGTTGGATGAAATAAATGATGTGAAGTTGCTCCATGAATCTATGCAATTGTGTTCTGTTAGGCGCTAAGTTGAGTTGCGATTTCATGAAACACTTTATTTATGAATTTTTATGTCTTTTTATTATTTGTGTCTTTTTATACATTTGGTGAAAATTGCAAGTGTCTATCTTCAACGGCTTAAATGATACAGCTCTGTAACAGACAGGCGGAGAGACGGACAGAGGGTTGCTTTGGAGCCTTTAGGAATGGAACCCTAAAAATTGAAAAAAAAAATTAAGCTGTTTTACCAACAGCGTCACCTGGCCGCAAAATCAATGAAAAATGTCCTCTTTAAAGTAAAAACTCTAAAATGTAAAATTTTGCGAAAAAGTCAAATGTAAAGCGTCTTACTACGGGTTTTTTAATGCATGTAACCATTCCTTGTTAGCGATGCTGATGCCGCTGCTTATGTGGCCAGAAGGACTGTCTACCTTTTCCTAACCACTTTAATGCCTCAGAAAGTTTACTCGATTCGCGATTTGATTCGCGATGTAAAGAAGCGAGTTAAGAGCGAGTAAAGTCGTCGCTTTGAAATACAATCAGTCACATCATGCGAATTTTTTCAAAGGCTATAATTTGAGCCATCGATTTATGTAATGGAGCAAGTGAATAAATAATTTTTAGACATTCGTTAATCACCGCAAAAAAGTGTTCGGCAATATTCATCTTAGATCTAATCAACTAAGACATTGCAGCTGCCAGTTCAAATCTGATCCCAACAATTATCCACCCGACTGCCTCATTCAACCATCGATTCATCGGACTCCTATCCTTTTTCTCAAGTTATAAAAAAAATGCTTAGTGTACTCGAAACAGGAGAATTTCTCCTAACAAAAGGTCCATCTGTGATTTGGTGGCATAAGTAACCAAAAATTTTACGATGTCAAATAGGTTTTGTTTAGTTTTAAAGATGAAAGTGTCGGCCACTTTATGTTTTAAGTCAACGTTAACAGAAGCGTTTAAAACGGATAAAATCAACCACAAAATAAAAGCTAATAAATTTGTTCTTCCTCCTTTTAAAGTATCTTCAATTTCAATAGATGACACGATGGGCGACACGGTCCAATTGCTTTTCTCTTAAATTTAATTTGACGCACTTAATAAATTTACTAAATTGAGACTGTGCTTAAATTCAATAAAACATAGTTAGGCACACGTCTTCTTCATTTATCCACGTCACTTTGAGTAGAAAAGTGTGTCGAATAAAAAAAGGACCTTCTCTACGAGAGCTGACCTTTTCCACTTCAGAATACATAGGTCAATTTAATGTATCCGCATTCACTGCACAGCAGCTATAAAAATAAAGAATATCCTGCCAGGAGAATTTAATGCTTTATAACGCACACATATCTCCTATTGCTTTGAACGGTGGTGGCAGCAATTTCGTTTAAACGGCCAAATTGAGCGTTAAAATTGACTTCCATGTCAGTCAGCTGGAAACCCTTGTTCAGACTTTAGAGTGTGTTTGCAAATGATTGCTCAACTGAGTGTAATGCCGATATGGGCGAGTGTTTAAACTCTACAAAAAACAATCTTTTTGCATTGTTATTCAATTCAAGTCCATTACGAAAACAAAAAAAAAATGTGAAAACAAGCAAACAAAATTAAAGGCAAACTGGCTTAAAGAGCGTTTGTAATTTCAAATCAAGTCAAAAAGTTCTCGCACTTGCTTGAATTTAGATTGCAGCTTAAGAGAATGACATTGATGCTTTGATTTACATGTTTAAAATCGTTGATTTTTGAAGTTAAGATGTTACAAGCTTTTCTGATACGAATTTTCTAAGGAAATAATTCATTCAGCTTTTTTTTGTGATTAAAAAGCTTAACGGAAGTGGACAATTTGGATGATGAAAATTGAACAGCACTCACCCACTGGAGTTGGTCATTTCATTTCAAAGAAAGTTTCGGTACGCATTCGGTCAGGTGAACCATAATAAGGCTGGTAAATTCTTTTGCCGACGTCATTCAGTTCGGGAGCAGGAAACAATTGCAGCTAATACAAAGGGCATACAAGCAAACGAAGCACCGAGCGCTTGCTTTTTCGAATTTTACCTGAAGCTCTATCAAATGTAAGACGAGGACAGAACCATGATTTACGAAACTTTTATGTCGGACGTGCCAAATTCGACTTTAAGGGCAATGTTCACAAGCAAAGTTGTCAAATATGGAATGTTACTAACTCGAAGATGCTCGATGAGATGGAACTGCATATAGCTCCAAAAACAGTGTGGTATTTCATCAAGCTATTGGGTTGGAAACTAAGTAATTGCGGTTTTCACTCATAGATGGCTTTAGTTGAATTTTTATGTTGACTGACGTAATCAAAATGTCAAACACATTTTGTTATTTGATAGTTGGTACTTCAACTGTCAATCAGTAATAAAAAGCGTCTGTTGAAAAATGGAAAATCAAAACGCACAGTAACGTAATTTTTTGCTCTTTTATTTCGGGAAAGGAAAAAAACGCATCGCAAGCTCACAAAAGTGATGTGCTGTTTATGGTGACGAAACTTTAAAAGGACAGCAGTGTAAAAATGGGTTTGCCAAATTTCGTTCGGGTGATTTTTCACTCTAAGGTGAAAAACGCTCTGGTCGTCCAGTTCAAGTTGAAGACAAACAATATCAAAGCAATAATCGATTCGGATCGTCTATCTATTACATACATGCATTGAAAATCGCTTAAAAAAATTCGCTGTGTACGAAAACTCGATATATGGGTTCCTCATGAGCTGAAAGAAAATTTACACAAAGCATTAATATCTGCGATTTGTTAAAGAAACGTAATGAAAATGATTCATTATTAAAACGATTGATAACTAGTGATGAAAAATGGGTTGTTTACAACGATGTCAATCGGAAAAAATCGTGGAGCAGGTGAATCAGCTCAAACAACATCAAAAGATGATATTCATCGAAAGAAAGTAATGTTATCAGTTTGGTGGGATTCAAAGGAATCGTCTACTTTGAACTTTTACCACCCAACCGAACGATCAATTAAGATGTCTACATTGAACAACTAGAAAAATTTAACAATGCAGTTGAAGAAAATAGGCGCGAATTTACAAATTGAAAAGGTAATACAACACATTTTCGATGTTTTGCCATATAGTCCTGATCTTGCACAATCTGATTACTTTTTATTTCGATCTTTGCAAAACTCCTTGAGTGGTACAAATTTCGATACTAATGATGATGTCAAATCGTACCTGGTTCAGTTTTTTGCTGATAAAAGCCAGAAGTTTTATGAACGTGGAATTATGATGCTACCAGAAAGATGGCAAAATTTACAGAATAAAGTTATTTTGTTCCATGAAAAAATTGTCTTTTCTTTTCTAGAAAAAATGCGCAATTACTTAGCTGCCAACCTGATACATTGTCGGACCTTTTTTTAGGGTTCTGTACCTCAAAAGAAAAAATGGAACCATTATATGATTACTTTGCTGTCTGTAAAGACCCCCTTTTGTCAGGAACGCGTGAAGGTGTCAAGTTGAAATTAGTACCAAAAAGTAATCACTGCGATTTCTTAAGGCTTAAGTCAAGTTTCAAGATTTAAACATAAAATAGATATGGTCAAACCGCACCGCGAATAGTAGCGAGTAAAACTTGAAATAAAACCATAAAATTCAAAAACACATATTGGCAAAAATATTGACAAAATTTCGTGATATTATTTTAATTCGACATCTTTGGAATTCTTTAAGTACCTTAAATTTAAACGATTTTTTTTCGGAATTTGCTTAAGAAAATATGTTTAAGAAATTAATTTCAAAAGCTACCCACATTGTGAGGCGAAGTCCTTCCAGCACTCTCAAGTTTAGCATTTTTTTTTCTGCTGTAAAATTCCATTTACAACGCTCAATTGAAGGTCTAAAAAGTCCCTGGAAAGTAAATGAAGTGAGGAGCGTTGGAATAATAGAAACCTCTCTCGCTCGCTTTTACATGGCCTAAACAATTTAATGCATCGTGTTTTTATTTGCATTCGCGTTTCCTCAAAACATGTCTTTCTCACGACATCGAAAATGCAGTAAAAAACAATTAAGCTATCAACTTGAATTGCGTATCGGACCGATGACAAGAATTTCCAAAGTAGAAGTTTATGCAAACATATTACTAATTTTGATAATGTTATTGATTTCCATAGTGTTTGTAATTGCCCAGAACCAAACCAAAGGGCAACAGTCTCACCATCTGCACAAGCTATGAACTGCGCCTCATGGATAATTTTGTGTTTGCATATATTTGTATGTCATTTTAATTTGTTTGAGTGTAGGCTCTATTCACATTGAAGATTGATGAAGACATCCCACTCAGCTGGATCCAATTGAGGAAAACAAAAACATGTCCTATCTATCGCTTTGCACCATATGTGCTCAGGCTGTGTATTATAATTCAAGGGAGACACTATCATTGTCTCCGACGATTGGAAAGATAGTATATGCGGGTTGAGAGCTTCTCAATAACCAAATTTATTCAAAATGGGAGTCTTGTTGTATTCTTTATTGAATTTATTATCAAAAAGCTTGGGGCCGAAAAGAAAGAAAACTTGGATTTAATAGAATGGGATAGGAGCGAAAATCTTGGGACAATTTTAGTCGAAAACGAATTGAAAATGCAACTTCGACTTAAGAAATGACATAGCGTAATCGATTCTGGGCATTACAGTGTAATTTTGCTGATTAGATGAAAAAAGTTGTTTGCCTAAAAGAACTGCTTTGGGAGTCTCAATCCACAGGGTTATGGCTGATATGATCCCGGTCGCTCACAATTAAAAGTTCAAGAAAGCTTGGTTATACAACAGAAGCACAGCGTTTTTGGTGGTAGTTCATTTCGAAATTTGAGGAACGAAAATTCGCCTAAAGATGTCGCGTGCTAATTTCTCCATAACAGATTATAACATTTCTGTTGGAAGCTTTTTAGGGTTCTTTTAAAAATTCAATACAACCGGCTTACGGGGGTTCGATAATTCAGTGACTTTGAAATAGTTGTTTTTTTCTTGTCTCAAAATTGAATTTATTTTTCGTCACCTTTCAGTGCGATACACTTTCACTAACAATATTCCAACTTTTTTCCCCATCCAAAAAATATGATAGGCATTTGTTTCATTGGGGACTTCTCCATTCTAAGAAAATCTTTTCCTGCCGAGCCCTTTTTTCATATAAGGAAAGAAGAAATAATCCGAGGAAACCAAATTTTGAGAAAAGGTTGGATGAAGAAGCAGTTTATATTACAATTTAGTTAAATTTGGTGTTGCAACTGCGTACAAATAAGACAATCCATTATCGAACTGAAACACGACTTTTTTCGTGGCCAAGTGGGACCTTTTCTTTACAATTCTGTATTAAAATGTATCTTAAAAATTGGCAAAATACTCCTCGGTGATCGTTCGTTTGCCTTTTTAAATATTCAATTAAGATAACGCCGTGGGATTGCCATTAAAACTATCGCCATGACTTTTCCAGCTGACTGAACCGTTTTTGTCATTGCTTTTAGGAGTCCACTATTTCGTCCTTCGTTCGTCCTTTTCTGGCATCTAGTGGCGTGGATAAATCGACTGTTATGAAACGCTGTATTAAATTGCGCTTAGAGTATACCAAAGTCTGCTTTGAAGTCTTTACCCTAACTTTAGTCAACAGTCACCAAACGCGGCACCAATCTTGCCGTTAATTCTTTCCTGTCCAAATGGTCATGCAGGATTCGAATGACGGTCGAATGAAATTGCTATCTCACGAACCCGACAATCGTTCATCGCCATTTGGGGCTCATTTGGATGTCCTAAGCGCACAAAGTCGTTTGCGCTCCTGCTCCATAATGACTATTTAGTGTACCATTCCATACGAGGACGCAGAGTCTCTATTATATTTTTTTAAGCTCTCTGCAGTCTCTTGCGTTTAAGGACGCAAAAACTAGTGCTTTATTAAAACACAAACTCATATTTTTTCCATTGTGACTAAATCTCACTAACCAAAGATCTTTCGATCTTTTTGTCAAAGCCGAGAAAGAAACCAAAACGACAGAAAAAAATACTCGATGTGATACAACTATCTCGGATCAAAGTCTTTAACAAAGTCACCTCGTCCCCATCGCAACACTTTCAGCATTTATTTCGGTAATCATGTCATGTTTTTGGAGAATGAACTCCAGCGTACTATAGCAATAACCAGAGATCTACCAATTTTCAATAAAACATATTGTCTTCAAGTTAACTCCGCAAATGACATGTCTTTTAAAAACGAGTTTGGAGTCGTTGAAATTTCAAGCATAGAGGTGACATTATTCAAGCACATCTTCCATTTGCTCGCTCTCAAGAGGATATTAATACTATTATAATTCAAGTACACCAGAGCGAGTGGAAAAATAATGAGAAAAACGAAAGATTTTGTGTAGTTTTGAGAAACTCAGATGTATTTGGTTTCAATTGAATTCCGCGGATGGAGCCCGAAATAGGACTAGAGATCTCTAGCCGATACAACAACCACAACAACAACGCAACCCGTCTGTCAGACTGTTATCGCTGTTCGATCAATCCAGTGACAGTGCCATTAATTTTATCCCAATGGCCAATGATGGCTGGACTAGGAGTTAAACCTAGGACCCATCGTATGAAATGTGGCACGGTATTGATGACTACTACATGTCTTCATTACTCATATCTTCAACTTGAAGCCATTAAAAAACATGCGTAACGTTAGGCTTAACCGATGAGAACTGATGGTGGTGCTTCACCTTCCTCATTCGAAGAAATGTGGACCTATGCCAACACCAGACTAAATTGAATCTTCTTCGAAAATTTTACTTACGGCAGCCATAAGACAACCATTCAATAATGGATACCCTTTGAGATATCGATAACAGAGCCAGTCTCTTCAGATTTATTTATTAATGTGGCCTTTGTGGTTTGTTCGACCATAACAATATTTAAAAAATTGGGACTAATTTTTTTAACACTTCTAGCTAAATGAGCAACCTTAAACCTAACATAAAAAACTGACGATGTGAAAGATTAAAAAACATGCATATTCAGAAATAAAATTATTAACCGCTCAAAGAAGATACTTGCGGTCGACATATATTTAACTTAATCACAGAAAAAGTAATGCTTATCTGAATGAATATTTAATTGAAATTATTTAAATTTATTTAAAAGTCCTCACAGAGCTTTATAATCAACTGAGCCTTGCTGCGCTATTTGTGTTGATTTCCACATCAATTTGGCCAATTCGAAAGGCCTCAGTTTATGTACATAGAATGGTCGGGTGAGCAAAATTGTTCAACTGCAATCAATTATTCTTCCTCCTTCCCGGCGAGGTAATGATGTGGAATGAACTGACGGGTCAAATCAAGGGTCTTCAATTTGCAAATTTTATAAAAACTTTTAACACCATTGATTTTCGAGTTTCAATGAATGACAGTAAACAGAATAATCATCTCTCAACACACGGCAGAGGTAGCCAATGTTAAGGAACTTAAGTTCTAGTTTCCTGCATTTTTGAGGTTCCGTATTTCAAAAGAAAGAACGGAACTTTGCAGGATCATTTCATTGTTTGTCTGTCAAGATCAAATATATCCGCAAGGGAATCAAAACCTAAAGGGTACTTCTCGTTGGTCTACAATTATGAAATTTGGCAAGAACCAATGTCTCTCATATCACAAGTAAAGGAAAAAATCCGAAAAATATGAAGGCGTCTGAACCCGGGTCCTCGAAATCAATCTCTTGAACAAGGTTTGTTTTTCCAAAATTAGACACTGTTTTCGAAGCTTTCTGTAAAATTCATTCCAAAGTTGTTTTATTAGGTTGAATTGTCCCCCGTTTTAATTCTTAAGCAAAGTTTCCACTGCGAAGTTTGAGAAAAAAAATCTCTTGCAAACATGCTAATCAGTCCTATGAGTCCATACATAATTCTGTAGGTATGGATATGGTCGGGAATACTTATAATTATTATACGTATAATCCTTATACAACGACTTGTTGACTGTTTCGACAACAAAGAAAGTAGTTTTTTTGTTTCTTTAAGAACCTCAAATTTCAACTCTTTCGTCAATCAGGCTTTCGACTTGATAGATGGTTTTCCAGAATATCCATTTTTTCTCAAGCTTACCGATGGAATTTGTTTATTGTTTTGAAGTTGTACTAAATGGTTTCGACCGTGAAGACATACGGTTGCTAAATGCTTTTTTTATCGTTTCACCAAAAAAGCGCAAAAAAAAAACTCATGGCGGCAAAATCTGTGGATTGATTAGAAACCGAAGTCGCAAATGACGTCAAACATTTCAGAGAGGAATCCAGGCAATTACAAACAAACCAATGGCATCGGTTCTAAAGTTTAGGAAAATCAATTGGTGATAAAAACGGAGTTGCAAATTTTCAGGACAGATCTCTTCTTTCATCGACAAAGGTACAACTTAAAATCTCTGAATAAGCATCAAACATATTTAACAAATATTTCCCGAAGACACAGGGAAGTCGAGTTGGTGAATTCAGCTCCACAGGCATAATATCAGAGTCAGGCCAATACCACTAGTGTCTGGGCACAAAATCGAATCGCCTATGTTCATACTTAGCTTTTCTGATCCCTCTGATCGGATGTAGTTGTACGAAAAGTAATCAATTGGAAGCAGCAAAGCAGGAAATATGAACATCCGGAAACAAACCCGCGCTAGAGTCGGACAAACAAAAAATAAAAATCCTATGGTACGCTCAACCAAGCTAAAGGATACCGTTAATTACGAAAAAATCGGAAGATAGCATAATTATAACTGTGGTTATTTTTTTGATAATATTAAGGAACTTTAAAAGTCAACCCCGGCTGAGCTCTAATACTTTTCAGGCCAGCGCCTCAACTAATAGCTGCGTCTGGAACAACTGCTTGAGAGTGATGAGAAGTGCCTCAAATATTAAGCACATGTAACTAATGAAGAAGCCTCAACTTAAACCACTGAGAAAAGGACACCGACTCAAATTTTGCATATGACATGGAAAGCTTGTCTTTGGTAAGTTTTTATAACCATGATTTGCGTGAGTATTGTTATGATTTGGAGAAAAGCTTTTCTTAAAAACGAATTGTTTCTGTTCCTAAATTTAACTCTCATTTTCTCAATTAGCACAGGCGATTTTTTTCTATTGACCGGTAGTGTACCATAGTATAAGGCCATGATTTCAAGAACAACGTTACGACAAGCAAAGATGCCGGATATTCTCAAAGTCGTAGGACTCAGCAACTGATTCGCAAATTAGTTTATAATTGTAAACGGATTCAGCGATCTCCGATACTTTAACATTTTCAAATCGATTGTAAATAATAATTTTATTTAATCATCAAATGGAAAGTTGATGATGTGGGCATGAGAAACCACACCAAAACCAATTTTTTAGTTCCAATTTATAAGCGCGATTTTATCAAAACTCAAGACATACAAACTTGCAGTTACAACTGCTTTGTTTAAAATTGGATGTTTGTCCGGAAGTCTTCAAATATTGTTATAGACTTATGTATAAGCGTTCAATAAATCAGAATTTCAAAATGTACACGATCCTTTGAAACGTTTTCATAACTAGTTAAACAAGAGTTTCTTTCAAACAAAAAGTAACTCTTAATTGAATCCACTTTGCGTTCCAATAGACAACTTGATCCATTGATTCCAATTTCCTGTGAAAGAGGTTTTCCATTTCAAATTACACAAAGATTTCTTCATGGAAATAGTTTTCAACTTTTGTGTTGACATTCGAAAGTAATCGCTCTGCTTTCAGTTTATTCAGTTTTGTTTAACGCTTTTGAAAACGTCTGTGTTGGAGTTTGAAATATCTCTGTCATGTCTATTGATCTTTTAATTCAAATTAAAGACTTTTATTTATCTTCAATACAAAAGCTCTTTTCAAATTATAATTGGAAAAGTTCAAGTATGCTTTAACATACCTATTTCTGTTTCCACAATAACGATGAAGTAAATTGATGAAGAATTTCGATGGTAGCAATCGGTTAGAATAACATTTCCGAAAAGGAATCTCCTCGTAAAACCCCACTTGAAAAGCTTGAACAAATTCAATGATCCTTGTAAATATTGCTTTCGATAAAAAGAAAAAGGTCACACCTTGCCAATAAAGAGATAAGGCCCAAAAGCCCCTAAAAATAATCAGGATTACTCTTTCGAAACCATTTAATAGATTCCTCGAAGTCCGTTGTCCTACATAAATTTACCATTATTGTTTGTTAGCTCCGATAACCCTTCACAGCGAACCATCACAACCGGATAAACTGTCTTACATTCCCATCCTCGCTATTAAGAGCTTGAACAATCGTCTATTCAGTTGGTCCTTTGGCAAAGAAAATGCAAACTCCGGCGTCGATTTAAGTACATCACGTGCAGCAATTTTACCTTTTCAGAGATCGATATAGAACGACTGGTGATATTGTGTGACCCCCAGTCCGTTTCAAGTGTGCAGGGTCAACCAATTGCAAAAACAAAATGAAAAAAAAATCGCAGATATGGAGAATCTCTTCCATTCCCAGACACTGGAAGCACACAATTATCTACGTGAACATAATTTGAAATGAAATCCCTTAGATATAACCCGCCCCGGTGAGGCACCACCCAAAGGATGGGCTGAAAATGACTGCATGAAGGATTATAATACTATATATGAAACCCGTGCTGCTGCATCCTCTGTAGGGATCTGATTTCATGCTTGTGCCCTTTGTGGGAGGATTGAAACGTTAAGAGGCAAGCAAAAGGAACATTTTCACACTGGTTTGAATGATGACGTCTTCAAGGTTCTAACACATTACTCCTCGGTTTCGGTGTTTGCTTCCAATTTCTTTCGCCCATCATTTATAGCAAATAAAAGGCAAGGAGAACAAGGAAATGAGAAATAAAAGACAAAAAGCTGGCAAATCGCATACGGCAAAAGTGGTTGGGAATACAAAGGAAAAAAGGATTATGACAAATACGTACAATTTGATTATTTTGTTGGAATTGTGCTCCCACACGAACGTGTGGATTGTATCCTTGGGACTGAGCAGCGTTGTTTTCTATGTACATATATGTACATCAGGATATTGGGATATTTTCCTCATGTGAATTTTTTTTCCAATATTTACTGCACAAATTTGATGAGTTTGGTTATACTTGGAGAGCAAGGATACAAATTGAACTGAATTTAAAATTCGTTTCGGCATTTGTTGTGTTTTTGTTTTTTGTCGGATTGTGGAGAGGATGATGATTTATACTTGGACTTTGTTTTGCTTATCTAAAGTCTTTCAAATCTAAGGGGTTTCTAGCATTTCATAAGCACATCTCGATTAATTTGGAGCTCAGCGAGGACTTAAGCTTGTACTACAAATGGAATTGGATTTTATCAATTTGTCTGCAAGAATAATGAAATATTTGAGGCAAAATGGAAAACAGAATTTGATTTTCTTCTTTCTTCCTTTGGTCAGTCTTGTTCAAAGTGGGGCTGGTAAGCCTTTTCAGGTGGTTGTTGTAGAAGGCTTACAGGAATATATGGTACAATACGGCTATCTGGAGAAGAAATGCATACATCGATTTTTACGCCGACTGTACTATTACCCACGTGAAACTTTATTACTAGAAAGAGTTTCTACGAAATAACAAAACAAAAGTCGAGCTACTTTCTAAAAAAAAAAATATTTTTAGTGTTCCGTACCCAAAGTATGCTACCTGAACGCTACTACTAAGACTACATTGCTCCATTGAGCTGTATTTTCTGAACCTTAATAGATTTATATAACTCAATTTTACGCCAAAAAGTTGACTATGGTAATATTTTATTAAAAAAATATTCCCTTTGTTTGAAAAAATAATTTGCAATTTTTAAATTTTTTTAGCCAGGCATAGTTCTTAAGCCGGCTACACAATTGTTTTTCTTGAGAATCAACACAAAAATTAGGTTATGTAAAAAAAAAGTCTCAATAAAGAAATGAATGAATGAATGAATTAAAAAAATATTTATGTTGCATATTTTGCAGTGGTACGGAACCCTTCGTGTGTGTGTCTGTCTCGCACTTGGCCGCTTTTTAAAGCTCTGTGCCTTAAAAGTAAAAACGGAAATTCATAGGATCACTTCTTTGTCCATTCTGTCTGACTGTCAACACCTCAGAAACGTGTGGAGCTATCAAGTTAAAATTAATATTAAATACTTATAACTGCGGACACTTAAAGCTGTAAAAAAATAATAAGCTTCTACTCGACGCAGTCAAAAGAATTTCCGTTGACCTAGAGTCATGCAATTTGGCAATGTGAAAACAGTAAACTTCTAGATACATCGAAGAAAACTGTGAGAAATTTAATTTATAAAAATAAGAAGTTCATTGTATGGTGGTGCGGAACCCTTTATGTGGGTGTCCGACTCTCCCTTGGCGCGTCATTCAGGCTATAGAGGTCATATCAGAGCGAGAGCGGGTTTTTCGACCCATCAAATCACCTGAGTGCATTAATGCAGTGAAAGCTTCAAAATGTTATCCCTACGGGGTTCTATGCGCAAGCATGTGGGTTCCCTTAGACTTTCCGATTCTTCGAATACTTCAAGGGAACCTCTTTAAGGATCCGTATTCCATTGTAAGACGTTAAATCTCATGTTGTATGGTTTTGGGAAATATTACGCAGAATTCTTTTCAGTGATGAACCCTATTTTTGCTTGAGTGTATAAGCCTACAAATACAACATGCCCTTCTACGCTGGCACATAACATTTTCAAAGACCTTTGAATTTGTCTTCGTTGGTGTGTGTTGTCTTGAGCTGGGACTGTTGACCCTGGCTTTTATTTAGATACAGTTGAATGATTCCTTTTTACCAAATTTTTAAGCAAACGTCAATAGAGAGAGACAGCATATTAAATAACATGGAAAATTTCAAAACTGGATCCTCAATTACTTAGAAGTACAACTACCGCTGATTGCTGATTACGATTTATTGACAGACATGAATTTAAAAGCTTGTCCTATTTTTCAGCAGCAAAATCTCCGCGAAATATAAAGAATGAATCACATACATTTTGCACATAGACTTACAGGACTCGGTGTTGGACTCTTTTTCAAATCTCAGTTTGAAGAATGACTCTAAAAACCGAAAACAAACCAAAAATGAAATGTTAATTAAATTCAAGAATGATTTTCAAGAATTTTGGCAGTCCTCCAACTGCACCCTGAGCTATGGTCGACAGTTCAACCAATTGTGATAGCATTCCCAGTGACGTATTTGTGTGAACCCCGATTGAGGAAAAAAATCTTAATTGTATTTGTCAGTGGTGTCCTTAGAAATTATTGTGTTAATTCCTATTTTTCAAGAGAAAAATAGAGATTGTGTTAATTCAACATCTGGGTGGCGAAGTTGGTAAAGTGCCTGCCTTTCAATTGATTTAATTGCTAGGTCCCAAGGTTCGACTCATAGAGTGGTCAGTTTTTCGATTCTGGTCCAGTCACCATTTGCCATTGGGATCAAGTTAATGGCACTATCACTGGATTAGTCGACCAGCGATAGTAGTCTGACTAATGGCTGGCGTTATTGTAGAGGTTGTTGTATCGGCTTAATACCTAATTCGTGTTTTCAAAATAGTGGTTTGTGTAGATGGCTCTGCTGTGAACACATAACACTGACAGCGGGGTGTTTAGCTTAATCTTCCAAACTTTCAAAGTCAACTAATGTCAAATAAAATCCTGCGAATAAGGTGGAAGCTTATAGGTCAATATCGAAATCCTCCGACCCGTTTCGGGCTCCACCCACGGAACAGAATTTAAACCAAACATAACTGACCACCAACCAATAAAAACAACAACCACTACAAAATCTTTCATTGTCCTCATAATTCTTCCGCTCGCTCTGTGCTGCACGCATTATAATATCATATAAGAGCGAGCAAATAATTAAAAAAAAAGAGTGGGTAACGAATATTTTTAAAATGTTTGGGAGTTATCAACGGAGATCCACATGCATGGCTAACGAAGAGGAATTGCAGATGAAAGGGGATCTGTAAAAAATTTTATCTGTTGGACCTAAAAATACTTTTAAAAGAAACGCCTTTTAGAAAAATTGTGAAATCCTATATTGTAATTAAAAGTTATTCAGAACACAGGTTAATATCGTCTAAGGTTAACTACTGAAATCCGACCGGCAGGAAATATCAAAATCCGAAACGAACACGGCCTGTGGGTGTTCTTGTCGAAGGCCGATCTATCTGCAAGTTCTTACAGGGCCATATTCAGGACCACTAGACTATGGCCGGGCTCTACCACAGGGTGCAGGATACCGGTCAGTAAGACTAGTGGTTCATTCAGGGATTTTTTGATTGAAAACCTAAAAATAAGTATGCATAAACTTTTACTAAATTGGAGAAAATGTTACCATACATTAAGGATAATTGACTGTTATATGTGTCTTCTAAGTTTTGAGCTGCTGTAAGTATCTTTTCATAAGTAGCCAACTTATTGAGACACTAAAAACGGTTATAATGAGTCAAAATGAGTCAAGTCTGGGGATTTGGGGCTTGAATACAGTCACGAGGTGTCAAACGCACATTTAATTTGCACCTTCCCTATGCCCCGGCCTCATTCTCAGTGCAATAAGCATATAAGGCAGATTTGAAAACATAAGTTTCAAAACTATCTCCTTTCATTCCTATGTAGCTTTTTAGCGATGCTGACTGATTCGACAGTTTAATTTACTTTTGCTAAGATATCAGCCCAAACCAGCCCAAATATGCAATCTTAGAGATGTAGGGCTCATTTTTTCCGCATTTTGCTTTTCCTTTGAAGATTCAAATAATGAAATGTCGGAAGTTCTCAACTTCGCTAAGATCAGTAAGTACTTCATTACAAGAATTCACAAAAGCCGTAGCGTATTCCGAGAAGGCTAAGTTGGATACTCATCACCAAACCTTCGTTTTTCTAACATCTTAGGAATCTTAACTCATTTCAACATTAAATCAACGATTCACTTAAATATTCATCCACAGAGGAGCCAAACGTATTTTTCGAAAATGAAAACAAGTCTGTAGTCTGTGAATTCAGAATCCATTCCCCATTCTTTGTTCTGTGGATGACTCCAGAGGACAGGATTCCTTTTTTTTTTGCTTATCACCAAAACGTTTTAGTTAAAATTCGGGGTAAAAGGGTTTCTAACTGAGTTTGCTTTTCGTGCTTTTCTTATTGGTGATTTAAAATGCAAAATAGAAAAACAATTTTTTGACATTACAGCTCTCATGAGAGCCTTGACTTAGCTGCACCATATGTGTGTGTGTGTTTTACTTTTTGAAAACAGTTGATTGTCGACTCCGAATATTCACAGGATATTTCACATGACAGCTGATCCCTCGGAGGATAATTAATCACTCGCGAGAGTTGGGGCCGTTGAAAGATGTCAAATGTCGGCGACAAGACTTCACGCTTAACATTCCTCTAGACCACGATTACAATCACCGTTCAAAGGACTAGAAAGTGTAAAGCAAATGAAGGTTTTCCAAGTCATTCACGTAGATGCCTTCGAAAACAACTTATGAAAGGTCGATATTTAATTATTAACATTAGGAACGGTAAAACGAAATTTAGTAGACCTTCACTCAATAAGTGTTTGTTTTTTTCAAAAGAAGGCATGTCGTTATTTTGTAAATATGGTGGGAAGACAAATTTGTCCCAGGGGAAAACTACAAGCTACCTTCTGTATCCCTAAGAGGACAATTTGAAAAAATACATAATTAAATTCACTTGTTGTTGTTTTTTTGCCGTCGGAGAAAGCGATTCAAGGAGGACGTCATTCCATATGCATAACAACACTGTGTAATTCCCACAGGACTTCAAAGAAAAATAACAAATAGAAACAGTATAGACAAACATTATTACTCAGCTACGCATTTTCCCTTTCGTTCGTGGAAATATTGTCCTCTTTAGCAATATAAATGTGTGCAAAATCATTTGGCATCCTGCTGATGAGAATGAGGGCATTGGCCACCAACATTTTCAAGACTTCCACGTTATCGACTTGAGCTTACGAGTAAATTGGATTACATTCCAGATGCAATAAATACGACTGCCAAATAATAATAGTAACTTAATCGGTAATGTTTATTGGCGCATATGCACAAACAGGATTGTAATGAGTTATTGACAACATTTTTTTTTGTCCCCAAAGCGCCGTTCTGGGTATGTTCGTAAGTCAAGTAATAATATTTAGAGAAGCCCGCATTGTGTGCCCTGGAGCAACAGAATCACTTGTCGTTTATCTATTTGCACTCTGCACTGGAGCTGGAGGATTATCCTGGCAAAATAGTTTCGTCTGAATCGATACCGAACCAATATTCGGGACAAACCGCTCTTGACCATAATTGTTCATGAAGGATAAGAAAAGTTATTTTAAGGTTGATTGTCCAATTTATTTGTTTTAAGAATTTTGATTTCATCGTGTATAGTTTGGCTCCGCAAATGGCTTTATGTATGTGGCTTCAAAGGGGATAAAGATTTCAGTTCACAAGCCGTTTTTTGATTCTTCTGTTCGACATTCAGGTCACGTTCCATTGTTTGCTGATTTAAGTTTATTAAAACAGATTGAGTGGAAATTCAGAATGAAGCAGAATCGAACCTCAAGAGCTTTTGAAGCTGATCCGTAGAGCAATAAATAAGGGGATATTGTTGTTGTAATTCCTCGAAATACTAATGGGGCTTCAAATTATGATGGCGTATGAGAGCGTGTCAAAACATATTAATTCAACGTTTTCTGAATGGAAAATTTCAAATCTGTAACGAAATTCCGATTATGCAAACTACGGCTACGCAATTATAAATGCGTATCACGTTTCGGGCCGATTCGGAAAAAAGGTTTAGGAAATATTATGACAAAAAGATACCTCCGTCGATTAGTATGGGGTTACATTTGACGCAAAAAGCTAATTGTGTTATTATTTGATAAGAAAACAAAAGTCCTAGAAAGATTTCTTTATTTCTTTGTTAGAAACAATTGTGCATTTGATGGCAACATTTCTCCGAAAGTCACATGCATCATATGACAAATGTAAAATAAAAATGCGCCACATTTTTATATTTAATCTATAAGAGTTTATAACAATTTTTAGGTTCTTGTTAGGCTGCGACGACAGCAATCAAGTAAGATTCTGAAAGGAAACAAAATCTACCTTCAGATTCACATCTCGTAAGAAAAAACCTTACCACTCTTATCGAGACCTTAACTCAATTCTTAAGAGTGCGCTTTATTTAATCGAAACCACTCACATTCAGATCGAATCAGAACCCGCACTTACAATTAATATCTAGCCATTGACGTCATCGGAGGCTTGGAGTCTTGGAGTCACTTGGTCATCGATTCCAAGCTGATAAGCAATTACCTGGCTTCAATTCTAATCGAGGGAGAGTTCCACAATGTCAGTTTTTTTAATTTTCACAGACCTAGATGTAAGGCATTGAAGACTCTATAATAGACTCTTGGACAGAGCCTACGGAGCTTGACCAAATTTCGATGTCGAAATCCTACTTGGGAAAGAAATCATTTTTGGCGGAATCGTTAAAAAATGCGGTTGTGGCTAGCAATAAAGTGCTAAGCAGCGTAATATTTCCTGAAAAAAGGATCCAAAATTAAACTGTTGTCAGACGGTCGACTAAATCGAACATATGCTAATTAGCTGTAGATATAAGTCAAGAGGAACTTCGACAACTTTTGACAAACTGCTAGACCCAGATTCCGAGTGGGTTCAAATAAATAGTCAGAGTTAAGTTAAGGCTACCAACCGCCCGCGCAAACAAACGGTATGATGATGATGCAGAAAACTAAAATAATAGACGAGAAGCCTAAAAAAGTATTATAGATCGTTTCGAATCACTATACAATTGGAAAACTGCGCAGAGAGAACATGGAAATATTTGCCACGCCCTTGCTGCCTGATAAACGATGTTTACAATTCGGCTGAACTTTCTCTATTTTCATTGCTACAATATTTTATCCTACCGATTTTTACTTACAGTACTCAAAGGGTAAGCATGGGTTTTTCGCGCGCGTTGTAAATTTTACAAAATTTTATTACATCCTTAGATAAATGTATGAATTATAAAATTAACCCTTTTTTCTACATTTTACCCAATTATTGCAGGAAGTAATAAAGCTGAAATTATCCCTTTTTTATGTCTGTATATATGTGGGTTAGGTAAAAATAATATTTTCAAATAATTTTTGCATATATAAAAACGCGAACATGTACATAAATTATAATTTGGTTTTCAAAAACCTTGCAGGGAGCACAAGTAAAAATAAATAAAAAGAAATATGTAATGGACTGCTTAAAGCGAGGAAAGCCTTTAACACGCCAAGCAAAAGTGCTTATGCTGAAAATTTACAAACAAAATTTGGATTTCGCCATCATTCATCGAAATAAAACATCGGAATTTTTCGGACTTTCGGAAAGGGTAAGGAACATCAAAGTAGAACGCTACAATCGCCCAAGAAGAAAATTCCTCAGCGGCACTGGATCACTGATTTGGACAATTTCGATTTGGATGCCATAAGAATGATAATCTTCTCTTTCCACCAATTTGACAAAAAAAAATCGTTACATTGAGGAGCCTTAAGCAAAAAATTCTATGATGAACTTGAAATAAGCATAAGCAAGACATCACTTTGAAGAATCTGAAATCTGAAAAGCAAAGGATTCAGCTTTTCGCAAGACGGACGACAGCAGGAGAATCCTCTGTGAAAGGACGAACACAAAAATTCAAATGATAAGATTTTTCCGGCAAATCAGGAATTTCTGTGAAAGTGGATACCAAGTTATTTATGTAGATGAGCCCTGTATACATAGCTCCCACACAAGAGGAATGTCTTGGACTGATGGAAATTCGGAAGGATTAAAAAAGCCTATTGGAAAAGGATCACGGCTAATTATTGCATATCTGGTGGATCAAATGGATGTGTCGATGGCGCTCTTCTCATATTCAAATATGCATCGAAGTCTGGTAACAACCATAATGAGTTGAACTTTGAAAATTTCTCCAAATGGTTAAGAGAACAGGTAATGCAGCAGCTGACCGTACGCCAACTTCATCAGCAACAAAATTTGAGTCAACTAATTGGCTGATAGAAAAAAATATTGCACACAGCTCTTCAATGCTTAAATTTGAACTTTAGAATATAGTAAAACGAAACAAGACGAATCCGCAGCATGAAATAGACGACTTGATAAGATATGAAGGGCATGAAGTACTGAGGCTACCACCAACCATCCGGACTAAAACCCAAATGAGAATATATGGGGTATTGTAAAATCAAGAGTGGCAGGTAGAAGTACTACGTTTAATCTGGATGCCGTCAAGATATTAAGAAAGTAAGAAGAAGATTTCGCAAAAATTACGGTCTAGGTGTGGAAAAGCACCTGCGATAAAGGCATAAGGACAGAACACAATTATTTGGCATGTGAACAGAGTGACCCGGCGAATACTCATCAATTGAAATAGAAAGCTACGGCGAGGATGATGATGATGATACCGGCGACGATTAAGTGCTTTTGCATAATTTTTTAAAATTTTCAATACGCATATTTTCATATTGGCAAAACATTCATTCTTCCTCTTAACACAATAACTGAGAACTATAGATCTTTAACCATTAAATTGTCATTACCCATTTCACTAAAAGAATAATGAATGCATACTCCGCACATTCTCTCTTCACTTATTTTTCATATTTTTAACATTTGGCAACAGCAGCTGCTTATTTTCTGTATACCTTATCCACCAATTGTATTCTAGTAACGATCAGTCAGCGTTGAATATTCACGCAGTAAACATCAAAAGGACGCTATATGCGATTATTTCTTCTGTTTTGTGTTGAATGACTGGAAAAGAGAAAACATTCGCGAACTTACTGCATACTCATTCGGAACGATCTATACTTGAGAATCAAGGGAAGAGCATAGAGCAAGACAAGGATAAAAGAAAAAAAATTAATGCAACGAAAGAAACAATCTATAAACTTAAGGATATCGGGACTTCTTTGAACAGAAATGTACAAATTATAATTACAAAAAACCTCATAAGTTTTGCTAAAGCTTGAGAAATAGAAATAGCATCCAAACTCTGCGCGAAAAACAGTGGCTGATTTGAAGCATCATATCCTGCAGTTGCAACATTACTGAGATCAAGACAGCGTAACATTAAGAAAGCCCAAATTCAGTCACTGAACGAGAATTTGTGTCTATAAAAAAAAACTTAGATTGAGGCTTTGGGAAAATTAAATTCAAGCTTCCGTACATACCGGATCAAGAGCCATCGGCTTTTCCATACTTGACTTTTTTGAAAAGCTTTTATTCATGTAAAAACAGATTTTTAACAAAACAACAAATAATGCTGAATAAAAATTGATACTTTTGAATTGGCAAATTGCATTCCTGGAGCTTACCAAATTCACAGATGGGTGCTGGCTCAGTCATCCTTTGCCTTTTTGATCAAATTGATGGCGCTATCCAAATCTGACCATCTGCGTATTCCAAGATCGTACTGTCAATGGTTTGTGATGATGATATCATTGATTCCTATTGTGATGTCATAACACTGATAACTGAGTGCTGAAGTTAACTTTTTATAATGACGAAAAAAATACTGCGAACTGAGCGAATACAAAAAGTTCGATATCATATTGTCCGTCCGTCTTCGGACTATTTTGATCAATCATAACCAAAAACAAATCTGATTTACCAACCATTTCACAACCTTGTTTTAATCTTTATGCTCCTTCTGAACAAGAACGAGCAGATCCTAAAACAAAGAAGCACGTAAGACTTGCAGGCGCATATCACTAACAATTTGCATTTTTTTTTTTTTTTTCACACAAAATGTATAGAATCTAATCGCATTTAAGAATAGTTTGTGAAATGGAGATGATAATTTCTCTTTTCAAGGTTCTTTTATGTAAGAATATGTTTGAAGTTAAATAAAAGAAAAATCCTCAACGACAATGAAAAAATTCACATGCGAGCATAAGGATAAGAGCATATTTCTTACACATACAACAACGTCTTTTGAAACTGCTTGTTATTTCGAGGAAGGAACTTTAAGTATCTTCCAATAATTTGAAGAAGAAAATTGTATAAAAATACTTTGAATTAATTTTTTTTCTGCAAATTAACAACCCTTTGCCAAAAGTTTACACAACATTTTTCTTCACATTTTATCAGAAAAAAAAAAGGCAAAGGGATTTCTTACTTCGCAAAACGTTGGCCAAAATAACCTTTCTTCTTTTTCTACTTTGCACTTTCCCCAAGGGCGCTTTGGTAAAACTTTCTAAGAGATTCCTTTTAGAAAAGTTTCAATGAGTTTGTGGCCGATGAGAAAACATCTGCTCTTTGATTTGATTGCGTACACGTATCCTTATCTGGAAATTCAGGAAGCACAAGTGCTATATGGAGTGTAGATACTAACAACAGTTTGAACGTATACACGAGAAGATAGGTACGAAACTAATTATGAAAGATATAATAATATTCGTAAAGAGCAGATATCGAAGTACTCAATATACTTTTTACCATATACCTTCCACAGATAAAGACAAGACTTCTGGGTCGAAAACAATGAAGTTGTTGTTATTAGGCTACCCACTCTAATCAGCCAAACATAAAAAGTTTTAAAGAAAAAAACAAGTTTATTTTGAAAATAAGAAACAAAAGAACGGTCTCGAGGAGAAGTTTTTTCGTTGTGTTTAAGGGCGAACGTAGGTGGATAAGTAAATTCAACAATCGCTGTAAGACACTGTTTATTAATCAAGGACTGTAAGTGACAGTATTACCCAAAGAGTCGCAATCATCATATTGAGTGGTGTTATTTATTCATAAGTACAGACATATGAAAATATTGCGTTATAAAGTATACAAAAACGCATAGGCAAAATAATATAGATTTAGTGGAGCCCGCTTCAGGACAGAGTGTCCTTGAAATTTTGAAAAAAATCATTTTTTTTATTATCTATATGAAAGCAGAAATAAATCTGTCGAAGACCGTCAGTGCGCTCTGACCATTCACGGGACAAAACAAGGATGGATCGTGCGGAGTCAAAGCAAGGATCGAGCAGCGCGAGATGTGAGCAGCTAGAAGAAGAGGAGAACCAGGATATGGACCAGGCTTTGCCGATTAGCAGTTATTATAAACGCATTCATTTAAAAACTTTACAAAACTTTAAACGCGTTTTTCTCGAAAACTGACCTCTGTAATTAACATATCGACCTTAAATTTTGAGAGCATACTCAGAAGATATGTCTTCTCGGATTGACGAATCGTTATTTGTATAGATAAATTTTTGCATTCATTATAAGACTAATATATGTTTATGCGAAAAAAACTCGAAAATTAGATTTGTTTTTTAATTGCCGCCATTTTTCGAAATTAGTACTAAACGAAAAACGCATTGTTATTCCATGACCAAAGGAAAACAGATTGATAATGTTCTTTGAATTTGAGTTTCCGATCTACAAAGAGGGGGCAGTGATGTAATCCCTTTACCTGGCGCGATTTGAGTACCTGTTTTCGCGGAACTGCAACTGCCGCCATTTTCGTTTTTTTTTCAAAAAAAAAAATCACGTTCTGTTTATCATAAACAAGAGCAAGAAAAATACCGCACTTAAAAAGCTTAACTCGTTTCCTTTTAAAAAAAATAACATGTTAACATCTGAAATATGGCACTCCAAGAACAAAGTCTCCCTTAAATGAAAAGAGGACAAAACCTACTTTTGATTTCAATAAATCGCGGTTTTCATTAAAGCTGACATTTGATAGCAGAAAAAAAAACCGAGAATATCCTATAATTAAAAACGAACGAAAAGAATTAGCAACTGAAATATAATTAATCCATTCGTAAAAGTAAAATGTAACGATCACTAGCAGAATTTTCAAAACAAACAAAAAATGTGATGTCATACTGACATGCGTCGCTACGAGATGGTCTTCAGTGACAATGACAAAATAAATGGAAGATTCAAAGCCTGGCTGATCCTTTTTTTCTCTTTTTTGACACATTTTCCTTTTTCTTTCATTTAAGTGGAGCGGATTTCAATTAAGCAGGTTTGACTGTATTTATACGAGCTTTTAACATTATGGATCGAAAATATGGAATATTTCGAATTACAATAATAGCACCACCTTCGAAGGGCTCTGTGATGTTTGAGGATCGGTCTTTTCGGTAGACTTCTTACTCAAATGAAATATTTTCATTATTTATGAAACTTAAATTGAGTCAAGTTTCAATCAAAGCAATAACGCCATTTGCAACATTATGAGGCAATAGTAAAAAACTTTGTAGTAAAGGATAAACATAATAAATTTTGAATTATGTAAATTATTGTTGTTCAATAAGCAATAACCGAAAATTGTAAAGGATCGAAATGAATAATTTACTTACAGCGAAAATGAAGCTTTTCACTTTATGCAAAAACATCATACCTGAAAGAAAAAGAAAAAACCTTAATATTTTTATTACAATTTTCACATGCAAATATTATAACATAAAACAATACTATCATAGAATAATTCATTTGGTATACAATACCAAAAGGTCGGCCAAGACTCTTGAGTCTTATATTAATTTGACCGCAAAAAATTTACTAAAACTAAGTATTCACAAAACAAAAAAGATCGATTTGAGCTTGAGTGACGTCTAGGACTATGGCAAGGCTTCTAGAAGCTACCAGTCCACGCACAAATGGCAAGTGAGCTTTTCTCACTGCAGCACACTCAAGTGAATGATTTTTAGATGTTCTCTTGCAACATACAGACAAAGCTGAGAGCGCCAAGCGCTCTCTTAAACCTCATCAACGCATTGGAAGATCTTTGGTCGACGAGACTCATTTCTTTCTTTATATTAAATAAGGGTTCTGCGAATCAACGTATCATGTAAGAAGAGCCATAACATCGACTCAAAATCACTGCATGGCCATATTTGGCACAACATCCGACTAGAGTACGAGGAAAGAAAAAAACAGTATCCGATTGTGAGTCGAATAAGCACACGACGGGTTGAGTAATGTCGTAAAATATACTACAAATTTTATTGAGTTTTAAATTTCTCATAGACCATTTTCTGGCCTTAAGTCGAGTTGCGATTTTTTAAAAACACGTGAACAACCCTTTATTGTAAACTTAATAAAACTTTTATAACAAAGGCAACAATAGTTCTCATTCTGTGACAGTTCGGTTCAGAAAATATTGAGCTGTGACAGGCGGAGAAGGGAGTCTCAGTAAGAGGGTTCTGTTAGCACTCTTGTGGAAAAGAACCCTTAAAATTTAAATGTTCAGTTATATAAAAATCAATTATGTTTATTTTGAAATGAATGGAAATATTTGAAATATGATATTTGAAAGATCAAGCTTCCACTTTTTGCAAATTTGATTTATTTTGCAGAGATATATCGGAAAACATGATTGATTTTAACTTTCCCTCATATCTTTATCTAAGATAATCCAAAGTTTTTTGTCCAGTCGTTGCTTTAAAGTCCTTCTCAATAGTGTTGTTTATGACCTAGCCCACAAGGCTCTGTCATGGGGCCCTCCTCTATACAACTTATTTACGTCCGATTTTCTAAACCTGGCTATGGGTGCAACAGCTATTTTTGCCGAGGATATTGCCATGCTTTCATCTCATGAGTTTGCTCTCGATATCGAAACTAATCTTAATGATGCTATGGAAGCATTAGCTTTATATTATAACAACTGGAAAATTAAGCTCTACGCGGGAAAAACGGAAGCCATCTTTTTCACAAGAAAAAGGAGACCTTGCTGCATTCCGAACAGCCACATCAAAATATATGGAGCCTCCGTCAAGTGGAGCTGTTGCGTTAAGTATTTGGGTTTATATCTTGCCTCAAAACTTGTATTTATTGAGCACAACAAGAACCCTTCAGAAAGTCAGAAACAAAAATGCTATACCCATTCATAAACACTAAATCTGAGCTCTGTAGCGAAAACAAACTTATAGTATACAAAGTAGTTTTCCAATTAATACTTTTGTATAGATCTCAGGTATGGGGAAATTGTGCAGAGTCTCACATTAAAAAGTTGCAAGCGACACAGAACAAAATTCTCAAAATAATGCTTAATCTTTCCTGGCATTACTCAACAGGAACCTCCACAATAGAGTGAATGTTGAATTGTTATTCATGAGAATTCAAAAACTTATTGATAAATTTATTATTAAATGTACTTGTGTGGAAAATGTTTAAATAAATATTCATTCTCGATGTCTTACAGAATCATTCCTGGAGATTTTCCAGAAATTCGGTTGCGTTTCATCTGATCACAAATTCATAGTGGTGCTTTGATGGCGCCCAAATTCATCTAGAGTCATCGTCTATGATTTTTATAAGTTTTTCTTTTAGAATGCTCTCATAAATCTTCCCCATTGCGCTCAATAAACTGATGGGCAGGCTCCTCAAGTGACTTACAGGCTTTAAATGTTCGGATCAATTTAGCAGTTTTTCAGACTTTTGGGTATTAGTCTGAATCAATTAAAATCAAGCTTTCATCATGTTAGTAAACAATATATTTCCTGCATTTACAATAATTTAATAATAAAAATACTAAGTCAAGTTTTTAACTTAATTGATGTTTCATTTGTGACCGGTTACGATTCAAAGGCACATTTTTGATCTTTTTTATTTTTTATTTATCAGGCGTAAGACATTTCGAAAAATATATTTTTTTAATTCTTGTCTTTATGTTTATGTACTCAAGTAGATTTTTATTTTGATGCAAATAATTTCGTTAAAGCAGTTAACATTAAGAAGGTTTAAGAGTCAGCAACGCTACACTTTTAACATAACCTTATTCGTCACCAGTTCACACTTAAATAGCTTTAAAGCCTTAAATTCGAATCTTCATCGTCTTGTTTTCGTGAAGAAGATAATCTGCCACCTACGTGGGATACAAGAACTACATGATAACAAATAGCACCGAAACCAGGATCTTATTTTGTTTTTTTTTTTTCAAAGCAGACAGATAAACTTTGTTTTTTTTTATTGAACTTATTTATTTTAAAAGAACATCGATCCAATTCATCCTACGTACGTCAGCTCAGTTCTATAGTGGGTCCTTCACTCCCTCAATATCTCATAGCAACAAGCGAAATTGAAAAATAATCCGACGGAATTTGCTAGAAAAAGTACGAGTATTCAGGACTTCAACAGATTGATAACGTGAAGAGGGAGAGTGTTTCTAATTATACTGTTGTGATACCAAGCTATTTGCTTGTGTATACCTTGCGGAGAGTAATGCACCAGAAGCTAGCTACATTTCCATTTTCTACCTTCCGGCGACGTAGCCAAGTGCAGGTGCAGGTGACAGAGCTTCCGACGCACAGTGAGAAAACGTGAGAGTATGACATACTGGTGCATCTGAGTGGATTTCCATGCCAAGTATAGATGAAAGGATGTCATCCAGGATGGAACTCTAAAGATGCATTTCCCGTGTCATCAACACCGAAGAGATAAATGAACGTGCGAAGATGCCAGAAAGTAATTACTTCGGAAGTCTCCTCAAAACCAAAACGGAAGGACGAATTTTTTGTTGTGATTTCAAACAAGCTTCAGGCTTTAATAATGGGTTTTGTGGAAGTGGTCTCGAATAATTGATGTACATGCTACGCACATAATTATGGTCTTTTGAGTGAGTAATTGCTTCAGATTTTATGTGAACACTAAAGCGTCTCTGGAACGACGAAAGGAAAAAGAAACTGGAAACTAATGGTGTACGAGTGTACCCCTTTGTAGAGTGCATTACCTAATAACGAAAGTGGAAGCTACGAACAGAGGAACCTAACATAAATGAATATCACATTGCTATGCGAATTTCAGTAACTCTGGTATAGATAACTTCTGTCCCATAAATATGTTCCAATTAACACAATTTGAGATTTAATATTCTTCAATCGACATTATGTTCCTTTTATATTTGAATGCTGCAATAGAGTACTCAAACTCACTAAAAACACCTCCTTTATAGTGGCACTGCGACTTATTTCGCTTTAGCAGGGAAGTTTCCAACAAAGGCGTGAGTTAACTGACAGTAAATGACGACGACCTCATGGCGTCGTACTGATTCGTTATTTTGAGTTTTTCCGCAATGTTTTTCCTATGCAATATTTTGAGAATAGACTAAGTGCAATGACTATGAAGACAGATGCTAAGCTTATGAGCCAATTTTCTTATATCATCATTTTCGGCATTGCCTATATTCCATATGCCCGTATACATAAGTTTAAGCATTTGTTTGTTTAAAAACAGCTTCTACACTTAACCGGAAACGATTTTCAAGTAACTAACACATTTCTTAGCAAATACAATCAAGCCAAACGCGTTTCTTTTACTCGTGGGGTTACGTGTTCAGCTTAGAATCTTGTGTTGGTTCATGTACTAGGTTGATAGGTTGATTTTCGACGTATGAATAAAATTTGGGATCTTAAAAAATCTCGAAAAGTATTTTTGACTTTATTGTTAAAAAATCCGTTCCAACTTTTTCTAAATAAGTTTTTTTTTTTAAGCGGCGTCCTACATAATCTAATTGCATGCAGAGAAATGCCCTTCTCAATTCCGAAGCATTCTTAATAAGTTTGCGTTCTTCGTTTGCTGTAGCGTTTTTCTTTTTACGTAACGCTTTCGGTTAGTTAAGTTGTAATAGAAAAGTTATCTAGAAATAGGTCAACTGGTTACATACTATATCCTTGGCTTTTGTGGAAGTTTATGCATTTCCAGCCATTAAGTCAAAAATAAGCAAACAAGAGTCATTGAGGAACACAGAGAAACGTCCTCCAGAATTTCCTGGTCGATGGTACTCGAGATTCACTTATAAATTTGCTCGAGAGGTCTTTGTAATAGATAGCTCAGAAATCAAGCATGAGTCAATTATTTTTCTTAAAACAAAAATATGTGAAACTCTTCAATTTGTCAGCAGTTTAAATAGCTCTCTCTCTCTCTTTTGCGAACTTTCAGAAATAATAGTTCTCAAATCAACATACACTTAAATTTTAGACATATGTAATACTAATTGCCGTAAGCGAATAATTAAAATAAATTATGTAATGGCTTAAATATGTGTCAAGCTGAATTCCGATAAATAAATCACTTTATTAATGAATCCGTATTCATAGTGATTTCCAAATACTGGATGAGGTCGCTCTACTCATTCTCATCCTCTGAGAATCAGTAGAGCGACTTGTATACCATATGAGTAAACTGTCGACTCATATCTTTTCTTTAGGTAAAGTTTTATTTTTTTGACAAAAGTCAAATGTATCGATAAACTTTAGTACAACTAGAGTAAGCAGGCCATACGAATATAGCCGCATCATACATAAGAAACAGATAATTGTTTATCCATTGTAACTGAAAGAAGAAAAGACTCAATAATATTAAAAATAAAGAAATAAAAACAATTTCAATTTAATTTTCCCGTGGATTCTCCAACAGTTTCCCTGTGTCTTTCGTGGAGTGGAAATGCTAATATCTTGATGCGAGAACGCTATCTCAGGTGTGCCCCACTGTCCTCTTTTATTCATTCTAGCCATACACGATGTTGCAAGTGTGCTCTAGAGCTAATTTATGCCGACGACATAAAAATATTTAAAAGTATCTTTCCGACTGTAGCGCTTTGCAGAATGTCCTTAATTCATTTGCAAAATTGTGTTTCAATAATAATTTATCATTGCACATATCTAAATGTTTTGGCATGTCCTTTTCGAGAAGTCTTAATTCTCTGACCTCTGTGTATACCATAAATAGTTCTGCGCTGGTAAAATTAAGTAAAATTAACAAAATACTTAGGTACACAATTCGCTCAAAATGTAGACTTCTCAATTCATATTGAGCAGGTTGCCAACACAGCTTAAGTTTTGAGTGGTAGACAACAATGTGTAATCGCAGGAGAAAAATCTTCCGGTTTTCTAGAAGGCCAAAGTCGAGTGCCACAAGGATCAATCCTTGGACCACTACTGTTTTTGATATATGTGAACGAATAACAAAACGTCATTTAATACTGTTCAATTCACATGTACGCAGACGATGTACAACTTTACTAAAGCTGTCCTCTCGAAAAGGTAAAGGACACCGTTAGCTTGCTTAACGAAGACCTCGCAAGTATATTTGAATGGTCCACCGCACATGATCTAAACCTTAATGCTAATAAATCAAAAGTGCTTCCAATACATCGCAGGGTACTGAATGTTTCAGCATTTCCTGAAGTCAAACTAGCGCTAACGCCTTTAGAGTGGGTTGATACCGCCAGAAATATTGGCCTAGTTTTAACCTTATTCTTACTTGGGATACCCATATTAACAGCACGATCGGTAAGGTTTATGCTGGGCTCCGTACTCTATGGGCCACTCAACACTTCATTCCTTTAAAAACTAGACTCTTGTAAGCTAAAACTCTCCTGATACCAGCTCTTTTGTACGATTTTCGTGTGTCCAGATTCTAACAGTAATCGAAAACTTAATGTTGCCTCCAACAACATTGCTCGCTATATATTTCACTTGCGAAAACGAGACCATATTTCAAACTTCTCAAAACTAATAAGCCGATGCTCCTTCGAAGCACTCTTAAAATATAAGTCCCTGTGTCTCTTAAATTCCGTCATCTAAATTAAGCAGCCAGATTATTTGTACGAAAAACTTTAGTTTCTCCAATCACGAAGGTCGTTGATGTTAGTCCAACCCAAGTTCTCGTGTTTATGTTCAGAGCGACAATTCTTTGTACAAGCAACGCGACTCTGGAACTCTTTGCCAGCAACCCTCAGAAGAATGGCGAATACGAAAAATTTCAAAAGATGTCTTCATCAATACTTGGCCTCTGATTAGTTTCTTTTCACTTTAATTACATATGTATATTTTTTTTTATATTTATATTATATTATATTATTATTTATCTATTTACAT
Organism: Orthonevra nobilis; assembly: GCA_963555765.1. Taxonomy (NCBI): domain Eukaryota; kingdom Metazoa; phylum Arthropoda; class Insecta; order Diptera; family Syrphidae; genus Orthonevra; species Orthonevra nobilis. Next base: position 59,358,826 of record OY743224.1, read on the forward strand.
TATTACATTATCATTTTTATTTTATTTGTTTTTATATGTTATTTAAACTTTACTATGCATGTATTTTGTTTCTGAAGTTTGTTCAAGTCTTGCAATATTAATACTATAAGATTAACATAATCTTCATTTGTAAGTTATTAGAAATAAATAAATAAAATCAAGTCAAATCAAATCATAAGCAACACACTCCTAGGCTTCATAAATCGGTGGAGTAAAGAAGACCCTGTACACTACATTTGTCAGGCTACAGCTTAAGTAAGCATCCAATGTGTGTTCACCATATTACTTGACCGCACCCAGTCTGTACAACGCAAATTTGTTCGTTTCGTACTTCGCCCTTTTAGACACCTTACAAGGACCGTCGCCTTCTTATCGGCCTTGAATTCTTGCAAAAACATCGGGAAGTCTGTGATATTACGTTTTTGCATAAGGCAATTAGCTGGTTATATTGACTAACCACCACTTCTTAACCAGATAAATTTTAATGTTAAGTTATTAAATGTAAGATATTTAAACATTTTTGACATAAAATAAAACCGCACGAATCATGGTTGCAACGAATCTGTTGCTCGATTCGATTTTGTTTCCAGTAAACTGGAACTCAAACAAAACTTGTTGGACGTTTCCGTTCTTAATGTGCATGCTCCATCTTTTATTTTTTATTTCCCTGTATTTTTTTTATAAAGCAATATTTTTAAACAATTTTTTTGAATATTTGTAATGCTGTTAACTTCTGTATGGTGTTAGAGTGTAGCAGAACCTCTTCCCATTCAATTTTTCCCCATAAAAACCTACCTTAAACTATTGTCAACACTTTTACAAAGAAAGGAACTTTGGTTTAGCCGTTTTCAATTTATAGCGTCACCAATAAAAAAATGATTCATATTCGAATATAAAGATATTGGTTTTTCGCTCTTTTATATAGTCAAACGATTGGACCCGATATTCCGGATCAAAAATTTCCCCAGCCGAGTTACAAGAAGAACTTATAAAAATGTTTCCCGTCCGCCAGTGTTGTAGACCACATACGTTTAGATTTTTAAGATTCACAATTTACATGATAATGATCCGTAATATTTTTCCAAACTTTACCAAGGAAACGTGGCTCAAGAAGTTGAGAAAGCATGAAATGGTCTGTCCTCAGCTCAATGAAATTATTTTGGGATGAATTTTACAAAAAAAAAGTTCGAAAACAGCGTCCTTCATTGAAAGACATACTTTAAGAGGTCTAACATCAAGCAACATTATCGATTGAATGTCAAGATTGATGGCTTATTTTATGCAGGATTGTAAAATTTATAAACATTATGAAGCCGCTAAATTAAACCTTTTCCTGTCTCAGTTACTAAATAACTCTTCGAATTCAATCTATTTGGATTCGCTAGCTTAATTTGCCCTCTAGATATGCGAGACGAAAAAATACGCACGAACGTACGCACAACGACAATGGGATCCAACTCTAAGGACATCGAAACGTGGAGATATGTTAACTTTTTGAATTCCGAAAATCGGACCAATAACAAATGGGAAGTTAAATTTAAATATGATCTCCCTTGATGTCGTGCTTAAGTTAAGCTATTTCAAAATAAGCCCCACTCCTTTTTAACGTCCTTGGTATTATTTGTGGTCAGCATTTGCAATTTCAAAGAAATCTTCATAAAACAACAGACTTAAATACCAATTTAAAATCTTATTTTTAAAAACTCATTTCCTTATGTCGTGTCCTTAACTTATCCAAACTGCAAATCTCTGGAAATAACTTTTTTATCCTTTTGGCTTTCATTTAATTAAAACTACCACCACAAAGCAAAGAAATAGTTGCGTCCGTTGACATTCAGTCATGCTGCGGCCAATGACCGTTGAAACATCCATCAAAAGGATGTCGTATTGCGGCTAGAAATCGTGACCAAAATAAATTTTAACACAGTGAGTAATATTTTAGTTCTCTGCAGCCAACAATCTGGCTTTTATTGTTATTAAGCTAATTTGTATATTTTATTTATTTTAGACTCAAAATGTTCACATGCTGTGGTCAGTTCTCAGACCGACTGGTCCTGCGTGAGTTTGCGAATTTTCAGCAGTTTCGTAATGCTATCAGGCATAATAAATTTGACTATTACGAAACCCCTAATAGTTTTGTTTGGAATCCTTGTTGGAATGGTCGCCTTTCTACTTGCTTCCAAATCGAGTCTGCGGTTGGTATGGAATTCGCACATCATTTGTTGGGAGTTTAGATAAGATGGGAAGATTTATTGCCGAGAGATGTTGAGTGATTAATTTGGTGCCCATATGCATAGTGGCATTGATTTATGGTTGCGGGATTAGGATAATAGCGCGCCGGAAATTTCAAGAGATAAAACAAATTGCCTGATTTAAGAATAGCAGCTGATACGTTCGTTATTTGTGGCGATTATTCATAAGCTGTAAACACATCTAGAAGTGTTTTAAAATTTGCGTGTTCTGTTCACCGGCTGATATAAATTTGTATGCGCACATTCCGAAGGCAAGGTAATTTTGCTGTAATTATTGAGATTATTACTATGATAGATAACGACATTTCGAAATCTGGATTTTTCAACATAATTAAATCATAGAAAATCTCTCTAAGCATCTGACCTAAGAACTTTTACAAATTCTCTATTAAGATCCAGTAAAACTCTTGTTAGCGAATGCTCTGTACTTATTTATGAAATATTAAGGGTCCGTGATATGTTACACTTTTGTTTATAAACTTATGAGCGGAAATGCTAAACTGAAACCCTACTAAACGATTCGGGGGAACAAGAATAGTTTTAAAAGAAAAAGGATACCTTATTTTTAGCAAGCGGAAATGAAGGCTAAGAGTTAAGTGTCACAACTTCGGATCCTCTCTTTTTCACTTCAAACTTGGCAGTGATTTAAACCGGACATCTATTGACGGCTTGGCATCGATAGATGCCACGATGATACATTTCCTACTGGAGTAAAGTATTTATATATTAATATATTTATATATTTATTTCGCCAATGGATTTGAAAAATTCGGCTGGTTGCAAAAAACGTAAGTTGATCGGTAAGCCGGCAGTTCAAATGACTAACATTCTTAATGCAAAGTGCTTAAGCCGTTTCTGAATCCTTTTAATACGTGAAATAATGGAGACAACTCATTCATTCATTTATTGTTCATTATTCTCATATAGTTTACATCTTTCTTAAACGTTAAATATTTAATCTAATCTAGCTATAATATAGAACTATTTTATGAGAATAGTTAGTGACATTTTATATTTAATAGAAAATAGAAATAAATGCCACTTCAATTTATTGTAATTCAGTGTGGGGTGTACAAAGCAAATGTTAGTTAAATATTTATTGATAACATCTATGTTCAATGACAATTAAAAAAAAAACAAAAAAATATACAATTTAAGCGTGCGGAAGCAAATAATGATCTTGGGAATACTAAATAATAATTCCGATATAATAATTCAGATATTTAAATATGGAAGCGCAACAGAATTTCGATTTGATTATGGTCAAAGTTTAGAAGCCACAACTTTAATTTCTTCAAAAACGCGGTAAGATTCCTAGTAATTTTTATTTCTATAGGAAGCTTGTTAAACAATCTGCATGAGATGATTGAGTAGAAGTTTCTGTAGCTAGTGGTTCGAAACGCGGGAACACAAACAACGTAGTTTGTACTTCTACGTAAGTTCTGCCGGTCGAAGATTGGGCTTTGCATGTAACCACCTCTCGCAAAGAAAACTTTCATTACTTTATAATAAAACAAATGTTTCACAGGCAAAATATTCAAGGCCTTAAATAGATACATACTGTGAGAAAAACGATTAGTTTTACAAACTTTCCTTATGGCACATTTTTGAAGGACAGTTAACTGTTGGAGTTTATTGCGATACGCACCACCCCAACAGCTAATACCATATTGCATTTTTGAATGGAATATGCCATTATAAAAAATTTTTAAGGTACGTATGGAACAGTACTTCATGAGCCGGTAAAAACAACGAATGGATGATAGTAGATATTGCTTTAAATACAAGATGTGTTTGGACCAACTCATATTTTGGTCGATGATGACACCAAGGTGTTTAAAATCCTCCACAATATCAATTTTAAAGCAATCTCCACTACAATTTACTTCATTACTATTGTTATTATTGCCATTAATTTTCCTACACTTACAGTCAGATAAACTTTGCTTAATACAATCTGATGCATGCAATATAATGTCTAAGTCCGGGGGTTCTTGCAAACTTAGGCTAAAAAACATATGCTTAGTTTTGTTACTAGCGATCAATTTGTGTTTCGCAAACCAACGTCTTAAGATGTGCACATCATGATTTATATCGGCAATCAAATTCAAGGGGCTTACTGAGCTAAAGGCAATACCAAGATCATCTGCAAAAGCGCTAATTTTGCCTACGAATGATTGCTCGAATAAAGAGTTTATATAAATAAGGAACAAAATTGGGTCAAGCACAGATCCTTGGGGTACACCAAGATTGGTCACTTTCAAGTTACTGGTATTTTCTCCAATTTTAACTCTTTGCGTTCTATCTTTTAGATACGATTCAACCATTTGAGGATAAACCCACGAAAACCTACTTTTTCCAATTTATCCAAAAGAATGGTATGGTTTACCATGTCGAAGGCTTTTGTTATATCAACAAAGAGACCAGCACAAGGCTTTTTCCCATCCAAACCCATATGAATATATGAACAAAAATCTAGTAGAGCATCTTCAGTAGAAAGGCCTGCCCTAAACCCAAATTGCAAAGGACTAAAAAAGCGTATTCTATTTAGAAAGGATAAAATTCTAGTTTTAACTGCTTTCTCGAACACCTTTGAGATTGAAGACAGTAAGGAAATTGGTCTGTAGTTTGTTTTATCCTTCTTGTTACCCTTTTTGAACAAAGGAATGACAAGTGCAGATTTTAACTCCTCAGGAAAGTTGCCGGATTCAATGCTCAAATTGAACAGATGTGATAAAATATCTACAATGTTAAGCGCAGCTTTCTTAAGAATAAAATTAGTGATCCCATCTTTGCCACATGAACCCGAATTCTTTAGAGAATTTATTATTTTTAGAAGTTCAAACCCTCTTATTGGCTCGAAAAAGAAACTGTTCGTGGTATTAGTGTTTTCATAAAGACCATTCCCAGTTTCAGTGCGGCAATTACAAGATGAGGCAACGGTACCCGAAAAGGATGATTGTCCTATTGAAGAAAAGTATTCACAAAAAATATTGGCTATAGCTGTAGAATCCGAAATATTTATATTTCCGTTTTTCAACATGATCGGCTCGGCAGAATTGCTAATATTACGATTGACAATATTATTGACTAGTTTCCATTCCTTTTTGAGATTCCCTCTCGCCTCCAGCAACTTGCTTGTATAAAAACCATCTCGTGAGTTACGAATTAACTTGTTGATTTTTTTACTCATATGGGCAAAACGACTTTTCAAGTTTGTATTTAAGGGATGTTTGAAGCATTTTTTTTGCAACTTGTGTTTCAATTTTATTTTCTTGAGAAGATTTCTGTTAATCCAAGGCTTCAATCTAGTTTCTGATTTTCTCATAGTAAGGATGCAGGTTGATGAGCATATATGGTTCTTCATGATTTTAATAAAGATTTCATAAGCTTTAGAAGCATCTAATTCAGCATGAACTTTCTCCCAATTTTCGAGGCGCAATTTTAAGTTTAGTTCGTCAAAATTGATTCTGGACAACTTGGGAGGAGACATTTTCCTCGTATACTTAATTTTTAGGTTTTTTAACAAAAGTCCAGTCATACAATGATCTGTTATTTGAAGATCAAAATTAACAGCGGCTACGGAATTCGGCGGTATGTACGAGACACGACCATGCACATGGTCAAGACAAGTACTAGAAACGAGTCTAGTTGGTTCGTTTATAAAAGAAGTAAGACCATGCTCAGATTAGAGAGCGCTATAAGAATCAACCGTTGCATAAGAATCAACTTAGTCAATGTGTGCTTTAAATTCCAGTTTGGTGTCGAAAATAACTCCTATATATTTTACTTGGTTTACCCTAAACAAAGTATGATCGACAAATTTATAATTAAAGCTTAAAGAACTACGTGATCTTGTTGCACTTAAGACCTTGCATTTTGAATAGTTCAGTTTAAGTTGATTTTATTTACACCAAGTCAGCATGAAAAATTGCACATCATCAGCAAACAAAGGGCACTGACAGTATCTTAGTACGTTAAGTAAATCATTTATTAACAAAATAATAATGGGTGGGCCCAGTTGACTTCCTTAAGGAAAACCAGAACATGATTCTATGAAATCAGAATCCATCAACTTGCGTAATCTGCTTTCTGTTTGATAGGTACGATTGCAACCATTTCAGAGAAGGTGTGTTGAATCCAAGGTTTAGCAATTTTTGAAGATGATGTACCCGATCATATGCTTTAGCGAAATCAGTGTATAAAACATCAATATGTTTCCATATTGTGTTAAAAGACTACCACATTCGTTGATGTAGAACGGCCTTTGATAAATACATATTCGTAAGGATATAAGGATAAGGATAAACCTTATATGAGAAATGCATTCTATGTGTTACAAAAGTTTCTAAAATCTTAGGTATAACTGAAAATTTTAAAATTGGCCTTTAATTAGTAATCTTATGTTTCGGACTACTTTCTTAAAATGGGGTTCACAAAGGATAGCTTCCACTCATTTTAAAAGTCACCTAACTTGAGCGATTTATTGATTATAAACACCAAGGTAGCTCTAAGCATTTATAAGTTAGGAATGGAGAAATCGTGTCAAAACTGGCTTTCTAAGCTGTGCTGTGAGTGAAATAAAAATATTGTGAAATTTTTTTTATTGGACTATCGATCCAAAACATATTCATTCCGAACCTAAGATGATTCAGATAGGGACATTTATTGCTATTTGTATTTCTTATGAAGGCTTCATTCCTCTTTAAAAATGATGGAGCTTATGGAAATGAAAATTGGCCCGGAAGCACATTCATTTGTTATGAAACGAGACAACGCCCGGATCGACCGCTCCGAGATATGAGCATCCGACGCACCACAGGAGGCCAGAACTGCTCGATATGAAGAGCGAAACTCGGAAAATAGTTTTTTCGAAGTCGAGGAAGGTCCGATGTATGAAGTAGGAATGGCAGACTGAATAAATGTTAGTCTACAATTTACAATATCATTTCATGACTTAGACTGCGAAACTTCATGTCTTTTTCAAAATAATACCCACGATTTTTCAGGTTCTATTGGACCGATTTACGTGAAATTTTTAGAAAGTCTTCTTTATAGACTTGTCTATGTCTGGAACTATCCCCATTCCCATATTTCTATTACTTTTTTATTTAAAAATTCAAAACAGTCAAAAAAAGTGGTTCAAAAAGTGTTCTTTTTTCAGGCATTTTGTGAAAACAAAATCTTTCCAACTTTTGCGTAGTTCCAGTGGCTTTCATGTCATTAGACTTTGCCTCCCCTAACTTCATACATTTGAGGAAAACTAAACTTTTTCGTTTTGAATTCCAAAATGCTTTGCCATTCCTTTTAATGAGAGATTCAGTGGAAGAAATATATTGGTGAAAGAGAAATTTGTTTAAAATTCAAACTCTTTTCTAAGTTTAAGAAACTTTACGCGTTTAAGCCTTTAAAAGCCTTGTCCTTAATGGCTTTTTAAATTAATAAGCCTTCTAGTATACCAAATTAATTTGAAATAAGGTCTTTTGGTCTTGATAAGAACAAAGTGATCAATTATTTGTTATTTTTACGTGTTATTTTTTAAAGACATTAAGCATTTACTCGAAACAATCCAGCAAACCGCATTAAAAAAAATATTCAAATCTATAAATTTGTCATTTCTACAATCACATGTTGTACAATTTTTGATTGAATTATGAGGACCAAAACTATGAACATCGGCACACAAATGAGTTATGATGAAAAGTATGTTTAAGCAACGGAAGATCGACAGGTAGAATTTCAAATTTAGCTTCATTATTTAAAAAAACTGAGTCCAACGCTCTTTTCAAATCATTTTTGATAAATTAAGGGGAGAAAATGAGTCATAGACTAAAGATTTCGTATATTTTGTAACATTTAAGGGAATAATTATTTTTCTTCTTCTAAGTAACACCAGTTTATATCGATAATGTTAAAATCACCAAAAATGCAAGGCAAGTGATAAGTCTTTTATCCTCTAACCACCATATTTGAAACACGGTGTAATATGCGCGTGAGGATATATGATCATCTAAGCTCGTTATTACCGAAGGTGATGCTACGTTTGCATGTCAAAAAACTCTTATTAACGACGAGATATATTGCAATAAGTCTAAGGAGCTTCAAAAAAGACGTGAAGCGATTAAGAACGCAGAACGTCAGCAAGATTAAAAAAAAAATTTAAATACGAAGTAATTCAATTAACGAAGAAGAAGCAAATAGCGTCAGAAAATATAACCCAGAACAAAGTTTAAAAAGAAATCGTATATTTGTGAAACTAGGACTTGTGCCCAAACCGCAAAAAAAAATTCGCTTAAAATGCTATACGTTGATAAAGCTTGATGCATAAGCAAATTTTTATACGTAAAGCTTAGCAAATTCGAGTCAAAGCTTCGTTATAATAATAATATGGGAATAATAAATAAATTCAAAGCAGATGCAATTACAATAAGACCGTCCAATTTAGGGCACAGAATGCACAATCTCTAACTCCAATGCACAACGCATTTAATTAAGAGTTGAAGTACGAAATACAAAAACGATAACGCGGGATTGAGAGAAACAGTTCAAAGAAATGTTCTGTTGGATCAACAACAAAAATAATTATGTATACGATACGTTTCTGAAAATGGTGAACGAAGGATACGGACGTTTTTATTTTATTCTTCCCTTGGAACTGCAAATGAATGAAACTTCAACTTTCAATACTTCGAAGAACTCTGCCATGGTCAAAGTACTAGAGCATATATGAAGCATTCTTATAAGAAATTCAGTTAACAAAAAAATTCCTTTCCAGATGTAAATTGATTAATTCTATACTTTTTGCAATACCAAAGATAAATTAGTGAACAATAAATATTATCTGGTTAACATGATATTTTAACTTAATTTTTATATTTAAATTTTTGTGCACTCATTCAATTCAAGATTCATATCCAGGACAAGACAACATTTGCCGTTTCAGTAAATAAGCGAATAATTCATTATTTATTTTGTGTTTTTTTTTTCCTCAGAAACTTCAGTGCAATCGACGAGACAAGTGTTTCATAATAAATCCATATTATTGCGCCGTAATATAAAATTTATTATGAAACATTTTGAAAAAGTTTATCTGAAACTCTTAAACAATAAACTGAATCCACTTGGAAGACTGTAAGCGCACATACGAGCACATCACATTTGCAAGCATGTGAATTTTTAGTTTGACTTGAGGCGGATTTAGCGCGTCTTCCTCAGAAAGTTTAAAAAGTAATTAAAACTTTTCGTTCCAATCATACCTCGGCAAAAATTACAGCAACAAAAGTTAGTGTTGAATATCAACAGTAACTTTGCCTTCGTGTAAATTATTAAGAACTTAAACGTTAACTTTTAATATCATGAAAATTCGTTTAAGTTTTTAGTTTGAAACAAAATGATAAACTAGTGAATCTGATTCAGAATAGATTAATGAAATATTTTTCATAGCAAAAATAGGTGATTGACACTTTACTTGTAAATTCACATTCCGCACAGAGGCATTGGATTCGTGACCCAGATTTAATATCTACAGTTCTATCACATACGAAAAACCGAACTTTGTTTTCTTACTATCAGGTTTGGTATTATTCGAAAGGAAAGATGTTTTAGTGCCTATCCATCATCGAAATGCTGTCCTACAGAAAATATGGCTATCGTAAGTAAAAGTATTGAAAAAGATCCAGATCTATCGATTTCACAATGACCTTTATTGCAATTTAATTTTCATCAACAACCTCATAAAGTTCAACTCACTTAAGAATTGACACCAGCTGAATGCGTATTACAAATGTCGATTGGGTGCTTCAACATCAATGTTTGGATGACCAATTTACACAGTAAATTTTCTAAAGCGATGATCCTTTTCACTCATTATATACATCAACAAAAAATGTTATCCATTAAGTGAAGTGGATATCCACGGCATATTGCAAAAGACTTCAAAAATAAGAAATGTTTAATTGAAAAGCTTCAGGTTTTCGAGAGGCTTATCTTAGGGATTGCCTTCATTTAAATATGTACAAGTGTCGTTCACATTTATGTAATGAATTTAATCTAATATGCATTGCTTAAATTATGGAAATTCCTTAAATCTTTTTTAGTAAGATGGGTCATTTTAACGTCGCTCATAAAATTATTTCTCCAATGATAAGTTTACTCTTAAAACCAATTGCCAACTGATTGGTCTAAATGAGTACGGCTTTGGGTCATGAATATCGGAAAACGGAAGGTGTTGAACAAGTCCGCACCCAAGAATTTCAGTGAAAAGTTTGGAATAATATTGCGACGTATACTTGTCTGGTGCTGCCAAGCTGCAATCGACCTAAATATTATCAATGATCTCTGGAGCCTTCTAACGTTTCATGTTAGAGGTTTGGACCTGCTGTTATCGTTATCGTTCTGTTTTCGGCACTGCCGTATTATTTTCGATGAAGGGACCTGGGCTCCCTTCCGTGGCTTGCTAATTATTATTACATTGCTTTTTTCATATATTTCCTTAGAATTAGATTAATTAAGCTCATGGCAATTTTCTTTGATGTGGACCCTGTATAGTTTTTAATTTTCAAATCACTTGTGCGACGAACTCTTGATATTGCTTGTTTTACTCATTAATAATATTTATAGCCCAAATTTGATCTCATTAATGAAAAAGTAGTGGATAAACCATTAGATCTGAATTTGAATAAAAAAAATGTTCGGTCTCTGACTTGAATTATTTGAATCAAATCTGCTGTTAATTAAAAAAGAATTTTTAATTTTTCACCATCAGCGTTTTGTCAAACGACAGCTACTTCATTAACTCTTGGTGCATTATAGTGCCTTTAATTAGAATTTATTGGCATGAAAAGTCTTAATTCCCGGATCAGTAAAGGATCGTAACAAATATAAAAGTTTCCGTGAATTTTGAAACAGTAGGGCCCACATCCAGGTGGTGGCGCTATATTTGCACCCAACTTCCTCCTTTCAAAAAGACCTTTTTTAGTACCCCAAACATTTTTTTTACTTTGGTTTCTTTTAAGGTACTTTCATCTATTGCTTTCGGAGAAAATCCCACGATCGAATTTTGCAATCCACGGGAAAAATATCCTAGCCTAGTAAGCTCGCTCATTGCCACCTTATCATAAATCTCATTGTTATCATTCGCCGAAGGCCTCAAGTGTTGCTTTGTTTCTAAGACAAATTTCATTACATATGTATTCGTGCAAGAAAGAACAAAAAAAGAGTATTGTGCATACAAAAAAAAGAAATACCAGAAGCTAGATTCGAAACCTGCAAACTGCAATAAAACGTCCGCAACGCATCGACCGATTACGCCAAGGATTTTGATAAATTTCAATGTATCATTTTCGTTCGCATTCGATATAGGTGTGACATACTTACATATACATAAGGATATAGAGCTCTAGAGTTTCACTACAAAAGTTCTATTCATTTGCAGTCATACAGGACGTTACCGAGTGGATAACTTTCTGATTAAACTTTTTCGGGGATATAATGAAAATGCTGATATCAATTGCATCGAGACTTAGCGCTTTAATCTTCCAAAGTTTCTCATCTTTTTCGACCTTAACGGCCTGATTCAGAATACACATGCGGTTCCATTAATCTTCCGCTACGATCGGAAAGATGTAGACTCAGAGCATATGTATCGGCAGGTGCGCGACAAGGAAAATGTGAATAGGCAACAACAACAATTTTGGTGGTTGAATTAAGGACTTTTGGCTCCCTTAAGTGAAAGTCACAATTTCATAATAGTTTGCACGGCTTATTTTATTCATTTACAGATACAAGAACGAGTAGGTAAGATTTTTTTTAGTTATGATATTTCAAAGTCAAATTTTGAAAAAATATTTAAATTGTTTCTAACAAAATTTTGCACAGTTAAATTAATTTTTTTTACAATTTTCAATGCACTTTCGCAAACGAAAAGTGTCTCCGTTTTTAAGAAATTAATAAAACAATGAGAAAAAAAAATTATTATATGAGTGGACTGTCCTTTATTTATTTTTCTTTGCATGCAAACAGTGTAGTTAGCAAATAAAAAAATAAAGTGAATTAAAAAAATGTGCGCCTTATTTGGAACACTTGTTAAATTTCACAACATTGACCTGTGTACCGAAATGACCAAAATATGTTTTGCCTTAACAGACATAAATGTGCAAGAATATTGCATTGAAATCCTTTTTTAATTTTGCGTCAACCCATATTTAAGTTTAAGTTACTCTCGTAAAGAATTGCCAGACAAGTACTACAGCTGGTTTCAGTCGTGATGGTTTCAGAGATTGTAGGCTGAGAGATTTCCCAATAGGTGATGTCCCAGTCCCAAACATTCGCTTTATTTTTTAATTTTTCAATTTTTCACAACCGTTTTCAGGAACATTGAGTATCGAAGTAAAAAACTTAAGAAACATTGGATATTGTACGTCAGAGTCCCTCATTTGGGCCGGGAGAATAAATAAAATTTAAAAATGTGAAAATTGCCTCATTTAATAATTGACTTTAGACTCCCAACTTAGAAAAATATATTAGAATTTAAGATTTAAGAAAACTGTATCACATTTTCGTACATAAGTGCTTTCGTTGATTTCACATATAATTTTTAGTAATATTACGTAAATATTAAGTAAAGTTTTAAGATAATTGCGCCTTCCGCCTTAGCGGGGGAAGATTCTCCTCTTGACCGAATCTGCTCGCTAAAGTTTTTTGGCGCATCTTGTGGCATCCTGAATATAATAAGTACTTTCTTCATGTATCCACATAATTCATGGTAATTTTTTTTAGGTTTATTTAAAGGGGGATTTTTATTTTAAATTTTTAAGTTTATACAAAAGTTAAATTTTTTTTTCGTTTAGATAATTTCTTAGTATTCAAATAGAATAAAATAAAAGCTCTTCAAGTTAGTGAAATCAGCCCCGCTAATGCTGCGCCGAAAGATTTATATTAAGTTTTAGATTAAATTTAGAATTTGGTCGCTAATTTATTTTATTATTTAATCTTATTTGAAAGTGTTAAAAATATGAGATTTGTGTAAACGTCAATTCTTCTCACTGAACATTAAGCGGAATCGTGTGAGATCGTATGATTATGAATACTCCTTTATCGGCATCCTGTTCGTGGAAGCATTGAAATGAACTTTTAACATGGCCCAAAACTTCTCGAAGAACATTTTTTGTTACATAATAAAACTCCGCCATCATATTATCATATTTAAACAAAAAACCAAAATATTGGTTTATAAAATACCCTCTTTTGCATGAACTACCATGAGAAAGCTCTAAATAAGGCGCGTATTTTGTTTCGAAAACGCCTCGAATAACATTCCCTCAGCGCATATTTTCGCGCCACCAATATTCATGCAAAACAAGAACCAAGTAACTGCTTAAAAGAAAACTTAATATTTTCAGAATTTCAAAAACAAGCCTTGTGTATCCTGGATTCTATGGAGTGTAAATGATCATCCATGCGAATTCTCATCGAAATAACTTCCACACTATTGTGCCACTTCCATGCCACTTGGGCATTTTGTTTTGTTTTATCTTTATTTTTCCGACAGCAACCATTAACATTTCCCGGAAAATCGGACAAGAACAAAAGTCCATAGAAATCAGGTGCAAGGGGACCGAATCGACAGAAAAAAAACAAAAAACGAATTCGAATAAACTTCGAAGATGATTGGTTCAAGATATTTAAACAAAGATTCTGCTTGTAGATACCAACAAGCAGAACACCCCAAAACATGAACAACTAAAGTGCTTTTGTTTTGCTTTAAAGGGCGAGGCTCCTTTCATACACATCTGGAATTGAACTGGTAAAACTAGCAGAAATTCGAAAGGACGGTTGAGGCTAAGGCAGAAAGTTAATTAACATACTGGTCAGTCTGAATGGTTGCAAAGACTGTTTAGGTTAATGGACGCGGTGGGGCAATTAAATTCTTGACTTTATTCAGTTCACACTATGGGGAAAGGAACAAACAGTGTAGTAAGCTGATATGGCGATGCGAAAACCAATTGCGGAAATGAAGAAGGAAGTAATTATTATCGCAAGTGCAAATGTTGTTTTCGCTTTATTGGACAATTTTTCTTCAGTGTGTCTTCGCAGTAGGATTATATTGTCCCTTTTTATGGACATGGACCTTTGGGGATTGTTGATACACTCGCATATGTTGGCTTGCCTTGTTAGTTCCCGCAAAAAAGGGGTCAGTTCGAAATTTTAATCCCCCCGGGAACATCAACAGTGTAACGGTAGGCCACCCGCCACTTGTCTTTTCACCAACAACAGATGCTTCATAGAAGTATGACTGATATACCAGCTCTGGAACTTGGTACTCTACTTTGACAATTAGGTTCAGTTTAGTTTTGCAAATCAAACCTTGAGAGCTTTTTCCCCAAATTTGGGTTGGTACAGAGGTCCACCAGAGAAACTATGTAGAAGAGCCTTATGAAATTACGACGAAATGGTACGCTCAAGGTGTAAAATTTTATACATCCCGGGATGGGGGGCCATCCATGTATTTTGCTGTTTTTTTTTTATTTAGAATTATTTAGCTCATGACCATTTTCTTCAAAGTGCATGTTTCTTTGAATACAACGTTTTTGAGAATATTTTGTTCGAAAATGAAATTATTTTTCCTTAATATGCCCCCGTATAATTTTAATGCTCAAGTCACTTACGCGACGGACTCTACGACGTAGAAATGCCCATGTCTTAATACTGATTCTGGTAATTAAATTCTTTTTCAAGTATTTCACACCTTGTGACTCATTGGTTTTTTTTAATTTTATTTTTTTATTTATTTGCTAGCTCTTCAAAAGGATATTAATATTCTTTTAATGCGTGTAGCACAGAGCGAGCGGAAGAATTATGAGGAGAATGAAAGATTTTTGTAGTGGTTTGAGAAACTTAGGTGTACTTGGTTTCAACTCTCTTCCGTGGGTGGAGCCCGAATCGGGACGGAGGGTTTTGATATCGACCTATTAGCTTTCACTTAATTCGCAGGATTTTATTCGACATTAGTTTGGAAGAGTAAGCTAAACACCCCGCTGTTAGTGTTATGCCTTCACAGCAGAGCCATCTACACACTATCTACACAAACCACTTTTTTTGAAAACACGAATTAGGTACTAAGCCGATACAACAACCGCTACAAAAACGCCATCCATTAATCAGAGTACCATCGCTGGTCGACCAATCCAGTGATAGTGCCTGCCATTAACTTGATCCCAATGGCAAATGGTGACTGGACCAGATTCGAAAAACTAGACCACTCTAGGCATCGAACCTGGGACCTATCAATTGAATCAATTGAAAGGCAGGCGCTCTGCCAACTCCGCCACCCAGCTGAACATAGCTTAAGCTGATATAATTTATTAATAATATTTATACTCCAGCTTTGATCTCCGTAAGTAAAAATTGTGGATAACCTATTGGATCTAAAAATGGGTCAACAACATTTAACCTTTCACTTTTTCTTTGATTTGCGTTATTTGGATCGGATCAGTAGTGAACCAATAAGTCTCTTTCAAGTGCTAGTGGACTCTTGGTGCATTATAGCGTCTTGAATCAGAATTTCTATCTTTTAAAATTACCTTAGTGACATTCGGTGCGCTTCTGTTGCATGCATTTGTGCGTCTCCCACACTTTCCTGTTCAACTTTATGCATCATTTTAAATGCGCTTGAAAATGGATTCCTGTTTGCCATGAAAAAGTTTAATTCACGTAACAGTGAAGAAGCGCAACTACCTTTTTTCATTCAAACTCAATCTCACCGACACCAGCTACAAATTCAAATTAAAAAATCTGACAAAATGTTGTCTTATTGATACTGACAACGAAATCTTGAAAAATGTTACCAGAATATTGTTACCCAGTGAAACTGAACTTGCTTTGTCTGCATGTATGTAACATAATCCAATTCTTACTTTAAACACATGGGAAACAAAACTTGCCGAAAATACCTTTTTTACCCCAATCCCTAATTTGACTTTGCTGTTCCAAAAAAAAGTGATATTTTCTGAAGCCGCACGATCCTTTGGCTTCATTCTAGTCAATATCATCCATGTGCCTGCACAGGAGAATGTTATAATCCAGTGGCAACAATCACGGATAAATTATTCTTGTATAAATATGTTTGGGTTCTTTCTTTGCCTAGTCATCATGAAGCTCGCTTCGTGCCACCTCATCATAAATCTCATTGTTATCATTTGCAGGAGGTTTTAAGTGTTTTGTTTTCGCAACTCTTTTTCAGGTTTGCTTATTTGGCACCGTCATAATGTATATTTTGTTTCTACGACAAATTTCATAACATATGTATGTATATATAAATCGTCCCAGCCTGAATCGAACCTAGAAACTAGAAGGTGATCCATGAACCCACTACGCCAAGGAACCCGATAGTTTTGGATGTTTTTTTCCGTTGACATTCGGTATATAACAAACTGCTTGTTCGAACTGCTTGTCTTCCCTGGGAGCTAAGAAGAACTCTGTGTGGCTTCAACAGGATATAACAAGCTCACATATAAAAATTTCTATTTTGATAGAGCTGCGAAGAATATTCTGCGACTAGATCATACTCTACATTTCATTGCCCACAGGTCTTAGTAAAATGCGGCACCAGCATCACTTACTATGGAACCCAATTGAATTTCATTATGTAGAAAAATGATTCAAAAGTAGCACATAGTAACAAATTGTTACGAGTAACTTAATATCGCAAGCCTCATGAACCATCCTGCATCTAGTCGTACTCTTTTGCCTAAAATTTAATATACCTTCTGTGGAAATTTTAGCGACTTGCCTTTTATGGACAAATTTTTGTTCTTTCAAACTAGAACAGCATTAAATTGTTGCAGAAATAATAAATTTAAAAAAATTGTCATATCACTATTTTGTTTGATTTATTATAAATAAAATTTGTGTACCTCTTAAAAAACGCCTGTATCTTTTTCTTCTCCCAACTTCTTACACAACGTTTGAATGAATGAAGCCTTCCTGTAGCTTCAAAACCAGTTGCTTAACACCTCTGTTAAATATGGACGAATTTTTGTGTAAAAAAATAGTCAAGAATATTTCGCGTAGCGTTCTATAGATCGTCGAGGTGTATTTTGCACCTACTCTATTTCTAATTATTATAGCATCTTCACAGAGGATGATACATTTTGGAACAACTGTGGTAAATTTTGCAGTTTATGGCCGCATATGTCGAAAATATCAGAACAAGTATAGTGTGAGAAAATGTTATCACAATTATAAGGGCATTTCCGGCTAACCTAGAGTCTTGAAATTTTATTTTTTTTACGACAGCTGCCGACACAATCTAATGGTCGGAAAAAGTGTAAGTTTTAAGGGTACAGAGGAATTTCTTGTCGGTGAAGTCGATCAATTTATTTCGGTACTTTCGAAGCGTTTTGAATCTTTTTAAAATGATGCGGCACGTCCTGCATGACCATATCATTCGATTTCAAAGGAACATAATTCGTATCAGCTTCCTTGGACTTTTTATTTAAAGAGCTGAAATTGTTCTATCAGAGAGTCCGTAGATAAAAAAAACTGCGGTTCCCTCTCGACCGACATCATCTTCAAACAGTTATGAAAAAAAAAACCTTAAAACCGACAAAATTCTTTTTTATTGGATATTGAAAAATCACATCGAATGAGTGTCAATGGGTTATACGTATACAGTAGGATGAGCGAAAATGTCGTGGCCCACTATAAACTGAAAGTTAGTGTTCAAGGTTAAGGTCGAATTGTTATCATCCGAACTTTATATTGAAATCGCTGGCAATACACTTTTAGACTGAGGGTAATGGACAGATATTCTTAACATGGAGTCAGAGACTGTCTTCCTATAAAAGTATTTTGGACCTACGGATGGTAAAAGCTAACCTCATGAAATTGAATTCCGAAGTGTTAAAAGAGCTTTAGCATTATCTATACGAATTCAAGTGATGGGATCAAGGTGGTTAAATGAATAATTGCTCTTAACTATAAGCCTGAAAAAATTTAAAATGTGGACGTACGTCACTTGATCTTAACCTCCGAAAATATCAAGTCCCGGTTCTGTAGCATGAGACGAAACTTTTCTTTTACAACAACTTTAACTTATGAAACCAATAAGGTATTTTTTCATTGCAAACTACAACTAACAGGAAACAGAAAAAAAGCGTACAAGTGCTAAGCGAACACGCGCACGAAGGGTTCCGCACCAGTGTACAAAGCCTTTCTTGACGTTAAATTGAGCTCATCTTTATATAAACTTTGAATTTTGCGTTATCAACTCTTTGCCATTAAACTGAGTTAGAGTTTTTAGTTAAATTAAAATTTTATACCCTACTTTTTGACTTGGCGCAAAATTGAGTTACGATTTTAAATATAAGATTTTTTGTATCGGGCCCCCCCTTCGTTCTTGATTTTATAAACTTTGTGTGCAAGTATCTAACAATCATGACTGTGGAGATATAGCCCAGTGACAAACGGACGGATGGACGAACGGACAGCAGAGGCTTCATAAAATGGTTCCAAAAAACGGACGCGCACATTTTCATAGACACTGGAGCTAATTTCTTTCGATAGAAGAAATCTCTTCTAACTGCAAATGACCCTTCAATAAAAGTTAACCCAATAGGGGTTATTTTCCATTTAACTAAAACACATCAGTGGTTCCCTAAAAACTATTAAATTTAATCCCCTTGGCCTGATTTACCCGTACTGTGCAAAACAGACAAATGGATTTCCGTTGGTAAGCCTATTTAGAAGATTTGATTCTACTAAACGATGATGGCTTTCTCACCCCAAGAATCCCATTATCATCATCATCGGGTTGGACATAGTTTTTCGTTCGAATTTTCTGAAATGTGGCGAATGTTCACAAACTACTTACAATGATTTTAGTGTCAAGTTACAAGCATCGACTCCAAAAAGAGTATACAACAAAATTTATACTTTCAAGATCCTTTACAGAATTTTGATATTAATATATGTATTTACTAGCTTCATGGCTGGGGAGCAGGCCTCACTTGTTCATAACTTAGCTAATAAACGTCAAATAAAATCTCTGACTCAACTATCGTACTATATTCAATGTCGAGATTTTCACACAGGAAAACACATTTTCTTAACGATGCTCTCATGCAGAGTCATTTTCAGCATTGATAGAATATGTAGTCGAATATTTTCCCAGAAAATGAAAACAATATACTCCATGGCGAGTTCTCTAGAGAATCACATCGTGATGTTGAACTTTTTTAATAAAATAGTCTTGAATCAAGTCGCACTGACAACCAAATGGTATACTCGTGTGGACCAGCATATGACTTTTTTTTTGTTCTTGTGTTCTTCCATCCTGGGCGAGCACTGATTGAGTGGGGACCCTGTAGGTAAAGTGATAGAATATGACAATGGAAATTCCCAAATGCTTTGGAACAACGAACGAACAATGGTCGGCGTGTGTCAGTGGAATTCTATAGAATTGAATTAAATAAAAGGAAAAACCAATGAAAACCTTGGCTTTATAGACAATATTGATTTTTGAAAAATGTGTGACACGTTTATGAAATCAGAAATAAGCCAATCCTCATAGTCGGCGTTGGTAGTAAATCAGGTCATGTTGTACGCTTAAGGGTTTTACGATTTATTTCCAAAAAGGCAGCAACACTTGATCTGACTTTTTATCATGTTTATTCCCAGGTGTATATAGGAACGTGTTGAGAATACTAAACAGCAGAGATTTGTACTTGTACTTAAAAACGCCATGAAAAACTTAATACACATATTTGATTGTGTTTTTTGAGATGATAAAACAGTTTTCTAACAACCATTTTTAATTTGTCAGAAAATCGTGTTTCTATGTAAACAATCGAAAAAACTTTTTTTTGTATCACCGTTATTGACATGTTATTTTCGCCTTATGCCACAGATGATGCATAAAAATAAATGAAAGTTGAAGTGATTTTGCTTTCGAATTAAAGAATTCTAACTGAAAAATAAAATCATTCATTCCAAAATTTTTTTGGAAAATAAAAAGCAGCCAAATGGAAGTCGGCTTATAGAAGCAATCTCAGTAGTCTCTATGATTAATCAATAGTTGATTGCATGCATGTAACTCAATACGCCACGCAATGGATAAAAAGATTCCATCAACCAACTTTGACACAATAAAACCGCATCTTAGGTCTGAGTTTGGGTACGGAACCCTAAAAAAAATATGTCGTTATTTTGCTACGCCATCAATTCTTGGAGGATCTGATCCTGAGCTAGAGCTGTTTCCAATAAGTAAGATCAAGTTTTCTGGTACGATCTTCGTTGCTTACATGAATCTAGTTGTTTGGATTTGTAGACTCCCTTAGCTGACCAATTGCTGTTCCTTCACTCAATATGGCCAAGCCATTGCAGTCGTAATTTTTGTCTTCCGGACTAAGAACACATAATCGTAAAGCTTTGGATTATTACTACTCTTCTATTTGCAAAATGAGAATTTGATAGATCCTGATTTTTAATCCTACTTGTTGAGAAAAACCAAAGCAACATCGATTGCTTGCGATTAATCTTTGTCGGATCACCACCAACGATCGACGGAACGATTTCTAGCCAAGAACATTTTTGTATTTTAACCTCATTTATTAAGAGACCCCACTTTATTTGCTGCTGTTGAGCGGAGGACCCGCGGCCAAGTGTCTTACAATCCATCCGATAAGTATTACTGTGAAGAAAAAGCTTCTGGGGCCGTTAGGAGTCGGCAAGAAACTGAAGGTCCAACCTCCGCAATTTGCAAGAAATATAAGACGCACCCAGTTGGTCAAGCTAGGACTTGGCCTTCATAAGAGAGCGACGTTCGCGTTCTTTGTGGATGTGCTTCATACAGCTGATTTTCCCGCCTTCGGAAATGCTTTCTTCTTTCCAAACCTGACATGTAATCTGATGCACGTAGAATTCAGGCGTAACATTACGGACTCTTCTTTATCCTTTTCCTTGGGAGACTGCGTTGGTTCTTTCCTTAGTTCGCAGTAATCTCTTCACTCTCATCGCATAGTTCAGTATTCTCGGCCTAATGAACGAATTTTTTTCTACAGTGTATTCTTAAGCGCCTCAAATGTTGCTTTCTACTTCTTCACACACACGATTGGTACGATTGATAAGGAAGCTCCTTTTGCGCTGAGGCGTCCAACATTGTTACCCGTTACCTGGTGGAGTTTTTAAGCAGTTATTGTTCTTGCATACGTTTAATCATTGAAGTACCCAAGTACCAGGTTGGTATCGTTCTTCGAACTTCACAAAATTCCTCATTTTAAGAGAAACGTTGTAAAATTTACCCATGAAGCAGATCACAGTCATGCGATTGCATTTAGACAAACCCAAAAATAACCGAATATCAATTTTCGGAACAAATTTTTAATTCTCACTCTCGAGGAATTAGGACAAGAGAAGAATTGGGTAGTGGCTTGAAACTGAGATGTCTTTTGATTTCGGTTGCTCAATGGAGGGAATCCAAATAAGAAACAAGAATTAGTTTTTTACTTATTTGCATTCGCTCAATTCACAGTATTTTATTTGCCATCGTATATTGATTTGTTTTTGTTTTTTAAAGATGGCTTCATCACTTTACATTTACAGAAGACCCAGTAAAATTATCATGAAAAATTATTATTTTGAGACAAAACGAACTTGAAGGCCCAGCGTGATAAGTCGATCGATTTCGAGTTCCACTAAGTAAGACTATTGCCACTGGTCGACCAGTCCAATTTTAAGCTGGAAATTTGACAAAAAGCGACTCGACCAAATTCGAAATTAAGAAAATACTTCTTCTAGGGCTCAAACCTGGGCCCTGTCAAACCTTTATATATATATTATCATAGCAGCGTCTGCACGTTACTCAATTACTTTAAAACGGATCAATCGATCTTCTTGATATTCTTAGATATTATCTATATCCGCAAACGCGTAATAGATACAAGGGTTTTACGAAAAGTGACATAGGTGGCACTGATTTTTATATAAAAAATGCACCATTTATACGGACAACATCATAATACAAATATCAAAAGACTTCAAAGCAGGACTCAATCATTAATGACTTGAAAAATTTCACCGACTTCAATATAAGGCAGTCTTCAATTACTTTAAAACTAATGGAGAATTGAAAAAATACCTTAATTTCAGATAAAAAAAAATCTATAGGCACGACAACGGTCGCCGGTCCAGCTATTTAATTATAAAACAGCTGTTTCAATCAATCAACCAATTTCAATCTTATTACAAAGAAATCATCAGAAATATGTACATTTAATAAAAAAGACACTTAAGTTAATTAAGGTAGCTTAAGACATAAGCAAGAGTGTTATAATGAATTGATCGATGAAAACAACGTAGAAAAACTGAATGAAACACAATTTCGAGCACATATATTCATTGTTGCACACAAGTGCCTTTTTAAATGTTTTTTAAAAACCTTAGTAAACGCGGTGTAATCCAATAAAAAAGTATTCCAACTGAAAGTGTTTTTTTTTAATTCAGGCACTTAACTCAAAGCGTACCACCTACAATTTCAATTTGTGTCACTTTATCTGATATTCACTTTGTTTGACGAGGTTTTTATGAACCAGGACACAAAATGTGTCAGCTAGTTAATGGAACTCAGTGACATGCATAAGCGCAGTCCAGTGGAAAAAAAATCTGTTCATGTGGAATCTCGCATGGAGTAATTAACAATGGCATCTGTTGATATTGCACAAAGCTTGTCGCCAGACGGGCAACTCAAATGCTTCGCAATATTTTCGAAATACTTTTCTTCTTTTATTCAGTTTGTGGTTTAACATGATTTCACAAAAGTAGATGTGGTAACGAGAAGGTGAGTGGAAAAGAAAGTAAGCATTTAAATGGTTTTTATGGGACTTCAGATGAAGGCGGCGCCACAAGATGACTCCATAGTCAATGAGTCCTGTCGTTCAGCTTTCTCTCCCTGTCACAGCTCCATTATCGTTCCACAAAACGTCACCTTAGGAATTCAAAGTCGTAAAAAGGATTTTTTTTTCTTTTCGTATCAACGAAGGCTATCATGGGTCAGACAAAAAAATCAAATTTACTTTAACAAGGGAGAAAATGAAAATTTAATAAATCAGGGACTCAAGGATAGGTAGAGATTTTGAGTAGCATAACGAATGTCCTTTTTGCGAGTGTGACACTTGGGCACAGATTACTCACCTAAAACGTTTTTAAATTATTTTAATGACTCCCTTTTGATATTGATTTCTACTGAAATGAAGTTCACCCCCAAAAGTCAAGTACGCAAAAAAAAGAAGTTTTTTTGAGACAACAATTTGACACTTGTATTCATCAATGAGGAGATTTCAGCGGATAAGTTTAGGGATGTCCTTTGGCATTTTCACAACCGAGTGGATCGATAAGAGACAAATTTATTTGAATTTCAATTGAATTTGGGACTCACTGGAGAAAAAAAGGGTCATTTAAAGCAATGTAATGAATTTTTCATGAAAGAGCGCTTTATGCGCTAAGATACAATTCAATCAATTTGTTGAAATTATATTTGAAACCAACGGCAGTATTGATGAACGTAGTTGTTCTAGGTAATTCTAGTTACTCGATTAAAAACTCATTTCAAATTTACCAAAGGATGACCAGGGCAATGTTAATGAAGGCATTCAGAGAAAATTATTATTATATTATTAACCCATTTTGCCATCTTAATCGGAATTTTAATGACTGTGAGCTTCAAGCCATTATACAAGCTTACAATTTCTCTCCTTATCCTTATAATCCATTGAAGTGTCAATTCCTAAGCAATATCGGTTTCTGATTTAGTCAGTCAGGAGTTTATAACTCTTAGAGGAATAAGAAGTCATTGTAAAGTTGTTTCAAAACGAATCCCTTTTACCGATTTTCTTAACAGTTGACCATATTTTTTAAGACCACACAAAAACAATAAAAATATTTTTATTGTGGAAAGCACACGATTTGAAGTTGACAGATCATAGCATAGTTAGTCTTAAATAGTCTTCTGTTTACAATCGTACTGAAAACATTAAATCCGCTTCTGATAGAGTTGAATACAACGAAGATTAAACGATGTTGAAAGAATTCTTAAACCATGGATGACTCACAATATTCTTGATAAAATTAGGAAAGAAAAAAAAAACGAGCAAAAAAATACAAGAAACATTAAAATAAAAGTAAACTTAAAAAACATAATGAAACTTTTTCGAAATCGATCAACAGGGAATCGTACTGAACGATATGCACGCGAAGAGTGGCGATTGGTTTATAAGAAAGGACAAAAATTGTATTTAAATCGATACTATTGAAGCGGAGGGAGTAATCGAGTTCGATTAAATCAGGATTACAAATAAATCAAATGAATATTTAACTGAAATTTGCGAAAAATTGAAACATGCTATACTTGCAGTGCTATCTTGTTCCTTTAAAATATAACTTCTTACACAAGTGATTGTGTTTTAAACACTTCATTAAAAAATCTCGCCTGGTATGTAATGTCATTTTTCTTTTATTAAATTGTTGTGAAAAAGTTGTTTCCCTGAACATCTTATATGTGCTGAAGTTAATAATCTTTTCAAAAAGTGGTAATAAAAAAATTTTCGAGTTATAGGTGACTTCTTTCGACATTTTCCAAATCTTTTTTTAAAAATTACTTAAGGTTCGAATTGTCTTATTTTTGGACACGTCCAATTTCTTATGTAAAAATCACAGTTGCCAACAGAGGATGCCATCTTAAGGGTATAGAGTCAGCTAGTTGGAAATTTGAATATTGGACTGCTGAGTGAAACGACAAAAGCTTTTGATCTGGTGAATCACGATTTTTTGCTAACTGAACTCTTTTATATTTGTTTTCGTGGAAATTGCCTGAATTATTTTTTTAAGAATAGAACACAACAAATTATCAAGAATTTGGTCTCAATTGAAACAAGACGATTAAAAAACGACGTTCCTCAGGGATCTAGGCTTGGCCGTTTGTTTTTCTTGATATACCCCTTTTTTCACACTCAAGTTAAATGCACTTCAACTGCTTTTTCGGACGACATAGTTGATCGTGGAATCTTGCGGTTGTGGTTTACTTATCTTTAATTGATTGTCAACTAAAAAAATAAATTAATACATTTTAATGTATCCGAAAATAGCCATAAAGATTTGAAACTATGGTTTCACGAATCAGTTCGAATTCGAATCAGTTCAACATTTGAAATTCTTACGCGTAATATTTAATTTCAGTTTAAATTGGAAAGATCTTATTTTAATGCTTAAATCTTATCTATTTTTGGTCACACGTAAAATGTATTAATTAAAGCATTTTTGCTGTCAAAGAGTTTAAGCAATTATTATGGTCTTGCACACACAAAGTTGTAATACGGTATAAAAACTTAAGACCCTTATTAACCGGACAAAAACATTCAATACGAATTATTTCAAATAAAAATCGTTTAACTGAAAGTTGGCCTTTATTAAAAAAATTGAGTCAGACATTTTTATGTTTTATAAAGTTTTAAGATAGTTCTTCAAGCAAAGTGGTAAGATAGAAATATACAAATGAAAAATCTACGTGTAAAAGATAATGTACTTCTTGCACATAAACCACAATTTAGAATTATTTATTATTTTTAAGTTTATGAATAATGAATAAGTAAATAAATACAAATTATTTTTTGAAGATCAAGTTGTTCGGTCTAGAAAACTACACCGTTGATTATGAAAAAAAACCGCCAAATGCGAGTCGGAGACGCACACGAATGGTTCCGGACCACCGCATAAAATCTGCTGAGGCACAGCTACGGACAAATTTGTCTGCAAAGCATTTGTTGCGTTTGATAATGCGACGTTACCCGATACCTGGCAATGCATTGATCTGCCAAAGAGGCGCATAGTGCAGGAGCTATCTAAAAAAAACTAACCGACGGGAATTCCTTTTAAAAGTGCGACAACTCCACATAAGCATATACTATACATCATATAGAGATAGGCAGACGTTCATAAAGTGAGGACATGTCGAATCCAGAACAAAGAGCAGATATAAAGTTTTTGAAAGACTTCTGCATGAGATAAGTGTGGTTAAAATACTAACACAATAAACATGTCGCAGTTCAGACACACCACGCCTTTATGGAATTACACTCCATTTACGTTTGTTGACATTATATAAAAAACTGAGGTTGTAAAACACGTTTTCGTACATTTTAAACAGAAAGCTTTGAGTGAGGTCTTGCGGTCAAATACTCGATTTTTAAACGCATTCGTAAAACTGCACCTCTTGCGAGTCACTAACAATCGTGTGGGAGTTTCGCTGCCTTAAGAAAGCTAGCGTTCGTGATGGTTCTCAGTCGGCATTGAGATCTTATTCATATATCATTCGTCCATAAAGTATAGCGCGGGTCCTTATCGAGCATGAGGTTTGTGTGGACAACTTCTTGAAACATTTCGAATGAACCAATCCATTATTCGACGCCGACGCTCTTATTAAAGTAGTGTTGATGGACTTAAGAATTCGGACAACCGCCTTAAAGTAAAACGAGGGAACCGACGCGGCACCGAAATATGGGTTACTTTGTTATGAGACCAGACCTACGAAGGTTTTTCTAGGCTAGGCCTTACAAAAGTAGTGTAATGGGACTTGGTGATAGCGGTTTTGAGAACTCCTCAGAACGTCCTTTAACCGATTAAGCGGATTGAAGACTTGGTTTCGTTATTAATAGAATAAATATGCGAGCGAATGTTGAGTTTAATATCGCAGCTAACTTTCAAATTACAAAGCGAAAAGATTGAAAAAAGTTGTCCAGTGCAAATGAAGTAAATAATAATTTTTAAGATGCAAGGTATCAAGTTTAAATTGTAAGTATCGGTAAGGGAATTGAAAACTTTCGAAAGTGATGGATGGACTATTTACATACCTACAAGTTTGTACGGAACCTTAGTTGCGCGAGTCCGACTCGCAACTGGCCGGTTTTTTTCTCTTAAATTCATTAATTTCCGCATCTAATAAATTTTCCCTCAAACCGTAATTAATTAAGCTAGAATGCAACACAATTGATATCTCTCTTTCTTTCTTCCAAACAAAACTTAAACCTAATTAATTCATCTCGGGACTAAACAAATTTCATCTACAAACTTTATGGCAGATACATTTCAATTTAATTTCCATGCAAACATACCTTAGCTGGGCATGACCCTTTTTATCATAAAAATTACACTTCCAACACCCCAAAATTTGTTTGTAGTGCAAAATATTCACCACAGGACATACAACACAGTCATAACAGCTTTGTATACTCCTGAAACCTTTATTTTGAAAACAAAAGAGGAAATTGTTAGAACCACAGGTGCTGACATTTCGTTAATTCTCTGAACAAAGCACATTCTTAGAATACAAACAAGAACAGTGTACGAAATGTCGTATACGTACGCGCGCCAGTTGTAAATATAGACATACCATACTTTCATGGTGAGATACTCTTGTACACACATACACGTATAATAAAAACGCGAAAAAAATGAACTCTTTGAGTCCTCAGGAATCAAGAAACGTCTACGGAAAGATTATATAAAAGATTGGTCTGACGTATGCATGCACAAATAAACGTGTACCCAGGGTGACATTTTGCATCTACATGCAAACAAAAAAGGATTCTTTTTTTTGTCATTTTTTTTTACAGAAATGAGATTGCCACTTTGTTAACTATTTTCAATTGTACTCTGGGTCGGGACTTCTGCGGAGAAAGATTGTGAAACACGATTTGTAAGCATTCAAAGCAGCCAGCCAGTCAGCGCACCGTCGGGAATTTATTTTTCTAGATTCCATTTTCAAGTGTGTGAAGTTTATTTCGTTTGTTTATTTGTTCCTCTGATGTGCTCTGACTGAAATGTCCTTTGTCCTTGTATTTGGGATGCTTTGTTTAGCTTTGTTATACATTTTGGTCACATGTGAAGTTAACTTTAAAGTCGTGACATATCATTAGTTCTAAATGTCTTTTATTTATGTTCATTTTTTGTTTCTAGGAGCTGTCAAGGAGAGAATTTTTCGAGTAACTTTTATTAATCCATACTGTCATGAACAAAAGGGACTTTTATAGTTTTGACATCAGAGTAGAGTATACTTTAAAAGAAAAGAAAAGACTTCAAGTTTATATGTCAACAGATCTTAAGACTGTTATGATGGCGAAATTTGAAATGTTTATTAAAATCAATATTTCAATATTCGTCCGTCTACAGCAGAATAACTTCACATCAATCTTTAGCAAACCGTTCTAGTTACGTCCTGGTAGAAGTCTACCCTAAACGAAAAATTGAAAACAAGCTTCAACAAGACCAATAATTACTGGGTGAGTCAAAAAAACGTTCTTTTTTGAAATGCGCCATCGTCATGCGTGGTCGCATTCGGCGGGCGAGATTCTAAACCTTTGTTTTATTCAAGGTCAGTCATGAGTTGGAACTTCAAGGTACGAGCGTTTGATGTCATGAGCTGGTTTTGAAACAGATACTCTGTGACCGCAACCCTCCGCGATTTCCGAGATCGCTTTAATGCAGTATTGTTGAACCCTGTCTTGGACCGAAAGTCAACTGTCACTTGACGTGAGTGTGACAAGATCTGGATTCTCCCAGCACATCGAATCACCTCAGAGCATTGAGCTAATAAAAACTTCAACATTGAATTTCCCAACGCATTTTGCGCACAGCAATGCGTCTGCCCTTGCACTTTCCGATCGCTCATTGAAGCTCTCCGAACGCGACTTTAATTCTCGAACGACCGCTTATTTAACTTGAATGGATTTCTCAACAAACTGATCATGCCATACTGGGCCTACGCCATTCTCTAACAATTGCCGAAAGGGAATTTTTTATCATCTAAACTCAGAGCGTGATGTTGCTGGAATTGTAGGTCACTAGTTTTATGAAGAAATGAGTTTATCATTCCATGACTTCAACTTAGGGGGCATTTGGTTCCAACGGGCGTTTGGGCGGTTTGGAAACACTTTAGGAAGTGATTCATCTCGATAAGCGACAATTTTGAGTGGCAACCAACTCTTCTGTTTTGAACCATTGCAATTTAATGGTTGGGTTTTTTTTATTTAAGAACACCGTTTATGCCAACTGTCCAAGGATCCTAAAAGAATTGAATGCCAAGATACGGGCACAAATTACCTCCACTATGCCTGTCGGCTTATTCGAAACTTTAGAAATGTTTGAGATTTTTTTGTTTTTCAAAAAATCTTTTGAGTTTTGAAATAAGGCAGTGATGTTGCCGCATCGTACATTTTATTAACAAAAAACAATTTATTCATCAAATGCCTGCTGAAAAGGACCAACAAAACAATTGAAAAAAATCAGATTAACGAATGAGAAGGTAATCCGGTTCCTCGGCGACTGAATATTTATAGGTTCTCAAGTCGTCAAATAGTTTGAATTAACAGGAAGATATCAGTTTAGGAATTTTGAATTTCATCAAATCATTCGAGATTCGAGACACTTTAGAATTTTCCAATTACCTATGAACTTTCAAAATATATCCCCCTTTTTAGAAACCAAGAGCACAAGAGCACTGCAACAATAAAGCTTTAAACAAATAGGATTCCGTCATGGAAATAAATTTTCTCTGAACATATTCGCAAGTGACACAACAAAAGAATCGAAATGGATGGCGATAAACCAAACAAACTTAGATTCGCTGTCCGAAAAGCTTTTCCGAGAATGGTGCATACGAAATGACGACAAATGACCCAAAAAACGCAAAAATAAGTCGAGAGCTTCACCTAGTTCCTTTCCTTGAGGATGAACGATTTTCAACTCCCATATTAAGTCAAAATAGGAGGAGAACTTTTTCTCAATAGTTGCCACAGACATGGGCATTAAAATCAGCTAAGAAATACAAGAATGCCAAGAATCAAAGAAGGCTAAGAACCTCAAAGGCTTAGAAGATCTCAATATTTCAAACTTGAACAGGCGTTACAATTTATTTTGCAGCAAGCTTTTTATTTGCCTACCTTTGGGACAGTATAATTTCATCAATAAGACGAGAAATTTGAAATCGAAATAAGAAAGTTAAGTCTCAAGGACTTTATGGTTCTTTGAAGATTGAGGCACGGAACTAGTTTGTCGTATTTTGACAAAAGGTGCATCACCTAGTCTGACCGTAATTAAGTGGATGTTGATTTATTGAACAGAATGAAATAAGGTTGTGAGGCCAAACAATGCACAAATGTCTTCAGGATTCCAACATCAGCAAACCATTTTGCAGGCCATGGAGTGATAAAATTAAGTCTTGCTGAATAAAGTTTTGCTGGTTGTTTGACTTAAACATAAGGTGCTCCCAGTTCCCTGTGGGTTTTGTCCCCGGGAACCAAAGTTGTCTCGACTGTAGGTTGGGGCATTCGCAATGGAGGTGCTTAATGGTCTCCATGCTCTCTTCATTTTGGCATACAAAAATCGTTGGAGATGACACCCATTCTAACGGCCCCCTCAGGAATCCTGTCCGTTGATCAAAATGCATATAAAGTCATCAGGAGTTTCAGTTATTTATTTTATTATTCTATTCAACTGATGGCTTTTATTTTTTTATACGCTTTTTTTCTACGTAATGGATTCGGTTAAAAATTAATAATTTTTTTCATAAACCGATTATCTACGAAAAAAATATTACGAATTCTATTTAGTTTTTTGATTAACCCAACTATGATAGATATATTTTTATTTATGTACACAACCCCAACCATAGAGAATAAAAACAAAAACAAAAGGTTAATTATTTGTTTCAGATGTAATCACCCTCGCGATTAATGACCGACCGAACATTCGGTTTCGGCAAAAAATTGGCCGAAACTTCGGCGGCACCAAAACTCAGTCTTCCACAAGGCACACAGCGATTTGGCCCATTGTGATACAGCGAGGGTTATGTGGATTAACGTATCTACCTATGTTGGGGAGGAAGTGAATATTGAGAGGTTTCCCTCCCGTATGCTGCAGAAGGGGACTAGTTTGCTTCTCAAATGAACTGAGCAAGGTCTTTTGGGTTTGCTTTAGCAAGTTGGGGCAAAGCTGTGAAGAAATGGAAACAGATTTCTATATCATGATATTGCTTTGTCCGAACATTCATAAAGAAGATTTAGTAGGTCTCTGGTTCTCGGTTTGTTAAGGAGTTCCAGGTTTGTCTGGTGACGTTGCAAGAGGGTTGATGTATTAATTTTTTATGCTTAGTTTGACCGCAGCTAATATAAGCTGTAAATTATGAGGTGCATCTGAGGGTGCATTGCGTCTTAACAGGCAAGCTTATCTGCTCTGCAGTTTCCGTGGTTATCCCTTTATCCTGGCACTCTGTGAAGGTGAACCTTTAAAAGTCCACTATCTCCTTTAGGGATATGGCGTTGCTTGACAAGCTTAGATGTAGATTTTATGGCAGCTTGGTTTTCAGTCGAAATGAATATTTTCTTTGGAGAAATGCTACTAAACAGCAACGATTTTGCGTGGAAGGAGAGTTCTAGACTAAGATATCTCAAAAAGATAAACTTCCACTTTTCGTTCCAGTTTTGAACCATCGGTAGTTATCGCGATGGAGCCGGCCGATATCGGAAAATTTGTTTTTGAGCACATATAGACTGATAACTGTTGGGAGGGAAATGTACTCCAAGGATTGAGGACTGATCAAAATCAACTCAACTCTGGTGGCATGGTGAGATTGCATTGAGTCTTACCAACACAATTGTATGTAAAAAATACTTAATTTATAAAATAACAATTATAATATATAATCAATTCAAACTTGTCTAAATAAGGTTCGGGTTCGGCTTCGGCCGAAACTTATACAGAGACTGAATGTTCGGTTACGGTTTCAGCTGAAAATCATATTTCGGACGGATACTACTCGCGATGCATCCCGTCTTCGTTACGATAAAAAAGAAATAAAAATGTATAAATTCAAGAAAAATAAACAAGTCAATACAGAAAAAAAAAATCGTACAATAAACTTCCAAACGGACTCGAACATCACACTTAATTTTTTAACAAATCACTGAATTGAGCTGAAAAGATGTAAGAGAACTGAGGTCTGTCACGCTAAATTGGGTTCCACGGACATTGGAAATACACGAAAAGAGTTCCCTGATATATGAGATGTATGTATGTTCACTTTACAGGGTTCAGATATTGCCTCCTCAGAACCTGAACCAATTATGGTCGAGCGCCCATTCATTTTTCATCATTAGTTTGAATATTTGCTGGATGCCTCTATCTTACGAAGCTTAGCTGCATAATATTGGCTTATCTTACCAAACCCTAAACGTTAAATCAAAACTTTGCAGGAAATTTTTTCACTTCTTGGCTTCAATTCGTTCATTAGTTAACTATTTTTTATTTGTCATAATCCAAAAAATAAGTGACAAACGTCGGAATTATTCAGAATGAATGAATTTTAAAACACAACACAAAGCAATGAAATATTGTTCACATTATGTATGCCCGTATTTTTGAAAACTTTGACGACATCGAGGACCAGTATGTGGCATGCTAATTAGTTAGAAAATAAGATCAGTACACTGTTGAGCTGTTTATTTGTTGTTGCTGTTTGTGAACCACCTACTGAGTCTGTGATACGTTTCTTACGCACTTGCTTAGTAGGAATACAATCCAGTGTACTTTGAATGAACCTCACCAATTATCATTTCCATCTTGTCACAACCAAGCGAAGTGTTAATCAATCTATTCGTTCGTGATCTCAAGACAATTTACGTACATGCGTATGCACATATTTTAATATCTCAAGCCTATTGAAAAATGTTCAAAAATCTCGTACCCAATCAGTCATTTTAGTTCGATGTCTGAAAACGAAGTGCATAGTTGTCAGAATGCGTGTCAGTTTGTATTTTTCAGTCATTTTGAGGTTATGTTTTGCGCTCAAAGATCGTACAAATGAAGTTACAACTCGGAAAACAATTGAAAATATAAGTACGAGTAATTTGACGGTGTTTGAACGTTCGTTTGAAAAAGTTCTCATAAGAAAAAAACGATGGTTTGTGTTTCCGAAAGGAGCTAACGTCGTCCTGACATTGGTTGTTACAAAAACCATAGTTGGTGGGAGTCCTCGCGGTTTACAGGAGAGCATTGAGTTGGAAAATGCATACTCAATACCGCCATGGATTGAAGGATGGACACCGATAACAGCGCTTTGGCAAAAAGATAATAAAAGTGTGCCATCAACAAAAATAAGTAAAGCCACAGTTGTTCCCAAAAAAAGCTGGAATTATAATAATTATACAAATTTCCATGGATGGAGAAACAACGCGTAAGAATAAAATAAAATAAGTGAATTTTTGATACGGTACTGCCTTGTCACTTCCTCTGAGTCCACTTCTTTGGATGATACAGATGGCTAAGTGCAGAGCACGAGTCGTAAAAATCAGTTTTGAAACAATATTTAATTCGCCTGTCGTTTAGTCACAGCCCTCTTGTATACTCAAATGGATACAGAGAAAAAACCCTACATCCCTGGCATATACATCGAGAATACAGAGAACGACGAGCGATATACGAAAAGTTGGAAAGTCTAGGGGACTTGTATGTATTTATTTTTAAGTATATTTTATTTATTTTTTAATGATTTTATTTTCAGCATTAAAATTCACATAAGATCGTGTATAAAGAGGGCGATATGTGAGGTTAAAGAGGAATTGATGCCTGAAGGAGTATCATTTATTCAGGATGTGGCACGAATTCTTTTCACGTTTGTAGCTTTATATATATTTAAATTTATTTCACATGAATAAGCTTCTGTATTTTCCTATTCATAGAACACCAACTGATGATAAATTTAAGGACGAGTATTTCGATGATGCTAACGATCGATATACCTCATGCGCTAGAAAGTTCTCAGTCACTTGTCCCATAAGCCCAGCTTCGTATTTTCTTCGAAGAACACCAAAAAACAATTTATAACAATGCACTGCCAAATTAGAAGTAGAATTTCAATAAAAATTTATTGAGCTATAGCCCCTGATTTTTGTGGAAGTGAAAAATCTTAATTTTAATAATTAAATAATAAATAAATAATTTATTTATTTATTTAAATTATAATTAGCAATCATAAGATTCCTAAATCTTTTTATGTATGGAAGTTTTAACTTAGACTTGCAACTTGACTTTATATGCATTCGTATGCCAATTAAAAAACCAAAAAGACAAAAAAATGAAAAGGTAAAAGAAAAGGACTTAAATTGTTCACCTACTTATAAAATGCGAAAAATTGAAACTAAAATAAAGGTAAAAGAAAAAATTGTAACAGCTGCAAATTAACAATGTTCAGAGGCTAATTAATAATTGCAACGAAATTCGCCTTGCAAAGGGGTTTTCGATGACGTGCGGAGGAGGAGAAACCAAAAAAAAATCCGCGGCTAGGCAATGAAAAAAAAAAAACATTTTAAAAATTGGTTCCCGAGAGGGTTTTAAACTTTTTTATTTTTTTTTTTTTTTTTTAATTAAAGTTATTTGAAAATTGACTGCCAGATTCTTAAAGATCAGAACCAACCCCGATATTACTGCAGCGGCTCCTTTTATAGCTCTCCGTCGATTTTCAGGAGGGTTCCAGTCTCCACCGTCAGGCACGTTGGAAGATTGATCATTCCGCCATGAGGACTTTTTATTTTTGGGGGAATTTAATCTCCTTTATTAATTCTTGAGAATTTTCGTCGTCATTTTAGACTTCCTCGGGAAATTTCATGAAATTTCATATGCCATACGTCCAGGAAAAGTTGTCAGTTAGGTACATCTCGTGATCGGACGCGACGAGCCGATTGATCTCGCGTCGATCAATTTAATAAAAAAAATTACGTTAATCCATTCGGTCGCTGTTGTGTTTTGTTTTTTTTTTATCATAATCATCAGCCTGCAGGTGTATCATACAATGCTGAATTACTTTGTGTACGGCGAAGAGGATAGGTCCATCGAATGATCCTTGACGTACGTAGAAATCAATGAACTGCGAGCAATATGTTCCCGCGATCAACGTTGTTGCCTTCATTTTAAGTATGAAGATATATATTAATAAGCTCCATAATGGATGAAGAAAAAGTATGTTCAGAGCAGAATGATTATCTGTGATGAAATCTAAGAGTTTCAGCAATGAAGAATGTCACAGTTTAAGGCTTCTCGAACTTCAGCAATGATTAATAAATCAGTAGTTTTGCAGCTTCTTTTCGGTCGAAACCGTGATTGATAAGATAATGAATGTTGTTTTTCAACTAGACACCTCTACATTTGCAGCGCTTAGTGGTAAACGAGGGCATAAAGAAATATTTACGGACTTTGAAAACCTAGGCTCCGCTATAAACACAGATAATAACACTAGTGCTGAGATCAAACGAAGAATACGTAGAAGAAGAGAAAAGTGTGAGGAGAAGATTCAACAACGAACTGTTCGATAGTTATTAATTATAGGATAAATGACAAAAAAAGTTCAACTAGATACAAGGTTTGAACAAATAACAAAACATTATTTTAAAGTTATTTCTGCAGTATTTTTTTTTTTAGTAGAAATTTCACTCAATCAAAAAAAATGATTTCTAAATTGTTGTCCTGATCACTTGAGATAATTCATAATAAGTAACTACCAAAATGTTGAAGAATCTAAAAATGTGAAATACGCAAATGGTATTTTAAATGATCCAAAAAATGCGAAAACACATTTCTTAGGGGCAGCTTAAAGAATATGTATCTTATTTTTTTGTTTGTTATGCACTTGTTCAGGGAATGAAAGTGAAGTTGATGGTGGGATCAAATAAATTAACACCTAACATTTTTTTTATTATCTTGGGATAGAAATTCATGGTATGGGAAGGCCTACACGCACCCAAACTATTTTTTCTATAACCAAATTCGCAGCGTTTGAAAAAAATTACTCATAGAACATATTGTCATCAACTTTTCTGTTTTTCTTGTGACTAAGGCAAAGAAAAATTCAATGTTAAATAGCCCTCAGAAAAACCGGACTGCTAAATATGTCTATGTTGCAGGTGCACAATGCGATTAAGGAATGGTTTCTGCAGCGGTCTCGATTTAGTTTGTACCACGGTTCATCATATGTGCAACTGGTTGTTCTATCATCATCATCATCTCTTGGTTTATGATCTCCACCATGTTTTAAAAGCTCTGCTATTGGACCGGAAATCTGAGCCGACTGGGTGGTCGGATAGCTTCTTCGTTGCTTTGATGTGCGTTCTTTTATTGTTCTATCGCTTTCTCTATCTGATACTTACCAAGTTTGATATCAAATGAAAGTGCTTCATTACCTGCAAATCGGTGGATAGGCTTCCTTTACTGTCTGGAATGGCCTGGGATTTGGTGTTTAAGCTTTCCTTAAAAAGCCTGATGCTTAATATTACCAAGACTGCTTATAAGATAAGAGCTGTGAGTTAAGTGATGTAACATCGGAGTTAATTAAATTGAGAAAAGTTGGCGAGTCAATTTTTCCAGCAATAAGCTGATGCAAAAAGAATATTTCACAAACTTCCCTTTTTTTGTAAAGTGTCGGGACTTTTAAGGAGAAGACGGTGTTCATATGGCGAAGGATGAAAAAAACAAAATCACTCTGCACGGCTTCGATTTGCTCTACTTGCGTTGAGTGATAGGGTGGCAAGACATTTTTGCATAACCAACTATTCGAACACCACATGGCGAAAGAATTAAGAGGATTCTATGAAGCGATATTAATATTCTATAAGC
Organism: Orthonevra nobilis; assembly: GCA_963555765.1. Taxonomy (NCBI): domain Eukaryota; kingdom Metazoa; phylum Arthropoda; class Insecta; order Diptera; family Syrphidae; genus Orthonevra; species Orthonevra nobilis. The sequence continues at coordinate 59,395,782 of OY743224.1, forward strand.
GATATTAATTGACATTAATTGATGAAGAGGGTGATCCTCTGAATGATACTTGTCAGGTAAGGCCATGTTCGAGCTTATCCACTTCACACAATCGACTTGATTACCTTCTTCTTCGATTTATTTGCAAAGGTCACTTCCTTTCCCCAGCAAATTAAGTCACCATTGATTTGAGTTTTACAAAGTCATGCTCATAGGTTATGATGCATGTTGCTCTGAACGAACAAGAGGTTTGAAGAAGAATAGAAGATTGTCTAATGGTTTGAAATTCAGTTGTTGCATTTATAACCAATAAAAATCCCGCAACGGTGCAACTGAAATGCTCGATTTTATAATTAGACAAAAATTCAAAAAATATTGACTAGAGTAAACTTTGAACGATATGAACATAATTAAGAATCAACTTTATGCTTCAACCGATTCAATCGCATTAAAATGAATTCTTTGATAAGAATTTCGGTGACCACATTTAAACGTCTGCCAATCATAATCATGTTTATTTCAAAGTTAAAGCCTCTCTTCAAAATGTTCGCGGTTAAGATTGTTATTCAAGAGGATGCTCCCAAGTAGAACTAATTAGGTAATTAGGCCAAGAACAGTGGGTAGGTAAAGAATGCTTCTAGAAGGAATCTATTCCACTAATTAATTGCGAATTACTGAAACACGAAATAATTACAGCATATGATGACGTTCCATGTAACTCTCTAGTCCAGATGTTCATTTGGATGCCTGAACCCATTTACTTTTCTTAACGCCCAGCTTATCTGAAATGTGCGCTGCTTTGATGTTGAGTATGGACTCTGTTGTGATGCTGAAGGAATTTCAAATTGCAAAAGGGTATTATGATGCTAATTACGAGCCAATACTACAATACTACGGGGTGGGATTCATTTTAATTAGAATAATTTTGTAATCCTGCAGGCGAATTGGAATTTTAGTAACCTTAATTAACGGTTAATCAATGAAAGTCGCAGCTAGCAGCTGAGAAGGCTTTGTAAATTTGTTAGGCTTATTTTTGCTCTGTGAATTTATATAGTCGCTCCACGACGAAGAGCTTAAATTAAATTAGTACTTCAGTGGGAGGTGAGTCAAACGGTCGCATATAATGTTTCCACTTTGTTAGTAGTAGAGTAGTGCGCATTTATTATTCGCATATTTTGTGCGAGAATGCTTGCTTTTTAGATTTTATTTTTAGGCGATATTTGGAACACGTTAAGTACAGCGGTTTTATTTTTTTATGATCATAAGCTAAGAAAAAAACAAAAACGGAATATTCTAGTTTTGCATACAGCATGAAAGAATTAAAAGTGCCAAATGACACTTTAAAATATTAATTTAGCTTACAGGTGGGCTAACCCTTTAACAAAATATTAGACGGAAAAATGAAAATACAAATTTAAATTAGAGAATATGTGTTTAAATAACTGACAGACCCTTAAATCAATCCTAATATCAAAACTTATGTTTAGTAAACAATGTCTTTTAAAGTCTTTCATATTTACAGAATACGGTCATGTTCAAATTTTTTTTGGAAGTTTGTTGAAAAGAACGCAGAACTAATAAATGAAGTATTGCTCTACAGTCGTTTTCAATAAGCAAAAAATATTAAACAAAAAAATGTCTTGTAGTAATGTCTTGTGCGCGTGCTTTGAAAAGCTTCTTCTTGTATCAAAAAATAGCTACAAATATTGTAGTTAATTTTTATTTCCTTTCAAAACACTACAGGCCGTGTGATTAAAGAAATAAAATGTGACATAGCACAGATCCTTGAGGTAAACCAAAAATTTAAAGCTAAGTTTTGCTTTTGACCTCGCACATCTTCAAACTTTGAAATTTTTGTGAAAGATTTTAATATGGAAGTACGATGTCCAGCATTTTCATGTTCTTTGATTTCATTTGGTTTGTGTGATTTACCATGCTGCATTTTTGCATTCTGCAAAAGAAAGAGTTTTTATTAAAATAGAAACCAATCTTTCACTAAAAACTACCTCAAGAACTTTACATAAAGTTGGGAGTACAGAAAGTAATTTTATTAGTCTGTATTTACTGAATCCTCTTTTTGAAATTGGAGTCTCTTTAGATCATCCAGGCATTTATTTATTTATTTATTTATTTATTTATTTATTTATTTATTTATTTATTTATTCATTTATTTATTTATTTATTTATTTATTTATTTATTTATTTATTTATTTATTTATTTATTTATTTATTTATTTATTTATTTATTTATTTATTTATTTATTTATTTATTTATTTATTTATTTATTTATTTATTTATTTATTTATTTATTTATTTATTTATTTATTTATTTATTTATTTATTTATTTATTTATTTATTTATTTATTTATTTATTTATTTATTTATTTATTTATTTATTTATTTATTTATTTATTTATTTATTTATTTATTTATTTATTTATTTATTTATTTATTTATTTATTTATTTATTTATTTATTTATTTATTTATTTATTTATTTATTTATTTATTTATTTATTTATTTATTTATTTATTTATTTATTTATTTATTTATTTATTTATTTATTTATTTATTTATTTATTTATTTATTTATTTGTTTATTTATTTATTTATTTATTTATTTATTTATTTATTTATTTATTTATTTATTTATTTATTTATTTATTTATTTATTTATTTATTTACTTATTTATTGATTTATTTATTTATTTATATAATTATTTATTTATCTAATTATTTATTTTTTTATTATTATTATTTTTTTTTTTTTGTTGATTTCTGATCTGTGATACTTAGTATAATACTGTTGTGATATATAAATATATATATATATTTTTTTTTTCTTTAAATGTAGGGTTTTACTCGTACTTTCCCTCTAGCATATGACTTATTATTGTACGAAATAAATATACATACATATAGTACATACATCCAGTTGAAGGCCAATGGTACGGTATCCACGAATACGTCTAGTACTTGGCAAAGAACGTTTTTTAAGACTGAAGAACAGATACGTTTTTATGTTACATTTTTAATATCCGTGACCTTTTTGAAGAGCACGGATGATTTGGAAGAGCAACAAAAAATAATAAGAAAGGGAACTATGAACATATATCCCGGTATATATGGGATTAACTCTCTGCAATAATTAATACAATCAATTAAAAAAAAGAACACGTTTTGTATATCTAAAAAAAATTGAGTCAACATTTTGAAGCTGGTATTATGCAACATCAACAAATTTGAGTATTTACTTGTTCATAAAATTATTTTTACGTCATACTACTTCGAGAGGCCATCTCATTAATGTACAGTTTGCGACAATATTTGAAAGATAGCCCGGCAATACATTTCATTCATTTTGCCTTCCTCGCATATAGAAAAAAATTATCCGTGAAAATTTATCAACGAGGAGGAATCGTATCAGTCCACTCAAATAGTTTCAAGTTTGACACATAAAGGTACCATGATTTGTGCAAAGTGTTCATAACAATTCGATAATAAATTTGCATGTGTGTCAAAATCAATAAAATACTGCTTCACATGCAAGAGAACAAAGTGCTGTCTCACAAAGACAATGCAATGTGTCAAAGCTCGATGGTCAAAAGTTAAAGAACGAATCACGCTTCGAATTTCCAAAAGGCTCTATTTGAATTAATGAGTCACTGCCGAACGACAGTATTTTTATGAATAAAGTCTAATTAAAATAAAAAACTGTTTTGGTTTTTCAAATAAAGCTGATGCTTATTGAGTGATGTCACGCGAAAAAAAGCTTCCAATCAAATGTGGTTTATTTCATTTTAGTGTTCTTAGTTTTATGCTGTTTTTCGTACTCCTCGCTTATCTGCTTGAATGAAAGCTCCAAAAATGGTTAATTTATTTTATGTTCCAATGTGCCAAAAAGAATTAAAAAAAGTAAAATGTCGTTTGATGAATGTGCTTCTAAGGAAGATAATTTAAACATCACATTTCACTGTTACTCAGTTCAATACAATCGTTCTTGCTCGAATAGTTTAAAGAAGGATCTGGCTTTAAACTGATCATATTTTTTCATTTTGTTGGTTTTCTTAAATTTGTTTGCTCTCAAGGGGTAACGACTACCCTTATTATACATTGCTTCAAAGGTAAGGTTTGAATATAGATGAAGAATTTGACATCGACTTATTTGCATTCATTTAGTTCATAGTATTCTATTCATCGTTATTTGAAGCTCTGATGAGCTTCCTTTTGTCAGCGTTATACGAACAGTGTAATCACTACAGCATGACCCACTTTTTGAGACTACTATCGCTGTTCGACCAAACAATGTCAAATCGTCCCTTGACCAGACACGAAAACCAGATCATAATTCAAGACTCTAAGATTCGAACTTGATAGATATCGATTAATTCAATCAAAAGTCAGGTGCTCAACATTTTCTTTATAGTCAAAATGTTAAACTGGTTTTATATTTTTCTTTATGCATGCTATTTTTCTATTTTAAAGATAAAATAGATAAAGAAGAAAAGACAAAGACTCATAACGATCTTCGTCTATAGTCGCAACCTTAATAGGAATAACATTAATAAAATGGTGATAATTAATTCAGTCAGGAAGAAAAATAAAAACAAAATCGTTCAGACTTCAGGGCTTTTAACATTAATAGCTTGTAATTTTGTTCTTCCCAAAGCATTGCCTTGTATTCAGATAAACAACCCCAATACACTTTGATGGGCATTTAAAAACAAATTGAATTTGGAGACACATCCTTTCTTGATCATTCCCATGAAATCATCCACATTAAATCGTGTATTATTTTTAATCATTATCTACCTTTTTCTTTTACATCATACTTTTCTTGTTGGTTTATTTCAATGTATAGTGCTATATTCTACCTTCGTTAAGGAGCATCTTCCTCTAGGCAAAGCTATTGAATGTAATAACGTAATTAAAAAACACCTTTAGGTGTGGTTTTCGTTTGTATCATCATTTCGACATTTGCACAAGGGTGGAGCCGTTTTTGGTTTCTTTTCTAACTTGTTGGAATAATTACAAGACTACTGTGAACCATGTTAAATGGATTCGTGTTTTTCCTGCCACGTTTCGTGTTCATTTCGTATTTCGAGGTTATTTTTTCCTGGGTACATATTTGCGTACGGGAAAGAATTAAGTCTTATGAATTTCAAAAACATTTTGTTTACGAAAATTTGTTCATACCGATGTGGATTTGGAAGCAATAAAATTACTCTATCAAAAGGTGTACATAGAAAATATTCCTTTCCATTCCATAACCTGATGTCAGGGTTGGAAAAGATACACAAATATTCGAGGGAGTCCCAAAGGTATGGGTCAGAGCTAACAAGGAAAACACAAAAAAAAATTGGGAAGCACGTTACGCTTTGTACAGCGATATTCAATATACTGTAAGCATAGTTTTTTGTTGAATAATCAAGTATCATCCATTTTGTGAAAACAAACACAAATTTTTTTTAAAACATTATTTTTATAGTTTTTAATAAGAAATAACTAAAAAGCCAAAGATAATTATTAATCAATAAAAATAAAAGACAGCATCACCATCTTTTTTTTCTTTCTTGTCGTTTGTTTGTTGTTTTGTAATTTTATTATTTAATAAATATTTTTGAATGTTTTGTTCATTCTTTATAAAAATCTAATAAAAGATTGTTTAAAAAAACATTTAGTTTTTTTTTATAATTTTAAAAAAACTTGTCTGCTGATTTGTATCTAACTATCATATATTTTATTTTTAGAAGGTCTTATAATTTTACAACTTGATCATCAGAACCTGGATCCATGTTTAAGAGTTCCCGTACCTCCTTTACAGGGTGCTACCTTCTGACTTCATCATCAAATACTGGACATCATCTATGTGAGACCAGAGTCCCTGCAAAGATGAATCATATTGGATTCGTGTCCGTGCTGTTAACCGTTGCGGAGGTCAAATGAATTGAAAAGAAAATGTGATCCCTCATCTTGTGGCACCAGCGGTTATTTAAATCGGTTGAGAGAAAATGGTTCAAAATTCTGTGGCGAGGTTTTATGACTGACAGACACTGGGATAGGTATACTAAAACGCATTTCACAGGAGCGCTTTCTGACTCAATTCTTTAAAGCTGATTTTCAACGACCTTTTTGTCACACGGCCATATTTTGACGAATATTCGTTTTAAAAACGTCAAGATTTTGCTGATTGTGATCATTTATACATATGATATTTTGCAAAGTCCGCAAAAGGAATCTAACATCGAACATTTTACGATCTTAGTGACCTGTTTCCCAAAAGAAAAAATAACTCGTTCAGGATTTTTTTTTCTGCCATAAGCAGTAGTGTTGTTTGAGATGTGGCACCAGTTTGTTGGAACCACACATCATCAACCTCTGTATTATGAAAACGTAAAACGAATCCCGAAACCTATACCAGCAACGCGTCATAAAGCGAACAGTTTCAATTCCGGGACAAAGAGTAGTGTAGATTGGCATTTTCTGACGAAAAAAATCTAACTTAGATGGGCCAGATGGTTGCCAAAAATATTGACACAATAAGAAGAGGCGCCTAAATGGTTTAGTGTGTTTAAAGCTGCTTAACTTATTTATTTATTTCATTACTCCCGAAATGAATAACCACAATACACAGAGCTCATAGATTATGTTTTAGAAGACCATGGAGAAGAAATATTCGTTAACGAATTTATATTTTAACAGAGTAACGCCGCTTTTTACACACTCAAGTTTGCAGAAGAGATTCTTAAAGCACGAAACATATCCCCATTGCGAACATTTAAAGATTTTTGTCACGCAATGTTTTCAAAAATGAGTGTCAATTTGGTAATAAGATCTTAAAATGACTTTTAAAGACGCCATGTCGTAACGTCTTCGAATACCAATAAAAAGGACAAACAACCACTTATGTGAAAATTTAAATAAATGATCTTTTCATTATTTCTTTTTGATAAACTTTTAAAAATATGAAACAAAGTGTAGTTTTTATTATTACATAGATTTCGAATAATAAAAGAAAAAAAAATCCTAAAACTGTTTTTTATGGTTTAAAAATATATAAAATAAATTTTAAAATAAGCATATCATTATTTTGTGGAGTGTATCAGGTTTGCGCTCACATAACTTTCTGGAGATTTACAATCAAAAACTTATGTTGTATTCATCATTTTGATTCTAAGACTTAAGAACAGTCTTAAAGCAAAGATGGTTTGAATCAATGAAAGCGGGATATGCTTCGGTCTAGAGTGCTATCTCACAAAGATCGAGAACAATCCGCCCATACTTTTCTCTGAATCTAGCCTACTTCAACTGCGATCACTTTCCAAAGCTTAAGAAACTCGGATGTAAAGCATTTCAAGACAGTAGTGAGGTGATGGCTACTGGAGAAGCATTTGTCAACAATCACAACAACCGGCAACTATATTATCGAATTATTGGAATATCAGGTGGAGTTCTGAAATCCCATTTGAATGCCAGCTCTTTGGAAAAGATTTTATAAATGTTAATTTTTGGTGTTTCCTTTTCAGCGGAAAGTAATAAGAATATTTTAATGCATCGCTGATAAAAAGTGAAACTTTTACTTCACATAGAATATTGCTTTTTGATGGCCACACCTGAGATTATATCGGTGAAAAGTTTTCTTTTCCCGAACACAAACTTTACTTGTTAAAGCAGTTGCTTTTCGACTTGAAGCTGTGCATACATAAAAAGTTTTAAAAGTTCCTTCCAAGAAAGATGAATTTTTAACTGAACAAAACCACTCATGCATAGATTAAAGTTTGTTTGCGTGCAGTGCATTTATGGCAACTTTTTTGGCCTTTTTCCAATTGATTTATGGAAGTGGAGGTAAAAGTACGATAGTGTCGTTGACAGATGCTGTAAGCTGCTAGACTCGCAAAGTTTTTCAAAAAATCTCCGTTTCGAAATGATATTTAGTAATTTTCGTTACGACTGCGGAGAGCAAATTTAACTTACACAAGTTCGTAGATTCGTTAACGCTTTCATATGAAATAAATCCTCCATGAAAATCGTCCTAAGGAATCGTTTATATCTCTTGGAATCTGGTAAGAAGTAACATAAACTGCCTGAGCACCTTATCTTTTATTACACCATAATACAACCATAAAAAACACTCTCTGAAACCTTCACGTCATGATTATTTTCACTCGTTCTCGCTCTTACTCATTCGCTTCTTGATGACCGACAAATTTATTTAAAAAAACAAATTCCGCTTCAGCTTAAATGAATCCTTATTTGAATAGAAACAAAAGTTATTTTAGTACTATGTTATGTGTAACCGAAATGACGAATCTCCGACACGAGAACGTAATCAACTTAAAATACAAAAAAAAACACAAACGAAGTCGTTATTAAAACACGAATTTAGGACAGAATCGTTACTTTTTGTATGACGAAAATGCAAATGGAAAATGTTATGACAAAATTATTTGAATTTATGCTTCAAATTTAATTAATTAAGCACTTTATAATTATTAAGTTTTTTGCTAAGCAAATATAAAAATTTAAGGCTCCGAATTTTATAGTGCTTAAAACATGGATTTTACATTTTAGATATAACAAAAAACAAACACTCATTTAAAGTTTAAAAATATAAACAAATTAATGCAATACTAAAGAAATGAAGGTGTTCAAGTAAAATAATGTAGACAGACAGATTGTCGGTCCTCTAGTGTACATACACTATAAGAAAAAATGTTTGCAACTTAGAATGGGATCACACAATTACGTCAAGACCAAATAATTTCGGTTCGTAAAATCGTAGACAGATAAACTGAGGATAAGTTCAAATTTGTATTTATTTATTATTTTTTTTTAATATATTTATTTCGACGATTGATTTACAAAAATATGCAGGTTACAAAATACTTCAGTTTGACTCAAAACTAGATATAAAGCGAAAGTGAATGACGTATTTGGAGAACCGATCCTTATAAAAGAACTCTGTTCATACATAATTTATTCTATGAGAAGGAACGTAAATTGACTCATTTCTGACGCAAAGAACATTGTGGGACATTAAAGGATATAAGAGAGACCAAATAATCACAATTTATATGGTTCATTAACATATCTCTAATAAATAGAACGCATTCGGCATTTCTTCGACATTGAGAGGTTTTTAAGGTTTTTTAAAAGCGCGCAAGCTGTTTCTGAATTCTATCAATGCTCGAAATACTGTTTACATATAAAAGTGACCAAACTACGGAACCATACTTCAGAATCGGAAGTACAAGAGAAGAATATTATGCCCTTAATATAAAAATAAACATCTTTGAAATTACCCGAATTGCGTTTAAGAAAGCCCAACATATTGGGTTAGCAACTAAGTAATTGCGGATTTCACTCAAAGATGGCTTTAGTTGAATTTTAAGTCTGCTGACGTCATCGAAATGTCAAACACATTTTGTTATTTGATAGTTTGTACTTTAACTGTCAATCAGTGAGAGATTTTTTTTATCAGTTGTGTAGTTTTTGTTTGGCGTTTGTTGAAAAATGTAAAATCAAAACGAACATTTACGTCATATTTTGCTTTTTTATTTCCGGAAAGGAAAAAACGCATCGCAAGCTCACAAAAAGTTATGTGCTGTTTATGGTGACAAAGCTTTAAAAGAACGGCAGTGTCAAAATTGGTTTGCCAAATTTCGTTCTGGTGAATTTTCACTCAAAGATGAAAAACGCTCTGGTCGTCCAGTTGAAGTTGATGACGACCAAATCAAAGCAATAATCGATTGGGATCGTCAGAGTACAACACATGAGATTGCAGACAAGCTTCATGTATCACATACCAGCATTGAAAATCGCTTAAAACTACTTTGCTCTGTACGAAAACTCGATATATGGGTTCCTCATGAACTGAAAGAAAATCATTTAGCACAACGCATTAACATCTGCGATTTGTTAAAGAAACGTAATGAAAATTATCGGTTTTTAAAACGATTGATAATTGGTGATGAGGAAAATGGTTGTTTACAACAATATCAATCGGAAAAGATCATGCAGCAAGCCAAGTGAAACAGCTCAAACAACATCAAAAGCTGATATTCATCAAAAGAACATTATGTTATCAGTTTGGTGAGATAACAAAGGAAGTCTCTACTTTGAACTTTAACCACAAAACCGAACGATCAATTCAGATGTCTACATTGAACAACTAACAAAATTGAACAATGCAGTTGAAGAAAAGCGGCCCGAAGTGACAAATCGAAAAGATTTTGTATTCCATCATGACAATGCAAGGCCACAAATATCTTTGGTCACACGGCAAAAATTATTGGAGCTTGGTTGGGATGTATTGCCACATCCACCATATAGTCTTGCACCATCTGATTACTTTTTATTTCGATCTTTGCATAACTCCTTGAATGGTAGAAAATTCAATAATAATGATGATGTCAAATCGTACCTGGTTCAGTTTTTTGCTGATAAAAATCAGAAATTTTATGAACGTGGAATTATGATGCTCTCTGAAAGATGGCAAAAGGTCATTGCTCAAAATGGGCAAAACATTACAGAATAAAGTTATTTCATTCCATGCAAAAATTATCTTTTATTTTCTAAAAAAATTTGCGATTACTTAGTTGCCAACCTGATATATGAAGTTGCCTTTGGCGACAATTGGATTTTTTCGTTCAGAGCAGAGCCTGAGTTGTTAAAAAAAATATCGCATTTCTTTTTAAGCTCATAGATATCAGAGCTTTAAATTAATTTTGCTTTTTCCGTTTGGAGCATGCTCAGAGCGCACTCTATGAGCTCAGAATAAATTGACCGAGTACTCAGAGCAAAAACTTGAGCGCGACCATTTTTTTATGTGACAAGAGGGAAAACAATCAAAAATAAAATCCAAAAGAAATAAAATGCAGCACGAGATTTTTTATTCTGGTGTAGAAGGTAGTAAAAATATAAAATACAACTAACAATAAACAATAAACTTTATTTTAGGTTTTAAATGGAACAAAATCATGATCATAATATTAATCGGGGAAAAGCGTTCGGGTGAATTTATAGTCAATTTTATTATTATGACAGCTTTACAAATGATAGCTAATCGAATAACAACTGAGCTTAATGTAGCAAGGGTGGGTTCAAAATTCCAGTTTGGTTTCGAAAATAACTCCAAGGTCATTAATTTGGTTTACCCTAAGCAAAGCCTGATCGACCAAATTTATGATTGAAGCTAAAAAAAAACACGTGATCTTGTTGCAATAAAAACCTAGCAAGTTCAGTTTAAGATGATTTTACACCAAGTTAGAAACGACTGTATGTCATACAGACTTGAGGTTACAGCAATCACGCATAGAGACGACAGCATGAAAACATAAGCCACTGACAGTCCCTAAGTATTGACTAACAACATTAAAATGGGTGGTGGGACTTTCCTGCGGCAACCCGGAGTAAGCTCCTATGACATCAGAAAATTATCCAACGATTTGCATAACCTTATTTCTATATGATAGGCAGGTCTACAACCATTTTCGAAAATGTGCATTGAATCCAAGTTACAGCTAACAAAGAAGGTTCAAAAGAATTCACATGGGCGATTATTTTTTAATCAACTGTTTGTTATAACTTCTTTAAATGAATACATTAAAAACGTTATTCTTCTTTTAATTCCAGAAAAAAAACCAATATATATATTATGATATGAACTTTTTGTCGATTTAATAATATTGAAATTTTCAACATCACATTTTTTTGCTTTGAGGTTAAATAAGGGATCAGTTACCTTCAAACAAGTCAAGGACCCTACAACAGCTTAAAGCCAATGTTCACAAAAAACCGTGGGCAATATGCCTTGAAAGTCAAACATGAGTTTCGGAATATGTTCTGGGAAGAACACTTCAGGTCAAAACTATAAATGGGCACTATTTGAGAGGTGTTATTTTTGATACAATTCAACATTTTTCGAAGAAGTTTCATCATTTCTGCACGATTCTGGTATTTGTCATGGTCAAAAAATTAAAACGCTCGTTTTCAGAGGAAGTTTGAAGAAGCGCTCTGCTCACATTAGCGGTTACTGACCGTAATGCCAAATTGGATATTTATGGGAGATTTTGTGCAAAAATTATATTTTGAACGCAATGGCCGCTGGATGCCGAAAACCTTTTTTCCCGACAGATGAGAATGATATAAGGGCAGCAAATTTAATTTTTGAAAAGAGTAATATTTTCTGTACCGTTTTTTCAAGGGAGAAAACTAATAAAATAATAATAAAATTTTGTGAGAATTGCCTACCTTTTATGGTTAAGAAAATTCAGTCTTGTGACTTAAGGACGGTCATTGGAGAGTAAGTAATAGGGTTCCGTTGGCACCTTTTGGATACGGAACCATAACAATAATTAGCAGATATATTTTCTCTTAATGCCTAATGGCGCGTTTGTATGTAGCAGCTACAAATTATCATAGCGACGTTAAGAAAGCCCTTAAGCTTATATCCCTCAGAATGTTTGCATTGGAGCAACGTTTTCTTTAAATAATAATAATTAAAAATTGGATCGCTTATCATAGCTTATACATAAAAACAAACTAAGACTTCAAACTTATCATTTGCCCACTTTAGGTTTGCTCACTTTTAAGCGAGTTAGAGGATTTAGAAAGAAAAAAATGTGCAGATGTTCGAAACTCAAATGTGTTTTTGTTTCAACTGCTCAATAGTAGAGGTCCAAATTGGGATCAATTCCTCGGATTTGATTCGAAATTAGTTGAAATACTCGAGACTTGTATGTTTGAAAAATTAGTTCATGGCGGTCATTATTTCAAGAATCACACTATCAATGCTTTGAATTTGTATTCGTACCTTAATTAGGTTAATAAACCGCAAGCAGCAAGCAGAATGGATATGATTTTAAAGTGTAAGAATCGCATAGTCTTAAGGGATAGTCCTTTCAACGTTACTTTGACATTTGCGGTTGAAAAAATATAAAGTAATGAATTTTCCTTGTAGATCAATTAATTAAGTTCAAACTCAAGACCCGTCCACGCTTTCTACTTCAATTAAATGAAATTATGTTCCAGTTCAGGGAAGGAGTAAAAGAACATTTCGACACTTTTATCGACATCTTTGCTAAGTTAAAACAGTTTTTAAATCTTTATCGGATTATGTCTGCGTCACTGCAAAAATTAGCTTTTCTTTCTGCATCAAAATCGTACCCTCTAAAGGAGTGCATTCTTCAGGCGACCGAATTCAATTAAAATCATAATTGCACTCTACGACAAGGACAGAAGAAAGATAGGATAGATTAATGACATTTTCGCAATCTCCTTTCCTGCACTATCAAATAAAAAATATTGCATAAGCATCTACTCGTATATATTGTTTTGATTTGAAAGGAAATGAACCTGATGAGAAATGGGGTGAGGCAGAAATTAAATCAGACTTAAGTGCGACGAACTTGTCGACTTTGCACAATTAACTTTAATTGCTCAACGAAATGAGACTTTTGCAAAAAAAAAAAATTTGTTTGTCTGACAATGATTATGAATTTTTCAAGGCAACTTCGAGGAAAGAGTTCTTTGAACACTTTTTTGTCCTTCAATATGGCTTTCAATTCGGAACGAAACAATTAATTTATTTTATTTTCTTAATATTTCTTAGAATAATTACGCCATTAATTCATGAGAAATAATGTGATTGGATTTTTTTTTGTGGTTGTCACAGTGGAAACCCGACATGCGCCGAAATAAAATTTGCATAAGTGTATTCTTTCGATATTTCATTTGAAATTGGATGCTTTATTGAAGGGAGTAATATTAAGATTGGTTGAGAAGCGAGTTACGGAGTAATGGTCATATTTATGTGGAAAGGAGCAAGACAGACAAGATTTAGTTCACACTGATGTATTAACAACGTGAACGACATCCAAGCATCAAAGGACAAGCAGAACATCAGGCAAGCAAACGAGGACGTAAAAACAATGTATGAAAAGAAGACACCACACAGACACAAATACACCAGTCAAATATACTTCGAACAGCCGTGTCAAAAGCAGCTGACTTCAGCCATTGAGGACGTTTTATAAACACCTTTTATTAATTAAGATAAAATCAGAGTGAGTCAATATCAATATTTTTGACATTTTTCGGCCGCGCAAAATTTTTCTCAAAATTTTCATCAAAGCAGATGATTGCAGGACTAAATGATTCAATTCGGAAACGATAAAGTTTTCCAACATATTTCGACATCTATAACAAAATTGAGTCCAGCATCCTCAAAAAAATATGACCGCAGCTGGTTCATATGACGGACCATGCCTTTGTGGTCTTTGGTATATAAACTTGAAAGGGTTTTCGGTGCCTCCAACGCGGCTATCCTGTTTATAGACAAAGTCTACCGATGTAAAATTTGCTTCGTCATTCAGTATAAATTTTTGTCAATAATGGTGGTCATCTAAACAAAATTGTAAATACCGATCACTCCAAAGTCGCACCCATGCAGCACGATAATTTGATATTAATTCACTGAGTTTATTTGGATTAACTTTGTACATCAGAGTAACACAGCGTGCCTCTAAATGTAACTGCAATGAATATTTACAGGTTTTTGGGTCTTTAAAAAGTCCTTAGACAGTATTTGGAAACAGAGACTTACCATAAAAATGGAATACCATCTCCAATTGAAAAGAATTGCATTCAAATCTTTAAAAAATATATAATTCCCTGCCCGTGTATTCAACGCAATTTCATTTCAACAAGCCCTGGTAGAGGTAGTCCAGCAAGGGGGGGTGAATTTCATCAGAAAAGAAAGCACATTTTAACTGGACTTCTTCGATTTATTGGGAGCGCAAGCTAATGCATTCTTTACATTCAAGGAATTTAAATCAAAGAACTTAAACTCATAATTAATGCAATAGAATTTAAAAAAAAAAGACTGCGAATTAAAAAGACTTAAATTACCAATCTTTTAAATCGAAGTCAATGAATTCAACCATAAATTGTTTGAATTGATTTAAATAAAGTAGATTTTCTTCAGCGTTATGAGGTTTTTCAATAAGTATCTTCTTCCGCATTTTATCGGCGAGGTCGTGATTGCGACAAGAGAGAAAACAACCTTCCCACTCTGCTGCACTTGTCCGCCTTATACCTTCGCTTTGTAAGAAACACAACTATGAAGATCTTTAAAGATCGTAAGCCCCTCCAATTTAAATATACAAAACATACATATGTATTGCAATCAAAGTCATCAAACCATAACGTACATCTGAATGAAGAACATTCATTTGCAAGGTCAGCTTTTGCGAAACATTTACATTTTCGTAATAAATTTGAATTTGTTCACACCACCGAAGACTTATTTTGAAACACATTTAATTGAAATTGAGAAAAATGTGGCAAATAACTCGATCACCAGAAGACATAAGCAAACTAAACAGGATAACAAGGGAGTTGAAAAATATACTGAAAATTATTCAACAAACCAATCTGGCAAACTACCTAAAAAATTTATGTAGTACAGACCATTCAGCCTGCTTCCGCTTATATCTAAAATTTTAGAAAAACTCCTTCGAAAAAGGCTTGATCCTATACTGAAACATACCGGGGTTATCCCAAGTCAACTTCAGACGACATCACTCGACTCTCGAACAAATTCATAGAGTGGCAAACAAAATTACATCAACCATTAATGAAAAATATTTCTGCGTAGCAGTTTACTTAGACGTCGCAAAAGCTTTTGACTCGGTTTGGCTTAAAGGACTTCTGAATAAACTCAGTAAACTCATCTCTAAGGATTATCTCTTATTACTTAAGAGTTATCTAGAAGAACGGTACTTCTATCTTAGGTATGTTGAGAAATGTTCCCAAATATACCTTGTTCATGCAGGAGTACCTCAAGGAAGCATCCTTGGGCCACTCCTTTATCTTCTATTTACAGCAGATATCCCTCACCCCAGCAAAGAAACGACAATGGTGGCAACTTTTGCAGATGACACTGTTCTTCTTAATTCCAGAAATCATCTTCAATCTACAACATCCCAACTTCAAGAAACATTGAACAAAACAATAGAGTGGTTCTCCAAATGGCATATAAAAACTAGTGAAGATAAGACAAAACAAGTTATTTACACTACAAGAACGAAATTCACACCTTCACCATAAACCATCAACAAGAAATAAATAAATATACAAACCGTCGCCAAGTACCTGCGAATACACCTGGACAACAAACTGACCTGGAAATTCTATATACAACAAAAGTTTTGACTGACATCAAATTACTCATTTATAAGAGTATTATAAAACCGATATGGACATCTGGTATCCAAATTTGGGGAACAGCAAAGAAGAAAAACCTGAATATAATCCAGAGACAGCAAAATAAAATCGTAAAGACGATTACCAACGCAGAATGGTATATACGAAACGATGATATCCATCAGATATATTAAATCACTCCAATAGGGACATCAACCTGACGCAGAAACCCTAAGAAAACGAAGGTTAAAACGAAAAAGACCTAATGATCTGGCTCTACATACAGTCATGAAACCCATGTTTTATGTGTTAATATGTATCCAGTGTTGCATAACTAGATGCTTTTTATTTATAAGATTATTTTATTACAATCTTATGTTCTATTCTATGTTTGTCTTAGTTTGAAGTTACCAATGTTACATTTCTGTGAAAAATATCATTTGAGTATGACAGATATTATTGTACACTAATTTGACACCCAAAGGTGACAACAGCGAGCGAAAAGGGGCGCTCGGTGATAACAAAACCTCCAACGTCTCGGTTCAATTAAAACTCGCCTGTGTCTATTCTTGTCATAATTAGGACATCATTTGGATCAACGGTTCGAAATTTTTTTAATATCTCCCAAAAGTAAATTATTTAGCTGCAACATTTACTCGATGTCTAACCGACAGTTGTAAAATACATTAAATAAAATGAAAAAATAAAAAGATCAGCCCAGTAAAAAAACATTGCCATTGTCCTTTTGAATTCAGTGACTTCAGTTTTATTTTATGTGAATTCACTGCGAACTTCAACTAACATTAAGTGAACAGCAGGGCGGCAAAGTTGGTAGATTGATTCAATTGATAGGTCCTAGGATCGATTCCTAGAGTGGTCAGTTTTTCGATTCTGGTCCAGTCACCATTGGGATCAAGTTAATGGCACTATCACCAGCGATAGTAGTCTGACTAATGGGTTGCATTGTTGTAGTGGTTGTTGTATCGGCTTAATTCCTAATTCGTGTTTTTCAAAATAGTAGCTGGTAAAAATTGTGTGTAGATGGTTCTGCTGTGAAGGCATAACACTGACAGCAGGATGTTTAAATCTTTCAAACCTTCAAAGTTCAAATATCAAACTTATGTCGAATAAAATCCTACGAACTACGTGAAAGCTTATAGGTAGATATCAAAATCCTCCGTCCCGTTTCGGGCTCCACCCACGGAAGAGAGTTGAAACCAAATGAGTTTCTCAAATCACTACATAATCTTTCATTCTTCTCCTAATTCTTCCGCTCACTTGTACTACACGCATTATAAGAGCATTGATATCGTCTTGAAGAGCGAGCATATAGTAAAAAAAAAGCTGATTTATATAATTGAAGAAAATGCAATCAGTTAACTTCAAAAGAATGGTGAAAAAGGAAAACATTCTGGATGAAATCTATAGAATAATATTTCCAAAAGATTTAATTCTAATAGGGTCTTTAACAGTAAAACTCGACCACGAGGTTTGGGGATGTGCCGGCGGGGTAACTTTCCTTCCACATCAAATATTATATAAGAAACAGCTACATTGTATAACAACGCACCCAATCAACGAAGATTACGACCCGCAACGCTCATGCACTTTCTGATCCTGGTGCTGCTCAAAAACTAGGATCATCCTTACGTAGCATTGAAATTGCTGCATTTATTATAGCTGTCAGGAAAGAACTATGCATGTAAGGTAACGAATTCGTCCTGTTGAATCGGTTTTGCTCAATGTCTGTATGCCGCTCAGCGGATCCTCATTAAAACCAAATTTTTAAACATCAGCACAATATGTGCACACGCGGCTTCCGACGAAGCTGGGGACTCAATCGAGGAGGAGATTTTAGATCTCTTACTCGGCCCAAAATTGATAAAGAAAACAAATTCGGTGGATTAGACGGAAAGGCCAGCCTGTACGATATTACAGCAGATAATAGCTTCCGACTTACCGAGTTAACATCAGCCCGTGAAACGGCAATCTTCCATTCTTGTTGAGAAGCCAACCAAATCGACCGCGTGTTACAATATGCGAGGCACGCAATCCAATATTCTACTTTCAGAGGAGTAAACCTCGATTTGTGGCTAAATTCGGAGAATAATTGTCCGACGAAAGAAAGAAAGACAAGCAACTGCCAGCTGTTTTGTAGCAGAAATAGAAGAGTCAATAAAGAAGCCGGCTGAAGACCAATAAGGCCACTGAATCTGATACTGGAATTCTGCTGGGTTGTTTACACCAAATCATAAACCAAGTGCTTGTAACTACCCAATTTTGAAGAATGCAATTCCTATATCCTGTAAGAGCTACCCAAATATGTTGCATAAAAACTCCTATCAACATCAAATTCATGAATGGAACCTTTTCGGAGATTGGGCAAATATTTAACCCGGAAAACCGGAAGTTGATTTGCATATGCTCTACAAACATTGATCTTACCAGTTCTGCGGATTGCTGGACGATAGGCAGAAATGCAAACCGGATGTTATGCGCTTTCAAGAGAAAACTCTACGTTCAACATCCTGTTGGCTAAAGAGGGACAACTTCTTGCCGCAAACTCTATGTACTGTTTCAAAATGTGAAACTACTCCCGGAAGCACATTTTGCAAGTATTCTTTCAGCATATCTTAGCACAAATCTCCAAAACAGTATTTCGCTTTTCCC
Source organism: Orthonevra nobilis (assembly GCA_963555765.1). NCBI lineage: Eukaryota > Metazoa > Arthropoda > Insecta > Diptera > Syrphidae > Orthonevra > Orthonevra nobilis. Next base: position 59,414,639 of record OY743224.1, read on the forward strand.
TTTTATTTGCATCGCTCTAAATACCTCGATGTACTCGTATTCCTAGAACCTATAGCAACAGCACAATTTTGTAAGAATTCCTCTCAGTAAATGAACACTTTACCAGCAAACGTTAGAGGGTTGATGGTTCAACCATGTCGATTAAGGATGCGATGAAACAGCATGTTAACTCAATATTTTCAGACACTCTATGCAAACCGAATCGAGCTTCAATAATTCGAAGGACGAACAAGGTACTTCAAAATTTCCGAATTTTCCACACAAAAGCTGCTTTTACAAAAGCCGATTAGTCCGATGAAGTTAGCTAGTTCCTTTTGAAGATCCTAACGGTAATGTCCTTGCTGGTAGTTTCATCCTCTTGAAGGCTTATTTCACAAATCAGATTATAGGATTATAATTACTGCTCATGTGAACTTTGGCCCGAGAATTGCTTATTGTTAGATGGGAATAATACGCCCAAATTATGAGAAGATGACCCAACATTAGATTTCTTGAAGGACATTTTCATGATTGTTGCTTCTACTCTAGTTTTAGTGTTTGAAATATATAAAATTCAATAGATGGCACGATTTTCAAAAGCAGTCAAGCGTAAATTGTGAATACGCAAATAATGGCTTCAGTCAGATAAACGTACTCGTTGATTGGATTTTCCTTTGCATCTGCATACAAACGGAAAAACTTCGAATCAATGATCTCAATACACTTTAACAAAAGAGTTAATCGTTCGGTGTAAGAGCAGGAATCGAAAACTATTGTGGTTCTGCATTGCATGTTTCAGAAAAGCATACCATAATATCGCATTGTTGCATTTTTTAATTTCAATACAATTTTTGTTCCCCTAAAGTAGATGGTTTCCCTTTGTGTATGTTCATCATCAATGAGTGAAGCATTCGGGACGTGTAGCCCGTCATATGCGATTCAAAGGCATTGATTTTTGCACCTTACTATTCAGAAATAATGATGTGAATACTATTAGAATATTTACTACACATGTATTTCGAAATATCATGAATGCTTGTTTAGGTGGAACGATGTCTACTCATGCACATAGTGAAACCAACCAGTACTGTCGTTTTGTTTAGTTTGTTATACACGAACATTTAATTGAAAAATTTTATTCACTGAAGAGCTTTCAGGACTGTAAATAATACAAGCTTTTATTTAACTTGCACTGTTCATGTGTACATTATATAAGTTGTTGCAAACCATTTCTTAACCACTTGAGCTTAAATTTAGCTTACACCCTTTATTCTGGAGACAATACAATAAACCATACACAAAGTTGTGATAATTTCAATATGATCGCCGCTTCAAGAAACATTTTTTAGCCCTCTTTACATGGATATCAAATGGTAGCCCTTGAAGAGTAGAAAACGATACAGTTAGCCCTGGTAGTGAAATCCTGGTAGTCCGGCCAGGACCCTCTCCTGAGGAGGGAACTCTTCAACGGTTAATGACGTAAAACTTTAAAAAATTATTTAATTGTTATTAAATATAATAACTCAGACTAATTTTTCCCACACCTGATGTTAAATATAAACATTTGAACATTTAAACATAAGTTGAAAATAAAATAGAAATAAAAAAAACCTTTAATAACAAGAACTTTCTGATGGTAAGTCAAGAAGCTTTTATATATATACGTATGCCTATATTATGGTAACAAATTATTTTATACATACAGTCGTGGCGAAATAATAAGGAACGATAAAGAAAAGTAAGTAAAATCACAATTTTAATTAAATGAAGATGGCATCCCGTAAAAAGGATTCGTTACTTTGTTGATCTTGTTTGCTCTGTTTTGTAACAGCTTTTTGAAATCAAATTGAATTCCGTTTAATATATTTACTATATTTGCACATGTGTAATTGAAGTGTAATATTTGTTTAGCGACCTAAGAAAGAATCAGAAAAACAATAGTAAAACATAATACTCCGTTCAAAATTTAATAAAAAAAAATTAATTTTTAGTAATTTCGAGGTTGATTGGACAAAAATGGGCAAAAATTGTCCGGCGTCCAAAATATGAGGCATTTAATCTGGAATACACGACGCATGCCTTCAAGCACGGTGGAGGGTTGTATGTCATTCAAATGAACTGGTTTTTATAACGAACAGAAGGTATGATGAATTCGGAGCATGACATACATATACCAAAAAATGTCATGGTACTCTTACTTGGAGATTCATGTAAGCTAATGACCCAAACTACATGATCAGGGTAACAAAACAATGGTTCAAAAAGAATTATATCGATATTTTATAGTGACCATCATGTAGTCTGGATTCGAATCCTGGGGTATGAACTTTAAATCAAAATCAGCAAATACAAAATTGGAAGTTTAAACGAATAATTTGAATTTTACGACGGTTTGGGTTAACATACACAAACAAAAAATGTAGCGATCGTACTGCATCTCTGCTCTGTTATTCTAAGGCCGTGATCGCGAGTAAAACGTTTCCAATGAAATTTGAGCCACGACATAACAATTCCGTAATTAAGCTAACTGTATCCAATTTTAATAGAAAAAACACTCTCAGATCAAAAAGTTCAGTGAGTACAATATATTTGAATATATAAATATTTTATAAAGTCTCTTTTCGAGGGAACAAAACGCCCTTATAATAGGACTACCGGTTGAAAATGTCGTTATTGCAGACAACTTCATATCTATTACTCTGAGGTGAATTTTGACCACGACAGCTGTCACATCAGAAACTTCATGTCATTATCTAATTATTTCACTCTAGGTTATTGGTCATTAGTGAAAACACACAAGTTTTTGTAAAGCCGTAAAATGTCTACATTCGTGCCATCAAAACAACATTTGCGGGAAGTTTTAATACGCTTCTTTCACTTAAAGGAAAAAGCAACAGAAACGCATCAATTGCTTACCGAAGCTTACCCGGGCTATACTATAGACGTTAGAATGTGTCAGCGGTGGTTTAAGCGGTTCAAAGATGGTGATTTCGACACCGAAGACAAAGAACGCCCCGGCCAGGTGAAAAAGTTTGAAGACCATGAATTGGAGGTACTGCTCGATCAAGATTCGTCACAAATGCAAGAAGAACTTGCAAAATCACTTGGCGTCGCTCAGCAAACCATTTCCGATCGTTTGAAAGCAATGGGAATGATCCGAAAGGTAGGACATTGGGTGCCGTATGAATTGAAGCCACGAGACGTCGAACGCCGATTTTGCATGTCCGAAATGCTGCTTGAACGCCACAAAAAGAAGGGTTTTTTGCATCGAATCGTCACTGGTGATAATCCAAAACGTCGGGCAACGTATGGATACCCCGCACATGCCTCAACATCGACGGCCGTTCAGAATATTCATGGCCTGAAGGTGATGCTGTGCATTTGGTGGGACCAGAAGGGTGTTGTGTATTATGAGCTGCTAAAACTGAATGGAACAATAAGAGGCGAGGTCTACCGACGACAATTGATGCGTTTTAGCCGAGCACTGAAGGAAAAACGGCCGGAAACGGTCGCAAGACATGATAAAGTTATTTTGCAACACGACAATGCTCGGCCACATGTTACAAATGTCGTCAAAACTTACCTTGAAACGTTCAAATGGGATGTCCTACCCCACCGGCCGTATAGTCCAGACCTTGCGCACTTCGATTACTATCTCTGCCGATCGATGCAACATGGCCCGTCATTTCGATGATGTCAAAAAATGGATCGATTCGTGGATTGCGACCAAACCGGTCGAATTTTTCAGAACGGGTATCCATGAATTGCCAGAAAAATGCGAAAAATGTGTGGCAAGCGATGGGTAATACTTTGAATATTGAATTTATATCTATTTTTCCTCAAAAAAGCATTGATTTTTGAAAAAAAAAAAAAACGACATTTTCAACCGGTAGTCCTATTACATGAAAAGGTTTGAGCTGATTTCTTTAGCCAAAAACTATATCATGTAAGTGAAATGTATAATGAGATAAAAATATGAATTCTTACGTCGTCTAACTTTTTTTTATTTTTAAAAAAATAAATTTTATGCTGTTGTTTACTTAAAAAAACACTGAAAATTAACGTTCAGACGATTGGTTTATCTGACAATATCTGCAGAAAACACATTGTCAGACTTTTGCCGGAACACCATTTGCCAGGTGTTAGCCAATCGTCTAAACACATTCGTCGCATTGTCAAACGTTTATTAAATTTGCGGCCTAATTTTCTATTATCAGAATTGCTCTGCATGATCTGATCCGATCTGAAAATTTCTTCCTTGCCAGCTAATCAGTTTTAATTTCTGAATGAACAAAACGAAGTTTCGGTGCAATTTTTATTATTAAATTTTTGCCCGCTCATGCAATCAATTGATTCATTAATCTGGCGCCATGAGTTTGTATTTTGAAAATTTTGTTAAACTTTCCTAACTCGGTTTTTTACCGCTGGTCTTACAGTAGAGTAGAAGTACGAAAATCTTTATTACAACAATGATACAAAACAAAGTCCAGCGGCTAGATTGGGGAAAAAGCACCAGGATTTGATATCGACCGACTAGTAGAAAATCTTCTGGACGGATGAAATGAAAGTTTTGTTTTTTTGAATAATAAATTAGATCTTACGTTAAGAGTCTTGCTGAAGTAAAGATGTTCATAGTTTTTGTCAAAATAGTGAAAAATTACGGTGGCTTCATCATGGCCTGAGGTTGTTTCTCTTTCGACTACATCCGTATTAAGAAAATCATGAATAAGGAAAAGAATACACTTAAAAGTTTTTTCATTGGAACGTGTATCATGAAGTAGAAAAAAGGGCACCGAAAAAAGGAATTACCCTGCTCTCAACAAGAATGCTTCGAAAACAGTGTTTAACACCGAAAGACATTGCTTAAAATCCAGGAGTTGATTGATTGAATGTCAAGATTGAGGTCCAAATTGGTTTTGGTATAATACAGATCTTTAATGACAAAGACTTCGAATTTTTGTTTAATATCGAAGACTTTTTGTATATTTGATTTAATTGATTTACAAATTCGGGTGCTGTTTATTTTAGATTTATTAAGATGTAAAAAGTGTAGGTTCATCTGTTAGTAGGATATCTTCAAAACTATTCATCCGATTTCAAAACTTTTTTCACCAATGTTTAGAATGTACTTTCAGCGTGGACAGTGATTAAACATTATTCAGTTAAAATAAAAGGGCACGAAAGGCAACCAAATAACTAACTAACTATAGTTAAAGAAAAAACGGCTGACAGAATGCGATTTTTACGAATCTTTCTTTTACAGTAAGAAATATGAGCTACCTTTTGATAGGAAAGATAAAGAAAAATATTTTTTTTCAAAACAATATTCTTTTTTAAAAAATTTGAACTTCATTATCAAATTTAACGAAAATCTTTTCAGTCGAATGCAACGAATGAAACCAGTTTCGATAGCTTTGTTTATTCCCAGTATACGAAATACGATAAAATATAGTATGTTCAAACGGATGCATACAGTCAGTCAGTAAAAAGAGACAAACCTATTCGGGTTTCGGTTTCAAAGCTGACATGAATGATTGGAAATCCTCCGATGAGTAAAATAGTCATGGTTAAGTTTCGGAGTCAACTACAAAATGCCTCTGGCTCCAAGGAATGCTGTCGCCCCAAGAAATCATTTTCACTTAAAAACCGCACATATTTACCTAATTGGTGAAAAATTAACAAAATATTATTCATGGCTCTTTGATGCCTACCCAACATTGTAGTTTAAAACCGCAAATATTCAAGCTTGCTACTACGTGAGAAGAGACACTTAATATACCAAGTTACTTTCAATTAATTTCCACTTGAAACCTCAAAGTCAAAACCATTACTTAATACTATTAAGTCAAATTACTCTGAGTTTCAAACGAATCATATTCCCTTCAATAAAGGCCCTTCCCTTTGAATACCATGGAAATTTGTGTAGAATTTATCCAAACCATCAACTAATCCGTTTCCCATTAACAAACGGATGCGAAGCCCGATCTGCTTTAATCGGGGCAATTGGAACGAGTTGTGGTTGTGAGTTTCATCGAGTGAGTGAATCCTACTGGCTATAAGCAATTGTACACACACTTGGATCGATGTAACACATTTTACTGACCAGCGAAGGATTAGGTGGTATTGGAGCTATAATTCGCATAATCCTCTTGACTTAAAGACTTCGATAATGATGCGAAGTGTATGTTTCTCTTTGGCGTACTGTCAACTGAGCAAATATTTTGGTTCTCCTAAAAACTGACTAGTACCAACCGACAGGGTACCAACTGTAGACGTCCAATTGTCTACAAAAGCGACCATTGCCGATATAAAGATTCCCGATGAAATTGCGGAACAGGAGTATCGGAACAATTGATGCAAAATTAGCACTATGTGCCGTTTTAATACCACAGCTCTGATTTTGTGAATAACTACCTTACTTTTTACAGTTTTTTATACAACCATCGTGTTGCATTAAGAAGGTTAATTAGTTGCTTGATGGTTTTATTGGATATTTCACCGAGGGACTCGAAAAAGGGGTTGCCTAGTGTTTGCTGTCTGACTCTGAAGTGTCGTTACAGCTGCAACAGTGTGTGTTGTATGGAATGTTTAGCCTGTTTGCGTGGTCACCTATCGGACAGTGATGACCGCTATTATCTCGCGATGTCAGAGCGGGTCCGACTTAGAAGATCATCAGTCCGTGTTAAATTAAGTATACTATATATATCGGCCATGTTTTCCTGGATTTTGCGCAAGTGTTGAGTTGAGACCATCTTAGGTCAGCAACTTTCAGGAAATGAATATCGATTTTTGCTTTGACTAGTCCTAATGGTATATGCACATCCGCGGCTTGCGAGTTGTCGAGTGCGGAACCTTGCTTGGCTAATTCATCAGCTTTTTCATAACCTGGAATGTGACTGTGCCCAGGAACACAAATAATAGTTACCTTGAATCTTTCTGATATAGTAGCGGGCTATTCGCGGCAGTCTTGAACTATTTTCGAGGATATGGCGATCGATACTATGGCTTTAATGACTGCTTGGCTATCAACGAGAATAGCTATTTTTTGTATCGAGCCTGAGTGTTCGATTGATCTGATTAGATTGTACGCTTCCTTTATCGCGATGATTTTTGCCTGAAAGATACTGGCGTCATTTGGTAGTTTCAAGGTCACACATATACTCAGATCTTCCGAAAAGATACCTGCCCCGACTCCGCAATTCATCTTTGAACCGTGCGTGTAGATTCTCACATTCGAGATGAAATAATCCCAGCTTTTTTTTGTCGGAAGGACGACGTCAACGTGTTTTTCAAAATCATAATAAGTTAATGTATAGTCTGTCTGATTTGGTGCTAATTCATCATGACATGATGACATGACACAATGAGGGATTTTAGAACTTTGGCTCCACTTTTTACCAAAGGTTTTGTTTCAGGTATAGAAAGCTACACATGCTTTCTTGACCCGTTGATGGGTGATTGATAATACATAAGATACTTCGTTCAAATGATCACAATGGCCTTTTTCGTCAAAAACGTAGCTGAATGATGAATTAATGTTATATTTAGAAAATGATATCCAAACTAAATGTCGACAATTTGGCTAAGAAGTCGAAGTCCCTCATTCTGGTGATCTTCGAGTTCTGTAGGAATTGACCGAGTTAAATATTGTTTTTCGGCATATCATTTTCGCACCTAAAGACATTTTCAGGTGCACTGAAAAACAGGAATAGTACACCCCATTCCTAAAAGGGGCACAAATACCTCCGCGTAAATCTGCGGTCAACTAGTCCCCTTCCGACCATAAGCAAGGTATTCGAAAAACTTGTCAATTGAGCCCTTTTTTCAGTGGACAGAGCGGGACATGAAACCATGTTGTTCACGTCAAAATAAGTAGCGGATAACATCTGCAGCAAAGCTGTGACAAAAAAAAAACTGTATTTTCCTTCCTGAGGACTATTGGAAACCCATTGAAAGAACAGTTTCGAAATTCCTTAAAAAACTATTTTAGGTATCAAACTGCAAATGTGATGAATATATATACATATATACAATATATATTTGCTCATATTTTTGAGCCTCGTGATATTCGTATTATCAACATTGTTATAATTATTTTATGCTATAGATTACTTGCCTCTGTTATAAATATTCATGTTTTCCTTGCTTTCTCGCTCCAGCGCTTTTGGAAATCACTTAATTTTTCATTCGTATTCGTTTTTAAGCTTCCGTACCTAAAGGGTCCATAGGAACATAATTACTTAGCTTCCGCTCTACGTTCGTTTATCCGCCGTCACAGAGTTGTATCTCCTTAGGTGATCATTCGTTGGGAACTTGTGGAACGAATGTGAAAATGTTTCAAGCCAACCTAACGAAGTGTTAGATCCATGTATAGCGACATTTTTCTAAATTCGAAAAATATAATAACAATGAAATTTTATAGAAATAAATTATTTATTTTTCGTGTGATTTTGATTTGCGTTTGAGCTGTGATTGTCGCAGCATTAGAATAATAATCTAAATATTGAATAAAGTTGTGGGAATAGATTACGCTTTTAAGGCACACAAAGATTTTTTTCTCATTTTTCAATATTTTTAATCTCCCTCTTTCAGAGCAATTCCTTGAATACGTTGACAACAATAACCTTAACACGCTTCAGAATCAAATGACACACTTGCCTTTAATTATTTATGATCAAGAAATATCCATTATAATCAATATCTTACGTTGCAACAGCTTAACAAGTACACGGATATGACACGCGTAAGGATAGGAAATTGGAGTTTCCACTAAAACCAATGCATTTTGAACTTCATCAATGCCACTAGGCTTGAGATGAATTCCTCGCATGATATTACCGGAAAAAATGCCAGAATCAAATATACACACATTTCTACAGTGAGTCTGCGTCAAATAAAGTTTTAATCTTGTGATCGTTTTAAATCCTTTTTTTTAACTTTTGAATATCCCATCTTGAAGTGCTTGTCCTCTTGAAGTAAGTAAACCGATATCGAGCTTTTATTTTGCCTGGCTTCAACGAACATATTTATATGCGATACTATGAAAAATCTAAATTGTATTTTTTTACTTGTATTTTCTTACGAGGCACGGAACACTTCATGTGAAAGTCAACCCTCCGAAATGTTGAAAGTTCGATAACTATTCAGACAACTCTTCTCTAAGACAGGACTTCACTCCAACGATATCCGATATTTGAAAACTATAACATGATCGTAAACGGAACGAATACAGTACTGGCGGCTCAACACTCAAGTCGTTGTTCTGCCAAACCAAAACAGTGACGCAGATACTCCGAAAGTAGTTGATACCTAATTAATCTTGTTCCTATTCTATGTTCCTATCTATTATAGGCAAAAGTGGTAGAGTTGAATATTCAATAATTTTTTTTTATTCGCTTGCTCTCTAAAAATTATGACCACACTTATAACAAATGTTGCACAGGGCGAGCCCAAGGATTAAGAGAAGGATTGATAAATTGAAACTCGAATGTGTTTTGGTTTCAATTGCTCAATTCTCCAAATTTGGACGGAGAATTTGATATGGACTTGCCAACATTTCTATAATTTGCAGGATATTATTGAGTTCTAAAAAACTAGACAAGAGTTCAAGACTCAAACCAGTTACCCAACAATTGATCCATTTTAACCAATGATTTCGCAAACGAGACTAACCAGCAGCTAATTTGTTCCCATACTTTTGAATGACTGGAGATGAAATTCGGTTGTATGGCCGAGAGTAAGAAATGCAAATGCAGAGTTTGCAACAAAAGACAAGTGGTTCTCCTCACTCTAAAAAGGCGCACCAGTCAATTGCTTGGAGTTATAGTGCGAAAACAGTTCGATCAAAATTCATCCCAAAGGAACGACTTACTACAATATTTTCGGATTCAATTCAAATTTGTTTTTCCCAATCAGGTCTTATACGGCAATCACAAAAAAAATATACTTGACTCATCAGCGAGCGAAGGATTAAGAGAAAGTAAAACTAACATCCACATTATCTTCTCGACTTAAAGACTTCTTTAATGGCTTGAAAGGTATTTTTCTGTCTTCATTTGACTATTTACACCTACCACCAACTGTTTTAAGATACCTTGCGGATTTTTATTGCACAAACAGAGCATACATATATTTCAACTCACACCTCCTACACGGCAAGTGGTCTGACTATTTTTGGAATTGGAAAACAACTTACCGTGCTGGGAACATATTTGTTTTAGAACAACGAAAACAACCGAAACTTATGATTGGCCACCACTTGAACATAAAATTGAAAACTTAGGATTCATAAACTTGGCCATTCGCCGATGTGTGTAAACAAATGAACAACGATAATTGAGGCAGGGTGGCAATGAATTTACTATGTAACCACACCAATATAAAAGTTTTGTTAAAAAAATCATTTGTTTGTTGAAGACTTTTCAAATAAACATAAAGTCAGAAAAATGTGGGAGAAAAATGGGAATCAAAAACAATAAACGAGGTCACTCTGGGCGTATACGTAATTTTTTATGTCGAACCTGATTCAAAAGCCAATTGATTCTGCCAAGAGATTGTTATTTTTGCTGCTATATTTGGAATCATTTGTAAAGGTAAACCGATGTTCGATATGAAAATTATTGGTGAAAATGTATACATCATAAAATAAGAGAATGTTTTTAAAATCGGATATTCATTGAATTGAACTAGAATGCTTGAAGTGAAATGTGTTTTATAAATTCTCTATATCCCCTCAAAAGATGTATCTACAATTTCTGGGGTTGAGATAAATGCGGTGTTCTGTTTTCTTTTTCATCTAACTTTTGCTTGTATGGCGAAATTCTTTTGCAAGCTCTGCAAAGAGCCATACAGACTAAAGGACATAGAAACACAGGGTGATATAAAAATTTTTTCTGAGTAAGTAATTAAATCATTTTTTTTTTTTCAAGTTTACAAATTGTTATTCAGATTTGAAAGTGGACAGCTTGGAAGGTCACTAAATATTGTTATTTAGAAATTTTAAAAGACAATTTTATTCCCGGAGCTACGACGAATTCCTTTCAATTATGTTTGGTTTCAAACTGTTATCAAGATAGTTTGCTTGTTATTTGCAAAAGTCGGAGAACGTTTCGTTGGTGTATAAGGTTTCCAGACCTGACTTCACCACTACGCACTTTGTAAAGAGAAAATCTACGAAATTAAACAAGCAAATTTGAATCAATTAAAACAATCCATTAAATCGATTCCTACTTCATCCTTCCAGGCAGTGATGAACAAAATTACATGATTATCTTTGAACTGAAATAATAATATATAAATAAAATAATATAAATATAATATTTTTAATATGTATTTAACAAAATAAGAGAACATCAAACGATTTAAGGTGCATAAGCTGTTTGTTGTGATTAATGAAATGGCGTTGCACCATTAAGATCTCGGCATGATAACGTAAAATAGTCAATTGCGAGTCGAACATGCACACAAAGGGTTCCGAACCCAATAGAGTACAAGTAAGGTTGTTTGCAAGATTTCCCTGCATAGCGAAGAAACCTTTGCTAAATTTCTTTCAAATTTCCCTTTAATTTAATGTGGCTATCTTTCTCTGTCTCATCCTGTGCAAAATTCAGTTGTCGCCTTATTTTTAACTTTATTTGAAATAATTTTTATTTTTATAAAGGCTCAGAAGATAAAGCCATGTGACGGACGGACGGTGGGGCCTTCCAAAATGGTTCTGTTGACAAAATTTCGGTACGCAACCCTAAAAAACGTACAAGCAAGGCATTTTTCATGAGTATTTTTAAACAAAACAAAAAGCTCTGTACAGTGGAGAACTATCTGAGAATATGGTTCGTTGGTTCTGAGCATGCAAAATACAAAAATATTTATGGTTGACACTCGCTTAATTCAGAGAAGGTATTAACGGTTCAAAGAAGTATCCAAGAGGCTTATATCCTCAGCAATTTGTGCTGCTTATAAATGATTGCAAAGAAATATATGGTATCACACTACCCCTGAAGCTATTAAGAACAGAAGAGCTCTTTCATCACTCTTAGACATTGCTTAAACACTGAGCTAAATCATAAAGATTTATGCAAATTTTAAACAAAGTATGTAGTGAATGTAAGTCAGAAAACATTTGCGATGAATTTAAAAAGGGTAAGGGAACAAACCTAGTGCAGAGATGGACGGAGAATGTTCCCATACATCTTCTTCCGCTCAATATACAGTATTTTGCCTAACCTAAGCTTCTTCGAGTATCGTTCGGTGTTCAAAAAACTACAAATATATTATCAATCGATTTTTCGATAAGCATTCATGAAAAGTATTCAACTTGAAGCTAAATTGTTCCTCAGTCTCGAAGACAATTTGTCATGTATTTAAAAGTAGAAACAAGAGTTTTAGAATGATGCTGAATCCTGTAATGTGAAATGATACAGGAGAAATCGTATGAGCAAAACTTATCGACTGCTAACTTGGTATTTGGGGCATTTCAACCTGATCCGGGCAAGAAAAAAAACTGAAGAAATTCGATTAGTATCCGGCAGTTATACATCTAGTGGACATAAATATATACATAATATTTTATTTTGTGAGGCTTAACGTTGATTAATGGGCCTCTGACAACGTTTAAGGGCAGTCATTTTCGGCCCTTGTTTTTGAATTCAGTGACTTTATAATTACTGATAGATAGATAGATAGACCTTTATTGTAGCGTAAACTTAGTTTGAAAGGAATAGCTACTTGAAAAACCTTCATACAAATGTTGACTACAGAGGAGATAGGCGGTGATGGTAAACAATACTTGATTGCAAGATAGTGAATAGTGAAAAGAATAGTGAAAAGGATGCTAATTTTTATTTAAAAGTCGAATTTAAATTTACGATATAAGGGGTCCCCAGACAAAAAACGTGTTTTTCCGCATTTCGTTACTACATTATTTCTAAACAAATATGCTTTGATAAATATAATATGCTGGTACGGAACTATGGCCTATTATTTGTTTAAAGGGAAACCCTTATATACTTAAACTATTTATGATCGGTGGTACATGCACAAAACTATTTATATTATTTTCTGGCATATTTGTAAAGTCGTTTATTTCTGTAGTGATCTTCATCACAAGACATTTCGTTTTCATAATTTCTAGATCATTGTTATTTTATCAGGAAATCGACATTATACATAAGAAATAATATTTGTGCCTCAGGGAAAAATGTATACTTGTATGCAATAAACCCAATGAACATTTGAAAATAAACTGTCGTTGACACATTTTGGTGAAAATAATCAACGTATATTTTGTGGGACACGTGGACCTATATTAAGTATCTGCTGAATTAGCCGGCAGACCCCATCAAACGTTTGGTTAAACTTCGGATTTCATATAATGACAATTAATTCAATGTATAAACAAAGTAAACTTCTACTGTTCACATCAGGGAACATCCATTGTATCAATATTGGTGGGCACAGTTGTTCCTTAAAAAGGATTAATACCATCTTCTATGTTCCAACTTAAAGTACAGGGGTTGTTTAAGAATAAACAAACATAGAATCGACACAAAAATTTGATACTAGACAGTTAAGGAGCTCATTTACAATAAATAGCTAAAATAACCTTTGATATTGTAGTTATTACAAACATCAAAATGTGCTCTTGAAGTATCGGAAAGTCTTGTCGGAAAGACTTGTCATCATGTATGCAACTATAAAAAGTTAATTAACTTTTAAACTATATTAATATTTGTTATCATAACAGGAAGCTGTCTAGTTGGAAATGATATTGCATGGATAATATTAAGAAAAATAATGATTGACAAAAAAAACTAAGCAATGAGAACCATCGCCCAAAAAATCCAACAAAATCCTAATTGTAAACAATTCGTTGATATCCATAGTGTCAATCACTTGTCATGTGCCATTTCGTGCTCTGCTGCTGATGGATACAAACGTCTAAATATATTAACCACTTGACGACCAAGTGGAACGAGATGTGCATGTCACAGATAAGAACCTTGAATTAATAGGCACACAGGAGAAAAATCCGACATAATACCTTCCGATTTCATGACACATTGAGCAAACGAAATAATAACCAAACAGTTCCTAGGACTATTTCCAAAAAGTCCTTGCGGACTGAAAACAATCGGTTGTTTTCTAGGCGTGATCTGGGAGACAGAAATTCTATAAATTATTAGGAAAGGAATTTACTCAAAAGTTTGCTGCATTCTTGACTTAATCTTTCTGAAATTTTTATTGCACTGTAGTTCGATTTGTTCAGTTTGACGAAATTAACATCACAAGCAAGCTAATAACCAAGTGCGGTTCATCGACTTTGATAGTTTAATGGAACCGGGTAAAAATAAAGAAAATGGGGAAAAGTGTATACCCTTGAGGCACTCCAGTAACAAGTGAGAAAAAAACCTATTCCTTTCAACGCAAAAAACTAAAAGAGGATACTTGTTAGTTAGTTACAATTTTTTAACAACTGAGCTGGTTTTCCAGTGTTTTAGAGTCAAGAACTATTCAGACAATTATTTAGTGAGATCCGGGAACAATCAAGAAGCTTGACAATCAAGAAGTGACTTTGTCATTTTGTCTTTCTTGCATTCAATTTTAATCAACTTTACTCTGTTGGACATCGGTGCCCAAGAAACATACGTGAAAAATATGCAAAAGATCCTCCTTTTGAAGGAATAATCTGAGATCCTTATTCAACCGTAGGAATTTAATAAGGCCTAATACGTGTGGCTCTTCGTTTCTGCCGGAATATCATAGCAAATATGAGCTGTGAATTTCACTATCAGAAAAAAAATAAATGAACATTTGTGAAAGTCAGCTTAAGGGAACTTTATATGAACCGAGTAGGAAAGTATAGATTATTCCCTAGGATTATATCTGAAATGCTTGTATTTAAAATATAAATAAAAAAATTAAAATAATCATACTAATCAAGTGAGAGATATAAAATGAAAAGACGAAGAGTCTAGCCATACCAACGCAAAATACTAAAGGCTAGCAGGTATAGAAGGTTACTTGAGCAACATTCTAGAGAATCAATCAAAAGAGTCTGTGAAGTGATCACCATTTATAACAAAGTTCTGTCAAGGTATCCCCGGATGTCTTTGCAAGCAAATAACACACGAGCAAGCTTTGTTAGATTCCTGAATCGAAGACAAAGAAGCAGCAAGACAAATAGCGGTCAAGAAGCTGAAAATTCACTAAAGCCTCCGATTTAAAATAAAAAAAATGTAACCGACTGTAAAATAAAAAAAGAAGTCAAGCTGAATGGCGACGCAATAGGGACTGTTCTCAGATGACTTATATCTTGAACTTACTCAGAAAGGACAAAGAGCCTTTTGGACCTGGATAAATCTGCCATACAAAAACTCATTGAAACGCATTTTGATTGGAAGTTTCGTCTGATAATGACAAGCTATGCGCAACGCCATCTGCATGAGTTACACTGGCCGAATAGGGCCAGTAAGTTAATTAAGTGAAGTTCAATTGTATAAGCTAGTTTACGCATTTTTGTATAGTTATTAAGTAATCCGATTTACAAAAATAATTATAAAAATGCATTGGAAATAAAAATGACGCCTTCATGCAAGAGGGCACAGGAAAAGACAACTCAAGATATTGTTTAGCGAATTGCGTTTTCTTGTGGATTCGAAGTCGATCTAGTTTTCTACCATGGGAGTCACCGAAGTGTTTCCACAAAGCCCTAAGAACTCTGCTCAACACTGTTGCTCTCTGCTGGCAAATAAAACTTAGAAGGCGAAAGTGCATTAGTTATTTTTTGCTATGTATGAAGTCATAAAAAGCTGTTATCGAATAAGTCCAAAAAGTGCTGTATGATTGTGCTGCAAATACTATAATCCACTCCGGCCTAAACCAAATATTTATTAAAATTAAAAACTTCTTGAAGGGATGCCCTACTTATTCGTATCATTATGAAAGAGTGAAAAATGTGTTGGAACTGCACAGATTAAATGAAAAATATATAAACAAAAATATAGAAGCCTAGTCTTCTAAGAGAGTCCAAAAAGTCAAGACTTATAAGAAATTACATGAATGGACCATCAGAGTAGAATTTTTGAGGCAGACGAAATAGCTTATTTCAAAGACGGCAACTGCGGAATGTAAAAATCCTCACGCCGTGCTTGTCAAACGAATATGAAAATGTGAACCCCTATTTTCGATCAATGTTTGTAGTGAGCGACTTGATGTTTCAACATGATAACGCATTTTGTTAATGTACCGCCAAGAACATAATTTCGTCGGATTTGAATATTATTGAAAATGTTCGGCATCTAGTCAAATTCAAAAATCCAAAAAAAAAAATATTCAAAGGTGAGGGAAAAAACTGGGTCGGATCAAAAATTTTATCTTTTGTTTATCTTTGCCATTTTAAGAAAAAGTTGAAAATAAGTAATAAATAAAGCAAAAAACTTGGATAATTAGATAAGCGGAATAGTTCAAACAATTTTGCTATGGACGCTATATCAAAAATATTTTGTAAGAATTTAGAAATGCCACATAGCTAAAGAAATCAGTTAAACTGGTTTGTGTTATGATTGAAAGTTCAAATGTCAATAAGAATTCTCCCAAAAAAACTGAACCTATCCGCGAGTAATGTTCAAAAGGTATAGTAATATATTTAATTTATTAACAGCTGCGAACACGTAAATAGTAGTAGAGTTAAGAAAATAAAATTATTCATTTTATTAGCTCGCTCATTGAAAACGATTTCACTCAAGAAAACTACAGAAAACAATTCGTGATCTTACAAAAACAATTACTTTTGCTATCGAAGATACACACATTAAAATAGCAGTGCTCTGTAAAATTTTCATATTTTAGTCATTTAATTTGAAAATTCTTACAAAAATAAAATAAAAACAAGGGAGTTTCTTTCAACAATTTTTTTAAAGTAGGACTGCGCCTTTATAATAACTTTTTTCATTTTGTATAAAAAAATGGGTCGTGATGAACTTTGCATCGATATACGACGAGATATAGTTGCTGCGGGAAGAACGCTAAACTTTTACAGAAATGAAGCATTTTCGTTAAAAGTTCACCAAAATTTTAGGCAATTCTATAAAATACGTTAAAAAGCCTGGAAACAAAGGTGGAATCAGAAAAACAGTACGTTAAGATGATAGAAGGATCGTGAGATTGTCTTAACTATATCCAAAGAAAAGGCTCTACAAATCCAGAAAGACTTCCAAATCTGGTGGAAGTCAGTGGCAAGTAAAACGTCATTTATCACAAAAAAAAACGAAAATAAGAAAAACCGTTTTCAAGTTGAAAGAAAATTTGCTTTAGTTTCTATGAAGAAATAGCGAAATATTTTGTGGACGGAGGAAGTCCAACATTGTTTTGTAAGAAGAAGTTCGAAAGTAGTACAAAGAATTTGGTATTCTACATCAGGGGAACGTTGCAAGCGTTTCGGGGACTCCATGCCTCAGCGTTGCAAGGCTATCATTAATAGTTGAGAAAAAACAGCAAAGTACTAACTATTTTTGCGATTGTTCAATATCATACTAAAAGCGATATGAAGCTACAAGTGCTATTTCAAAGTTGCCATTGCGATTTAATTTAATTATTTTTAAGTTCAAAAAAATAGCTTGAGTTAAATTATCTTCTTTATACTTTTCCTTTCTATAGAATGCGTTTGCGTTTTTTTTAAGTGAATGGAAATTTTAAAACTTTTCATAATTTTTGCTAGTTTTTACCTACCGCTATTTTCGTGTTCGCAAATGTACATACGGAATTTTTGACATTTGTATTTCCATGCAGAAGCTCTACGTACCTGTAAAAAAAGCGAAATGGAAATTTGTTAAATCATTTAAAACAATAAATTTAAACGAAAAATCGTTTATTTATTCAAAAAACGTACTTAACTACTTAGCACACGTATAGTATGAGTTTGCCCAGAGTAATATAATACTTAAATCGCAAGAGGCACTGATGAATTTAATCCCTAAAATAATATAATTTCTTCAAATATTTGCATCCACTGGAGACCTAAGACTACACAAATTTCAATCATAAGGATCTACTTCAAAGCTTTTCTATTAACAGCCAGACGTACATATACGAACAGGTTCTTAAGGACTCTCCAATTTAAACTCAAGTGAGTCTTGTATTTCAAGCTTCAAAATTAAAATACTCGTATTTGTGTTGGCTGAAAGAATATATGTATATGTATTTAATGGCAAATCTCATCTTAAAAGCTTGAAGCCTTTTTTAATTTCCATTTTACTTTTTTATCTTTCATCAAAAATTGAGCATACTTAAACAAACCAAATGAGTTCAAAAATTTTTATACGAGTTTACGTATCCTGTAACAATGGTATCGTAATAGAATAACATTACATTGTTGATAAATTATACGAAAAGGCAAACAAAAAATAAAGATGTAAGAGTAAAAAGTTCAAGATGACAATATGACGCAAAGGTGTAAACTCAAAAATTTCCATTGACAACAAAAAAGTTTGGGCTGCTACACCAGTAAATATATGCCAGGAAACAAAAAGAAGATAAGGAAATTAGAAGAATTATAATTTTCCTCCTTTTCAATGGAAATTTTCTTTTCCGCTTTGTCCTGTTTTGCTTTCCTGTTTTTTTTGTTTGTTGAAAGAGTTCCCGCCCTCAATTTATAATCATCGTCGTGATTAAAATTAAATCAAGTGCTTGATTTTCCTCCTGTTTCAAGTTATACATATTTTATTAGAAAAACGTTCGACTTGGAAAAATATGCGTACACGTTTTATAGGACACTCCCGAATACTTGGGAAGAGATTACTCAGCAGTTACTGACTCTGTGTTAGAGCGCAAGGAAGACGCGGTATTCTGCGACATGCAAGAGGAATTTTATAGACATTCATTTGGAGGACGGGGTTGGGAAATTCAATGACTCCCTTTCATTAAGCGCTTGATTTGTGAAGTGGAATTCCCTGTTTTTCTCAAATCATAAACAATAATGAATTGGAATGTATTCGTGCACAGTGGAGCATGCGTAATTAATTGTTAAGAAAAACGTGATGAAGTGTAGGAATCAATTACGTGTGATGAATTGTGTTATTAATTATTCGATTCGATTACGAATCAAGGTATACCTTGTGCATGTTCAAGTTCCTGTTCAATAGATTGATTAGTTAATGTCATTCCTTTGAGAGAGAGTTTCCCTTGCGTCCATAAATCGATTTCTGTCAATGACCCTTTATGTGATTTACTTTTCTATTGACTCATTCGAAAAGAATGTCATTAATGGGGAATTTGACAATTTTTGAAGTTGCTAATCTGAGTATACACTGCAGGCCAAAAGTTTAATGCTTAAAATTCGTTTGTTAATAACAAATTAGATTTTCATTCAAAAACTTTTGTTAATTATTCTAAATACAAAATGACCAATTGATGTGAACATTCTAAAAAGAAAGACTTAAGCATTAAAAAAATTGAGACTCTTTATAGTTAAAAAAAGTCCTTGGCGTGGTTAAAAGGTTGTTTTACGATGTTGGTCAAAGCTTTGGAACCTTTCCTTCAAGTTCGCCCGAAAAAAGGTTGAGGGAAGGTCGTTTCGTATTATGCAGTATTCCTTTTTCATTTTGCTGCAACATCGACGGATATGAAACATGCTTAGAAAATTGTTAAACTAGGGACTTGCTTGACAGTTTGGAAAGCACATCTATGAAGCATCTGCAAGAAAAATGGGAACCCCCGAAGAATCCCGGAAGGAACTATGAACATTATCAACATTTCGACAGCATACAACGAAGACACAGGATATTCTCAAATTCGTAAATATCAGCAAAAAGTTTACCAAGTTTTTGGTAAAAGAGACCAGTTAAAGATATCTCCGACTCCATAAAATTGACAAAAGACCTGTCGCTCCCTCACCTACGCTTCTTTAGCTTTATCAAACCTTCAAAAAGACTTTTAATATCGTTCCTTGTTCTTGCATTCCTGCACCAAATATTAAAACATTACATCTCCAAATATCTTCAGGACAAATTCTGTTTCTTGTCTAACATGAAACAATTATGACAAAAAAAAATCTACCCACTGATTCAGAAAAGTATGTTGATATTGTTCTGTGGGTGGAATTGCCTTTAGACTTTGGAATATGTTCCTCATCCTAGTTGGTGGTGGATCAGACAAGATGTCACAAATCTCAAAGACAATGTCACAGATTTAATAAGCAAAATTTCTTGTAGTTGCCAAAAGAAAGCTTACCCCAGACAGGTACATAAATTTGTTGCATTTTTTTTAGCTTAGCTTGCTTTTGTTAAATGTTTGTTTCTATTGCGTCATATTTGAAATCAATTACTTAAGGCTCATAATATGGGCGCGTTGTTTGAAAAAAAGAAAAATAAATGACAGTTTACGATTTATGACCGTCCGTCAGTGGCGCTATAAAACCTGTGTAAAGCAACGCAAACACATAATTCATCGAAGAATGACAGCCGATGATAAAATGAATTTACGCAATAATCGAGATTGAATTCAATTTTTAAATTTATTGCCAAAAGTGTTTTGCTGTCATTGAAATATTTCACCGCCTCGTGCTTTATTTCTGGCTTGTAGCTGAAATAATCAAGAGGGTAAGGTTACATTGTTTAAAAAGTTCTCGCCTTTGTAAAGCAGTGCAGTCTCAATTTCAGTTTATTATTGTAATTTTTTTATTAGACATCGTGATGACGAAATGTTTTGGAAACCCTGTTATGTATACAGATCACGTGCGAAAAGGATGAAGGAGGTTGACTTCATAGACATTTCCTTGCAAAGATTGCCTCCAATGGTGCGGAATCAGTACTGGAACTGGCGCAAACTCTTTGCAATAACTCATCCTCATCAATGATTGTAATCTTGAGAAAATGATTTTTTGAAAGTGCTAATCAAATTGATTTTGAAAATTTACCCATTGTCATCTTATGTTGGGTAGAAAGAGATTAGGACGGGTAAAATATTCGTATTTGAATTTTAAATTTTCCATTATGTCTGTTTTGTTTTTAACTATTTTTAAGAAATAAGAACACTTTATTTTTTCGAATGAATTTAGCAAAATGTCAAACAATATGTCCGCCCTTCTCCACACGAATACCCAATGGATAGATCAAATAAATTTGAGAAGAAAATTTAGAGGAAATTAAAGCTTCTGTTTGGCTGATCATTTTTTTTACGCGATTGCTTGATCTTTGAGTGGGTTCGGTCTTCCTTTTTTCGTGAGTCTATTGGCTGAACTTACAGGATCTTGACCGATTTAATTGTAAATGACTTTTATTCAACTACTTAGACAATCATTGTCTTGAAAATCTTCTCTATTGCAGTGAATAAGGCTCTACACACATTAAGGGGGTATTCTAGTCTATATTAGAAATTTAAAATTTTTAAAAAATCGTTTTTTTTTATATTTTCAAAGTTTAACTATTAACAAATTTAAATTATTATTATCGGAGATATCGTTATTTTGCTGACCCAGCATCCAAACTGGTTCAGCCGGAACTACTCGAAAAAAAGACATTAGAGATTCTCGGTCTACCTGATTCCACATGTCTCAGTAAAACTTTTGTTCTTTGTATATATTGTAATAAAAGAACCCAAGGTGATTTGTATCTTTTATATTTAGTGTTCATTTACGTCCAGCTCCTAACAGTTGGATTCTAACCTTCAAAGCACGTGGTCGTACATAAGTTTTGGGAGTGAAATAAAAATATTGTGAAATATTTTTTTTTTTTTAAAAAATGGATAAAATATCCTCAGCGCAAAGGATTATGCATCCAGATCGACAAAAAAAGGCGATTTCACGGCACAGGAAGACACCAGTTTTACGAGTGCATCAAAGGTGGCCAGAAATGCTCGATATGAAGAGAGAAACGCGGCAAATAGTTTTTTCGAAGTCGAGGAAGGTCCGATGTATGAAGCAGAAATAGCAGATTGAAAAAATGTAAGTCTACAATATCATTTCATGACTTAGATTGCGAAAAACTTGACGCGAAACTTTTAACGCGTTTTTTTCGAAACTGTCATTTTCAAAACTATACCCAGGATTTCTCAGGTTCTACCAGACCGATTTTTATAGACTTTTCTATGTCTGGAGCCCCATCCCCAAATTTTTTTTACTTTTTTTTAAATTCGAAACTGTCAAAAAAAGTGGTACAAAAATTTTTTTTTCAGGCAGTCGATATTTTGTGAAAAAAAATCTTTCCAACTTTTCCGTAGTTCCAGACATTGCGACATTATTCTAGATTAATAATTTTTTTTTATGGTTTTAGATTGCTAGGAGGGTTGAAATGGTGGGTATGGTTACGCGACAATTTTTTGAGACCCCCACTTCATCAACTGCTTATTTCTGAAATTTTCAACTTTTTTTTTATTTTTTTCTGTATTCTTGTTATGTTAATAAATAACTAATAAAAAAAATGGATTCTAAAAATCTTAATTGCCTTTTTATGACTCTTCAAAATTTACATAAAATTCATGCTAGAATACCTCCTTAACTTCGGCTTGCTGTTAAGGTCGGTTTTTAACAAAAAGTTTCGTTTTTACATCTCAAATGTTAAATAGGAAACGGTATAAAACGAGGCTAAAGCAAAATTACTCGCATTGCTCAAACAATATTGCACATACTATCAATGCAACTGTTGACAAAGATACTGTTTCAAAGGAGCCGACACCATACCAGGGCTTACGGTTAACGTGATGGAGTGAGCTTTAATATAATTGTGTATGTGTATCGTGATAAGTGAATCTAATCAGTTCTATGTCCCAAGATGCGTTCTCATTTTGCGATTCTAAAAGGATGGTCGTTGGAAAACTGACCCAGGCAACGCAAGTCAAATGCCAGCTTGTTGCCCATGTAAGCTTTTCATATAATCAAACGGGGTAAGGATTCCCTGACACCGCCTACGGAAACAAAGACATTTCGCAAGGTTTTTTTAACATCAGCTATGTGTGACCTATGAAAGAAGGGACATTCTTTAAATGAGTCAATAGTTGGATAGAAAAGAAAACTTGTCATTTTATAGGGACCAACCTGTAGCGCCGATGAATAAGCTTGCGCATAGGCTTTGCTAGCGAGAGGGTTACATCTCTTTTGAAGAATACAGGCAATACCATATGAACCATGTTAAGGTTAATACCAAAATTGTTAAAATGTGACTAAAATATGTGTTTAAAATTAATTTCAATCTGTTACGGTAATTAATTTAGGTAACTAAGTAAGATTTTCATCAAATTAATATAACTTTTCGTCGAGGAATTTTAGGTAGATAAAAATCGCCCTTCAACCACATCGTTTGGACAAAAAGTACGAATATTTGTCAGCGGATTGATTTTTGAGTTCTACAAATTTTCTACGTATGCAAAATATACGCGAACGAAGTCGCATCGAACTGCTAGTTTTATGAAAGTTTTTATTTTTTTTAAATTTAGTATTCAAATTTGAATTTTTCCACCGAAAGTCGGTATAAGATTAAGTTAGGAACATCCTCTTGGGATCATCTTCTTTTTAAACTTTTTATTAATATTTTAATTATTAATAATATTTTAAATATTTTTATCTTTAGACTATATTTTTTTATTTTATATTCTTTTTACGTTTTTGTTGTTTTTTCTGCATTGTCAATTATTAATTTTTTAAATGTGAATATGCACACACTTTTCAATGATGTGTTGAATGCAGATGTGCCGAATGACGCGATTCAAAAAGTTTATGTTAAATTAACAAAAAAAAACAAATTTAATCAGGAAGGAAATATCGTTTATGTTCAACTTTCTTCACAAGCAGTCAAAGAGAAAATAATGTCTAAGAAAAAATCAGTGAAGGAGAAGCTAAATGCTTCCTTATTTAATGGTAACAAAAACAATGCTATTTATATTAATCATTCATTGACTAGTTACAATCGAGCTTTATTTATGGCGGCGAAAAAGTTTCAAATAGAACATAAATTTAGATTTCTATGGATAAAAAATTCTCGAATACTCCTTAGAAAGGTTGAAAATGGTGAGATTTTTGCTATAAGATGTTTTGAAGATTTAAGTAATATACTAATTTAATTTTATGTTGAATTCAAATATCAATCATTATCTTACAAATAACGATCTCACCACAACAACCATACGTAATAACGCAGATATTATTCTTAAATCTTATCCTGATGCCCTCAAATCCATATATGTAGTACATCAAAATATTCGTAGCCTGCGTAGCAATTTCGATTTATTAACCTGTAATCTTGAATCTTTTAATAATTTGCCCGATATTATTTTTCTTTCTGAAATTTGGATATTTTCTTATGAAACTGATGAATATAATTTGCCAAACTATAATTTCTTTGCTAATCCTAATGATTCGTATGCTGCTGGTGGAGTTGGAGTTTTTGTTCGTGACTTATATAAATGTGAGACTAACAAATATTGTTTGTCAACTGCAGATATTATAAAGATTTCTATTTGTTTGGACGGTGAAAAGTTTAGTTTCATTTGCGTGTACAGACTACATAAGAAACCAGTTCAAGTGTTTATTGAGGAATTTTCCACGTTTCTTGATAATGAGCGCGATTCAAACCTTTTCATACTGGGAGATATAAATTTGGATTTATTAACAGCAAGCCCTTCATTAGACTCTTATAATGTTCTGTTATCTCAACATGGTTTTATACCCTACGTTAACGAGCCTACAAGACCTGCCGCTGGTACCTGTATTGATCACGTTTTTGGTCGTTTTTCAAAGATTTCTCCGAATGATTGTGCTGGCATTGTGTTCGATCTGGGTATTACAGATCATTGTATGACGGGCTTTGTTCTTAAATGTTTTGAAAATAAAATGCAACCCAAACCGACAGCTGAACGACGGATGAATAAAATTGATTTTAATCAACTGAACTATGAGCTTTTACATGCTGATTGGGAAGAAGTATATGTTGAGGCTAACCCTTCCAAGGCTTATGATTTATTTTTGAGAAGACTAAAAAATTATATCACTTGCGCAACCTACAATGTCCTTATTAACAGGTCGAATATAAAATTGAAACCATGGATAAATAATTCGCTATTGAAAAGAATTAAATTAAAGAATAAATTGGGAAGTAAATGTCAAAAACACCCATTCAATACAAACTTAACACGTCGTTACAAAAAAACTTGCAAAAAAGTTAATATAGAAATACGTTTAAGTCGTGAAAATTATTATCTGAACAAAATACGAAACTCGAAAGGCAATCCGAAAAACGAGTGGAAAGTTATTAACAGTATTACGAATAGAAAAGTACAACACCAGTCTAGTCCGCTGACAATTCGAAAAGATAATCTGGATGTGACTGATCCCAAAGAAGTCGCTAATTTACTGAACGATTATTTTGTTACTGTTGGCCAAGGCGCTTTTCCCGGAGACTTTTCTTTACCTTGCACCTGCTGTACCAGTGTTGGAGCTTTTAACGGGGCTTTCAGTAGGAATAGTTATTTTTTTGAATCAATATCTGCCTTGGAGGTCTTAAAACAATTAAGTCCCTTAAAAACTCTAACTCTTGCGGCATGGATGGTATTTCAAACTTAGTATTAAAAAAAACAGCCTTTAACTTAGTTGACGTTTTGGCCCATATTTTTAATTTGAGTGTTCTCTTTGGTACCTTTCCCGATGCTTTGAAGAATGCTCTTGTGGTACCTATATTTAAGAAAGGCAACAAAAAAGATAGAAACAATTACAGACCAATCTCATTGTTATCCTCGATATCGAAAGTTTTTGAAAAGATCATGAAAACTAGACTTTTGCGTTTTCTTTCTAAACATAACTTTTTAAGTTCTTCGCAGTTTGGTTTCAGGTCAGGGTTGTCAACAGAAGATGCTCTTTTGGACTTTTTTTCATTCATACAAAAAGGTATCGATGACAAAAAATTTTGTGGTTCGCTCTTCGTTGACATAACCAAAGCCTTCGATATGGTTAACCACAGAATTCTTTTAAAAAAAACTTTATAATGCTGGTTTTCGTGGATGTATCTACGACTGGTTTGCATCATATTTAAGTAATCGTTGTCAAAAAGTGAAAATAAGCTATGTGTATAGCGACTGGAAATATGTTAATTTAGGTGTCCCTCAAGGATCTGTGTTGGGTCCTATTCTATTTCTAATATACATCAATTCCTTATTTGAGCAACCTTTTGTTGGGAAGGTTAAAGCATTCGCGGATGATCTCGCTATTGCATACGATGCAGTAAGTCTTTTAAATTTAATTGCAAGCCTTAACTTTGATGTTCATTTATTAAGAGCATGGTTCGCGGAACATAAACTTATTGTTAGCAATAAGACTAAATTGATATTTTTTAATGTTACCTCGAAAACATTGACTGATATTGAGGTTACTTTTCATTTACCTGATTGCTTGAGATTTATTCTTTTCAATAGCAACTGCCTGAGACTCAACTCACAATCCCATTTTAACTCTCATGCCACCTGCAAAGGAAATTGCTTCAATATTGAAGTTGTTAGTAATTTCAAGTATTTAGGAGTTACATTTGATCAACAGTTAAAATGGACCGACCACTTTTTAAATTTAAAGCAGTTCTTCCTTTCAGCCATTCGGTGTTTGTATAATCTAAGAAAAATGTGCTCTAACACTCTGTTAAAAACGGTGTACTATGGTATATTTCACTCAAGGCTAGAATACGGGATTTGTTGTTGGGGGGGTGCCTACCACAACAAATTGCTACAACTGATTGTCCTCCAAAAATGTGCCATTAGAAAAATATGCAATTCCACCCGTCTAGCCCACTCAATGGTATTATTTAGAAATACAAGGATTTTGCCAGTACGACACTTATTTTACTATAAGGTTTTGAAAATATTTTTCATAAGAAGCGGTTATATGCAAAGTCCTATTGTTGGATCATATAACTTGAGAAACAGCTACCGCACTGTTCACAGCCTACCTTTCCGGACTACACTTTTCAGAAACTCCTACTCTGTCGTATCTCGAAAGCTTTTTTTTAAACTTCCTGAGGAAATTCGTAACGTAAGAAATCCATCCGTTTTCTTAAAGGAAATTAAATCGTGGCTACTTTTATTCAATACAAATGAAATCGAAATGTTACTGCACTACATTGTTTGATTTCATAGATTTAATATTTTAATATTTAATATTTTAATATTTTTTAATTTTTTATTTTTGGCTTCTTGTTTTTCCTTTGTATAACTTTAACATAATTTTGAATTGTATGATTTAATTGCAAATTTTGAGTTTATTTATGTGCACCCCACAATGAAGTAAATTATTTTTCCAGAAATGTAGCATTGTCTCTGTCTTTATAAGATAAAAATGTTACAAACTATTCCCTTAATTTGGAATTACTGATACGAATAAATATAAGCTAAATAACAATTGTAATGGGAATCATGAATAAATACAATACAAATACAAATATTTTGATTAAAATATTTGATGAATTTTTTGAATGTATGTGCATGTAAAATTGCTGTCTTAGTTCACAAAAAACGTTCCAAGCTTAAGATACAAAATCTCAATCCCTTTAGTTACTCCAAATTCTTCCAATGTCTACATATCTTTATATATTTGTCGTATATCCCTACAATCCAGGTAAGTTTTTCAAGCTTTGTTGCAGGATAAAGAATGCTATTGATGACATCAACTCATGCAATCTTAGATATTCCTCAGTTCTCTCCCTAGCTCTTCATTACACAAACTAAGCCTCTGCTGAAGATTCTTTTCACAGGCTAGCCAAAAACATGCCTAAAGGGTCTTAATGCCAAGGATAATAATAACAGAAATAAGTCTTTAAGTTGCCTCGATTCTAAAAATAGTTTATTCGAGTTTAAATGTAATAAGAATTGAACGCTTATCAGAACATTTTTTTCCTTAAAAAGTATTTTGAAAAATATTGCTTTCGATTCTTCAAGCAAAAACGCTCCCACCGTTACAAGTTGGATACAGTCTAATGTTTTGAATTTGTCGGAAGGTGTTAAGTCAAGAGCAGTTCGAATTAAATTTTTTTAAGGTATTTTAAAACCATTTTCTCTATCCATTTAGTAGTGATATGTATTTTCTAAAGCATTGCATTCACATCTATTTTAAACAATAAAGGAGTGCACCCTCAACAATAAGAACAAAAAAGACTATATTTCGGTCACTTGTTAGCTGCACGAACAGTACAAATAAAAGCTCTCTTATGGGAGGTAGCAAATGCCCTGAGACTTTTCCGATTGCTTACAACAAAAAAAGAAGAAAAGCAAGAAAAGGAAAAGTAATTTTAAGTTATTTACTGAACTCAACAAATAAAAATGTAAATACAAACTCTGTCCCTACTTCATTGCTTTCTCCAATTAAAACAAATGTCATAACATTGCTTTCAAAAATTTGGAGGACACAACGAAAATCCTTGACCATACAAACAGACCTTTCACCTTCACCGCTGAGACTCCAACCAATGCACTTATTACGGAGGCAGATATCCAATTTCATGTCGACAATTTGAAAGTGAATAAGAGTGCAGGTTTTGATGGCATTAAGAATATATATCTCAAGCAATTACCTCGAAATGGAATAAAGTTTTTGGCAAGTATTATAAATGCGTGCCTTAAAATACAATATTTTCCTGATGCTTGGAAAATGGCCAAAGTTATACCAATACTTAAAGCTGGGAAGTCACCTGAGGACCCTAATAATTACAGACCAATAAGTTTGCTGAGTAGTGTTAGTAAATTATACGAAAAAATCATTAAAGAAAAGATTACGAAAATTATCGAAGAAAGAAATATATACCCGGCTATACAATTTGGTTTTAGGCCAAATCATAGCACATCCCACCAAGTGCTCCGAATATGCAACTTCGTTAAAACTAATCGAGTACAAGGAAAATCAACGGGCATGATTCTCCTAGACATTGAAAAGGCATTCGATTCTGTTTGGCATAATGGTCTTTTATTTAAAATGATAAGTCTTTATTTTCCTCCGTATTTATGTAAAATAGTTCAAAGTTTTTTGTCTGGTCGTTGCTTTAAGGTCTTTGTCAATAGTGCGTTATCTAGTCTTATTTATTTCAAACTGGGAGTTCCTCAAGGTTCTGTTTTAGGACCTCCTTTATACAATCTGTTCACATCTGACTTTCCGAGTCTGAGTGAGTGTGAGGCGGCTATTTTTGCAGATGATATCGCTTTATTTTCATCTCATAAGTTTCCTCAAAACGTTGAGACAAACTTAAAGGATGCGATGAAAATTATTGAAAGCTACTACAACAAATGGAAAATTAAGCTGAACGGTACTAAAACGCAAGCCATCTTTTTTACCAGAAAAAGAAGTCCTTGCCTCCTCCCGAACAGCAGCATACAAATCTGTGGAGCCGCAGTACAGTGGAGCAACTGTGTGAAATATTTAGGAATTAATCTTGACACAAAGCTAACGTTTAGTGAACATATCTCTAAGACCATTCACAAAGTTAGAATAGCAACAAAAATGTTATACCCATTTGTTAACAGGAAATCTGCGCTAACAAATGAAAATAAAATCATATTACATAAGGTCATTTTCCAATCGATACTTCTTTACGGTTGCCAAGTATGGGGTAGTTGTGCACAGTGTCACATCAAAAAATTACAAGTGTCACAAAACAAACTACTTAAAATGATGCTTAACCTGCCCTGGCATCACTCCACGTTAAGCCTGCATAAAAGAGCGAATGTTGAAATGATATCTGTAAGAATACAAGAACTTACAGAAAGATTCATCAATAAATGTGCTTCTGTAGAAAATACCCTTGTATCGAATTTGTGCTCTTAAAAATTTTTTTTGTTGTTAAATATTCTGTAAAATCTGTTTTTAAATTAATTAATTAATTAATTATCTATTCAGTCACTTTTATTACTTGTTATTCGTTTATTAAATGTTAACCTATTAATTTTTTTTTTTTTTTTTATTTATTTAATTTATTTATTTATAAATATATTTATTAATTTGTTTACTTATTTATTTATTTATTTAATTTATTTATTTATTTATATATATATTTATTAATTTGTTTATTTATTTATTAAATTATTTATTTTATTTTTTATTTTATTTCTTTATATATTTATTTATTTATTTATATATTTATATATTTATATATTTACTTATTTATTTATTACTTACTTTATTATTTATTAATTTATTCTTTTTATTTTCTATTTATTTATTTATTTATTTATTTAATATTATTTATAATATCTAGTCATTATATCTGTATTATTATATATATATATATTTTTTTTTTTTTTTTTTCTTTTTTTTACAACTATTCAGTGAAGGTTTTTTTCGAATTTTCCTTCGTGATATACTTTGTTCATATCAAAATTCAACTTCATCAATATAAATAAATGTTTCAGTAGCAAGATAGCTTAATATCGAATCTCTGTACTGTAAAATGTGTGGTAACTCCAATATTGTAAATTTAGTTTCGAAATAAAGATATCTATCTATCTATCATCCTTGTACGTCCTACTTACACAAATCTCCATGTTTCTGTTTCCCTTGGAAAATGAAGCAAAATATTTGCTGGTTATGAATAACACAGAAAATGGATCTGAGGCGAGAGAATTTTCAGTGTTTACTCCATTCTTATAATTTGTCATTCCGACGCCGCGCCGGTTTTCAAATCTCCCAGGAAGAATTGGGCACAAATACCATCCTTCCTTAACCATTCGTCTGCCGAGTAAATACACTCGAACTACTTTTATTTCCCCCATTCTATCGGCCTGCATAAAGAAAGTCCTTTTTGCTAGTCAAACGAAGCCATTAATATCAATTTCTCTTCACCCCGAAGAAATGACGGTGGCACTGTGTTGAAAGATATTGCGTGTATCATTCATAGAAAAACTGACATTAGTATTTACTTGTATTTATATAAAATACATGCACACATTTTTTCGTTCATACCCATCGACAATGTCTCATAGGATACACTGACGTCGACTTGGTTCTGTCTTTACCATAACTTAGCCTGGGGAGAATAACAAACAGATCATATTACGACTAAGGAGTTTTACTATAT
Source organism: Orthonevra nobilis (assembly GCA_963555765.1). Taxonomy (NCBI): domain Eukaryota; kingdom Metazoa; phylum Arthropoda; class Insecta; order Diptera; family Syrphidae; genus Orthonevra; species Orthonevra nobilis. The sequence continues at coordinate 59,445,640 of OY743224.1, forward strand.
ATCCACGAAAGACTTTCCAATTTCATCCAACGTTGCTTTCTCTTTCCCGAAAATAACAACAAAAAACTTATCGTTGAGGATGAATGTGAAACAGTGAGCACATCCTTCGTGGTTGAAGATTAGTAAAGGACTTTTACATTTATGGGATTTTTCTTACAAGGCGGTTTCGAGGTGGATAATTTCAACATTTACAAACTTATTTACGAGTTTTTTTTTAAACGTAGTTGGAGATTAAACTGTGTTTGCAACTCGAAAACACAGTCAAATTTCTAAATCTGATCACTCTAGCTAGCAAAAACGAGTCAGCACACCGTGAAAAAATTTACTCGTAATTTAAGAGTATTCATCCTTACTTAATTGTCAAAATCGTGTTCACCTTTTTCTGTGATAACTTAAGAATAATTGATAAATTTGTTGAATAAATGCACTCTTTAATAATATATAGTCGATGACAAAATTATTTATACCTTAAAATGATCTCTTTTTGTTACGAAATTCTATTTACCGATTTTGCAAATTTTCTTTAAACATGAGTAACCAAATTTGAGTCGGACAAGCATTAGAAGGGTTTCGAACCAAAGTGCAATATTTAACACACACCGTTCTATAACACTATTCATATCATTATAAAATTCATAAATACTTTTCAGACATATTCAAATGGTGAAAATTTGAAAACGTCCTGACCTGATTCCTGATAAACATTGACGAAAAAATGAGGTTTTGCGATACGCATTTGCATACATTCCTCTACGGAGGTTTGAACGAAATATTTGCACTATTTCATACCATTAATATTATCCTTAAAATCTTGCAAAGCCAAAACGTTTCGTGAACACAGAGACTACTTCAAATTTCGGCAACAGATTTCAAAATACAGGCTTACAGAATCCAGGTTTGAATTGGAAATTCAACGACACAACTTTGTTTAAGTTATTCCAGGAAAAACATTTTCATCGACGATACATTTACAAGCAATTCCGATGCATTTGCGTCTTTTAAAATCCGCACAATTTATCGAAAAACCGATGCATCATCAAAGAATTCCCTTTGCATATGGTTTTTGTGTCATATGTCAAACACATTTTGTTATTTGATAGTTGGTACTTCGACTGTCAATCAGTAAAAAGTATTTTTTGATCGGTTGTGTAGTTTTTGTTTGACGTCTGTTGAAAAATGGAAAATCAAAACGAACATTTACGTCCTAATTTGCTTCTTTATTTCCGGAAAGGAAAAAACGCATCGCAAGCTCAAAAAAAGTTGTGATGTTTATGGTGACGAAGCCTTAAAAGAACGGTGTCAAAATTGGTTTGCCAAATTTCATTCTGGCGATTTTTCACTCAAAGATGAATAACGCTCTGTTCGTCCCGTTGAAGTTGATGATGACCAAATCAAAGAAATAATCGATTGGGATCGTCACATTACAACACGTAAGTGGGATTGGTGGGATTACACAGGAATTGCCTACTTTCAACTTTTACCACCCAACCGAACAATCAATTCAGATGTCTACATTGAACAACTCACAAAATTGAACAATGCAGTTGAAGAAAAGCGGCCGGGATTGACAAATCGAAAAGGTGTTGTATTCCATCATGACAATGCAAGGCCATACACATCTTTGGTCACTCGGCGAAAATTATTGAAGCACGGTTGTGTTGTAGTCCTGACCTTGCACCATCTGATTACATTGTATTTCGATCTTTTCAAGACTCCTTGAGTGGTAAAATTTTCAATAATAATGAAAAACCAGAAGTTTTATGATCGTGGAATTATGATGCTGCCTGAAAGATGGCAAAAGGTCATTGCTCGGCTTCTTTTAGTAATGTTTCTAGTCCTCATTTTGAAGAAATTCGTAAAGAGGAATCCAAATAGAGTCGAATTAATCATGCGTTTTCACATCGGAGTTGGCGGAATAAGGAGGAAAATTACAAATCACAATTGCCTCTCTTTTGCATCTACTCTACTTAAAGGGCAAAAAGTCTATTAACGCTTTTGGAGAGGACTCAACAAATAGTGTCATTTGTGTTGAAAAAAAAAAAAATTTTTGATTATAAGCCCAGGTCACTTATGAAGATCCATTAGGGTACTACTATTGTTGTGTTATTCATCGCATTTTAGAACGTACTACCATTCCTCGCTTTGCCCGCTCTCGGGAGCATTCTATAGATTGTAAATTTATTTCAAATAGCAATTAATATTTTATAAAGAAATTGTAAAGTTTCTTATTTTTCATATGATAGTACCCAGACGCATTTACGACCAAGTTCAAATAAACACACTTTTTGCAAAGGCAAGATCCGGCTTTTTCCGTCTATTCACAAACTGTGAACAAATAGAAACCAAATGCGTGAGATTACTTAAAAAAAACAAATTCTGTTTTGTAGTCTTAAAGTAAATTTCTTAATAATTTGGAAAATCATTTTATAAAGATTCTACCGCTCGTACAAATCATCCAATGATATTTTTCAAGCGTAAAGCTGCTGCGGCAAATTGCCACGGAAATGGTATGACGTACATATGTAAGTATGACTCTTTCAAGTGCAACGATTCAAATTTATATGCTTACTTCAGTGAACGTGTCCCACTGAGTTACAATCGACGCTCTGGAAGCCTCCGATTATTCAAAAGTGATATAAACTCGGACAACCTTCCCAAAAAGGATCCTGACAAGGAAAAACTGCAGGACTTCTTCACGATAGCAAGGATAGCACTAACCTAAATGTCGGCTAGGTATATACGAAATGGACGATAACTCGAACTATGAACATTTACCAGTACAAAAAGCGCATTGCGGCTTAAACGAAACCAATCAGCAACAGATTCGCCTGGAAATAGGGATAGGCAAGAACAAGCCGGACGCAAATAACAATCGTTGACCGATAAGTGCAAGATTTAAGGAAAATAAACCACTCGCTTCCCAATTCCAGTACGTCATCAAGCATATTGGCAAGCAAACAAGTAATTGAATCACATAATTCCTTCTCCAAATTTCTGTCAGATTTAAGGTTCTTCGATGCTGCACCCAATAGGCGCCAACATTACTATACCTACGCTGTTCAGTCGTCCCTCTGACCGTCCACCTGACACAGGGCTGTATCTTCTGCACCATTAAAGTCACGAACTTATTTTCACAGAATGTGAACTAAATAAATACACGTAGGATTGATTAGAAAACTACTGCATTCGCACTTATACCATTACGTTCTGAACCATGAATTTTCAATTGCTTTTAGATTTATTTTTTGCCACATTACCATATTCCTAGAAGTCTGCATCAGGAAACATTTTAACTGTGTTACCTTTAAGTTGAAAAAATCGTTTTAGAAATATCATTTTTCCAATTCTCTTATTGGAATTGCACGTAAACTGATTGCGAGCTATAACTTTGTGCCGGATAGGGTTCAGAAAATCACTACCAGGCGGCGCGTCGCATGCCCTTATTAAAAATTGTAAACGAGTTTAATCGTACATATGTGCGATGCTGTAAGAAATCTAAAATTGAAGAAATATAAAGTGTTTCACATTTAAGGGTGGTGTGGAACCCTTCCTGTCAGAGTTTAACTAGCACTTGGCCGCTTTTTTTTAAAACAAAGAACAGCGAGTCCTACACAAAGGCAAACAAGAAAAAGTCGTGATGGAAAAACATTTAAGTCGTAAACTAGCTTTTTTCAAAAGAATCTATGTTCCATTTGCACAAAAAGAAAAACTGAGCTTGAATGAAATTCGCTTTGTAGAAGGGATTGAAAACAAAGTTAAGGTTCCACAACAACATCAGCGAGATCAAAGAAACAAATTCCATCGACAGAGATTGTCCATAATGGATACCTGTACAACCTGTTGAGTGGTGGTGGGTGTGTGTGTATCAGCTGCAACAGCCACTACCAATCAAGCAAAGTCATCTCCAGCAGCAACTTGTTCTTAAAGAAAATACTCGAGTTATTTTCATTGCAAATATCGCATTTCATCAGAGTTGAGATAAATTCTTGAATTATGTTTAATAAATTATATCATGACATCGCTTGTCGGATTAAAAAATATAAGTTTATGAATGTTTTGGCCAACTATTCACCTCGTTCACTTCTTGTTATAAAACTTGAGTCGACATTCAGTATAAATTTCCTTGGAAATTTATTTAACTTTGATATCCTTCTCAGAACATAAAGTTCTAGCATTAGGCCCATCTTGTATCAGTCTTTCCAAAAAAAAGGCCTGCAGCTATTTTTCTTTTATTTTATTTTTGAAAAGAGCAGACTTTGCTTATTTGTAAAGAAGATTGCCTACGTCGCGACGAAAACAAACAACAAAAATTATATTGAAATGAAATATGACATAGAAGACATTCAAGCTGAAAGAAAAAAAGGGTTTTTTTTAAGAGGTAAACAGATAGATAGATAATTCTTATTAAGTTTACATGATTCTTTGTTGCACAATTTATAGTACACAGAGATTCGATATGTATTATATCTTATAAATGAAACATGTTTTTTTTTACAAAGGCACACGAAAAGTGGAAAAAACTTCAAAAATCTGAAGGAAAAGTACGAGGAAAAACCTTCAATTATTACATATAAAAAAAAGAATGTATAGATGTGTAAATATAACTTATTAAAAAATAAACATACATTTTACGTGAGTCACAAATAAATAAATAAAGAAGGAAAACAAAAAAAATATGTAAAAGAGTATATAAAAAAATCATAAAATAAAAAAATAAATAAAAAGATATAAATTTATAACTAGAAAGTAAGTAAGTAAGTATATATAATTTATAATTTATGATAAAAAGAAAAAAATACATATAAAAATACAAATAAATAAGGAAATAATGGAAAATATATATAATAAATTTAGGTTTCCTAAAGCGGCTCAAGAGAAAGATTACCCCGTTTAATCTGGCTGCTATTTAAAGTGCTTACGTTCAGAACAAAATGGAATATAACTTACATATTTGAGAAGGAACTCCAAAGATCATTATATTTAATTAGAAAAAATAAATAAACAAATAATTAAATAGTGTAACACAGTCTTATAGAAATCGTTGTAATAATTCAAAATACGGTCGGAGATTTTTTCAACGGTTGCTTGTAGATCATGAGTAGAATGAAATTTTGGAAAGTTAAGGATCATTTTCAAGATTCATTATGTTCTGCTTAATTTGCAGTCTTAAAATATGACAACTTGAACAAACTCCGCGCGCTTGGTTTTCGCAAAGGAGAATGGATTGGAATATGACTTTATGTGACATCATTTTGTTCTCCTTACTTAGTAACGACTTTCTATTTATGAGAGGGTAAAGGAATAACTTCGGCCACATGGTGTTTAAAAGCGAGTCTCTTGTCGAGAAGGATACCAATATATTTGACGCTGTTATCCGTATCTATGATATGTCGACCTTTCAAATTTAAGGTTCTGCTTGGAATGAAACATTGCTTTCTTTTTCTTTTCCAGCATTAAGTTTAAATTTTTCCACATGCTAAAATAATTATTTAATAGTCTGAAGGCGCTCTGCAATTTCATCTGAGACTGAATTGATATAAAGAATATGCTGCTGTATCATCAGCGTAAATTGCGTAAATCAGCGTTTGGAAGATTCGAAAATTCGGATGTGAAGACATTTTTCAAAATAGGACTTATAACTGGAAGCTCAAACATTAACTTGGTTTTGATATAAATGCATTAACTCTTATTAGGAAGTATTTGTCAATTAGAATGCAATGACTCGTGATTGGTGATAAATCTTTGATCTATTAACGCACCCCTCTTCTTCTGCATATTAATTAATGATTCAATTTTAACATACATGAGCTGTTTCTCTTATCTCTATGCAGATGGTGCACAGTCAAGCTATGGGAATGGAATTGGACTCAACTAAACGGATTGCTAATTCATCCTGTCATATCAAAAGTTATCCCATTTTACATGCCGTGTGTCTGTCTAATATTAAACTGGACTATGTCGTCGGTAGGATATATGGTTGTTTCCGGAGATTGTGGCTTACAGCCAAGTTCACTCCAATGGCAACCAGGAGTGAACACATTCATGGCCTTCGCAAGACAATTATGCACCTGAACAGCCTAGAACACTACAAGGCTGTACCTTTAAACAGCACATAAATGCAAGAAACTGCATTTTGTTATACAATATTATTATGATGAAATCTCCGCCATATCTTTATAAATATTTTAATACTTCTATGCTCTTTTTTATCTATGCTGTCAAGCTTTGGAATTCTCTTCCAATGCATATTGAGACAACTACCAATGCATATTACTTTTAAAAGTGACTTAGGGCTAATTTGCTAACTAAAACTTGTACTGGAAGTAAAAAAAAAAAAAATAAAACCCTTTACATCTTTCCGATTCTTATTTAATCCTTTTCAAACTACCCAAAGATTTGATAATGCCAATGCGGAACCAGACAACTTTAAAATGAAAACCGTAACCATAAAAAAAGTTAAAATAAAAACACACACAAAGCTCCGCGAAACGGCCTTATTCCTGCTGAAATTTGAATGGAATCATAAAGCTTCGAAACCGGGAGAAAGTCCAAACAACAAAAAATCATATGGACCTTTTCGATTCTATCTATCTATCTATCTGTCTTTTCGATTCGATAAAGAAACTATTGCCAAAATGATTGCAAACGAAAATTAAAGTAAAATGCTCAATAATGGATCACCAATAAGGTTTAAGAGTCAAGCACGCCACAGTTGATTTGGTCTATCAAATAATGACACGAAATGAAATTGGAAAATCTATAGAAGGAAAAAATGTATGCCCTAGTTTTTTTTTCATACATTTTTTCAAATATTTAAAGATATGTTTAAAGCAATGTTAATTGAATTTCATGTTCTATTTTAATAATGAAAAAATTCACGAACTAATCAATTTTTAATATTGTTTAGCTATGGTAATATTCTTGTGGCTCAAGAAATCATCGAGAAACGAAGAAGTTCAACTCCCTTGACGCCATTAAGTCAAAGTTCATAATTTGAATGCGAATTGGGGGAGCAATGTCCTTGCACAATAACCTTATCCTTAGTGCCTTAAGAGCTGTTTTCCTTTACTTTGACCATAAAGGTCTAATTCAAGAGAGATTAGCTGTACCGGTGACCTTCCACTTTGACTGGAAAAGTATAGACAGTCGACTTTCCTACCACGGGAACCTGACGTGGAACGCAATTCTTTGGAGAATCTCCGGTTTAGTAGGGTGGCATAAGTCTGACAGAAGGTAGATGTACAAAGTACACACCATATTCAGCTTTGACCAGCTTACATGGCTTAAGATAGCCTTAGTTCTTTTAGTTTTAAGATTTATTCGTAGTTTTTTACATTTAATAACACAAGTTTAGTAAGGTAACGCCGAAAGGAATGGTAGTAAGCCTCAGATTTGACTTAGAGCGACCGCATAGTGCCAGTTAATAACTTTGTATAGTGCGGTTTTTGAAAGTACAGCCGCGGACAAAGCTGAGATTTTTTCCAAATACAAATTTCGAACATAATTTTATTCTATTTCACATTTACTTTCCAATGAATTTTTAAGCCATCGAAACACACATTGACACCCTCTTTCATATTTAATTGTGTGGAATTTCAAAAATCCTTTCATAGAGAGCACCAACGTAGAACCCACATAAATTTGTATTTCCAATATGGGCAGCTCTTTACTATTCACAGAAAAAGCATTACTAGCTGCATTTTCGAAATATGAACGCTCCAAATAATTCCTGTCACAGAAACCATTCACAAAAGTAACTCTTTGATGATGTATCGATTTTTCTATAAATTGGGTGGGTTTTCACCGACTCAAATGCGACAGAATTACTTGTTCAGTTTCAGTTCATGCATCAACTAAATTTTGTTAGTCTTTGATTTGAAATCTTTCGCTGAAATCCGAAGTAATCATTGCTATGTAGGACTTCAGTACATTAACCGGCTTGCAATTTTTTTGTAGTACAGAAGTAGCTCTTCATAAAATTTTCAAAACTCGAGTGTCATGCAATTTTTCAAAATATACAGATCTGTGACAGACAGACGGACGGACGGATAGCGAAGGCTAAGTTACAGAATTCCGTTAGCGCCCTTTTGGGTATGAAATACATAAAACATATCAAAATTTTATTTTTTACCCAAATACAGGGTGACCCGGAAACACTCACCTGTTATTAGTTTTTTTTTTAAATGTTTATTTGGACCTTGAAGGCTTCAACTTCTTTTTTAAGTTGATAAAAGTTTTTGATCGTTTTGTCGAGTACTTCGGAGAATATGTTCAGGACGTATATTTTCGTATTGTCGTATTTTCTCTTTGATATCTTCCAGAGTCTACATCTCTTTCTCATAAGTCTATGACTTAAAAAACAAAAAGAAGCGTGGAGCAGTGAATTCGGATGATGTGTCCAGTCAAAATGATACATTGGCGGCTCGAAAATGCATCCACGAAAAATGTTCACTGTCGCGCCCGTTTGAACAACATGTACATTAATAAGAAATTATCACTTTTCGACAATAAAAACTCGTTGATCACGGTTCCGTATTGCTCACCAGCCGCAGTAGCCTTGATGCCTTTAAACGTCCTTAACAAAAGGAGGCACGATGACAACTCTAACGTAAATGGCACTGAGTAACGTTGTGATTTTCAATTGATTTTTAATGAGACATCTCTTTTGATAACGTAAGAGGCGCATTTTGGAATTTTCAAATACCCCAAAATTGATGATAATAAGCTTCTTGTGATTAATTTTCTGATTTTAATAACAAATTACCCATAATAAGCCCCACAAGCAAAATTACACAGATTCCCATCAATTATTATTAATGGAACTCGACAGATTTTAATATCAAGGCCTACAAAGAGGCAAATACAAATTCGCGCTAAAATTACAAAAAGGCAATTTCTTAGGCAAGTTCTTTCAACAATTTTCTAGTACAACTCGTGGCCCAAATTGAATTAGAAGCCAAAGAAATTTCAATCCAAAAACTGGGGCGTATATCGTCACGTTAATCAATTTAAGTTCATTTTTTTTTCGCTAAAGTTTTTGCTTGCAAAAGAAACCGCCAAAGAGTATTTCATTCAATTTAACATTTCATTTTATGAACCGGTGCACAGGAGGCACGCAACGAACGACCCATATTTGGATTTTTAATTTCCTTTTTAATAATTCGAGGAAAGCCATAATTTTCCTCCAAAGCATACATGTATCGACAGTAAGGTTTCAGACATTCTAACACAGCCTATAAAATGAAATCACATTCACGTTTGTTTTTTACCGGCAGAATTTAGGTAAAGTTTTAAGAGTGGGGGCAGATCTAAAAATTAAATATGTAGGTGCCGTATATACCGCACGTGGCTCCATGCAATTCAACCTGTTTCCATGGAGATGATCCAATTTGAATACTTGATTTTTATTTTTTTCTAATTTTAATATTAATGGTTTAAAGGAGTGTTTCAAAGGTTTTTTTTTCAAGTTATTTATAAAAATTTACATCGCAATTTTTTCAATCTTTAGGCTTACGTGTGAAGATTTGGTGCCGTAGTCTGGGAGGCCGAAGGATGCGTGCCGTATCGCGTTGCTATAACATGAACAAAATAAAAACAGCCAAATGCAAGTTGAACAAGCAAACGAAGGGTGCCATACCACCATACAATATACAACAGCACGTATATTTTTATTAAAAAAGTTTTCGTAAAAAATGCCAAAAAATCAACACAAATTTGTATGGGGACCCCTTTAATATTTAGGATTGTATTGTTTTTATTATTTTTTGTTTAAGGGGTCATATTTGTACATACTCCTAATACGTATCAAAAGATATAACCCCGCTCGAACAGACGGCCGTACAGCGAATGTAAATTAGAGGGTCCCGTGGGCACCATTTGGATATGGAATCCTAAAAACAGTTTTTCAATAGGGACTTGTCAACTTTGAATTTAATTTGTGAACGCATCCTTTCGCTAATCATCGAACTGTCATAGTCAATTTATTCAATAAACTCAACATCTTCATCATGGTAAAGGACACGAACGAGCAACGTCTGAAAATTATGAAAATTGTCTAACGAAATTCGGATTCGGTGACCGCAACTTTAAGAGCATTAACTCCAATTTTCGGTCGTAATTCTCGCCATAGTAGACAGGCAACAATAAGTTTAGTGCGAAAATTTGAGTGTACATATTTGTTGTGTTATGTTGCCCTGCCTGTGAGATAACGGGTTGGTCAAAGTGTCGAAAACATCGGAGCCGTTCAGGCGTTCGTAGTAGCAAACGATCCAAATCAGTCAGTTTCACGGAGTTCTCAAGAATTGAGCATCGCTTTAACCATATTATAACGTATATTGCGCACGGAACTTGGTTTACACGATCAAGATGGTTTACAAGATCAAGCTGACTCATGAATTGAAGCCGATGGACCATTTGAAGCGAGGAATACTCTCCGATTGGGCTCTGGAGAAGATGCTGAATTTCATCGCAAAATCATCTTCAGTGACGGAGCTCATTTTTGGCTCAATGAGCTCGTCAATAAGCAGAATATGCATTATAAGACGGGTGAAAATCCACATTTGCTTTATGAATCACCACTTCATCCACAAAAAAGAACTGTTTGGTGCGGTTTAAATGCCGGCGGCGTTAGAGGGCCATATTTTTTCGTCGACGATAACGATCGTCACGTTACTGTCAGAAGAGTTAGTTTGATTAGCGTGTTATCTCAAGAAATGGGCCAGTTGGAAGAGCCAACATTGAACGCGAAATAGCAGCCGTTTTGGCCGAAATGTGTGGCCGAGTCATCGAAAATTGGGTCCAACCAATGGTCATTAATGTTTTGATTGTACTTCAAGCCGATAATAAAGTTTTCGAAATATCTCAAATGGTTTGCGTTTTATTTAAAAAAAAAGTCCTTTTTGGAAAACCCTGTACACAATAACAACTGAATTCCGAACCTGATCGAAGTTCTTTCAAGATGGACCTGCATTATTCGAGGTAACACATGCAGATGCAGATGGTGAATCTAAAATTACGCGTATTTCTGCAAAGATATTAGATGTAAACTCTTCACTTACATGCAAAGTTTGAAAAAGTATCTAATGCCGTGGATATTGCAATTTACGTCACGATTAATAGTACTCCTTTTCAACTTTCGGTCAATAAAACTCATATGGACAAAAGCATTGCGAAGTCAATAGACTGACTTCATTACGTTATAGGGGTATTGATCACCCCTTGAACTCCTGTATATTGCAACCAGCACTTGATGTTTGGTTGAATAATTAGAGGAAAATGGATTACGTGTCAGTAAACTTAATACGGACAACCTGTGCTGCTCATTCATAGATCTCTACCGACCGAAAAATTTGTCCTCTGCCGACATACTCGGTCATATGATTTCATCAATAAATTTTTTTTCAAGCAAAATGAAAGAAGCCCAAGTCACGATTGACCTTATCCTTTTTTATGATCATGGGGTCATGATATTAACTTATATAGAACGATAAAAATCTAGAGTGGACAAAATCTCGAAAATAATTTTTTTATGTATCGGAAAAATCAAGAAAATATTTTTTAATCATCAAAAGACCAAATCTAGAAAATTAGTTTGTTTTCGTTTGTAGAAAATTCGTTTCTGTTTTTTTTTTTCTTGGTGTTGTTCGCCAGTGATTTTTGTGCGACGTGAATTTTAGCGCAGATCACTCTGGTCCATCGACCAGATGCGTGCCACTCAAAAAGCCTTTACATATTCGTCCTTGCGGCACAATTTTAACGTGCTCCCGTGCAAGGTGCTGGCAGTTCACACCTTATTTCCCATCGACTTTCACACTATCCCTAATTCTTTTTCATTCGAAATTCATCATGAATATAAAAACTCATTTCCATCTGAACGGATACATAAACAAAGGAAATTTGCATTCCTGGGGCGCTGAAAATACATTTGTCATTCACGAGGCGCCAATACCTACAACCACTCAAAATCACTGCGCCTGAAGTGCCATCGGGCCGAAACGAGAGCGCCCATGATAAACGAGTTGTTATTGTTGTAGATTGATGAATTCTCACTAAAGGGTCATGTCATCACACACTCAACTCGCTCGACAATGGACATTTCGAAGGATTTGTTTCGGTCATTTGCACTGGTGACTAAACCACTCCAGTTTCCTTGCTTTGGGTTGTGTTTTTTGAAAACAAGCATCGAGAATATATCGTCCGAAGTTCGCACAAAAACAATTAAAGATTCGGTAAAAATGGCGCATATGCTCATCAAAAAAACGACGCCCATTACACCGACATACGCAAATGAAAAAAATTGACGTCAAGGTTTAAAAAAAATACATATTTTAAATTTATGTGAATTTTTGCGATATCGAACAACAGAATTGGATGAGTGTACCACCCTGTTGTTTAATAAAAAAAATATTTTATTTTTTTGAATATCGATGTAAATTCTACGGTTACTCAGAAGACTCTTGAGAAGCTTAAATTAAATTGTAAAGAAGAAAGAAATAGAAAAGCATTCAAGGGTGGTCCAGATCTATGTTGCATGCTTACGCCATAAAATATCTGAAATTCGCATTCTCGCGCGAAACTTTAAAAGAAGGTCCAAGTTAGAAAGAATCAAGATAAGCTCGAAGTCGAATAATTGGTTTATTAGAAAGCAGGAGTGTAAATAAACTTGTTTTATACATGCAAGGACCAAAACAAATGTGAACGTACGGCTTGCTAGAAAATAAAAAGATGAATATTTAAATTTCATTTTCAGTGTTGAGTGTGGCATTTGGCGAGTCTATTATTAGTGGTACAAGCTTTTCGTAGAAGGCCTAGAATATGTTTAGTGACAATATCCACCTTGGGCGTCCAAGCACTGCAAGAACCGATAAAAATGTCGAAGCTGTGAAGAAAATAGTCGAATATCGATTGCCTCATTCGAATGCGAAGTGGCTGTGAAGTTTACTCCGTAATCAGCATTGCTTTTTTGGCCAACAAAAACACCAGATTCATACCTGAGGCAACGTAAACAACGGTCTTGGCTCCGTTGACTTTTGCCGATTCCAAAAATCGAAAAAAAACCTATGAAAGGATGGAGTTTTGCCACGATTGAAGAAAAAAGACCGCATAAGTTCTCAAAGTCATACCAACAAGTGCATACCAGAAGTGCTTTGAGAATTGGAAAAAGTGGCGGCACAAGTGTATTTTATCTGAGAGAAATTACTTTAAAGGGGACAAAATAAATATTTTCCAATTTGTTTGACAACCTCGGCATGATTAACTTTTTATCCAACAGACGAAGAAAAAGAAAGAAGAAATGGAGCAAAATAATAAAAGGAACCGAATTGAGACTAAAGAGTGATTTAAAAAACATTCAAAACTTATTCTTTACTGGAAGAATTAAAATTGTTTTGTCCTGTTAAATACAAGACTTTTCTCACGATGAATGCAAAAACGAACAAAGATGTTTGCGAAAGTTCGAGCATCCATGGGACGACAAAATACAAAACTAAGAGGTTTTTATTCAACCAATGATCGAAATTTCACGTATTCTTGCAACGCGATGAAGTTGCCAACTTCGTCGTCTATTCATGATACCGTCGACAACTTCTCCTTGGTCGTTCAAAATTTCAAGTACGTAACAGTTTCTACCACAACACATAACAAACAAATCTTCAGCACTAGAACGAAATTGTTTGACATTTTTTATCATTTTTTTTTTCAATTCTCCCCAGAAGCTGATTCTAATTACATTTAATTTCTGTTTTAGCTTTCATTAAGTTTTATTATTTACTTTAATTTTTGCAAAAGCATTGCATATCGATGCTGATTTTTTTTGTTTTTGTGTCCTTTAAAATTTCACTGTTAATTAAAAATGTTTCTAGGAAGCTTTGGTACATTTCAAAAAACTTTTTCCAAAAATCGCAATAATACCGTATAACCATTTGCTTGTCAAGCCAGTACAGTTTACAATAAGTTCACAATCTTTTTAGACTTAACTCCTTAAAACAATTGCGAACACCCCGCAGTATTTCAGAAATGATGCTATTCACAGAGACATGTGAGTGGCTAATTTTAGCGTCAACAAAGAAGAAATCCAGTCGGATGAGCACAATTATGACTTGCCACTGGTTTGTGTTCAAAAGGAAGTTGTAAAACTACTTTACTCTGTACTATCGATGAGATACAAAAAGCTTTAGATAGAATTCAAGTAACCCTGCTCACCCTTCTCGATTTCTCGAAAGCCTTTAACACATTTTATATTTAAGTGATAGACAACAATGTGTATTCCAGCTTTCTGCAAGTTCAATGTGGAGTACCACCAGGATCCGTCCTTGGATCTCTGCTCTTTTTAGTATGTATGAACATTTTATGTAAAGTGATCAAATGCTGTTGAATTCACTTGTATGCAGACGGCGTTCAACTTTACCTTAACTTGTCATCTTAAAGATGTTAAGGAAACCGTTAGCTAGCTTAATGATGACCGCACATGAGGAGTAAGTTTAATGTAAGAAATGACGTTATCGAGAGACTGTCTTAAGGTTTGTTATCTCACTAGTACAAACAAAAATTCTATTTTTATAAGATCCTCTAAGGCGAAGCTCACCTAATCTGAGTGAATATTTTTGTTATTAATTTTATACGGCTTTTACAGTATCCACCCCTTACACCTTAATGACTTCATTCTAACAGAGGTAGATACCTAAAACCCTTAACGGCTTGATTCAGTTTAGACTTCCGGTAGTATAACCAGCTAACCATGAAAGGCTCAAATCCGCTTCTATAAATGTAACATGAGAATAGTGAGCCAAGGCAACAATTGCAATAATTTCAGCTTCAAGTTTTCGAAAACTTTTTTTGGTTTAAGGCTTATCCGAAACACGGAATTTGACATATACTACAAGATACAAAAATTAAGTATGTGAAGATTTACTTAGCCTTATGAGCCCCGTACAAATTTGGAAGAACTAAAGTGGGATTTTCGTTATACTTTGACTAAAGGTTTAAGGTTTGACACTTTTGTTAAGTCTTGAAAGAGTGTAGATGGAAACATGGCCAAAAAAGAGATATCGCAGTCAGCTCAGTGGGGAATCTTCGGTTCTGTAGTTGGGTTAGTTCAACGAAATATAGGTTTCTACGTCTTCGTCTGAACGAAGCTTTGTGTATCTTCATACGTAAATATGTTTTTGTGGAATAAAATGTCAATTCAGTTCAGCACGCTTTCATTTGTCATTTGGCACTTTGGAATTTAGTTCATCGAAAGACTGAACTTAGCCATAGTGAAGTTGTTTAATATAAATAGTTTTTAGCATTTTTAGTTGCGAAATATCGTGTGCAACTAATCATACTAGAGTGTCAATGCATGTATGATAATAAAAAAATTTCAAAGGTGTGTTTATTAGGCCATTTGCTGTTCAATATGATTCACTCTTTGCTTAGTCATACATTTTGACATTAATTTTTACACTCATGATTTTGAAAAAGAATTTTTCGAATTTTCACCTTCGTTAAATCATCACATATTAGCACAGGCATCGGGTTTACCACACAACCACCTTTTTAGACCTGGAAAAACCGTTGATATTTTGAGCTGTTTCTTAAAACGTTCTTAATTATCTGTCAATTTATATTGATTTTTCTTCAGAGTTAGAGAAACAAGCAAGCCTTTTGTCGACTGAACTTCTTTCTTATAAACCCACGTTTAAGGGGTTATGAACACCCTTATAACGCTGACATGTTCTTGAGCTTCTACAAATATTAATCGAAAGAAAAAATGAACCAATCACTATGCTTGACGGTTCAATTGAAATTGTGTGACCGGACAACCATTTCCGATTAGGCGGGTGTTTCGGTTAAAGTGATTAGCGAGAGGAATGTAGCTACCAGTAGTTTCAATCCAATGTAAGATTTAACAATACAAAGCTTATTAAAAAGTTGCTATAGTGAAAAAGGATAATAAATGGATTCAAGACAATTTTATCTGATATCTCAGAGAATTAAGAGAAAAGAAAACGACTACTATTGCAGTTCCTTTGCTAATCCAAAATGGATTATATTATATCAATATTCATGAAACATTGTCGATACAGTCAAGACAAATTTTCAAAGATGAGTCTTAATTTCTTACTTTGACAAAAAGAAAAAGCTTCATAACTTTATCAATCCTAACCGCATTTACGTTGTCACGTGGCACGCTTTTTGTGTCTGCTGTTTGATAAAAAAAAAATACTATAATGATGACAAATTGACCATTAAAAACATTTGACCTGGCTATGTTGTGTATAATTATATTTTTCCTATTTCCGTCAAGTCAAAATTGCTGCTTTACTTCAGAAATAATAAAAATAAATATTTTGATGTATGACCTTTTTAATCCACGTAAATAACGTTGTTTTAATCTGTTCTCTTAAATCTTACTGCCTACCTTTTCGTTACACACGAGTAAGTCAAAACCATGAATAATAAGTTAAATCCCTCGAAGGACGTTTATCCTTAAGCTGCCTCTATTATTATTCAAATAACAATTTCTATTTTTACTCAAACTCTGCACAAACACATTCCACCACACTTTTGGCAATTTTTTTTTAACACTTTAACACTTTCCAATAATTTGGTTTTTTTTCTAATTCAATTACAATTTTGAAATTAATAGCTAGAATAGATTTTTAGATTTTCACACACGCTCGCGGAAATAAAATCGTGAGAACCCATTGTACAAATGACTTTCGTTACATCTGCGGAATAGAAGAACAACCGAACTTATTGCCACATCGACGAAAACTGAGTGTACTCTTGAACGTAAACTGTCTATAAACTTCATGAGAGAAGACAAACGTCAAAACAAGGAGAAGATTTAAAAAAAAAAGCACAAACTTGAAAATATCGGGCTTGTCCTTTTGATAGTAGAGAAAACACAAAATCTCTCCACTGAGTTGAGTACCAGCATTTTCACTCAAATTTTGGTATTCATGGTTTGTATCAACATGACGCACATGACGCTGCAACAAATGAGTCATGTTATCATAAAATTTGTATGTTAATACAAGAAATTTCTTAATTTGTTAATTTGTTAATTAGTTCCCTAAAGAAATGATTTTTTGAAGGATAAATAAAGGCATTTGAGGGCTTAACTTGTCTATAATTATATTTGAGAGCTTAGTCAGAGCCGATAGCAGCCAAAAAGTCAATTTAAAGAAAAGATACATTTGAAAAAGACAGCCTTTGTGAAGTTTCTTATGAAAGCTAAAAACAGAAAATCTTCATTTGAAATAATCGAATAGCTAATAAAAATCAAAGCAGTCAAAAATCTTTATTCAAACCGAATGCGGCAGCATAACTTTTTTTCAAAATACAATAAAATCATTCAATCGATCCACTTTTTGATGATTTTCAATGTTGTGGATCTCTATGGAACCTGAAAGATCTTCCAAAAGGATTCTTTCGGACCTGGATGCTGTTTTCGAACCCTTCTTTTAAGTTCGTCCCAAAACAGTTCCATTGAGTTGAGCGCAGGTCAGTTGAGTCTTTTTTTCTTCTACTTGATACACATTTCTAGGACAAAACTTGGACATATATATCGGATCACTTTCTAGCAAAGATGTGAACTCTATAAGTCCTGACTTTTCCTTATTCATGATTTCGCCGATACGCACAAAATCTACAAGACAAGCGGACGAGAGTCTTACTTAGTCCATTGTGCAACTACCGCCATAATTGTTGGTTGGTTGACCGATAGGAACTGGAACTTCATTACTTCAGTAAGATATCTTTTTTTCCAATTTAGCCGCTGAACTTTGCAAGTCGTCAAAAATATCTTTGTACCGCTACAGTCTGGACTTATGCTTAAGGATTTTTTTAGATTTGTGGCAGAATTTTAGCAAAATGTGAAACTACTAAGGGAGGCTTTCGTACCTGACTATCGAAAGAGAATTGGGGATGATAAGAGATGGATCGGGGTTTTGGTTTTCTCCACTTCATTGGAAGCTCCAAGGGACCCGAAAGTCATCAATAGCAATTGTCTTTGTTCTAATTTTGCTACAACATTGTACTCGAACTTTTTAGGTTTCGAAAGACAGATAATTTGCCTCTTTTCACTTGTTATTTAACTAAGCTTCTTACTTTGTTGAAGCGCGACAAATATTTTCTTAGTTAAACCAGTTTTGAGTAAACCGGGTGACTTATACCATTATTGGAATCTCTCACCACGTTACGCATAGGCTATCCAAGAGTTGTCGTTTACTGATAAAAAAGAAAATTAGTAGCTAACTTATTCGATAGCGCTACAGTCTGGAATGGAGCTTCGCCTACATTTTGGTTACATCCCCTTTAAAAGTTTGAAAGATAACGCCTCTAGTGTTAACGTGTAAATGCCTTTTTTGCACTTCCGCCACAATCGATTGTATACTTTCAGGACTTAAAAGTTGCACTGGGAGAGAGAAGGTCAATCCATTAACATATTGCAGATAAAATATAAGAGTCGATAAATATTAGTTCTACTTGTTAGTTCTAGTAGTCCGGCCATTTGTCATTAAGTCTTACTGAATATGATCATTGTTTTGAGTGACCTTCGTAGCATTGTTGTTGAATTGGGTCCTAGTTGGTTCCAGCAGTATGGAGTAACAACTTATGCAGCATGAACAACGATGTAGAATTTAAAATAAAGGAGTGGACTGCCAGAATGCTAGTTCTAATCGCATGAGTCTTCCTCCTTTGAAGCTATTTCAAAACCCATATTAACCACAACAAACAGCAAGCCAATCCTTCAACGTTAATAAAAGCAATCAACGATTTGGAGCCAACCTTCCGTGAAAACTGGCCTTTTTTTTTGAGGAAATTTGTTCAGTGTGTTGAGCCTCATGGAAAACAACTTTGGGGCTATGCGAAAATAAATAATGTCAATGCAAGAGCTATTGTCTAAGCCCCATGGTTTATTCGGAACAAAGATTTTCATTCCCATTGAGATTAGAAATTATTCTCGCAGACAATGACAAACAAAGCTTTGGTGGTAAGCTTAGCATCCATATTCATGGGCATTGTGACAATTCTAGGGCTCAAATTGTGGACATGGCTAACCTTACATGCAAAGAAATAAAACTCTATGATCTTGCTCAATAAGGGACGACTGACACAGGCGAAGTAATTTACGAAATTGACACATTGAAACTAAGTTAAATAAAAATATGAGACTTTTACTGTAGGTCGTTAAAAAACATAATTCCCATTGAATATGCTACCTAACTAGGTATCTAGGAACCCCGATTGGGTACTCATAGCTCCCGGCAGATCTATTTAACTGAATTCCAGAAATCTTCTCAATTAATTCTTCAAACAAATAGATCTCTGCAAGAAATCAAATGTAGAAAATACCCTATTAAGGAAATCCAAACATTTTGGAATCCTACTTTCCTATCGGAATTATTTATTTGTCAAAACTAATTATTTCTTAGATCATGAACAATCGTACCTTTAAAACAGCATGATTTCTCCATACTCGTAGTTCCTTGAAAATTGTTTTTTGCACAGCCGCACAGTTGTTCCTTAAATCACATCAAAAACACTTTTCATAAACACTTTTCACTTCACTAAAGACTCTAAAAACACTTGATTTAATTATTTCACAACATTTATTCACTTAAACACTTTATTTAAATAAATTCAAGAAAATTAAGCTAACACAAATGAATTCAGTTCAACTTGCTTTCACTTTGATTGACAAGCTACGACTAATGTCACAATCTTGACATTTGTCGCTCAAAATGGGCGGAGAAAGAGAAATTCAAATTCAAATATTTGAATATTTGAATTTGAATTTCGACCGTTATTTCCACGAATAGCAATCGAATAAGAATTCAGAGTTATTTTTTGGAAATTAGTATTTTGTGAAAAGTTTAAGTCGAAATCGATAAAAGAGAAACTCCGCTGAACATTTATAAACAGAAAAAGAGGCCTCTTTCAAGGAATACAAGTTTAAAGATGTTGTTTTAAAGTCGAAGTTTAGTGTTATTAATTTTGTGTTTCTGAAAGTAAATTTTAATAAAACACATGTTCTTTTCTTAATTCAATCAAATTTCCATGTATTTCATTACTGGTATATTATTTGGATCTAGCCTTAAGGGAAGGAATACAACAAAATAAAATTCACTCCACGGGGAAGTTTAATTTTCGGTGAAAAATTTTGGAGTCAGCCTGGAATGATAACCAAGCCCACATAGTAGGGAATCAATCAATCGAAGACATCTTGTACTACTCAAGATTCATATTGGAAGCGTCAGTTTACAAAAGGCGAAGTAATGGAGGTAGATAGTTCATTGGAGACTTCGAGCTCAGATTAGTGGCATTTAGAAGATGAACGATAAATAGAACTTTCAAAGGAAAAACAAACAACATTTCAAAGTTTCATTCAAACTTTGTTCTGCGTAAGTAGTCATAGTTATTGGCAAGATGAGTCTATCCAACATTTACTTTGTCACTTTACCGCAAAGAATGCCGCTTTCTCGCACTACGCAACAGAGTTAAGATAAGCAACCATGTCCAAAATTCTAAAGGATCAGCACCTCATGAAATTTTTAGATTCGCAATAATTCAAATGTTTGCCGATTCGTTTGGATGATTTTTTTGCACTTTGGTTTGCAAGGTATCTGTTCAAAAGCTCATACGCGACTCGTGTCAAGTGTCAAAATTGAAAGTGCTCAATAAACATTGCGATTTTGTATTCGAAAGACCTACCCACAAACACCGCTCAAAAATTATTGAATTATATATGTCTTCAACAACGAAGCTGATTTCTGATTGAATGAAAAGGTTAATAAACAAAACTGTCATATTATGGCCAATGGATAACCTGAGGCAATACAGAAGCTGACTATGCATACGCTGATCTGGGTCGATATGCGGTTTTAGCAAGGCGGCGCTACAAGACAAAGAGCACGCAGATCCATGAACTTATTTAGAAATTAGTTTGTTTGTTCGTTTGTCTCCCAACTAGATCGTGTGATTTATGCCTTTAGACTTATGACTACGTCAAATCATTCATCTATGCCGATTGCAGCTTTGGGAGAATACATTCCACGTAAAAGTAGTGAGATCCCAGCCAATATGTTCTCACATGGACTCCGCGTATGGACCATCTAAAACATATTCGTGGTCAACATTTAAACTTTTGCCATCTAGGCAAATTTATTCAAATTCAAATATTTTGAGATTTTCCCGTGTTTTCCTTACCAGACGCTTTTCAAATAACCCTTTATGTGATATGGGTTCTCATAACCCATTGATGATATGTTATCGTGATTATTTCCAACAACGGTTAGCACCACTCGATATTGCAACCACAATGCAGAGTGACATCCAACAAAAATACTCATTCTTACAGTTCTCATTTAAATTTTGAGTGATATTGACTTGACGCATGCTCGCTTCTTGTCATGAATGGGTCGCCACGTGAGGCAGACTCTTGTAGCATGTAGCTTCCTTTACGTCCTACACTCCTAATGGATACTCCTATAGCAAAACTCAAATCTACGCCCAATCTGCCCACTCGATTATTTTTTTATACAATTTAAATAAATCATTTTCAAGCAATATTTTATGAATAACATCCCATGAACAAATTTATTCCGTATTGTACCTCGAAGCTCAATAATTTTTTATTTTCTGAGTCTTAAAGTTTAGTCATTTTGGACAGGGGTTGTTTACAATGGACTACTGGTAACATCTTTGGAGTCGTAGGAGTACACTGTACAGTGTAAGCAAGTTCACTTGAGTCGTGGATAGGACAATGAATTTAACTCCTTGATTATATTCCTAACAAGTCCATATAGATCATCAAACGACAAGCTTATAACTGTAATAGTTATAGTCTTTTCTACTCATCTCGATTGGTGTTAATCCATACATTTTATTATTTATATAGTATGACACGTGGGATTTTCAATTTTCATTTCAATAATTTTCAATTAATTATAATATACTGATGAAGAAAATGAGAAATGCTTAGCAAAAAAAAATATTTATATATAATATATTTATATATTATATTTATATTATTATTTATATAATTATTGCTTTAAATAAAACAATTCAATATTCACTAGAATGCAGATTGAGTGGAGGTCAAGTGGCAAATACCTTGACCGAAAAAAACAATTTTATTCATTTCATTTTAATTTTAATTCTAACTTAAGGCTTGTTAACAAAATATAAATGATATAAATAATTAGTAATGTTGAATGATACTTGAAACAATGCGTGTTCTAAGTAATTTTTTGTAAATTTGATGTGGGGTGGTATTCAGTTTACGAAGGCTGCTAGATATATTTCTGGCCGAATATTTATCATCAAAAGTGGTTTTATAGTTTTTCAAAGTATTCTCCAGCATGATTTATATACTTTTGCATGCGCTCAAACCAATTGTCGAAACATTTTTTCCACTCCGATTGAGACACCTCCAAAATAATGTTTTTGAACGCTTCAACAGCATGTTCTGGCGACGAAAATCTTTGACCACGCATTTTTTTCTTGATGTGCGGGAATAAAAAGAAGGATGACTCATCAATTCGAAGTTTTGGCCGGTCAGAAAGGCGCTGGTTTGAGCCGATGTGTGAGAGCTCGCATTGTCATGGTGAACAATGATTCGTCTTCTCTTGTTCGTTTTTCGAATTGCTCTGAAGACTTCAGGCAAACAAATTGTGGTGTACCACT
The DNA here is from genome assembly GCA_963555765.1 of Orthonevra nobilis. NCBI lineage: Eukaryota > Metazoa > Arthropoda > Insecta > Diptera > Syrphidae > Orthonevra > Orthonevra nobilis. The sequence continues at coordinate 59,468,314 of OY743224.1, forward strand.
CAGAATTGACTTTCCTACGTTGCTCAAGCGGAACAGTCGCCACATGACCAGTTTTGCCGAAGAAACAGGCGACCATTTGCTTCGAAGTGCTTCTTCCACGAACAACTTTTGTTGGATTTGGCTCGTCTTCGAAGACCCAGACGGTCATTTGTTGTTTTGTTTCGGGCTCATACGCTTAGATCCGTAATTCGTCACCTGTGACAATCTTATATACGTCTTTTGAAGCACCGCGATCGTATTTCTTTGCACCAATCGACATGAACCTTTTTTTGAGCGATTGTCAAATTGTGAGGGATCCAACGAGAACAAACCTTTTTTACTGCCAGGTGTTCATGCAATATCGAATAAATGCTAATGGGAGAAATGCCCAGGGATGCCTCTATCTCACGTCATGTCACATGAAGATCTTGCAGTATCAGTTCACGCACGACATCAATGTTCTCTGGCACAGTGGCCGTTTTTGAAAGACCTTCACGGAATTCGTCTTTGAGCGAGCGTCGGCCATGACTGAATTCATTAAACCAGTTTTTCACAGTGCTATAGGATGGTGCTTCATCGCCATACAAAGTGCATCAATGCACTCTTGTCGTGATAAGCCACGTCGAAAGTTGTGAAAAATGATCGCACGAAAGTGTTCACGAATTAATTCCATTTTTTTACCGAGATGAATTTTTCAAGTCTCTGTAAATAAAACAATTCACTTTTAAATGACAACACGTTCTGAGTGATGTTATGCTAAAAATATCAAACTTTCCAATGGAAATGTCAGATTGCACCTGGCAACACTTAGTGTTGCATAGGCCAGAAACATATCTAGCAGCCTACGTAACAAAAAATAAATTAAGTGGGAATTACAAGTATGATCCAAAAGATATGATAATCGATCAATTCCAGCTCGCATTAAATTAAAAAAAAAATGTTTTCATGCCTCATTTATCCACTAGGTCATCATAAGAAAAACATATAAATAGACTACGATTCCAGGGAGGTACAAGTACAGGATCCAAAGCTGGCCTGAAGCTGTTCAATATAATGACATGCGACATCCGCCGTCTCTACGAGTACTGCAGTACAGCTGCCAACTGTCGAGGCATCAATATTAGACTCCAGAATGGCACTGCGATAAAGACATACCTGAATGCCCGCTTTCTTGGGATACTATTCCATGAACGGATGAAATTCAACGGATACGTCAAGTCCATCCTGACTAGAGCCGATTTTGCCTTTCACAGGATTTATCTACTAATGCGGGAACAAAACGGTCTCAGCCAACGGAGCAAGCTACTGCTGTATAAGCAGCTCATCAGACCCGTATTTACATACCGGTTCCCGGTGTGGCTCACCACATCAAAGAGGTGTATTCTGAGCAATGGACTGCACATGGACAGAGTCACCATGAAGCACGTCAAGAAAAACGAGCTCTTTGCGGTTGCCTCGATACACCGCTCAGCATCTACATTGCCGGGGATGTTCGAAAAATGTCTCGAGGCAACAAGGACCCACGATAACAACACCATCAGCAACATGGCCAACGAAGAAATACCAAGAGAACACAGATACCTTAATGCAATCGACGTCGACGAAGGACCAGCAGCATTCGACAAGGAAGTAGACTCAACCCACCACCGCGGATGAGGCCGTAAAACAACACACAACACATAGACTTCAGCTTATTGTTGAGCCAGGACCCAATGTAAATTAGATTAAAGAACAATTGTAAATATTACGTTCAATAAAATGTTAAAAAAAAGAGGTAGGAATCGTCGAAGAGAGAACATCAAAATGGAGCTGTCCTAAAGTGCCTCTGTTTGAAAAAAATATCTACCAATCTAAGGATATCTTGGATTTTGAAAAATGATGGAGTAAGTATATATACTTGTTAGGAACCTTTGTTGAAATAATTTTTTTTTATACTCGTGTATACATTCTTTCAAATATATTACATCAAAAAAAATCAAGGAGAAGTTATTGCAAGGATATAAAATCAGTAAGATGCGTGCGAACAACAGTGCTAATGATTAAGATATACTTCTTAATACAGATCTACAGTTTCAAAGCCAATCGTGAGTAACCATTTGTGTTTTGGGAAATTGGTCCATTGCCTCACAATGAGCCAATGACATCCTCCTCACAAACTATTACTTTTGAGGACACGAGCCTGGAACTCCATCATGACAAGGCGATGCGGTAACCACTTCTTCGCTGATCGACCACACCATTTGATCCCAAAGACAAATCATGACTTAATTTGATAAGAAAATTATAAAAAAGTTCAAGACTAACTCTAGGATCCGAATCTGGAAGAAAAATAAAAAAGTCCGGTGAATGAACTTCTATACCGAGATGAAATTTGAATGTGTGCCCCTGAAATGTAAATGTTGAGTTCGCTATGGAATACGAGTGAGTCTCCTCGGCAAGTTAATCAAAATCGAACGCAAAGGTCATGCTCATAGCTTTGTTTTATAGTGAGGGAATTGAGCGATCAGAGCTCGTTTCCGGCAATTGTGAACTCCGAATATTACAAGCGCTTACTAAAAAACCTACAACACAATATCTACTGTTGAATACGAGGCTACGGGTTCGAATCTGGCATTACAACTGGATGAGTACAACTGTCAAGATACCCGCCATTTGTGTGAAAAATGTAAGGCGAAAACACAAACGGTGCAGCCAGGCGCTGGCTCCCAAAAGGGCTGTAGGTACTCTTGTATATTAATTTATTTTTGTAGAGTGTCTCGAACGAAGAACGATTTTCGGTCCTTTCAACGATGTAGCAGTGTCCGAGAACTAGGAGAATGTTGGGTGTGGCTGATTTCACTAAGAACTCTGATACATTTCAAAAGAGCTATGGTTTCTATGTCGCGTTAGTCGACGGACTCACATGGGTCTTAAAAAATATCGCAGAGGTGATTTATCATTGAATTGCGCCTATCAAAAGAGCTGCACTGCATGTTAAGCACGAATGTGTCTTCGACTCTTTGATATGAGGAAATCTTACAAGTTCACCAAGGATCACCATCCTTACAAATTTTCTGATGGTACTGGCACTCAGTTAGGTCACGTAAAATCTGTAGACTTTGTCTTGATTGACACATTCAGAACAAACACCCCCTCACAACATTTTCCATAAAAAAAACGAGAATGTTGCTGGTTCTCTCTGTAAACATGTGCCTACATGTGAGAGGAAGTCCATTAGAAAGTCTACAAAAAAGTAAATCTCTCCAAAGAAGAAAATGTGCCAACTGTTGTAGCTCGGCACATAACATAAGTACACTCTCGCTTGTTTTATAAACATTTAGAGTACAAATAATAAGGCGCATGCTCTCTTTCTTATCATGAATGGACCGCCACGTGAGAAACTGTTTCAAAAAAAATACAATTCGCCACAAATATACAAATATACTATATACTATATATGTACAAGGTCACCGCCACGACACACAAAAAACTACTCGTTGTAATATATATGAAAGTACAACTGTAAAATCGATTATTCTTGAATAAATCTGATGTACCGCATAACTTTTTCCCAGCATGTCTTTTAAAGAACCACTCGTGCTCCTTTGCCACATCTCCTGAGTGTAATGGAATGAATTCCAATCCCACCAAACTTACTTTCATTGTTTGTATGCTTTAAAGCTTTTTTATGTGGTTCCCCTAGAAACAGACAGCAGTCGTGTCGATAATATTATACAGCAGAAAACTTAAATCCTTCTGGTCGATGTACCACGTCAAACGGATGATTACCCCGGTCCATTTGAAAATCCGATGTTTGAGACGTGACCTACCCCTGCAGATGGTTAAGCGGTTGATTATCCTCTTCGGTCCATGTACATTTATACCACAAACATGGATATGCCCAGAGAATTAAAAGTTATAAAACTTTAATAGTTCAATGTTGTTATACAGATACCATCATACTTACAAAAACACACTACCATAAGGGTCAGGCCGGGTAGCAGCAGCAGGTCCAGTAGGTTGAGGTGCAAAGTTACAACATTTATTTCTAAGTTCAAAAATATAGGCCACCAGTGGGAATTAAAAGTTGTGTGTGCTCATTTGGATAAGTTGTTGCTAGTAAAGTTAAGTCCACCAAAAGACAGATGATGTATAGACCATTGTGGACTCCATTCCTGACGAGGTTGTAAAAAGTAGTAAGACATTAAAAGTGAAACGTTTTTTTTAAATGAACAATGACATGAGTAATCTAGTGGTACACGTGAACCACCATTACACAAGTAATTATCAAATGATTGCATCAACTGGTTCCTTAGACAAATGGACGACGCAAGGCAACGAACTGTGTGAAGAAGAATACACCCCCAACCCAACCATCAGCATCGTATTCCAAGAGAGCCCTGACTAAGTGAGTTGAGGACAAAATCAAAATTCCACCTCAATGAATAAATTAAAAACCGTAAACGATAAAATTGATGTGGACAGAAAAAATCGATTCCAATTTGGGGCAGCAGAGTCAAAAGATTCCTTTCTGAATTGTTGCTTATTACAGCTTTTTTATACAATTTGCTCTTTTTTCTTTTATAAAAACCTTTATAAGACATTTTACATCGAACAAGAAGAAGGACTAGGAGAAGGATTGAAAGATTGAACTCAGATTTATTTTGATTTCAATTGCTCCTCGAGTGGAGTCGGAATACAGGCGGAGAATAAAATATCGAAATATTTGCACTCGCTCAGTTCACAGTTTTTTATTTGTAAAGAGCTAACGACATCGCCTTCATAAACCATTTATAGCACGACCTTTGGAATACGCAAATAGCGTTATCACTATGACCGCAAGCTTAGACAGACTAAAATCGCTGGTCGACTTCCTCCACTGATAGCGCCATTAATTAGTTGCCAATGGAAATAGGTGACTGGCCTATAATCCGAAAACTTGTTTAAAGTTCAAGATTTTACTCTAGGATTCGAACCTTGGACCCAACAATTGATTCAATTAAAAGACAGGCAATTAGCAAACTGAACAACCCAGCTTGTCAGTAAATGTGCACCATCTCTCGCTGCAACCGCGAGGACTTACCGTAAGGTCTGTTCAAACCTCCATCACCAGGTACGGTTCTTTCGAGTATGAGTGAAGCTTTGGGCAAACTTTTATTCTTTTGCATAGGTTGAACCTGCTTTTTATCCTTTGACCGATGCATCATGACCGCTTCTCTCATCCCCATAGCCCTGTTCATCGTTAACGAATTTGGCGAGGCAGTGTATGATCGCTCAGTTCACAAGTCCGCTTGATTGCTGTGACGGTGGGTGCTGGCGGGTTTTTTGATTCCCACGATTTCCTTCACATTCCAAAAAAAAAAAAACTCAACTTCAAGGGCAATTCATACTGAACTCCACCACGGGAAAAAAATAAACAAGGTCTTGGCACCAGTTTCGATTTTTCTATCTGTGACTGGAAAAAAGCTAACCCATTTTGAGACATATTTCATACAGATTAGACTGTATTTGTTTCCTTGCTTAGTCATTAGTAAATTGTTCGTACCTAATGTGAACCCTTTTAATCCGAAGCTCTGATATCTATCCTCTGGATACCTGAGGCGTTCTGTACCCTCTGCACCTTCTGGCTAGACTTATCAAAGTTTCGAATGGTCCTTTATGTTGAAAAATCACATCACATATTACTTTGCTTTTTTCGGCTTTAAAAGTCTCTGTGTTATTGTAACGGTACTGATGGTATTAACACCTTGCATATCCTGCTCAATCGGACAAGTTGGGCACTGTTGTGCCAAAACAAAGCTTGGTTCATATGTGGCCTTTAAATCGAGGAACTCGATTAGGAATTCAGGCAGAGTTTTTTTATTGAAAAACAGCCTTCTGCTGTGGGGTAGGTGGCGAAGGGGTATGGGATATTCTTCGTCACTCGTGGACAGTGGAGGAAATTGCTTTGCAGAAAAGAAACATAAACTCAGGACCGCATTGATCTTGCTCTTACCAGACAGAGGCAGATTTGAGATCAATCTGTAAAATGTATAGCCAGCATTATTCTGGCTGAGGCACCAGGCGAGTATGCGGCCCTAGAAGGAAATTGATCACCAGTCAAATAAAATTTCAATGCTTCCGAGGAGGCTCCTGGTGCAAACGTCATATTTTATCCTAACACATTGCAAATCACTACGATGAGAACTTAGTTTTTGCACCCGTTTTTCGTACAACTCAATCATTCAATAAACTACTGATATAGAGCATAAAAAACTACGCAACTTGGATAAAACCTTATAAAGAATCTTTTGTCTTTTGTCCATTAAAAATGAGTATGTCAGTCACGTTTTGTTTATAAAACGGTTTCGAAGTCAATCATAAAGGAATTTTAAATATTCAAGCGAAATCACATCCTAGACATCACGTAGTGATTTAATTAAGGTGTCCTTGTCTTTAAATTTTCTACCGCATTATTAATCTTTTCGGGATAGACATGCTCTAGCGATTTCGATGTCGGTTAAAAAGGGCGGCCATACCGAAACGTTTTTTGGTGTGTGTGAATAGGGGGCGTTGTCTTGTTGGAAAATCCACGGCGGGAACACTCAAATATTCTTCATCTTTGAAAATAGACGTTCGAGCACACATTTGTAACTATTTCCGTCAGTTTATGTGATCTGACACCTGATTTATGGCTGTTATGTCTTCACAAAATAATCTATGCTTTTCTTAAATCGTAAAAATAAAAGTTTTAACCATAGGGACCTTCAAGATTTCACTATGTTTCATCTGAAAAGAAGTGTGTTTCAATTCATGGCCTCATATGATATACCCTCTTGCGATATTCTTTCGAAGCTCCATATGTTCTTACTTCACTAAACTTTTGATTTTTACGGTTCCGTTCCTCTTAAGGAAAAACGAAACCATTATAAGATCACTTTGTTGTTCGTTTGTCGGTATCCGTCCTTTTTCTCAAGGACGCTTGGAGGTATCAAGTTTAAATCCTTATGGTTGCGGTCCCTTAAAGCTGTAAGCAAAATCAATCTCTTAAATCGACGCAACCAAAAGATATAGTATGACTGTATTTGCTGCATATTTTGGTCCATACTCGCAAGAGGAATCAAATAATATGGGGTACTTCCTGTTGACATAGAATCATGAAATTTTGTCAAGAAACAAGGAAAGGAAAAAATTCAAAAACCGAAAATGTATACTTATCATGTTTGTTATCATACTTATCATATGTATGTATGCAGCATATTTTGAGTATCGGAAAGCAAATAAAGACATTAAGGGAAGAACACACATTAGCTGTGAAACTCTTCAAGGCACGAGTTCAAGTTTGTACGGAACATTCGTTGCGCGAATTCGACTTCCACTTGGCCTGTCCTTTTTAACCCTGGATATGACTGACATGGCTGCTGGCTGATACTCCGGAATCCATTTGTATTTCCGAGGAAGGCAATGTAAGAAAATTCTAAGAGAAACCCCATTTTATTGAGCCGCAGTTTAATTTCACAACTTGTTTTGTGATTGAATTTTTTAAGGAACAAGAAGTTATGGTAATGTAAACTGCCAAAGTGAGCCCCGCTCTACATTGAATTCAAATAGGTCGAGTTCACTTCTGAACTCATGTTATTAAAAGGGAAAAGATTTTATTCGTTTTTACTGCCTACAAGTGGACCACGATTTGGAAACTGACTTCATCTCGGTTGCCTTTTTTGACGTCACACTGAATGCATTTTTTGTTGATAGAATTTGCTTCCCGTAACAATTTTGAGAGCGGTAGGCTCACTCGAGCAATGATATCTTCTTAAACATTATACGCTTCCGTGAAGTGGCGGAGGAACAACGAAAACCTAGGCTCTCATCACGTAAGACGACAGTCGTCTGACGATCTCGTCTCGACGATAGTTTTGCATCACGTAACTCAAAAATTGTAGTATCGTGTGCACGACATCAATGTGACGATGCTTTCCTTGCTTCGCGTAACGCGAAAATCTTCGTTTATTATCGTCTTGGCGATCTGATTTGCACGACAGCTATTTCACTATCGTCTTTAAGCAAAAAGCTCACTGAGAAAAATTTCAGAAAAAAATAATTAATATACTACTGTGTCCAAAAAATAAGGTGACATATGAATTTAAACTGCGCGCGTCGAAGGATTTGGAAATTTTTCTTTCCTTTAAGGTTGGTAGTACTGTCAGTGACATCTATGTGAAATTTCATGCCAAAATAATTCATAGTGTTTGAGATACGCGTCGTTTTGTGAGCTGCTAAAAGTGAGTTTTTCGTTTTTTGCGATGTCGAAATTTATTGAGCAAAGAATTTGCATTAAATTTTGTTTGCGGAATCAATTTTCTGCTGCGGATACGTTGAGGATGGTGCAGAAATTCTTTGATGATGAGGCTATGTCTAAAAAAAATGTTTACAAGTGGTATGGTGATTTCCAAGCCGGCCGTGAACGTGTCGAAGACGAAGAGCGTTCTGGGCGACCATCAACCTCAACCTATGAAGTTCACGTCCAACAAATCAAAGATTTGGTGTTGAAAAACCATCGATTTACGATTAGAGACCTTACTGATGAAGTTGGCTTATCGAAAGGCTCAGTCAATACCATTTTGAAGGATGCTTTGGGCCTCAAGCGCGTCAAATCTCGACTGGTACCGAAAACATTGGATTTTTTGGAAAAAAGGCGTCGCGTTGAAGTTTGTCAGCCACCAGGATGTCATGAAACGCATTATAACTGGCGATGAGACTTGGATCTATGCTTACGACCCCGAAAAAACCGATCAATCGAGCGAATATCGTGCCAAAGGAGAGCCGAGACCAAAAAAACCGCGCCAAAGTCGCTCAAAAATCAAGGTCATGTTGACTGTTTTCTTCGATTATCGTGGTGTTGTGCTTTATGAATTCCTTCCAACCGGCCAAACATTCAACAAGGAATATTATTTGAACGTTATGCGTCGTTTGCGTAATTCTATCCGCCTAAAAAGGCCGGAATTGTGGAAAGGCAATTCATGGTTTTTACACCACGATAATGCACCATCCCATACCGCACTCGTAATTCGTGATCATTTCGCCAAAAACTCAACCCATAGCGTTCCGCAACCACCGTTTTCACCTGACCTGGCGCCGTGCGACTTCTGGCTGTTCAACAAGCTCAAAAGACCGCTCTGGGGACATCGTTTTGATACGATAGAGGAGATACAAGCCGCAGCGAAGACGGAACTGAAGGCCATCCCGGAAAGTGACTACAACCAGTGTTTCAAAGATTGGAAAATCCGTTGGCATAAGTGCATTGCATCGGGAGGGGATTACTTTGAAGGGGATGAAATTGATTTGGAAGAATAAATAAAGAATTTTCAAAATAAATATAATGTCACCTTATTTTTTGGACACAGTAGTACTATAAGTATTGGACTCTGCGGCTACTCTCGAAGTATTTAAGGGATAATAACAGTGCTCAAAAACAAAACAAGAGAATACCCTGGAAATTGTTCTTGCAAACATCAGAGACGGAGTGCTCGGCAGCTGTCAAATCGTCGGGATGAGTAAATGGTAGACGAACCAATAGTGATGTGGTTACATCAAGTAAACGACCGATGATTGCGTTCAATGCTATCGTTTTGACAACGATATTCTCAAAAGTTATATGATGAGAGCCCTGAACGAATTGGAGTTTAAAAGCACAAAAAGATCTTCCCAACTTACTTATAATTTCAAAAACAAAAAAAAATACTAAACCTTACTTATATGTACTAAGCGTCAGCTTCTCCGCCTTGTAGCCATCATCTCTACGAGGTACGCTCATGCAGTATCACCAGCTAAAGACTCCATTCCCCTTAATGTGTAGGAACATAGAGGATTCTTTTGTCTGTGGACCTTCTCGCAGCATGATATATAATAGGAACGCTACAAGAGTCTGATAAGTAGCCATATGTATCCAGTTATAAAAAAAAATTCCTCATTAGGTATCCGTCCACTTTCCAATGAATTGCTAAAATATCCAGGTTTGGGATAAAACAAACCCGATATGAGTTCATTCTCAATAACATTCACTGAGCGAGCGAAATAATTCCTCGCAATATCAATTCTGGACACACCGGAAGCATCCAATTGACATTTACGTCCAATATACCGGTCAACTGGTGGGGGAAGAAAATTCGTCTTCGACACAGTCTGACGAAAAGCCTCAGTTGACTCAGTTGTATTGTTGAAAGCCAAACACAAAGGGCTTGGAAAGTTTGCCATAAAATGCATAAGGCTTTCGCTTCTTGAATCAATGCGGGTATTCAAGTGGAATGAGGAATTGACTTAACCGTGTCAACGCATTTTGATCATTTTCCGACCTGCCAAACGTTTAAGAGTCGTTTCGTGAGCTTCGATGAAAAAAGTAAGATCGAAGAGATATGGTAGTACTCTCGGCAATGACGGCTAAATTCACGATTTCATCAACTAGCTCGGTCGCAAATTCTATCTACAGATTTGGTCAATCTGATGGACAGTCCCCAAATATTTGTAACTCTCCTGAAAAGGAGCGCGGTCTGATGTTCTACGGAAAAGCCACTGCTTATCCATGACACAGTATTCCTTGAAGTCTGGGACAAGGACTTTTACATTTCAATCTTTATATTTGTACAAATATACAACCGTTTGGGTAAGGCCTTACTTCATCGGTGAATACTCTGATTATCATATTCTGGGGCACTGTCTCATAAACTTAATATCAAATTCCCAACTACATTCAATATTAGTGGTAGATTGGAACATATGGCATAAAGTATGTCGGAAATTTCACCTTGTTTTGATGTGCTCCTCTCGTATCCTATTGGAAATCTCACAAGGACTTTGGATAACTCCTGTAGGAACAATTTTCATGCATATGTATGTAAAGCTTATGCAATTCAGTACAAGGCCGACGCATCTGAAAATCGAAAAGATATAGAAACACACTGTGGAGAAACAGCCCTACAATAGACCTAGATGAATTCATATTTGCCGTATGAATGACATGTGATTATTGTTTATGGAGTTATTGGCAGGATGTGAATATCGAGATTGATTGGGATGACATTGAATATATGGCATCTCCGATTGAATCGAATTTGCGTTGGAATTACTCAATTGAAAGTGAGAAGTGCGTTTTGATTTACGTATGAATATAGTATACAATGTATTCTCATTCTTGTAGCAAATTCATTTTCGAATATTGCATTTGCTTCACTGCGCAACGATTTGCGTGTGCTATTTTAATACACATGAGTGCTTTTGATTGAAGATTTTTTTAAATGCTAAAGCTAAAGCGAAAAGGATTTTCTATTCTTTGGAGAGAAAATAGTTTGAACTAAAAATTAATTAACATGTCCAGAAGAATGCATATACATTGTGAATATATGCAACTTGCTTCATCTCTCTAAAAAATCTCACTGGGAAACTATAAAGTGGTCACATATCTCCACATATCATTCGCAAAGCTGTTTTTATCATACTTCCATGTACTTTTAACTCTCTTGGATGGACACATTATTGTGTAATCGCACGACTTGGTTGTCTTACAGATTATTCGAGGAGTGGCGTGGAATAACTCTCCAGCATATGTTCCTGGCTGTCTATGAAAATTTTAATCATTTTTATTACTTTCAAACTTTTCGTTGATAGTAATATTTTAAGGGGGTCAAGTGATACAATTTGTTTGTGCCACGTTCCGATATTTTCAAAATCATTATTTAAAAATGTATCTTTTTTCAAAAGCTATGATGCCCCTTATGGCATCTAAAAATTGAAACGCGTTGAAGTGATAACTGCTTACAACCAGATGCAATCACTGCCCGTGGACATTTCAAGCTTACAAGCGGGCTCCACACAATACTCCACGATAAAGAACTCTCTTGATGGTCACTCATTGGTGGTTAGCACCCCAACCACGTAAAACATAAATATTTAAGAAAGATCAAGTTGCCTCGAATAACCAGAGACCACCCCAAAAACAAAGAAGACATGGCGCGAAAAAGGATCACGATGTGCGAGTGTACTCCTGAAATGTGAGCGCACTGCACCAAGAGAGCAAATAAACACCTGAAAACTTTCCTCACGCTTTGTAAAGCGTTCCAAGGACGTTGCGCTACATAATATAGGAGAGTGCAATTCACAAAAGGCTGCGAATTTGAACTAATACAAATACGAAAGAAAAATTCCATTAGTTTTGCATAATTCAATTGGATACAGTTCTGGTGCTCATTTTGAAGAACTGCTGCCCACCGTAAACTATTTAACATGTTATAAGTTAAAAAATATTATTAAAATAAATACAACTAAAAATTGTGTAACTTACAAAAGGTAGCGCTTCAGTCCTGGATGGCCCATGCTTCAACCATCAAGCTTCTCCAGCCAACTCAGTCCGAAGCTACCTGTGTTAAGTTTCGCACGCCAAGTTGGTGAAGATCTCATTTCACCTGAGTCGCCGTCTTCCTCTATTGACCAAAACTTTGTGTATCAACTTCTACTTTCGCCTCCCAGTGGTGAACATCGGGAGCCAAGTACCTTTACTGGAGATTAGATTGAGAATCCCTTTGGAAGGTTGTTTGGGACGCCTTACGAGAAAGGATAGGGTTAATATTATCCACTGAATACTGAATACTACACAGTGAATAACTTTCATGGGCTACTTCGATATATTTCGAGCTTAGGTCTATAAAGAGCGGTTAATCCGGCTCCCCGGCCTTTGAGTGTGAAGCAAATTGAGCAACAAAAATTCAATTATTTTTGCAAATTTCTGATAGGCAATTCTGTTACGCACTTTTTTCACAAAATTAAGGGACTAACTCTTTCTCCACTATTCGAAATGCTTTAAGTCAAAAATTATTTTGATCAAATTAAAATACATGCAACGAAGTGTTATGTCCCTACGTGATCTTCAGCTACCTTAAAGGATCCGGCCAGAAGTCCGTCTTGAAGCTTTCTTTTATTTTTACAACCACTGCTTCAACTTCGCGTGTGTTGCATTCATGTAAGTCAAGAGTTATTCCGTCTTTTTGAGGTAGGTTGTTCCTCATTGCCGTTTAAAAAAATGTGTCATGCTCATTAATGTCTGTGTCTCCGTTACAACGTTTCCGCCTTTATCCGTCGAGGCTTCGATTTTTAACGCAAGACCCGGGCATGTTACCTTAGCATGTTGAAAATATTACCAACAAATTTTGGCATCCTTTACAAAACCTTTTTTTTGTTAATGTGATTCTTTATTCAGTGTGGGAATGTTAACTGATGAAACTGATGTTGGAAATCGGCGCACATGCAAATGCTCAATAGCTCCGACTTAACTCAGCCCCTGATCGCTGAATATGCCGAAGTCCGGTATTTTCGTTCCATTAAGCAATCACCGCAAAATGTGTTAGATTTTTCCATTTCCTCTACAAATGGGATAACTCAGATCTTGATGGTTTGTTTCGGTGATAGTTTCCTCTGATGATTACTTGCTGCTTTATTATGAAATATAAAGACTCAGTGCCAATCATTGATACTTGGTGACACTGTTAAAGGCTTGTATAGTTTTTGAATATGGCCCAGTCTTGTCATGCTGGTGCTCAAGATACATATCCCAAAAAGAGTCAAGAAATGATTTGGGAAGGTGATGTCATGTGCTTTACTGTGGAGCTTCTGAGGAGGTTTGCTTTCTTTTGCTACAATATCGAATAAAATACTGTGAATTGAGTGAGTTCAAATGAGTGGATATAAAAATCCTGCATTCCCATTCGAATGAAAAAACCAAATTAAAAAACATCTGAGTTTTAAATCAATGCATAAATTTTTAATTTTTTTTTTCTCCTTATGCTGCTCGCTCATAAGTGTAGGTAAGTGTCAAACAGCCAGCACAGAAAATAACTTTATTAAAAGAACTCGGTCTGAAACGCCAAAGCAGTATGCCAATTCCTTTGTGAACGTTTCAAATATGTTGAGGGCGTTATATTCTTCACAAAATTAATGAGGTCGGACCTTCAGCTTATTTCCAACTCCAAAAGGCAGTAGAAGCTTTCTCATGACTTCCTTTTGCCAATGGCTTGCAGATCTTCGTCCTCAATCGGCCCAAACCTCAGACAACTGGACTTTGCGAGATTTGGTTTCAACCTCTTTCACAACCTCCATTTGCTTAAATAATGAATATTATGATATGGTAGATTCATTTGTTACACGAAGAAAAACCGCACCACTTTTTTTGTTGCATAAAAAATATAAAGAAATTATTTTGGCATTTATCTTGATCGAAATCGGCGCGCGTTGCAGTGAATCAAAACTTTCATTACAGCTAAAACTGTTGAATATTTAAAAAAAACAGTAACAGATGGCGCCTACATATTTTGCTTACATACTTTTTTCATTTTTTCATATCTCGGTAAAAATCAACAGAAGGTTGCTATTTATGACCGGCTTACGATAGCACTTGCCTCCGACATGCAAATGCGAGTTTGGAGTAGCATGCAAAAAAGAAAAATTATCAAAAGCTACTCATTAAAATCTGCATTTATAAAATGTTTCAGTTTCAGTTGCCAAGCCCGCCCACCTTATGGATATGCATATATCCAGTCAAGGCCAACGCCGCCGCCGCACCACAGACACGTCATCTGGCGCTAAATTCTGAAACAAAAACCTTACACGTTCAAGAGCAATTTCTCATCGCAGCTGCCATTAATTCCTGCTGGATAATTATTGCAAATGGCAGCAGGTTTCCCGCACAGCAAAAAAAAAAGACCTAAGTAAAATACTTATGACCACAACGTTCACATCCCCTTGACCATCCCTTATCACATTCCTCTTACTTGACTCTGCTTTATGCACTTTTTTTCCACACTAAAAATGAAGCAAAACAAAAAATTTATAATTAAAATTCATAAATGAAACACGCGTAGCTGGTTCGCTGGCGCGGCGTGTCTATGTTGGAAAGGTTATATGTACTAAACTTTTGTCCAGGACACTGTCTCCATAGAATTATTATAAGGAAGCTGGTGTGTGTATGGATATGAATTAAATATGTATCGCCGCATAGTCTTCGAATAACAAAGTTGGGTGGTAGTTGCGTTAGTGCAATTAGAAACCACCAACCTCCGCTATGGTCTATATCTTGTTTTACATTCCCTTTATCCCTGTTGCATTTGGTCGTGTCGCTATACTATTACTTGTACATCGGCTCTTGCCTGCTTCACTCTTTTATCCCAAGGGCTATGGATTAAGGTCAAAACTTTGCATATGCATATGCTAACCGAGGGAATGGGGTGTGCTCCATGTCCACATGTTTTGTTTATTTAAAGTTTAAGTTTGTAGAAGTTTCAGAGTTTTCATAAATATATATTGGATGCTGGCATGCAGCATGCATTATATAGCCATGCATTCCTTTTTTTCCTCACAGATTGGAGAAAACCGCAGGTTCTTACTTCGATTATAAATGAGTTTTTCGAATACCCTTTCCGGGAATATTTGTAAATTTGTCCCCTCTATAAGCTGATCATTTCACTATTCATGGTTTAGCACATCGGTTGGCCCAGAATGACAAAATATGAGCCGGAGTTTAATGAACCAGTTGTGTGGTGGCAAACCATAAGAATATTTTCTCATCACTGGAACTCTCCGTCCAACTTCGACTTAGGCACCTCTTCATTAGTCTCACGATTTCTGCATTCGATGCCGGTCAGAAGAGGACGTGGAGAGCATCATGCACATACAAATTGAATGCCTGGCTCTGGCAAAATCAAGGTAGAAAAACTTTAGTTCTCCATTGTTCACAGCATTGCTTAAACTTGTTTTAGCAAAACCAAAGACCTCGCTCGGTTCACTAGATATAGAAACTGACTCTCATCATATTATAACAACGGGCCAAAACGTGTGCCTTATGGCAGCCTTACTTTACCTAGGGTAAGGACCAGCTTCCACGAGTTAATCGGTTATTTGTGGTCGAAATTTCGGTAGCTAGCATGTCACTGAGCAACAACATTGGGAGGGTAATTCTCCTTCTTCAAGAGCTGCACGCTGGTAATGAACTTTAGCTGCGTAGATTATCCAGAAAAGTGCGCGTCATGGAACAAGATCATAGCTGTGAAAAAGTCGAAGATCCTGCGTCTGATTCAGGAGATCCTACAAAACGAACTTCACATGAACAAGGTGTCGGTCGGTGCGATGGGTACTTAGAATTTGAGCCGCAGAAGAAAAAAAGGAACGATGAAAGTTCAAGCTTCTTCATGACACGCTCTGAGCATTGCCAATAGCTCGAAAGAAGTTGGGCCCTTCAGCATGGAAGGCTGCTAAAGTTATTTCCATAATTAAAAAACCTGCCACCCGAACTACACCAGCTGAATATAGACCGATTTCAATCCTTCCTTTCATCTCAAAGGTCCTCGAAAAAATTCTTCATAAACAAATCTCGGCATTCATCAAACATAAAAAATTATTGAACCCATCTCAATCTGGTTTTAGGGAACACCAAAGCTGCATAACGACCACCTTAAAAATAACAGATGATATTCGTAATTCTATGGACCAAGATGAAATTTCCTTCCTGTGCCTCCTGGATTTTTCAAAGGCGTTCAACACCGTCGACCCAAATATCCTTATCTCCAAGCTTAGAAATCAATTTCGGTTCACAAAATCTGCCACCGACCTAATTTCTTCATATATAAATGGACGTAAGCAAGCAGCTGTTGTTGGAAGAAGGATTTCAGGTTTCTTGGAACTAGCATTAGGAGTGCCACAGGGATCAATGCTTGGGCCACTGTTGTTTAGCATTGTTATAAAAGATCTTGCATTAGCGGTCAGCAATTCATCTGCTCATCTCTTTGCTGATGATACACAGTTACACTTAAGTTTCAAGCTTGGAATGATAGAAGACGGTCTTTTAGGTTAAACACCGACCTCAGTAATATTATGCACTGGTCTACCAAAAATAACCTTTATTTAAACCCAAAGAAGTCTAAGTGCCTCGTTTTTTACAAAAACAAACTTGACCTCTGTTATTTTCCCCCACTAAATTTAGGAAATACAGTCATAGAGTACGTTGAGAAAGCAAAAAATCTCGACATAATCTAACTTGGGACCTTCATGTCCAATCAATAATAGCAAAGATATATGGCTGTCTACGAAGCTTATCATTTTCTAGATACTTCACTCCTCAACATATTAAGCCTTACCAAGGGAAAACTCTCGTCATGCCGATAATTCCCTACGGATGTTAAATAGTTTTCTGTCATAGTTCAGAATCTAAAAGAAACTTTACTGTAGATTTTAATAATAAAACACGGTATGTATATAACTTAAAACGCTCTGATCATATATCGGCCTATTCAAAAAATATATTAGGTTGTAGTCTCTACTCTTATCTTACCTACTGTGCCCTTAAGACCTTTAACAACATCTTAACAACCAAAGAGCCTATTTATCTCCTTGAAAAGATTGAAATGTCAAATTGTAAACGCTCCTCAACATTTACACAACCAAGATTCACTTGCAGAAATACTGAGCGACAGTTTTTTGTTCATGTTATCCGAACGTTCGATTCCCTACCCCTTGTCATAAGACGAACTCGCGGAGCCAAACACTTTGGAAGTAAAGTTTTCAGATATTTGTCCAGCTAATTAATTATCTTAGATTTACTTGTCTATGATGTAATATGGTATTGATCTTTTTCTTCTTTTCTCTTTTTAAAAATAAAACTGAAAAATATATATTTTTTTTCCCCTAAAATAGTCATATTATTTATATTATTATTAAAGGGTTTTTCAACAGGGACGCTACAAAAGTAGAGCAATTGGGACAACAAACGACGCCGTATTTCTTGCCGTTCTTTTGACATTTCTCTTCAGTAAGGTTTGCCATTTCATGATGGAAAAATATACGAGCCAACAACGAGTCGAAATTATTAAAATTAACTACCGAAATTCGGAGTCAGTGGCCACAACGTTAAGAGCGCTACGTTCAATGGTCGTCATAATCGTCCTAGCAAATCAACAATTGAGCGTCTAGTGGAAAAATTTGAATCCACAGGCACAGTACAAAATGTTCCCGTGCCAGTGAGACAAAGAAGTGCCCGTAGTGTCGAGAATATTGCTGCCGCTGAGGCTTCAGTTGCAAAAAGCCCAAATGTGTCTCTCACACGTCGTTCTCAAGCTTACAAGATTAAATTGACGCAAGAACTGAAGCCGCTTGACCACCAGAAGCGTCGTGTTTTGTGAATTTGGTTGAGCAACAACTTGAAAATGATTCTGATTTTCATCGAAAAATCATCTTCAGCGATCAGGCTCATTTCTCGCTGAATGGTTCCGTCAATAAACAAAATATGCGGTATTGGTTAGGCAGCAATCCACACGTACTCCATGAATCATCATTGCATCCCGAAAAAATTACGGTTTGATGTGGTTTATGGGCCGGCGGCGTCATTGGGCCGTACTTCTTCCGTGATGACCAAGACCAGCACGTTACTGTGAATGGGGATCGCTACCGTTCAATGATAACCGAATATTTTTGGCCCCAATTGGATGATATGGACTAGGAGGACATGTGGTTCCAACAGGACGGCGCCACAAGCCACACAGCGAATGTCACAATCAATTTATTGGAAACCAAGTTTGGAGAACGTGTTATCTCACGAAATGGTCCAGTCGCTTGGCCGTCTCTGTCGTGCGATTTGACGCCGTTAGACTATTTCCTGTGGGGCTACGTCAAGTCTAGGGTCTATGCCAACAAGCCAGCGACGACAACGCTTAATTATATTATTACACTTTATTTTATTACTTTTCTATGTATTAACTTGAATTAAATATCACAATTTAACTTTTGCGATGAAGGCTTAGAGACTATGTAAAAGATATCATGAATCCAATAAATGAAATGAAATGAAAAGCAGTACTTCATAGATCTAAAACTGAGACCTTAGGCTCATCAGTCCTAAAAATCTTTTTAGCCAAAGACACCAACAAAGCGAAATATGTAAAAAGAATTGGAAGCAGCCAACAGACTTTAACTTTATCGAAGAAGGACCTGAAGCGTCCAATTGCGGACGTATTGCTGAAAGTTGGAATGAGCGCTTCTATACATTCTCATACATGCTCGAAGGCATTTTCGTTCGAAAACTCTGTATTTCTCCATCTATACTGGACTCGCAGAAGTGAGTATCGGACGCACAAAAGCTTAGCGCATAACGTTCACATCGGATCTCAATTGGTTTGAGTAAAAGAGATTTTTAAGTGACATAAATGCTGCTTTTGCCTTCTTGAGTTGCAATTTAATATATTCACTATAGTATAGGAATTTATTTAAATAAACACCAAAATACTTCACCGCTGTTTTGGATTCGATGTGAAGTCCGTCAGAATTTCTTTTAATCTAATTGTTCCAATTTCGTCTTTAGTCTGAATTCCTCCTTCTTATTCGGGTGCGGAACTGTATGGTTACACATTAAGAGCTATTTATCATAAGCTTCGAATCTCAGCAGAATGCCTGAAGATTATCAAATTTTTGTTGTTCTTCACTCTGTATAATTTTTGAACCATGAGCGTATAGAATGATATCATCAGCGAACGCCGTAAATAGTATGGGCGCATATACTGTACCCTGTAACAAACCATTGATGTTTTCAAATACTCCAATCGTCGTCTAATTACTTCTACAAGGTGCTGTGGAAACCCATATCTGATGAGCTTAAAAATTAACCCATCAATCCAAACCGTGTCGAAGGCTTTCCTCGATATCCACCAGGCAGGCAACTGTCGGTTTATGTCGAAAACAAGCTTTGTTACTATCGGCACTGACGAGTGGTGTTTTATAGATCCGAATTCATTCCGCATAATGATCTAAATTTCTTTATCCGCGTACAAGATTGCCTTGCTCATAACAACTTCAAAAACGTTCCCAATACAAGGCAGGAAACTTATAAGCCTATAGCTCGAGAGATCAGATAGATTTCTCTTTTTTTTAACTGTTGGTAGCACCTTCGATGTAGGGTATCCCGAAGCAAAATGTACGAGTCGAATGTCTTTTCGACAAAATTTAATGAGATCAAATGAGATGATCTGATATTTGTTTACACCCTGTTCATATATAATTCCCTAGCTTAAGAAAGGTGAAGAATATGATATACAAAACCAGCGTCCGATCCGAAGGCTGTCAGCGATACCTTTTTAAATTATTTCAATCTGTTTCGTGTGAATTACTGTTTTTTATAAGGATCTGCAACTTCTCATTTACTGTTTCTTGCACAATCTTTAGTTGTCTCATTTAAATTTAAAAAATTAAACAGATTGTATACGCACTAATTTTAGTAAAGCTTTTGATCGCTTTACTTTGATCTTACTATCAAACCCAAACAAACTGGATTTCAGCTCAAAGTCATATCTTTGGTGCTGAGTAATATTTGTCAGATCTTATTTTGCTTTGCTTTAATGGTTGTACCTCGAGTCAATTCAGGGTTACCACAAGGTAGCCACTTGGGGCCGTTATTGTTCAATCATTTTTTAAATGAGTTTTCTTCTATTATAAAGAGCTCTCAATATATTATGTATGATATATACCATATATAATGATACACATCATTGGTGACTGTCACAATCTGCAGCGAAATTTTGATGCGTTTCATTTGTGGCATAGTAATAATTGTTTGTTTTCAAATGTCAACGAGTGAAGTGTAATAAAGTTTTGACGAAAAAGTTCACGAGTATCTTTCGCATAAAATTCAATTATTGTTCCAAAATGGTGATAAAATTTCGTTCTCGGGATTTGTGTTAGACCAGAAATTCGACTTTAAACAGCACACCAATACAATTTCGAGCAAAGCGAATAGGAGTACAACGCTTGATTGGATTTAACGAGAGTCTAAAAAATAAGGGTCATGCCTTATGTCATTTTTGCCTTAAATTCTCGAGTATGCCTATCAGCGCCTATCGAAAGGATTGAAAGAGTTTGTTCAACTCTTCAAGTTGAAGATTGTTTTTTTTTGTATTGTCGTCACTTCAATCAAATGATTCACCCAACTCATTAAGTTGAAGGCTATTCACTTGCATTTGTTTTATCTTTTTATATTTTTTCTGTTCTTGCATTCAATGTCAAAACAAATTCTATATTTCTTTTGCCACCATGAGATCAACAAACACTGTCCATCCTAGTCGTCGTCGCCTTCAGGATCTTATCTTATGTTGCCACCCCGCTCGATCGGATTTCGTACTGCATTTCTCCTGCCCATTCCAATACAATTGGTTATGATCAAAAATCGTTGGATCCAGTTGGGGAGGGATGCACTATGCAATTTGCCGGTCGCGTGGGGCTGGATAAATACGCCTGGTATGCTTGAGAGCATTTCATATTTGAAGCAATGATTTCGTGGAAAATAATTGGTATCGTTGCTGGCCTGTGTGGGATGATAACTTGATAACTATAGTTACCAAGGCTTGGTCGTGGTATAAGTTGCTAAATCGATTTAATAAAATAAAGCGATTATTCAATTTTGCAATCAAAAGTAGCAGCAGAATAGTTGCTCCTTCGAAACAGAGTTCAAAAAAGCTTTTTGAGATTTACCTTGAGAGAAATCGGATGGCAAGACCCGTATAACATCCCACCTTATGCAAGCAGACTTAATGTTATAGTTTTGCCAACCCTTAAATCAGACGATTGCATCAATGGTATAAATCAGCTGCAGAGCCTTGCTATCCCGTCTGACTGTCATGCTAACAATGACGACAATGCTATCCTGAACGAACCAGTTTTTCACAGAAATTACCGGCTCCTGCTGGAAAGGAGCAGACTGCATTCTCGTCACACTCCTTTCTTCCAAATCTTCTGTTGAAGACCAAAATTGGTGGAATGCATTCCATCTCCGTCAATTCGCTTCGAAGCTTGGTCTATATCATTTATTCTCAAATGTCGAAAATTGAACCGTGCGTTAGAGTGGGTCTGACAATTGCAGTGTATATCCAATGTGCCACTTTAGAATTGAGTCGCCATGATCTGCGGAACATCTTCAGGCTCACGTAGATAGCTTCACATGTTTTCCGGCAATGTTGTATTCCCAAATCAATTTGCAGTCCATGAAGGCACCAGTGATAGGTCAGAATAGAGACTGAATGTTAATAGGTGTCCGATATAAGAATGATAACATCATCCATCTTTAGAATGCACTATCTTTACAATTTAGTCGAACAGAGGCCATAGCTGCTCTCCGTTATTATCATCAGTTCATTATAAACTTTAATAGATTCATTTCCGGCCTGCCTTCAAGATATTAGCACGAGTTTCATATCATTCCATACATTATTCTGCTTTGAATCATATTGGACCGCTGGTTATCCCGAAGCCTATAACTTTGTTCAAGCACGAAAGCCAACAATAACCAGAATTGAAACAAAACAAGAGCACAAGGGCAGCTAGAAAAATCACAACGCACTGCACATTATTACAGTATTCACCCCCAAACCAATGGATGCGGATAGTCCTCCCTATGCAACCGCATGCATGTCCTGCATTATTTAATTGCGAAACTTCCCGCGTGCCACACTTGAATAAGATATGGAAATTTAATGCATCAATAATAGTCACATGCGTCGCCACCTCCAGAACTCCAGGCCGAAATCCCATCATTGCAGGCAGCGCCACGGCCTGCTGTCGTCTGTGCTATGGAAGCAACGATTTTTTGCCGGATGAACACGCTCTAGTAAATCGACCCCAGGAGGCCTATAACGGCAATGCAATATTATTTTATGTGGAGTTGCCGACGGATTTTGTATCCTTGTTCTGCAGCCAAACCATATCGCTCAAATTTATGAAACAATTAATTATTTCGTAGCTGCACAATCTTTTTTGGTTCAATATCGAAGCTTGATTGAAGTGAGGGGTGGCGTCAACCTTGAGTCGCATGTCTGATTTGAAGGACATCTCACTCCTGTCGATATGCCGTTTTCCGAAGCCAATCAAAGTATTCGGAAAAATAATCAATAGATTGTGAATAAGAAGATTTAAAAAAAAGCTGGTATTGTTTAAAGGGTTTTTCAAGATGCGCTTCCTATCCTTAAATTTAAACTAAACAAAGTGTGAGTGAGATATCATCGACATTTTTTTTTTTGCTTTGAAATGCCTATCGATGCCATTATGTTTGCAACTAAACATCGTTCAAATTACTGCCGCGGCTTCTCTTCCAATTTTCCATGACTTTGGCACATAAATCAGGCTGAATTTGAGCGATGGAATGGCCTGCGACTTCAGAATACTAAACAAGAAACAGGGTCAAATCACGCGATCTCCGTGGTCAGTGCACCTCGAATAGCTCGTGCAGAATTTCCAATGTAGCGTGAGCTATGCGGCACATGGAGCCGTACTGTTAAAACCACATGTCACTGGTGTTCATATGATCCAATTCAGGCCAAAAGAAGTTGATAATCATCGACCTATAGCGCTCGCCGTTGACGTTGATTACCTGGCCAACGTCGTTCTTAAAGAAATATGGACCGTTGACGCCGTCAGCCCAAAATCCACACCAAACAGTGACTTTTTCAGTATGCATTGGACGCAAATTCTACAATTTTCTTAATTGACGTACCCATTCATACAGAAATGGGTCTCATCGCTGAAGATGATTTTGCAATGAAAATTTGGATCAGTTTCCAAGTGCTCCAGAGCCCATTTGGCGAACACACGTCTTTGTCTATGGCGGTTTTCCCTCACCTCCTGGGTCAGTTGGCCCAAATCACGACGCGAAATTCTCCAAGTTGTGGCCTGCGAAAGGCCGAGTATTACAATGGAACCGCATATTGTATCCAGCATTAATTTAAGTCATCGGAAAGGACCAACAAAAGAACGTTGCAGCGATGCAGGAACATGTGGCTCAAGTTCAACGTAAAACTATCTGGAATCCACGTAAATCGAAAAGTAAGTTTGCCTTTTAATTTTTGCTCAAGAGTTTTTTGGCTCCTTTCGTATTGTCAAATGAACAATGTCTGTTAGAAGCGCAACTGAAGCTGTGTCCTGGGCACTTTCTCTGCCACTGACCAGCAACAGCGAGATGGGGACACCAAATGCTGGCACTGATACCAGATCCGATGCACCTCAAAAAGAAAGGATTCGGTGAAATCATGGACTTAACAAAAAGAACCAACAAATTAAGAACACTCTAACCAACCCACAAACCAACCAAGGTAGATTGAATTATGCTACTACTAGGCAGAATATAGGTTGGGTTAGAGGTCTGAATGATACTTAAAGAATGACCGTTAAGTAGGTCCCCGTGGCTCAGTGATATATGCGTCAGCTGCTGAGTGTGCGGACCCGAGTTCGAAGTATCCGGGTAAGAACATCTGGCATTATTTCATGGCCAAATCTCTCGTGATTGACAGACAATCCCTCCGATGAGTACAACTGTCGAAAAAAAATCATTCGGAGTCGGGCAATAAAGTGTAAGTTCATCCAACTCGCACTCGCACTGATGATTAAATGCTGAAGTCATATTTGTACACACGAATACAGGAATTCTTAACTTCTCTTCTCTAAGGCTTTTCTCTATGCACATAAATATCAACTGATAACTCAAATGAACCATTCGAGAAAGATAAGTCCTTTAGTTACAGAGTTTCTCGCGGAAGGCTCAAGGCAATAAATCATTTTGTTTAAACAGATTGGCAAAAGCTGGTAGGTACCTACTTGCATCCATGTACGTTCGATATTTTAAATTAAATTTTCACATCTACGGTCGATTGCCCCTAAAGCAGTTGCTTCAATAAAGTTGTAGAGATCACGTCCGAAATCGATTCAAATCGATTCTCAATTTATAGAACTCGTCTATCGTATGCTTCCCCTCAACCAATTTTGACGGCTAACGAGACTTGAATGTAGTACATTTAAATTGACTTAAAAAGATGAAACATAATTACACCCATACAATGAACAAATGAAGCGGAAACAACAACAACAAAGGCAGCAACAACAAGATCTCCCCCCCCCCCCCCCCGCTTTGAGCTTTTATGAAATTGGAAAAGTTTGTTGCTTTAACTGGGTAAAGAAGTTTTTGCCACCTTCGACGCCAAAACCTAATCGACACAGCTCCATTTAGAGGATGACTTAGACAGCCAACCCAAAACAGGGTGGGGTCAATTTCAGTTTAAGGGTAGGTGGATGCTTACCACCGAGGATTGTCTATTGTGCTCCGGAACCATAGAAACAGCACAGCAATTTGTTATCGAAACAAAATTAAACAAAGCCTGCACTGGGAATTCCAAAAGAGATGGGCTAAGTCCGAATGGAATGGATTACAGTGTGCCCTTCTGTTGGTACTCGTGTTTAGTTATTGAAATGTACTATATACCTGTAGTTAATGAAAGTAGTTTCATACGTATTTACCAAATCCTTGTGACTCTTTGAACTTGAAGGTAGTCGGCATTAGTACACACGGAACAAGAACATGCTGAAGACTCTCTTAACCACGCCATAGCACATAGTCTGTTGCAGCGTGACTTCGATAAGATTAAGAAATATTGCGACGATTGGAAGTTGAACATCAACTACCATAAGTGTGAATCCATTTTGTTTAGGACGCCGCTGTCTTGGGCCTCTAGGGATACCAGTAAGGTTTGGCGAAAGTTCCTTATCGTTGGACAAAACGGGCAGCCACTGACGAGTTGGAGTGAAGTCAGATATCTTGGGGTCTGGCTTGTTCAGTATCTACATTTAACCAACCTTATAGATGCTGCTCTAGCGAAAGCCAAAGCGGCTTATGCCATGACAAAGAGACTGTTTTACAGCAGCCAACTCGATGCCAGGGTAAAGTTACACGGCCCTTATTCGGCCTGTGCTTGCATATGGATGTCCCGAGTGGGAGCAAGCTTTAAGAAAAAGATTCGGGCTTTCGGAAGACAATGTCTTAGGGCTTGTCTCCATTTATATAAAACTCCAGAGTCACAGTAAATGAAATGCGGTTTCGTTAATCTTCCACGTTACCAGGAAAAATGTGGAAATGCGACTTAGCTACAATGGCAATATTGCATGCAGCTCAGGGGGAAAATCTCCGCTTCAGTAGGGCAGTACCAGTTCACGATAAGGAGGATGTGTTAAGACAGCACCAGCAGTTCTGGTGGTTACAAGAAAGGGAAGGGACTCAACAGTAGTAGCTTTTCATTCGGGTTAACTAACAAAGATTTGCACATTACATAACCGTCTTTCTAGCCTGACCGGCTTACACATATTAATATTAATGTACATTTTACTTCTACATCTTTTTTATTCTTTTATTGTCTTGTTCTTATAAGTTATGGTTTAAGACTGTACAAATAATAAAACCATATAGCACAGCTTTTTAAAAAAAACGTTACAAAATATATATAAGTATATATATAGTTTAAGATAGAATTAAGGTTTATTTTTAAGGTAGATTTTATTTAAGGAAGGCTTTATTAAAAAAGCCGTTCACATACTAACAACTTCATCCCCTGTTTTGATTCGATATCGCATACGCTATATCGGACGATGTTGCTTAAAGTGTTCCGAAGGAGGCTTGGAGTCAATGATTTAGAGGAATGACGTCTCAGATGAGATGTTTATACTAGTTTCAAGTTAAGGTAAGTTAAGGCTGTTGGTCACAGTAAGTATTAGAATCGTAATGTGTTTGCACATTGTGATACCACCCGTCGGCCGGATTCCATTCCAATGTAAATCATTGGTACCCGCCACTAAGTTCTTTTTCTTCTGTCACTCTGGTTTGATTAAGCATCCCTGTTTGAATCTAAAAATTGTTAAAGAGGAGTTAAATTTACTGATTCCCCAGCGAGCACTTAATTTGGCGTATTTTGCGCTTCGATTTGCACCTACACCCTTGTAGGACTTAACTCAATCATGAATTGAATCCAACTTATTACGGAATGCGTAAAGCATACGCCAATTGATTGCTTGAAGATTAGCGTTTGGATGACCAATTGTCAAACAACTTTTGTGCAACAATTAGACTCATTTTGCATTCATAAGTGAACAGCCAAATGTAATTGTCGAAACTAGTCTGATGGTGTCATTCATCGTTAAAGCAAAATGCTTTCCGATGTTTCTTTTTTTGTTATTGCAGCCTAGAGCTTAAAGATATCGAAGAGCCAAAGTTCGTAAGTCAAAATCTTGTCACTATAGCAAGCGGCATTAGCGGCTTAGCAAAAATGACAAGAGACTAGTGAGTGAGAGGCTATCAAGAAAACCCAAATTGAGCCGATGACGATGACCGAGGGCGAAAGAACGCCCGATAACTGGAAAATCAGCTCTATCCATTTCCAAAAAAGGCAATTCAAGGTCACTGAATCCTGAAAAAAGACCAACGAATTTTAAATAAAAGTCAATACCCACCATCTGTTCAAGGTAGTTAGATGTTTGATCACTTTCGTCAAGCTTTTTCAGCCTCAGTTTCCCGAGGGCGTTGACTTAAGCACTTTGTACGGATTTACTCGGCCAGCCTTCAATGTTGGCGTAAATTTTGTAGTTTCCTCTGCTGCCTACGAAGTAACACATCGTAGCAGAATAAAGCGCCAAACCAAGGAACGAAAGCGTTTCATTTCCCGACTCGCAAAAGTACATGTTCTATAAATTTCTATTCGAAGAACCAGCGGGGCTGCCTTAGACTCCAATACCACCCTATCGTCATCGTCTTGGAAGCCACATATGACAGCATTCATCGCGATGACTGAATTCGAATTGCTGGGAAAACTGGTTCGATTATTTCGCACTACGATAAAAAATGTGCGAAGTACTGTGCAGTTTTGACCAGGAACCTCTGATTTATTCCAGACCTGCATTTGATTCCGACAAGAAGATGCCATTGATTGGACAAAACATCAAAATGGACAGCTATAACATTGAAGAAGCAAAGAAGCAAAAGAAGTCTCAGGACAAATGTCAACTCCATAAACTAAAAGTAGAACTAAGGTAAGTAAGGTAACAAAACTTATTTTAGGGACCTTTCTTCAGAGAAGAAAGAAGAAGAGCAAATAGAGAAGAAGTTGCAACCATGAACTCTGATCCAGCTGAGTATCTTCGAATCCTAAGCACCAAGTTCACAATAAAAAGTAAAGGCAAAACATTCGATTCAAATATCATGAAATCACGGGCTTCTCATAATCGTAAGGATGTGAGCTGCATTAGCTAAGTAACAGAACTTCCAAGAAACGAATGCCTGTTAGGAAAGAGTAATTTCTAAGATGTTATCAAGAGCCAGTACAGATAAAATAAAGAAATAAACACAAAACACGTTGCACATAAAGTTTCTTAAATATGTTTCGAAGGACATTATTTGTCCTTGTTATAAATGTTCATTTTAAATCCATACTTACGAATACATATATTTCCTTCTTCTAGTTTGGAAAATGTAAATTTTTACAATCAGTTTTAAGAAAATCGAGTTCATGGATGGATTACTTGCAAAATTCCCATGAAGAGCTTGCATTTGCTTCTCATGGGAACCAAATGAAATCCGTTCCCAGAAAGAATGACAAAACCTCGAGGCTGACATTCATATCTTTGTATTTGTTGTTTTCACATTTCCCTTAAAATATGGAATTTGCTTGAAATTTCAGCTCCTGAAATAAAACACGATAGATATGAAAGTTTTCTTTGATACAAGCATTGTGTGAGATTGACCTGGAGCTGCAAAGCAAAACGAAAACCGAAATTACGAGTATGAACATTTAAATAATTTTTTGGAAACTCAGTCAATTCTTCGGACATAGTTGGATAAGTTCAAATTCCTTTGCTGTACAAAATTGTTCAAATTGAATTTTCTCCGGTAAACCCCGAAGGATACAATTGTTACAATGTGATTAAAAGGTTTATTGGATATTTCCTTAAGGCCAGAAGCTGAAACTTCCCATGTTCAATCGAACTGCCATAGGCACAGTACAAGTATACAGGATGATTTGCATAAGATGCCACAAAAGGCTAGAGCGAGAAGGTTTAGTCAAAACATTAAAAATAACGTATCCCCTCCCACACGTTATTTTTAATGTTTTGACTACACCTTTTTAAAAATCAACGAAAGCAAAACTAAATACAATTCTTTGGCTTGGATTCTTATAGATTCTTGAAGAACTTTGTTTATGAAATAGAAATTTAAGCTTTCGAGCAACTTAAATATCATACAGAAATTACTGAAGTCAAATTATTTTTATTTCTCTGCAGCCAAAAGGAGGTTATATCTTATCTTTTTTGAAAAATGAGGATCACATCAAATTTGAATTGAAACCGAACGACCTACCGCAACGTAAAATTTTTGGTGAATGGGCTCTTGGAAAGTTGGCCGAAGATCCACTTTTTTACCGAAAAATTGTGTTCAGCGACGAAGCTCATTTTTGGCTCAATGGGTAAGTAAATAAGCAGAATTGTCGATTTTGGAGTGAATATCAGCCAGAAGCATTGCAAGAGCTACCAAACCATCCAGAAAAAGTCACAGTTTGGTGCGGTTTATGGGCTGGTGGCATCATTGGACCTTACTTCTTCAAAGATGATGCAAATCGTAACGTAACTGTGAATGGTGAGCGCTACCGTGAGATGATATCCAACTCTTTTTTGTCCAAAATGCAGGAGCTTGACTTGCATGACATGTGGTTTCAACAAGACCGCCTAGATCGTGCGATTTAACGCTTTTAGCTATGTGGGGCTATATTACAGCTCATTGCTATACAGACAAGCCCGCTTCAATTGACGCATTGGAAGACAACATTGAAGCATTTATTCGTGAGATACCGGCGGAAATGTTGGAAAGAGTATACCAAAATTGGACTAAGCGGATGGACCATTTGAGGCGCAGTCAAGGTCAACATTTGCATGAAATAATTTTCAAACATTAAATTTTATGTGTTTTTTTTTGAAAAACTTTCCTATAGCTTTTAAAAAATCAACCTTTATATATTGTTTTATTGGTTTAACTTTGTTGAAAAATCATTATTTTGTTGAAGATCGGTGCGTGATTTTGTATTGCAATTAATTAATCTTAAGGTTCAGCATATTTATTTTTTGTTTTCCTCTCACACTTATGCGAGTTTTATTTTTCATTATTATTTCTTCTTCATTAATAACAATTCAAAATATAATTAATTGAAGCACAAGCTGCCAGTCTATCGGATTGTGTTTTTTTAGTTCATTTAATAAGTTTATGGATATTAAGCGTTTTCAAAAAGTCAAAAATAAGCCTCTGATGGGTTTTATAGAATCTAATGCAAGTTTAGGTTTTTTGAAAATAAAGATGTACAGCAAGGGAGGGATTAGACCCCAAGTGGTTTTACCAATTCATTAACATTAAAAGTAAATCAGACGGCTATCCCTCTACCCTCAAATATCTCGACTCTTCTTCAGCAGAACCTACTATAATTGCAAATTTCTTCGACAATTTCTTCAGCGAATCATATGCTGTCCGTGACGAAGAACTCGATCATAATTACTTCCAATACCTAAATAATAGCACGCGTGCAACGCTTCTGTCTCTTGAAATAAAACCGGAACTGATAGGCGAAAAAATCAGCAAGCTTAAAGATGATTTTTCCCCGGCCCAGAATATGTGCCAATATCCTTCTTCAGCCCCTCCCCGCAATCCCAATTCATAAGAAAGGCAAAAAACTATAACCAATTGCTAAACTATCAGCGATTTACAAGCTCTTCGAGAGCATCATCTACGACGCAATACTTTTCCGCTGCAAATCCATCGTATCTCCAAATCAAAAGGGATTTCTTAAGAAGGGATCAACAACCACTAACTTAATAGAATTCGTCTCTCAAACTTTTTAAGGAAGTCGATGTTGTAGGCACGAATTCAGCAATGCCTTCGATAAAATTTCGCACAAAATCAACATTCTCAAGCTGAAAGCTCTTGGTTTCCCCGCTGGCTTTATTCAGATCCTCCAATTCTTTTCCATTTATGGCCACTTCAGGAGTCCCTCAAGGAATCCACGTTAGTCCCATGATCTTTACCCTAACTATTAATGATGTCGACCTCATCATCCACACCTCGTTTATTTCAATATATATCGACGACATTCAACATAAGCAAATACCAAGGTATCACATACACTCATAAGCGTTTACCACAGCCATCCAGAATATATAGTACTTCGTCTTCAATCAACCCGTTTCATTAGTGTCTTCTCTCCGCAATTTGAGTAAAATCTGTGATAGGAAACTCAATTTTCGCACGCACATGGGTTCCATCATAAGGCGTGCCAACTCCGCTCTTGGCTATGTTAAGCGATGGTCCAAAGAGTTCTTAAACCCCTACGTCAACTAAGCACTTTACCATACTTTTGTTAGAACCTTACTCGAATATGCTTCCCAAGTCTGGTCCCCTTAGTATGCCATATCCGGCGAATTGAAGCTGTTCAACGCCGGTTTCTCCGATTCGCACTGCGTGGTCTCCATTGGGCAGACAGCTTTAATCTCCCACCCGCCGCTTGTAACTTATCAATCTACAGTCACTTGCGCATCGCCGTGACATTGCAGATATAATTTTCATTCACCAGCTCTTAACCTGTATCATGGACTCTATATATTCCAACCCCCGTAACCTCAGATCTGCCCCCATACACAGGTGAGAACCTTAGTTGGTGCGGTGTGGCTACGAACAGGCAGTTTTTTGTTTTAATTTGTTGAAAAATTTCAAACGCTTATCTGGGAAAAACCAATTACTGAATGAATTAAGGATACATTATGTTTATATTGTAAAAAAAAATGGGACTAATTTTGTATTGTTTTTTTGCCTTTAAAGCTTAAAAGCTAGATCTAGCTACTCTTCGTAATCAAGTGAGACAAAAAACCAGTTGCAAAAGTTGCATTTATCAACTTAATCCCATTTTTTTACAACATAAACATAATATATCCTTCATTCATTGTTCAATGGCGAAGTATTTGAAATATATCGTCAAATTAAATCGTCAATTAAATCAAGTAAGTGTTGAGCTAGGGTTGTGGAGTTGTATTGGCCCTCTGAAGGAGTTAATGTTTTTTTAGATGTGATAATAGCACTTCCAATAATTAAATATTTGTGAAGCTATTGTCTCGAGGTTCCTCTTGGAAAATGGCATAAAGGTGTGGAGAGGAAGGTTGATTGCATTTTTGGTTCCAGATCAACGTGTTCATTACCAAGTATTCCTGTGTGTTTTCCTCTCACATTCACGTGTGTTTAGGTAAAATATATTTTGGTTTTTTAGTTTTGCATTTTACCAACTTATACTACTTCTTCCATATAAAAAAAAGGAAATTTAGTTAATCCAGATAATCTGGTTATTAATATTTGCTCATAAAACTTATTGTACCTATGCAATAAAAAAGGGGATAATCCGCTCACTTATGAATTGACCTTAGAGGCATAACTTGGAAATAAAAAACAAAAAAAATGTTCTTCTAGGAAAAAGAACTTTCATGGTTTTTTTATTTTTCAGAAACCGACATTTGTAAATTTTGTAATTCTCACTTGACCCCATGTCTTGACATAACCTACTCCCTCTTATTATGCGAATCATCCTGTATAATAATAAGTATGATAGTTGTTTCTATAGATGCAATACACGTAGTCCTCATATATCCTCATCAGGTAAGACACGTCACATTTTTTGCATTTTCGAGTATATGTATGTAACCTGACTTTTCTTTTGAACCATTTTCCAGGAGCAAGCAGAACACTTGTGCAGAAGTTTGTAACAGGTGTGTTTACTTACTTATTCGATCAACGATCCCGGGAGATGCCTTCCAGCCTTGACGGTCCTGAGCACGCTACTTTCAGTCGGTAGATCGAGATTGATTGGTCCTTGAAGTGGAGGTTCGGCCTTCTCGTTCTTCCTGAACTTGGTGACTTGGATTCGACTACTCTCTTGGCTCGAGTGTTATTATCCATTCTCTCAAAGTTGCGAGCCAGTGTAGTCGACAGTTTTTTGCCTTCCGAACTATATTCACATCTTTGTACAGCTCGTAGAGTTCGCGGTTATCTCTTCATTCGCCCTGCGCGTATATAGGACCAAAATACCGCCGAAGGAGATAATGTTTTACTGGCTGAGATTTGTTGGTGACTCTTGTCTTCCTGAGGACTTTTTCATTGTCGTTGTCGGTGGTGGTAGCTAAATATGAGTCTTTTTTACCGTATAATAAAGTTTCGAAATTTAATTGTGAAATTCTATTCTTTAACGTCAATATCTTTGAGAGCAGCTCATTTTCTTCATATGGTAATGAAATAATAACAAATTATTTGTTTTTAAATAAAGTTGTATTTTTCAAGTAAATAACTTCTGATACTAAGCCATTTTAAAATTTCAGTTCCAAACAGGACATAGATACCCTATGAATAAAGTTAATTATTAAGCTTAAACACGTACATACAATTTCAGTCTGTGGTGCTTGTTCCAATTCCAATATATATATAATCCAATTCTTCGCACACGTGAGTTAGTAGAAGCTGGCTTAGTAGTTTTACCAAAATAAAAAAAAGTTGAGACAAATGAAAAAGACAGTCTCGATAGGCAACCGTAAATAAAGATCAAAACTTGAATATCACACAAATTTCGTTTCACTTTTCTTGATTGAGGCTTTCTACTGCAGCAAAATAGGTAAGGATAATTCAAGAGCCTAAAAAGAATCAATGATCTGAAGGCGTTCAAAGCAGATCACACATTATTTAGAGCACGTTATGTATCCATGCTAGGGCTCCACGAATTCGACGTAATCGTGCACGAGCTAGAAAACTGCAAATTAATAAGTATTCCACATAAGTTCTGCGACCGTTCCTGAAGCTGATATCATCCTTTTGAATGCGTCCTTCACATATACATTTAGTGGTCAACGACAAAAGCCATTGAAGGACCTAAAATTCAAATAGAAAACAATTTTAAGCGTTTAAAAGAATTCCTGTCTATGCATACCTCTGGACTTGTTGGCATTCCACCGATTTTTAACCAATTCGATGGCGCCCAAAGGAATAGCTGCATGACATTTGCCGCAACGTCTGGACTGACACGTTTCGCTGGATTCGGATTTAAAATGTTATAAACCAGTTGCTGTACTATGTAAGGACAGTCGTCTGTTAACTCCGGTAAATCATCCTCCTTGTAGTCTACATTTTTCAGAGATGTCATTCCCTCTTTTTCAGCAACCGCTATTCCGCTACCGGAATAAAAAGGATTCTTCAGTCCAAAAATTTCGTAGGCAATCGCTCCGCATGCCCACAAATCTGATTTTGCATAATTTAACACTGCAAAGGGACCTGGTCGTTTGTTTATGATTTCTGGAGCCATAAGAGCTGCGTTGCCGCCTTTATCGATGTCAAACGATGTGAAAGGCACTTGCAGTCCGTGTGTCTTGTCAGCTAAACAACATCCAAAGTCGGATAGCACCAATACCGGTGGTGTACCATCATCGTTCATCTCAATCAGAATATTGTCTGACTTCAAATCTCGGTGCGCTATGCCATGACGATTTATATGCGTGACTGCCTCGAGAAGTTGTGCTAGGAGAAGAATTTTTGTTCGTATGCTCAGATCATTGGCATCTAGGAGATTTCGTAGACTGTGATCGTAGCGTTTCATCAGGAGGTATAAGCTCATGTTTCTTCCATAGCCCTGAGGATTTATACGCGGTGGTTGTGCTATAGGATATAGAATGTGACCATCGCGAAAGTTTCGTACTTCTCCGCAGAAATAGCCAAACATTAGGACAATGTTAGGATGCGGTGGTAAGGTGTTAGTTTGATCGTGAATAAGTTTCTCCCATTCCTCGGAGTCTTGATTGAGAGCACGACGTCGAGCCGGTACAGTTTCTTTGTACATGGCTCGAAGGATAGACATTGCATTACTTTGAATATCGTAATTAAACATCATCTTCATTGCAAGCGGGTACCGATGGATGCTGGCGTTTGCATTCTCCACTGGTTGCTGAAATGAAATAAAAGTAAATGAAACTTTTAGAAATTCACATGGAGAAGAAAGAAGCGCATACGAATCTCTTTGATTCTTAGTTCATGAAAATATGATTTTATTGAAGGATTGTTCAGTGTTTATGATTTGTTTTGAATTTTCTATAATTTATTTCAGAGATTGCTCCATTGAAGGGTGTTAAAAAATTAAAAAGCTGGGCCAAAAAGGGTACACAGTACGAAAGAAGCGTAACTTTTAGAATGCTCCAAAATAAAAGTTCGTATAAAAGAACAAAAAAAACCAAAAACCCGGAGAGGTTTTTGGACAGTTGCTGAGGACATAGAAGGTGCACGGAAGAGTAGCAAAAAAAGTCCCTCATCACAGCAAGGCCAACAGGGAGGGATCGCTGAAATTGAAAAAATGTTTTATAGTCAGACAGAACCGAGGTAAACCTTTTTGGATCTGATGGCACAATATAATTGCGGTTAAATAGGAAGCTCTCACAAAACCATTATCCGACTGTTGAAGAAAAAAGAAAATCAGAATCCACTGCATATGGCAAAAGGGTCAAACCAAAAGCGCAAGACAAACCAGAAGACAGATAATGTGTTACAAAGTTCGGTTTAGTAGTCCTGTAGCTGCATGATCCTCATTAAGTTCAAACCAAAAGCGCA
Organism: Orthonevra nobilis; assembly: GCA_963555765.1. Classification (NCBI taxonomy): domain Eukaryota; kingdom Metazoa; phylum Arthropoda; class Insecta; order Diptera; family Syrphidae; genus Orthonevra; species Orthonevra nobilis. Next base: position 59,503,790 of record OY743224.1, read on the forward strand.
AGACAAACCAGAAGACAGATGTGTTACAAAGTTCGGTTTAGTAGTCCTGTAGCTGCATGATCCTCATTAAGTTCATCTAAGCGCCGAAGGAGGTAAGGATATATTCCTAAATTGATGAGGGTTTTTCGCTTTGCCTATCACTAGCGGCTTAATTAGTACCGACCTTTAGTAAAAGTGCACGCCAAAAACGTTATCGTTTGCTATTCTGTCGAATCGACTAGGAGCAGCTTTCTCAACTGATACTACATAGTTTTCGCTGGTAGAAGCTTCCAATAAAGCCCCGACCCATTAGCGTTTTAAATTTGATCTGGGTTAAGATCAAGAATCAAGAATTCATCTCTAAATTAACCTCTTAAATGGATACAAGTTCTGATTGTGACTACAATTTTGCCCCGAACAATTTTAGACCAACCTCTTTTTAAATTTTTACATCCAACCGTCAATTTCTTTAATGCGGACTCGTTGCCTCCGTTGTTCTAGGAACCATTTTTTAAAGCGCATTTTCCTCGCCAGGTCGTTCAGATGCTTTTAATGTGATTCCATTACCAGAGTTAGATTTTTGTTAATAGAATATACAGTTGATTTTTTTTATTTAGAGTACGCAAAACAAACGGTAGATCTGCTCGAAAGATTTTACTCTTTGCAGCTTAAACTGTGTTAAAAAAAATATGAATTCACTGCAAAGAGGTTAACTTGTTCATTCTGTTGACAAGTCTGTATAAATTTTGTGTGTTCCCTCAACCGAGAATGTACTGTAATACCACATATTTGGAAAACTAAAAAAATTATGTTTCATTTGCACTCTTATTGAATTAAATAGGCATTACGGTATCGATTAAACTCAATTTTTTAATAACATCTTGTTCCTGTTCAGCTTTTTATTTTTAGTTCACTATAAATAGAGAAGTTATCACAGTCTTTCAATCATTTTCAAGTCAACATTTGATGGCCTCGGAACTGCTAGACAAAATTGGCCAGCAAATTCGTCCGATCTCAACCCAATTGAACACGTGTGGCATGTTTTGAAACGTTAAGTAGCTGAACATAAACCAGAAAGTACAAAAAAAAACAAATGAAGCTCTGGAACATGTATGGAATACTGAATACAGGACACGGGATATTATAGAACTTCTGGAATTCTTTATCCCTTTTAGAATAAAAGCGGTTATTACCGCAAATGGAGGAGTATTAAAAGTATAAAGTTATTTATATTTAATATATACACATATAAAAATCATATCGTTTGATTTTCTTGAACTTGAACTTTCCTTTTCCAAACCATTGCGGAGTGCTCAACAAAAACTTCAAAAATTTCATTTCAAACATAATAATTGTAGTTTCTAACAAATTTTCGATAATTCTCATATTTTGCGGTTTTTATGATCGCATGTGTATGTTTATGAAATGAATAAAAAAAAATAAAAGAAAAGAAACTCACCAAGTCATGTATTCCGTTGTTGTCACCTACAAACCGAGAATCGTGAGCCTGTGCACTTCGCAGCGAGTCAGTTTCCTCCGTTTTATCTTGCGCTTCCGTACGAATTAATTCTTCAATGGCAGCAGATTGATTATAGAAGCTAAGATTGTCAACACTTCCACCAAAATTATGAACGAAGCGGCTCATGTTTTGAATTGGCGACATCATTTCCGGTTGAAAGGAAACCTGTTGCAGTTGCCTTGGATGTGGCTTAACTTCACTCAAGGGCAATGCATTCATCTTTAGGCCATCAGCGGCCAACATTGGATCCTTTGAGTTCGAGCTTTCATCATTATCACTTTTGAATGACGCAGCGTAGACCACAGCAGCACATCCCTTTGCAATTGGTGGACCCACATCCAACTTATCAATATTGAAATCTTCATCCAACGTTTTCGAAACTTCATCATAATTCCATGAGTTTTGCAAACGATTTGCGGCTTCCCGAATCTCCAAACATACACCTTCAAGTTCATCTTCTTTTGTCAGAACACCAGCTCCCGAAGCCAAACTTACCCCAATCAAAGCGAAAAACGGTGCCGAATCCCCGTAAAATAGTTTTTTTGTTGCTTGACTTCGTAGCTCTTGCGAGTAAGTGGTACTAACCCGATTTAGGATGTTATCGACGAAGAGTCTCCTCGCATGTTGTCCGAAGCGAAATATGCCACTTCTGTGTGCATTTATGGCACTCTGTACTGCTTGGGTTCCAGCCTAAATGATAAAACAACAATTTTACAAATAGCTTCTCGCCCGGAGGGGTTACAAAATTATGTTGCCACATTTAAAAGTGCGAATAAAATGCAAGTTTTAAGTCATAATCAAACAAAGACAATTCGCTTCCTTAATTGTAGAATTAATTTAGGCGAAGTTAAGAACAAATTTGACCGCAATTTGCATTTCACTTACGTTTCCTCTTGTTGTTGTTAAGAACATCGGCACGTAGCCTATGTTTCCATAGCGATGATGGCACCTTCTTAATAGTACCATTCACTTTTGGTTCTATTATCATAACCAGTAAACGTCGCGTCCATTGTTCACTCAAAATAAAAATTCTAATATAAATTTGCAATGCACAAAAACGTTCGTTCAATACCGCAGCTTGAGCGATCATTAATCTGCTTTAGCGATTGCGCCACTCGCGAGGCCTGAATCAATTATTTATCGCACCTCAAAATACAATGACAACATACGTTTGCAACAAGCAGAAACAAAATAAAGAATCTAAACTGAATAAAATGAGCAAAAAAATGTGATTCACCCCTGTGACTGCTGCCGGAATGCGACGTTTCTTCGTTTGTTCCAAAATGTTGGTATAGATATCACGTTTGCAGTAGCTTTGTAAAAAATACCGACCATGTTTAGCAAGTCGATGGCTCAGCAAACGGAACGACATGATCCTGATCGAACTGCTTCCTTTTCAGCTTCTACTTATGTACGTGGAAATTTGTTTTGCTTCTCGCAGATGTCTAAACAAAAAGTAAACCATTATTCACCGGCTCCTCGCAGTTCACCATTGAATTTACCTATTTCTTTTTTTTTAGTATAAGATCGGGGTCCCCTTTAGGGGATGGTAGGTCGTAACATCGACTTCGAATACTAGACTAAGCTGAGCTTACTACAACTCTCGAGTGTTAGATAATAGGGTAGATGATTTATTATGCCCGTCAGTTTGATTCTCGGTGTAAGAATAATTACGTTTTTTTTACCCGATTTTTTTAATGATGATGAGGATTGGAAATTTATTGCGTATTTAGTGTTTCTATTTGTCTGATGACAGGAATTTAGTATATGCGAATTTATGTGTGGGAAATTTATCTTTCGTTTGTCTATTTATAGAAATGTAAAAATGTTCGAATATTAACAAAACAGCTGGCATGACAGCTGTCAAAACTGAATATTGTTCGAATATATGGATGCGTTCAACAGATGCACAGCATGTGATGTGTATCACATTTTCACTTGCTAAACGGGCGTTTGTTGAGCTTTGTTGATATGGCAACGTACCAATGCATTAGCAGCTGTGCATATTAGCGCATCCCTGAACTTGAACTTGACGATTATATCAATTCTTTTACTCTATCTGTTTAAATAAACAATCACAACACTGTTTCTGACTCATATACCAATATATAGTGTTTCGAATCACTGACTTATACAAACGACTTTTCAACCGATGCAAATCTAAACAAAATTTTCTCCTAGCGAAATGGTATATATTTCCATTTTGCATTGAAAGTTACACGCTTTTGTAGCCATCAATAGTTCGTATAAATAAAAAGTAGTAAACAAATTCCTATGTTGTACTGCCTAGCCAACCTAGTTCGCCAGCGAAATTGTAAAAACACCAACCAAAACTCAATGGATTAGAAACTTTCTTTCGGGCCGTTCAATTCAAGTTGTATTGGACGGTGCCAAGTCTGAAATCCACCATATAAATGCTGGTGTTCCCCAGGGCTCCGTTTTGTCACCGACTCTCTTTTTAATCTTCATTAACGATCTTCTGTCTGCTACATCTAATCCAATACACTCATTCGCTGATGATAGTACTCTCAGTTTTTCATATTCGTTTTCAAATTCACGTCCCTCATCTTCGGCCGTGGAAATAGAATGGCAGCGTATGATTAACTCATTAAATTCCGATATAAACAGCATACTATCATGGGGCTCTACGAACAGAGTGAAATTTAATGCCTCCAAAACTCAATGCTGTCTTCTGTCACTAAAGCGAAACGAAAACCCTCGACCATTATCCATAAATGGCGCATGCATTGCTGAAGCCGAAAAACTTTCAGTACTTGGTATGTGTATCAATAAGAACCTCGGTTGGAATGATCACATAACCGTTATCGCCAAAAATGCTGCGAAATGTTTAGGTTTCCTGAAGCGGTGCAAGAAATTTTTTACCCCATCTGATCTGGCTGCCATATATAAAGCGTACATTCGCCCCAAACTGGAATACAACTCCCATTTATGGGCAGGCGCTCCAAAGACCATCTTGAGCCTGCTTGATAGAATTCAAAATCGAGCGATAAAACTCATAGGGGACAAAAATGTTACAAAGTCAATTGACTCTCTTCACCACCGTCGTAACGTCTCCTGCCTAACACTGTTTTATCGCTTCTACCATAAGCAGTGCTCTAGCGAATTAGCCAGCTGCATTCCAACCTCCTATCACTTTCACCGTAACACCCGTCTCGCCAGGAATGCTCATCAGTTCACCCTCAAGCCCAACTTCGGACGTACAGTCAAGTATAGAGACTCGTTTATTAGCCGCACAACACGAATGTGGAACGCTCTACCACGCTCGGTATTTCCCACTCATTACAATCTGCAGAAATTCAAAAACAATGTGCATCAGTACTTATCCCTATTTCCTCCCTGATCCCTTCCAATCGCGTTATGTATTTACATTTTAAGGGTAGTCATAACCCCTTGTACGCGTGTGTACTTATCCGCATTTTCCTCAGAATCAACCGGTTATAAACAAGAGAAATAAATGTAAATTCCTCAGTTTCCGACAAGTCAGACAAGCTATGTAATTTTGCGATTGGAAGCGAAACAAGATATAGGTTCATGGGGTTTCCCATAGTCAATCTCAGATTTTGCCCTTAGATTTTAAAATTGTTTGTATAAATGGATCAAATCGAGACTGATCGCTTTCTTGAAATTTTGTCAGTGTAACTCGGATTGTGTTAACAACGAAAGCATTGAAAATTAGATTTAGAAACATTTAAATTAATATTCTGATCAATGTATATTGATAAATGCACGATACGCAGACGAAAACAAGATTGAGAAACGAAAACTTCAAAATGACACATAACGACGTCGATAGTTTGTTATAAGCGAATGCAGTTGTAATTCAGAAAGCAGCTCTAGATGTTCGGAAGCTGATGTGCGTAAAAGAAAGAAATTTCTGAAAAGTGGCAAATAAAAATCAGATATATTCATATTAGGGTTTTTCCATTGCGACTCCGCCTTTAAATATTTTTAATTTTTCTATTTGACAGCTGCCAATTAATTGTTTTTTATTTCTTATTTTGGACAGCGTTATGTTATCATTTCTTAAAGACTGTAGGAAACTCCTAAATACGAAAGTACGTTACATACCTAAGCTCTGTTTTTAAATCCTTGATTTGTTAGTTTCTTCATTTTAGGATAAAATCTGCATCGTAATTGGAAATGAATCTTGCGATTTAGATTCAGCTGTCTCATCTATAGCGCTTGCCTTTTTCTATGCGAAAAATCAATCGACAAATTCTACCTCACCAACTGGGTATATTCCCATCTTACAAGTCCCGCGGAAACAATTTCCATTAAAAACTGAGGTATCCTATTTTCTTCGAAAGTATCAAATTGTTGACGAAATTCTTGTGTTCAAAGACGACACAACCGACGAGTTTATAAGAAGCAATTCTGTAATTCTGGTCGACCATCATGTTTCACAGTACAGAAGCTCAGTTATTGAAGTTTTCGACCATCGACCCTTTGATGGTTCGAGTGATTTGCCAGTGTCCAGTAAGAAGACTATCGAACAAGTTGGTTCATGTGCCACTCTTATAGGCGATCTTATACTTAGATCAGCACAATACAACAATGAACTTAAAGAAGTCTTAGAGTTGCTGCATGGAACTATAACATTGGACACAGTTAACTTTTCCCCAGAAGCATGTAGAGCAACAGAGCTAGATCTTAAAGTTGCTAAGGAAATTGAATCCCTTTTGGAAGTTCCCGATCCCAACAAGTATCGCGAAGAACTATTCAAAGAACTGGTAACAGCGAGGGAGGACGTTAGTTCTCTTACTGCATTCCAATTGTTGCATAAAGACTTGAAAGTAATTTCAAATGCAAATGGTAGTGTGAAGATCGCGCTGCCCGGATATCCAATTTTAGTGCAAGAATATATACAGAAAAATGACGCTAAGGAGGCAATACGGCAGTTATCTGAAGAATTAAGTTGTTGTTTAGTGTTGTTGATTGGATTCAAAATAACTGGCACGGATGTAGCTAGAGATATAGGTTTGATCAATATGTCGGAAGATGAAAATCTATTCAAAGCAGTCCTGAACAAACTGCAAATGGAAAAAAATCCAAATTTGGAACTAAACGAGTATGCTAACTGCGAATTTCTTGGTGGACGCTTCTTCGAACAACGAAACATAAGAGCTACTAGAAAACATATTTTACCAATTTTGCAGAGCGTGCTGATATCGGAATAGCTTGTTAACTTTATGCGACAAGTAAATCGACATGTCTTTAATATGAATATTAAATAAACAAAAACAAACAGCACAGCAATATATTTAGTTTCAATTTGTTTTAGCATTCGATGAACGATGATTTGCAATCCTTAAATACTCTTTGCTTAACCCTGCTAGGTCAGAGTATATACTATTAAGCTTATTCAGCTTTCTATTGATGTCAATGCCGTTTTGATAGACTCCACTTGCTCTGTATGGATGTTGACTTTATAAAATTTCCTTTCCAGCAACGGTGACTCGCGAATAAACTTCCGTATTGTCCAAGTCCGAGTGTCCAACAGCATGCTTGATAAGAAAGATATTGGGGGTTGGAGGCTAAGATTTGTTGTTTACCTGCAGTGAACTAACTTTATGCTAGTGGATCACTCTCTGATATAGCCTTTTGATGCCAAGAAAAGATGTGAATCAACGACATTATTATCAAGAGCTGTCTTGCATCGCTTCATTTTTTATCAGCTTTATTTACTTAACTATATGTTTCCAAACTTACTGACCCGCTGGTCAGTTATATTTACATTATACTAACTAATTAAAGAACTAAGAAAAACATTTTTAAGTAACCCTAAATGGATGGACTTTTTTATTTTAACTTAAACTTATTCTAAAAGCTAAACTAAAAATTTAATTTTAAAGCCTTAAAAACTTATCCTATCTTAAATTAATATTAAAACTTCCAAACAATATAATTATAACAGCTTATACTACCTTGAATTTATTTAAACCGGCCAGGCTGACATGACATGCTGGTTTGCTTTATGGGCACCAATGATTAACAATATACGACAGAGTTCTGCTCTTCGACCAACCACCAATAGTGTCGATGTTGTCTTACGACATCGGCCCTGTCGCGGTCTCAAAGCGCTTTACTGTGCTGAAGAGTCTCCGGTGAGCTACTTGCGACATCTTGGTCGTAGTTGACTCGCCCTTCCACAGCTTTTCGGCCAACGTGGAAGATTACCGATACCGCTTATCCACCCTGAAACAAACTTTTTCCATCGAGGTAGAGGAACGCTTCAGGGGGAATATGGCCGTTAAGGCGCACTGTCTCATGATCTCCCGGAGATCCACAAGCTGTATGAAGAAGTTATCCATTCTGATTAGGTTTGCCCCGTTGTAGAATTCTTTGTACTCAGACTCTGGCGTACTATATAAGTGGAGACAAGCCCTTAGACATCGTCCCTCGAAAGCCCGAATCTTTTCCATTAAGCTCGTTCCAACGTTGAATCACACGGGACATCTAAAAACCAAATGAGGGCCGTATAGCCTCACTTTTACCTTGGCATTAAGTTGACTGCTAGTAGTAGTCTCTTTGTCAAGGCAAAGGCAGATTTCAAAATAAACTGTCTGCTGGTGAGCATATCTAACAATAAGATTATCTACAGAAGCGGTTTGCTTATGCGTAGCTGAGGTACCTTGAAAAAGAGCCATGGCAGCAATACAGTGTTAAAGGCCTTCACCATGTCCAGTTTAGACGAACTCACGTTTTCACGTATTCTATGATAGTTCAATTATGTGAGTTAGTCTGAGCGTTTGTATTGTGAAGTAAGCATAGACTTAAATAAATTTTGAACTAATCTTTTGCTGAAAATGAATCATTTGTAGGTCTACATAATCTAAAATCATTTTCTTTTTGATTTGAAAAACATTTTCATTTCCGGTTAATTAAAATCGTTTCGATTCAGTTTATATAAAAGACTACACTTAAATACGATTTCTGACATACAGAAGCAACAAGTCAGGATGGCCGAGTGGTCTAAGGCGCTGCGTTCAGGTCGCAGTCCACATTGTGGGCGTGGGTTCGAATCCCACTTCTGACAAGTTTTTTTTCTCTTTTTCACCCACGTTTTAGTTATAATAATAGACCGAAACAGGACTTTAAGCCGAAACCGAAACTTATTTAGACGTTGAATTTCTATTGTATACCAAATATAAAATTAAACATTCAAAGGAAACAATGTGAACAACGGAAATAAAAAAGTACTTTGATGTATTCTCCCGGTTATCAATGTCCTGTCAACGCCGAGGCATGGAGACCTCCAACACGATCCTCGTGGCCCGAAAAACTGTGGACGGGCGAGTCAACTTCAACCAAGACGCAGCAATTAGCTCAACGGAAACTCTAAGGTTCAGTTCGGTGGTATCAAACCGCGACCGAGCAGATATTTTAAGGCAACACTATTGGTGGGTGAGCGAAGAGTGGAACTCTGTCGTCTTTTATTAATCTCTGATGCCCAGCTGCCAATGATTATAACATGTCCTGTCAGCCTTGGCCGTCTTAAATATAATTAAGGTAGTTTAAGGAGACAAAAAGTAGTTTTTAATGTTATTTTATGTAAGGTAAAGTGTGTAAGGTCTTAGATTAGCTTTAAGTTTTGATGTTAGTTTAGTTTTTAGGACTAGTTTTAGATAAATGAAAATAAATAAAGCGAAAGACATATTTTTAATCGTTACGATTAGCTTAGAGCACCTTCATAGGGCCAGTAAGTTAGCTAAGACAATTAAGCTTGATTTAAGCATTTTTATCTTGTGTCCTCAAAGTTGTTAGTGCATAAGATTAAGACCCATTGACCCGAAACCCCTTTTTTGCCTTTCGACAGGCGTGCTGCGACCTGCGAGCTATAATCCCAATGGAAAAGCATTTTTTTTGACATATCTTCTTTGGAGTAGGGTTACGTATTATTTACCAAGACGATGACATAAACATGTGGATACATGTAAGCATAGTCCCATCGATTTCGCGTATTAGGCCCAACCATAGTCGACGAACCACAGTGCTTGACGATTTTTTTTTTTTGTGTACACTGATCAACCGCCGTCTTACTAATTGCCGGGAACTAGTACTACCTTACAAAACAACTGTGGACTCATCCGTGCACAAAATGTTCTGCCATTTCTTCCTAAAAGACGTTATTCGGGGGTTACGCGCAGGCAATTTTGGTCTTCGGATTATCGTATCACTTAGTTCCAAATTTAGCTCTTTTCGGACTTGAGCAGTCAACTTGAGTTTAGACAATCTCACGATTCTTCCTATCATCCGGACAGGCATAATTAAAGGTTTTTTTAAACATATTTTATAGAATTAACTTTTGTGGACTAAGATCAAATATGTTTTATTTCTTAATAAGATATGCATTCGTTGCCCGACAACAATATGACTTTTGGATACAAAGAAGCAAACGTTAACTCGTCCGGATTGCCTAGACACCTCACAAAAACACCAAGTTGTTAACGCCGAGAAAACACAAAAACTCAACATAATCAGGCGGGCCGGCAGTCGACTTTACATTAAAACTTGCGGACAAATAACACACTAAAGTTTACAATTAGCCAAACGATGCGCAAAAAATCAGGAAAACTGAGTATCGGCACCACCGAAGATTCGGCCGATTTTTGTCCGAAACCGAAACTTTGGCCGAAACTAATAGTTTGGCCAAAACTGAATCTTTGGTCGGTAACAAAATATAATATCTTTTCATTGGCAACACAATGTTCAAATAACAAAATATTGATTTGGTATAAATGAAATGAAGTTCAAAAGTGGTAAGAGCCACCAGAAGAGAAAGATTAGAGTCCGTAAAGGGTTTCGTAGTTTATTGTTTCATAATATAAATGCTGTTGGTTTTTTTTTTGTTTCAATCTGTCACGGTTACATCAACTTTTAATAGCTTCTTAGGGACTACAATTTATTCATTCAATAATACAAAAAAGAAAAACATTTTAACAAATTCACTTCCTTGGACACATGCTTACTCTTTCATTAAATAGCTTACACAAATAGAAATTTATTTATCATAGGAAATACCCCTTTGAAATCAATGCTTTGTGCTTACGGCTAAAAATTACACTCGAACGACTTCTTCCTTTTTTATGCTGGTTAAAGATGCAAACTCTTATAACTCTTATTGAGTTGGCGAAAATTCAGTGGGAGCCAACACACGGCAGTGACTTTCCCTTATCAGAGGCACTGTGTAGGCGACACATTCGTCCCATCCAGGCGAGCGCCATGCAGCTTCACGAGTTTCTTTTCGTTCTTGCAGTGATTTGTAACCTGCAAGAAAGAGGATTAGGATTTATTTTTGAATAATATTTATTGATTCCATACACCAAATGTGATGAACATTATAGAGACGTCCGATTTGCGAGAAGAATCCAGCAAATGCCTCATTGTTATTTTGACGGAAATTGATAGCACGAGCCCAGTTATTTCCCCATTCAATCATTGTACCCGGCTTTAAGCGATATGACCTAAGAAAAATTTATGAGTATATGAAGATCATATAACTATTGGACCATTTTATTCACCGCATTTCATAGATGTTCTTTCCAGTGCGATTTTGAATTTGTGGCCAGTAACTGAAGGCAAGCAAATACTGCAAGTGACGTGATCTCAAAAGCTTACCTCGTTCATTCATTAAACGTAGGTAGTCCTAAATAAAATATAAGAAAATGTATACATTTATTATTATTATTACTTTATTATTAAGTAAAATAAATTAAAATTTATACTACAAGATCATAGCACAAGCTACCAGGGCTTTCGTCTAGTTTCTTAAAAATTAACTAGGCTATAGTTTGTTAAAAAAATGTCAGGTTTGGATTACGTTGAAAAGTGTTATAAAGATTTAGTGCTTGCAATAATATAAAAGTGTGTTTGATGTTGGTCGCTGATGAAGTCTTTTACATTCGATCATTTATGTATTGGGTACAATGGCGTTTAATGTGTCCTTTATTTTCTGCCAATGCATTAAGTGCTGTATGTTAAGTTGCGTTTTAGCAGAGCATAGTTGGCACATAGGTGGTTGAGACTTCGTTAGTAGGAATCCGTCAGTAGCAAGGTGTCACCCATTCTTAGGCGGATTAGACATTTTAAGATTTCTTTTGGGCTGTTTGTGGGATAAGTCGGTCTTTCCGCATTTAGTTTCATCTGCGAGTTATAGTGTTTATAATGATTCAATTTATCACGTCTTTTCCTCTTTCATAATGCTGTTATTTCCTTGCGAATGTCTTTGCTGCTTTAGGAGTCAAACATGATGAGTGCCCGTGTACCCAGATTATTTTTTGTCTCTTGTCCCAAATGGCTTCAACTATTGGCGTCCTATTGTTTGTGGACAGACTGTCAGGGCAAATCAGGGTTTTTTTGTGCTTTGTTATTTTTGTGGCTTGTAGGATTGCAATAGCCTCTGCTGAGAAATTGACGAGCACTGAGGTAGTATCCCTTTCAAAAGAGTCAAATTGTTTTCATCCACTGCAACGCAAGGAAGTGCAGTTCTCCGACTTCGACCCGTGGTGAAGATTATGTTCCAGTTTGTTTGCTTAAACTTTTCTGATATGGCATTAAACATTGCTTTGTACACCTGGTTGCAGGTGGAAGCTTTGAAGCATAATTGGAGGTCGCTTATGATGGAGATCTCCTCTAGTAGCCATGGTGGGTATGTTATTGTCTTGTGTGCGGGGAGAAGGAGAATGGAGAGCCTTGTGGACGGTAGACGCTCGTTTGGTTAAGGTTTTGCGGAATAGACTATTTTGTTGCGTCTACAGATATAGGCGAACTCGCTGAAGTTAAGAGTAAACCGCTGCTGATTCGTTTTATCGAAACAAATGGGTTCAAAACTTCTTACTCGGAAGACAAAATGTATGATCCACAAAACTTTGATCCTGCCAGTTCTAAAAAACGGAGTCATGTGCCGGTCGATAAGCAGAAAGGGCAGATTTTGAGCACTTTCGAGAGAAAAATTCTTCGATTATTTGAATTTTTGATTCCGAACGCCTGGAGGGCGAATGGAGAAGATATAACTGCGAACTCTAGGAGCTGTATCTATGACGACGACTACAATGGCTCGACCACATCAAATGAATGGACAATAATACTCCAGCAAAGAAGATCTTGAATTACAGTCCCCAGGTTCGAGAAGTCAAGGACGAGCGAACCCGTTAGGAAAGTGCAGTAAATAATCTTTCATAACCTTTTGAACAGAGTAATGTAAAAATGCTGTCTGTATGTACGCATGCCTCAAGGGATCACAAGGACGAGTTATTCGAGGTTAGACAATAGGAATGTATTCTAAGACTCTCTTATCTTCTAAATACAATTGAGAAGAAGCAAGAAGTCCTAAATATGATCTTTGTGAACTTTTGGATATCAAGTAATGGGTATATTCAGAATTAAAAAGAAAAAACGCCTTACCGCATCATTCCACAAGTCGTCTTTTGCCTGATCTATTTTCTCAAAACCACCGGTATACCTCCAAAGATGCAAAACCTGGTCCATATCCCCAACTTGCACAGTCCATGATGCCACTAGTGCACATTTCAGATCGTCTTCCTTCGAATGAACCAGTTGCACTGTTGTTTTGCTATGCAACGATTCGTTCATTCGTCAAGAATAGTCTCATTTAAATGACAAAGAAATTGTTCAAGACACATTTCACACTTACTAATTGTCCAGGTAGCTCTTCATTGAATCCGTCCGGACATTGTGCGTATGCAATGCGTAAATAATTTCTTTATCACTTAACATACGACTATGAGGCTCCTTTGTTGGCTCAATTCTACGAACTAATAACTTACTAAGCCATGACTCTGAATCAGATAAATGCTGTGAGGTAGATATTCCACTAGAGAAAACGAAAAATACAATACAAATTGAACAGGTTGTTGATAACACTGCATCTTACCGTGCCGATGCGTTAGCTAAACAGACGATGTTTCTTATTTTCATCATGATTTACTTTAAAATCAAAAAGAAATTCAACTAATTGTGTTTGGGGTTGTGATGTTTGATGTACTTTAAAAGATATAAATAAAAATTAATTTTTCACAGCCAATCGAACAAATAAAATTATCAAATTTTTTTGAGCTAATGGTAAAAGTGCAATCGAGTGTATTATTGCGACCTACTGACAAGGTTAAGTTTATTTTAGTCGAGAAGGCATTATCTAAACAACAAATCATCCGTAGATCGCAGTTGATTACAAATGATGGTGATTGTATGATCGAAATATTAATAAGAATAATAAATCTAACGAAAGGTGAAATTAAAAAGGCAAATGCCGCTCTTAGAGTAGTTTTACTGCAGTGTTTAGTGTTTATAATTGTTTTGTCATTCGAATTCGCCGTCAATATTGAAGTGGATTATTTGGCTTAGAGAACACGCGACGAATATTATTTACTTTGCAATCTTACAAAAGTTTTTGCAGTTAATTTAGGCCCGGAGAGGCGAAAGTAGATTCGTTTTGCTTTTAGTTGCAATCGCAAGTTTTCACCTTTGCACCGCGTTGAACCTGATAAACATATGACAATTGAATTCACCACGCATAAGTAGTGCTTACCAGTGCTGTCGTGTGACCAAAAACACCAATATATTCTTTGTTTTGTTCGTTATAAACTTTATTATTTGAGTAAACAATATCTTACTTTATATAGTATTTTTCAGTTTCTTAAATATGAGGGTGATTAGCTATGATCTGTAACAAAAAAAAAAAAAAAAAAAAACATATTTGGAGTTCATATTTTTATCTCATTGTAAATTGATACAATTTTCGACTCAAGAAATCAACCCAATGACGTTTCTCATAAAAAAACGAACACCTGGCCTTTCTTCCTTAAACAGAGCATATACTTAAATTGCAAAGATACAGAGAAGATAAGCATGATCCCTGCGAAAAAACGTGAATCGTTGCATATTTTTAAGACCTTGTAGTGTACGAATCTTTAAAATATATCCGTTACACTAAAAGCCACTGTGTCGTATGCACAGAGCCTTTTGATAATCCATGCTTTCATGAAACTGAATAACCTCTCTCTAGCAATCACGATTCTTAGGTGCTTTATTATCAGTACACCAAACACAATTTGAATTATGTGGGTTTCTGACCACATGGGTAACGAATACGCCAACAAAGCGGCTTATTCTGTCAGTAAATAACTATTGTTTAATACTTTAACTAAATCGGATCTTTTAAGAGCTATGAGAACAAAAATAAAACCATCCAGCGGCAGAGTATAAACCCAGCTAGCACTAAAAAAAAATCATTACCACTTTTGTTCATCTTCGCTTTGACCACACCTCTCTAAATCAAGAAAAATTCTCCAATCCGATCCACATGCAAGGAAAGAATGGAAATCCAACACCTTTGTCAGAATAAAATATTAACGAACATACTATCCAAACTATCCAAAAAAAAAACATACTTAATATATCCGTGAAACAATATACTGGGCTACACGTGATATCCCAATGTCATTTCGTTTCACTTTTAACGCACATATAAGTTTTGTTCATTGACGAAGATCTAGAGCAGAAATTCTCATATTCGAGCAAAATGTCAGATTAACGTCAGAGCAGAAAAGAGCAGAAAAGAGCAACCCATATGTACATACATACCGCACTTATCAATCACCAACGAATAAATGAAATTTTAAATTCAAATAAATATATACACAGCTGATTTGACAGTCTGCTCTACTTCTGCTCTACCCGAAAAGTAGGAGCAAGAAATCTTGCTCTTTTCTGCTCTGACAGGTCTCAATGAACATAAAAAGAGCAGTTTCGAGCAGAAATTTTTGTCAATGAACACTAAATCTTGCTCTTTTCTGCTTTTTTCTGCTCGGAGCAGAGTCAGTGAACAAAACTATAACCTGACATATGCTACGTCTAATAATAGTACTAATAATACTACCACAACAAAGCATTGGCAGCACTCGAAGAGAAACATCTGTCAAGTCAAACGTCAACCTAATAAGCAAAGGCATTCGTGTACTTAATTTTGTACACAAATCGGTGCAGGCTTGTTTTGATATCATTTTTAAAACAATTATTCCTCAGTAAATAGAAATGGAAAAAACTGAGCCTACAACTCCTACAGGCAATCCTCGAAGAAAAATTCTCAATATGGCAGTCTCGGGCATATTGCTCGAAAAGGGATTCGATAGCGTCGACAAAGATTGCCTTGAAACATTAACTGAAATGATACAGAGTTGTAAGTTTCCAACCCAATCAATAATCCTAGAAGCAAATCTGACCATATTTTTTTTATTCAGTAATCGTTGAGGTGGGAACTTCAGCTAGAAGTTATTGTGAATTATCAGGTCGAACAATACCAGTACTCGGCGATGTCGTTGTTGCTTTAGTGAACATGGGAATCTCCCTGCAGGGTCTAGAGACATTTGCAAAGCGTGAAAATCGTCAGGTTATACCTCTGCCAGCTCAAGCATCACAACAAAAACAACTTAATCTTCTACAAGCTGGGACCAAAAACTCCCACCCCTCTCATATTCCGAATTATTTTCCAGTACTCCCAGATCCACATGCATACATTAGGACGCCAGTGCGTAATTACTTAACTCTTTATCGATTATATGACTAACTTATGCACTGCATCCTTCAAGACACACAAACAACCAGTCACCGAATATGAAGCTATCCGCGAAAAGGCAGCAAACCAGAAGAGAGACATTGAAAAAGCTCTGACGAAGTTTTTGTCGAAAACCTCAGAGACTCATAGCCTCTTTGACACAGAAGATAATATGTTTCCATGTAAGAATTACTCATTTTTTTGTTAATTACTTCTTAGTTAATTTCATTCATTTGCTAACAGTAATAGCCTGCAAGCCTGCCTTCCCACCCTATCTCGCAGCGTTGAACCCCACTGATCAGGTTTTCGATTTCGAGGAACTGGAATATCATTACTTGGTAGCGAATCGCACCGAAGACGTTTCGAGTAAAGGTAAACCATTTACTGTTAAAACACTTACTTATGATGACCACTTAATCGACAGATAACGAAATTGAGAGTGGCAACGAAGATGACGGAGAGGATGGAAAATCTGAGAAGCAGGAAAAGGAACCTAAAGTCGAAGCAGAAATCAAACCGAATTCAGCAACGAATAATGCGATTTTAAACAATCCAAACATTGACAATCCTTATTTGAGGGCAGCAACATTACCCAAGAAACCAAAGGGTGAATTGATTCTTCCAGGCCCTAGTACTTCACTGAGCCAAATGTAATTTAATGTGTATACTAAGAAGCGAAATATGTTTTCAATTTCTGTGAAAGTAAACGTTCTAAAACTGCCGTTTTGCAAAATTGTATTATGCTATTCTTTTTTCCGGAACTTGTGTAATACACAGACTAATTTTAACCCATCGCGATTAATTTATTAACTGGGTTTTATATAAAGAACGAATTGGCTAAACCAGTGGTACGTTATACTTATAGGTAACAACATTAAATTAATTTAATAAATAATTATTATTAAGAAATTACTTATATTTATTTGCATTTAAAAAGTTCGAAATTTGTTTATTTGTTGACAATTTATACTCAAGAGAAATTGTCCGACTTGATGATGACAACATTTCAAGGTAAATGAAAGCATTTTTTGGTTTTCTGAAAAAGTATGGACCGGTTCTCCATTCAAATGCCCTGGGATATTGGCGTAAATACCGTTGATAACATTACTTTAAAAGAATCTAATAGCTCCTCATTGTCTTTACGGAAATGGATTTGTATCTAAAAATTAAGCCTCCGATGTCCGCTCGTCTGTCTGTCAGAGTTGTGTCTCCTAAATCGTTCAAGAGTAATCCACACTCATTTCTAAAGTAAGTCTGCATCAAATAATCTTTAAGTCGTGTGCTCGTTTTACATCCGAATTATTTTAAACTTTTTAATTTTCGCATGTGGAACTTATTTTTCTTATTGGAAACACAAGTTAACCGATAGCTATTATTTTGCCTGGCTACTATTATGTTTTCCATTTGCCAACAATTTAAGAAATTCCGACATCTTCCAAAATGGATTATTTTGCCTTCCCACTCCCGGTTGTTCTTCCTGTCTGTCTTAGGTAGGATTACTGCTCTGTCTCTGAGTAGAACATCTGATAGCTCCCCATTATGTTAACGGATATGGGTTTGAATTCAAAATATATGGCTCACACTTCAAATATGCGCGGCCCCACGGTTGTCGGTTTTGGAGTTGGGTATTATTTTATTTTTGAAGCCTCTCTACAAACTCTTCCATTTCGACTCAATTTGAAACGAAGTGAAAAGTCAGCAATATTTTTTCATGTGACAAATTTTTACAAAGCTTAGAACGAATTTCTATAAACAAGCTCATTTGGATCTCTTCTGCTAAGCCTGCAGAGGTGGACACGATCGGCATGAATTTCAGGGTGTTGTCTAATTCCATAGCATACAGTCAATGCAGATTGGCCATCGTTATAGCAAATGATAGACACAGCTGATTTTGATATATGTACACCAGTCTGCTCTGGGTAGGTAGGACATTTCTTGCATTTTTTATCTGCTTCCAAGCAGCTTCATTGAATTCAACTGTTGAGTTTAAGCTAACAATTAAATGGTTGGAAGTAGTTAACAACTTCTACTATGCGTAGCTTAAATCTGCTACTGAAATGACAGTCCATTGCGTAGCGAAAGAAAACGAACGCTGGCGACTTTTTAGGGATATCTGAAGGGAATATAGCAAAGGTATCCTGCACAAGGATATCTTTTATAAACGATGACCTTTGCTGGTAAACATAACAACATTTCTTTAGTCGCTTCATGTGTGTTTTTTTTTTGTAAGATCTTTTCTCCTGGAGGTTTTTGTTAATAAGTATGATTATACATGCACACCCAAAAGAATTAATTTACTTAAACTATTTTCTTATTGATTTAATATATATTACAATTTATCGTAACTTGATGTGTATACCCAAGATTTAAAGGGCTTTCGACAGCTTAAAAGGAATTTTAGAAGAACAGGTGTCAAAAAACGCGACTGATTGTGATATGAAAAAGGCAATTGCTTGAGTTGAGCACGCTTACGTTTTAGTGTACGAGTATCGTATTTCATTTAAACGCATTTTTATTTATTCATTTCACTTTCCTTACATGTTAGACAAAAACGCTTAAAGCTAGCTTAATTAACTGAACTAATTATGAAGTAACTTACTGCGGGCGCTCTAAGCTAAGCATATACGAGTATCATATCGAATATAAATAGGATTAGACTTCAATCGGGGCATATGCTGTACCCGATGGAAAAATCGAAAGAGGATGCAGTTCGACAGTTCTTCTTTCTCGAAGAGCTGCAAACTGTTTTTTCGTGTATGTCTTTTGGCATCATTTTTGTTTCCTCTTATTTGAAAAAGTTCAACTCGCCATTTTCCACTCTTTATGTTCTGTGCGGTACAAATATAAACACGATGACGAGATACCTCTTTGCCCCCCTCTCCCTCTCCTGTTTGCATGCGACCCCACGCTAATTTTGTGATCGGACTGAGTGATCATATTAAATTCCGATCCGGATTTTAGTCGGATTCATTCCGTCATATAAACCGGGTAAAAGGCCATGTTCCAGACATTCAAGAAATTTGTAATTCTAAGGCAAATGTTCGTAGTAAAGACAAATACAATATTAAAAAAGGAATTATTTCTTTTCACTTCGCGGGAGAGCTATAATTCCTGTAGGATTTTCTCGGAGCAACTTGCGTTCGAGCTCACCCGGAATGTGCCCAAATAGCTGACTTTGAACTGCTGTGAGTGAGCTCCACTTCGTCATTGAGGGCAATTTTACGATATTTACGATCATGCACGAGCATATAATTCGTTCATTGTAAAATCATCTACTCAATATGGGATTCCTTAAAACATTTTTTATCAGCTCACCCTGTATAATGTTGACATCTCGGCGTGACGTCGCATTGCCTTATTTATTTTCAATTGCTCTATGGGCTAAATTCCCGCCGACACCGCAGGTGCGTTGCATTACGTTGTTGTCAGTCCAATTTTTCTTCACTTCTAAAGGTTTTTATGTTGTGAAGCTGAGGACGAAGGCTTTGCAAACAACTTCCGTGAAAATTGAGATAACTTCTTTCTAAGGATACTTAACAAAGTATTTGTATGTTTAGTGAGTGTTAGAAAATGCTTCCCGACAACCCAAAATCCAAAGAAAAAAGAATGGTGAGTATGTTTAACTGGGTTGTCTTTTTTTTTATCCGCGAAAATAAAATGAAATTAGAAAGTGTGATTTGAGGTTAACAAAAGTTTATTGCGCCAAAAACTACAAATATGACCAATATTTGTTTACAATTTATGTTTTCTAACTTGACTATTGTTTACGAATGCCAATGCATGTAGATTTGTGCATTTTTGGATAAAAACACAGTGAATTGTTTCTAGGTCAAGAACAGAAAATTTCGCAAGACAAAAAAAAATATTTTGACGTTTTCTTTTTGTTGCACCGCATTGGTACAGGGGATGAGAGGCTGGTTTGTTTTGTCTCGTGTATTCAAAATATTTATATACTGCTTCTGATTTTATGTGATTTAAATCTACACGTTTCGCAGATAAGGTAATATTTCGTACTCTACAATTTACTTTTGTGGCTAAAATTTATGTTCAGGATCCGTGCCAGTTAGGCAATGAATCTTTTATTCCTTACTTCCATTTCATTTCTCGTAAGCCCTTTTTTGTAACATAAAGTAAAGGCACTGTCTATGCAGCACCTGTAGATATTGTTTTTGAGTTCAACGTGGCATTGAGAACAGTACTGGATATCATCAGTTAAATTTGTTATGACAACAGAAGCGAGGCGTTATGCATTCGCTGCTAGAATTCACACAAACTCTTTTAAATCTTTGCAAACTTTCACAGCCTTCAGTGTTCAATCGTTGCTCAGCGTATGGGCAAGAACTTTCGATGCATCAACCACCAGCATTAATTGATGGATCTTTTTTTTCAAATGGAAACCGAAAATTAATTTCGTTTATTTTTATTTTTTTCAGTAGACAAGTACATTCCTACATCGATTAAGTAAACAATCCCAAAGAGTGAAACACAAATTTT
The DNA here is from genome assembly GCA_963555765.1 of Orthonevra nobilis. NCBI lineage: Eukaryota > Metazoa > Arthropoda > Insecta > Diptera > Syrphidae > Orthonevra > Orthonevra nobilis. Next base: position 59,524,375 of record OY743224.1, read on the forward strand.
TTCACGGACTTCTCTTCAGAGTGAACAAGTGAACCTTTTTAGAATGAACCAATATTTTTTTAACACTGTAAAACAAGAATAAGTCATCTTGAAAGAATGCAAAATCTTTCGAGCAAAAACGTTTGTTGTGCGCACCAAAAATATAGTCCTTACAATGATCCATTCGAATAAAAAAAAAATAAAATTCTAGGTGTTTCGGTTTCGAGAGGTAGCCAGATCGACTGTATGTGCTTTTAAAATAAAAGAAGATCGAAGTTGTGGAAATTGTGGTTAATACATACTCTGGCCTTGAAAATAGGATAACACTAAGCATCTGAACTACCTGAGTCGGAAAAGGTGCTTTGTAAATAATTCGTGTATGAAAAATCAACCTATTAGTATCCACTGCAATAAACAGAAGCCTGCAAGTTACGGACGGGTGCAAACATTTGAAAAGAGGTTTGGTGACCGGTATTTCAGATTATCTGGGGAAAAATTGTACTTGAACTTGAACTTGTGTGTTCATGTAAGAGGCAAACAGATCAAATTTATAATGCTGATGAATTAGGGCTATAATCGAACGTTCAACCAGGGAAAATGGATGTGGTTGTGAAAACTGCTTTTGGTCGGAAAACAAAAAAGCAATGCAAACTTTTTTAGCGTGCAATTAAGCCACAAGTCGGTGCAAATCAAACCGCTAGTGATAGACAAAGCGAAAAACCCTCGTCCATTCACGAATGTATGCTTACCTCCACATTGCAGATGTGCCAAATCAGCTTTGATGACTGCCGCAATTTTTTGTTTATCATAAGCATGATGCGTTTTCTAAATTTGTATTTCAGACAACATTTCATTTCATTTTATTTGTATACTTACTTCATTATAACAAAGTTCACATTTTTCTTAAATCTAACTAATTTATTCTCACATTTCAATTCATTTCGGTAGTTCGTTAAAAATGTTTAAGCCTTTGTACAATATTGTGGTATGCGCTTTTGAGTCTTAAATAGCGGAAGTTTTAAATCTAATTTCTTTCTTACATTGTTATTATGTACATCTCCTAAATATATTATTTTTTTATATAATTCATCATTTATTTTTAATTTTTAACACAAATATCAATGCATTTAAATAGTTCTTTGTAATTTATTTAAACTATAGAATGCCTTAAATTTTGCACACTCAGTTATGGAACAATCTTACTCGCATGAAAAAGCCCGGGTTTGGTTACTCTACCAAGAGTGTACTGTATATCGTTTTTCAAGTTAGAAATTCGAACGCATTAGCTTCGTCAAACCGAAGCTGCTGCTACGCCTTAAGATCTTGCGAAATAGTCCAATCAAATTCAAATCTTTCAAATGTTTTCTTGTTTTATTTGCAGACACTGCCAACGGAAACAGGGTGCTTACTAAAACCCATTAATAATTCTTCATCATCAAAATGTCCACTCGCAAGAGACGCTTCCACAATATCTTTGACAACTTGCACAAGAATAACATCGTCAAGCTTCGATTCAAGTCAACTTGCGTTAGAAAGCATCATGCCGGATATCTATTTGACTAAAAACTTCCTCGCATGGTCGGAAGAGAATCTTCGTTCGCACGGCTTTACTCACGTGATAACTATTGACAAGCATATCCAAGAACTGTATTATCCATCGATTGAATTGAATATTAATATAGCGCCTCATAGTAATAACGACTATCTATATGAGGATGAGCTCCCGGATCGGTTATGCTATGATGAAGAGTTAGAGACTATTGATTTGAATTTTGGTGAAAAGGTTTATCTTACCACAGTATTGCCAAATTGTTACAAAGCAGTGAAATTTATCGACAGAGCTCTCTCAAGCGGCGGAACAATTCTAGTCATTGACTGCAATGGAGGTGAACAAAAATGCTTGACAATTATCGCCGCCTACTTAATGTATAGGAATAATTATAGCTTTAGGTGAGTCTTTTAATCTGCAGTACACTTAAATGAAATAAATATTGACTTATTTAATTGGAGTCAAGTCAGTCGCAAAGGAGAAGTCATGTCGAAAGAATGTTTTAAAATATGCCAAAGTCATATCGATTAATAGGTCTTAAAAAAAAAACACGCATGTTCGAGTTATGAAGTTCACACATAATAGCCAAATCCGGTCGACAAATATGTCGTTTTGGTTAGTGAATAACAATAAGATCGCGATTGCTTAGTTATATATTATTATATGTAATTATAAATAACGAAAAAAACGCCGCACAATAAAAATTAGGAACATATCTCGGTACGATTGCAGTTTTCCTGTGAAATGCCTATTCTTTTTTTAGTATAAAAGATGAAAACACTCAAGACGATTACGCATACGTGCTCTAGACCGCGACAAAATGTTTTTTGAACAGAGGCAACCCGGGAACGGAAGTCCCAAAAAAACGACACCACGGCAAGATCGGATTTTGCAGCCCATTTCTCTGAAAAACCGGTTCGCAACTGCCAATAAATTGTGAAAAGACTTGAACCAGAGAAGTTGCATTAATATTAGGACGCGGACTATTCAATGTCGGCTAAATGAAGTGGGTCTTCAAGCCCGTAGCCCTGTAAAAAAAGCCACATCTCCCTTCAACAATGAAGACAAAAATGTTGATGTGGACTAAAGAGCACAGGGAATGGACTGGCGACGTTTGGAGTAGAGTAGTTTTATATACGAATCCAAGTTCAACATAATTGGACTTAATGGAAAGCAGACAGTGCGAAGGCACTAATGAGCGATATTCGGACGAATGCTTGTTATGTTATGGTTTGGGGATGCCATCACGCTCATTCAAACTCAAAGCCACTTCTAAATATCGTTTCCTCTTAACAGATAGCTCAATGCATGGCAGATATTGGACTTGAATCCCTAAATTGACCAGGAAATAGCCCTGACCTCAATATAATAGGAGAACTTATGGTCAATTTTCGGTCAGATGGTACACCACAAGGCTTCTAAACCAATTGAAGATTTTAAAACGGCCAAAGAGGAAGTTTGGACTAAAGCTAACAACAGAAGAAATCCGCAAACGTTATGAGTATACCACGAAGGGTCCAAGCGAGGCGGAGATAGAAGGTACTAAGGAAAAATAACAATTGTGCAGAAACAAATATAAAAAGCAACTAAGATTAACATAATTCTAGCCGACAAATTTTATGACTTTTTTGTGCAATACATAAATGAAAAAACCCGATCTGCGATTACCTCTTATTATGATAAATGACTACTTGTGTATGATTGGTGCAGTGCTCAAAAGAATTATAAATACATCCCTAACTGCAGGTATTTTTCCACATTCTTGGAAATAATCGCCAATAGTGCCCATAAAAAAGATTCCAAATGCGAAAAACTTTAGTGACTATCGTCCAATAAATATGATTCCCCTATATGAAATGATTTTAGAAAAAAACCTTCATATTGCAGCTCAAAGAACACTTCGAAGGTCAAGGTCTCATATATAGTAACCAATCGGGATTTCGTGCAAACCACTCCCGTGAAACCTGTAGAATTAAATCGAAGAAAAGAATGTTGTTGCAGTTTTCTAAGATTTTAAGAGGACCTTCGAAACAGCAAACCACGAGATCTACTAAAAAGTAAAAATGCCACGTTATTATATCGACTGAACTTACATGCTTTAAATCCTTTATATTGAGGTGAACGCAAGGCACATCTGTATAGGGAAAGGTATCGGAACCAATACCTGTCAGGGTGGGGATTCGACAAGGCACATAAAATAAATCAAGACTTAGACAACATAAATAGTGGCTATAATTGAATAGACTGATGGCTGGGGAAATGTTTTGTCGTTCTCATTGCTTTTTTACGATTTTCTTACGCAAAGGACTTTGGGTCCTTGTATGCATGACATTAATTAGATCTTGTGAAATTGCTAACGTGTCCAGCGATATTAAAAAAAAATCACGGAATCCGTTCTTTTATAAGCTTAATGATATTTTTCGTGGTGATTCAAAAATATGATGTGAATATCGAAATTCAATTTAAGAAACTTAAGCACTTATATTTTATCGGCTTTGAACTTGCACTAATGTTTTTATTTTCTGTTTAACAATTTTAACCAATTCAACCTTTGATTAACATTCTTTTTTCGTTTTAGCGATGCATTCTCAAGATTAAAATTTTTTTACACAAAGGCTGATCTCGATCGATTTTATATAAGTCAACTGTATGAGTACGAACCAATATTGCAAGTTCAACGAGCCCAGTCCCGAGGACACAGTTGTTCACGTGAACTTCATTCAGCGATATTAAAACGGAAGAAATTCCACGAAGACCAAAGCGAGTTTCTTTATCCTAATGCATTAACTCATTACACCAACAATTCTCATGATGACATTACAATGGAATAATACACGGATCTATCCCACTAATGCATTACTCTAGAGGCAGTTTAACCGATGCGGTTTTCTTTAGTTTATTCAACCAAATCTCTATGCGCGCTCAGCAACTCAGTTGCGTGTTGTAAAGTATTTAAACAGCACACATAAATTCTATTGTTCGTTTTGTTGTTAATTTTAAATATACATATTTAAGTTTAAAAAAAATAAATCACTTACGGATGGCTTTAATGTACCCTTTAATTTTCTTTTTTTATGTTTTTTTTTGTTTTTAACTAAGCACAAAATTTTGATGTGTCCTTTGAATACTCATTTGAAATATATAAAAAAACATTTGTCATAGGAAACCTATAAGGCACATGGCCTGCACATGTTCTTAAAACGAAATTGTGATTTCAAAAAATTATAATGAAAGAGTCATTTTTATCTCGCGACTGGATTTCCTTTAGTTTTCGTTATTTACTAAATGTATTAGAACCTAGATGTAGACTTTATTGTGTATACACATTTTTCCTTTGGTTTCTCTAAAATATAATTTTGAGAAATAATATATATAATAAAATGCGAATGTAATTTTATATTCAATTTCGAAAGTTTTTTTTTATTTAATTCTTTTTCGAATGTTAATGCTAAAGAATGGTACCACCAAGTAAATTTAGACGTCCACAAATTTGGCAAAAATACAAATTCTTGGGGGGTGGACAGTTTATTCAACCTAGCTTCACCACATGTTTTAAAATACAGCCTGTTAATTCTAATGCATGTCCGACAAAACCTTTAAATAATTTTCCCCATTATTAGAAGCACGTTGTCATTGGGTGATGCTTTAGGCCGGTCAACCTAATATAACAACAAAATGTGATTAATGTAATACTGTATTTCTTACTGCTGCACGTAAGTATAAAATTAAATTAAAAAGTAAATAAGATTATTTACAAATATGAAATGAAAATAATATATTAAAAAAAGTTTGTCTTCCAAAATATTCACCCGATTTCAAAAATTTGTTCACCAATATTTAAAATCGACCATCGCGGTGACCAAAGGCTTAGGTGTCTTAAGTCTATTAGACGTTCTGTGAAAAGTCCGCGACGATATATCAATATATGAAGAGGTTTATACATAAATTAGACAAAATAAAACTTAAAATATTTTGAAAAATGATTTCAATCTGGCAGTGTAATGTTATATTAGGATCAAATTTACTTTTCCTATCGTCGAGAAAATTGTATGTACGAGTAGATACAAATTGCCCTTTACACAACATTGGTTAGTCAATAAGTACGCTTCTGTTTCAGCGAAAGACAAATACGACTTTGTTTGAGATCTACAACCTATTTACGTACACGAAAGCTACGCGGACGAGTTCGCAACGTACTTCTTCGTGAATTTTTTTAACTTGCGTATTTTTGGCAAAAAAAAGTCTATATAACTTATTTCAGAAAACAGTCAATTCATTTAAATTCTTTGAATCTGTTATAACGTTGAACATTTATTTACATCATAGCCTCAGTTAAAGCCAAAATGAATTTTGCGGAAAAATAGCATTTTTAAATCGTGGGGTATAACCAATTTTTGGCAAAAAAACAGTCAATTAAATCAATCAACTGGTGTAAAAATCAGACAAAAAGCGAATGTTTAAAACTTGCGTATTTTTGGCAAAATCGTGCAATAACCGTTGAACATTTATTCAAATCAGAGCCTCATTTGAAGTAAAAATTAATTTAAAAAAATGTTAAAAGCAATGAAAATAAATTGATATCAGAGCCTCAGTTGACGCCAAGTTAAATTAGGAAAAAAAGGAATTTTGAAATCATAGCCCATCAAATCATCATGGAAATAGTGAATTTTTTAATCTTGCGTATTTTTGGCATAAAATCAATCAATTTAATTCATTTATTTGTATTAGTTGTAGGCTTTGAATATACATAATATTATCAAATTAAAATTGACCACAAATAACCTGCTTGCGTTTAATAAAATGCGATATTGCAACTTTTTTAACCGATGTACAAACAATTCCAAAATCATCTTTTTGGCGCAACATTATCATGTTCTATAAAGACATGTTTGTGCTTAGCAAACGCTATTTAGTAAGTTTTTAGTCGAAAATGATAGCGTACAAAAAACGAAAACCTAAACAATTTTTTTTTTTTGTTGCAAGATTTTCGTGGGTTCTTGATTTGCAGACTAGTTTTGAAACTTTCTTGTACCTTATCATTCATTAAATCATATTACTATTTCATAGAAATCCTTAACAGGCATATTTTACGAAGCACTTATACGGTAAGAGTTAAAAGATCATGTAAGAGGCTGAAACCGTGGATAAACATGTGTTTACTTCGCAAAATAAAAAAGAAAAATAAGATAAGAGTGAAAAGTGAAATTCCTGAGTGCAAAGATAGGTATTACAAAAATCAATTTTTATTATCAAAAGGTAATGTGAAACGGGAGTGGCAAGTTGTAAAAAGCATGCTGAATAAGTCAACCACCTCGAAAGGGACAATTTCTCTTCGCCGGGGTAATACTGTTGTGTCTAACTAAAGTGAAATCACTGACTATTTTAATAGCTATTTTTCTTCGATAGCAGAAACGCTCGAGCCACAGTCAAACCTTTTGCGATGCACGCTTTTTAATCGCGGTGACAGTGACCCATTTGAAGAAAGAACATTTTTCTATGAGCCTGTAACTGGTCTGGAGATCCTAAAAATTATTGTCACTTTAAATAACTCCAATTCATGTGGAATAGATGGTGTATCTAACCGAACCCTAAAAACCATATCATGTTTCATTGTTGATGTACTAGCTGATATTTTCAATAAAAGTGTTCTGTCTGGTGATTTTCCTGATGCACTGAAATGTGCGGATGTTGTACCTATATTCATAAAAGGTGAAGCAGATTGCGTTTCGAACTACAGACCTATTTGCCTTCTTCCATCGGTAAGCAAAATTTTTGAAAAAACTATACAAAATAGGGTAACAAAATTTTTAAATAAAATTGCTTTCATTAATTCTGCACAATTTGGTTTCCAAAAAGGGAAGTCTACGGAAGATGCTCTGTTAGAGTTTTGCTCTCAAATCTTTTAAAATTTAGGCAACAAAAAGAATACAGCGGGCCTATTTGTTGACATTACAAAAGCTTTTGACATGGTCGATCATAATATATTCTTAAAAAAAACTTGAAAAGGCAGGCTTTCGTGGTGTTATCTTTAAGTGGTTCAAATCCTTTTTGGCAAATGGATCACAGAGAGTGAAAGTAGGAACAACCAGGAGTGGACTTAAATATACTAGTAAGTGCGTACCACAAGGCTCGGTTTTAGGAGCCCTTCTCCTCCTCAACTTTATAAATTCTATATTTGAATTAAGTTTTAAGGGTAAACTAAAGGCATTTGCTGATGATATAGGCCTTTGAATCTTATCTCGGATATAAACTGGGATCTTAGCTTACTGAGAGAATGGTTTGCTGAGCACAAGTTAGTTTTAAGTGCCAAAACTAAGGTTATGTTTTTCAGTTTATTCGCCCAAAACACGAACAAGTCAAATATACTACTGTGTCCAAAAAATAAGGTGACATTGTATTTATTTTGAAAATTATTTATTCTTCCAAATCAATTTCATCCCCTTCAAAGTAATCCCCTCCCGATGCAATGCACTTATGCCAACGGATTTTCCAATCTTTGAAACACTGGTTGTAGTCACTTTCCGGGATGGCCTTCAGTTCCGTCTTCGCTGCGGCTTGAATCTCCTCTGTCGTATCAAAACGGTGTCCCCGGAGCGGTCTTTTGAACTTGTTGAACAGCCAGAAGTCGCACGGCGCCAGATCAGGTGAATACGGTGGTATCGTGGTGTAATAACCAAGAATTGTCTTTCCACAATTCCGGCCTTTTTAGGCGGATAGCGTTACGCAAACGACGCATAACGTTCAAATAATATTCCTTGTTGACTGTTTGGCCGGTTGGAAGGAATTCATAAAGCACAACACCACGATAATCGAAGAAAACAGTCAACATGACCTTGATTTTTGAGCGACTTTGTCGCGGTTTTTTTGGTCTCGGCTCTCCTTTGGCACGATATTCGCTCGATTGATCGGTTGTTTCGGGGTCGTAAGCATAGATTCAAGTCTCATCGCCAGTTATAATGCGTTTCATGACATCCTGGTAGTCGGAAAGCATTGTTTCACACACTTCAACGCGACGCCTTTTTTCCAAAAAATTCAATGTTTTCGGTACCAGTCGAGATTTGACGCGCTTGAGGCCCAAAACATCCTTCAAAATGGTATTGAATGAGCCTTTCTATAAGCCAACTTCATCAGCAAGGTCCCTAATCGTTAATCGATTGTTTTTCAACACCAAATCTTTGATTTGTTGGACGTGAGCTTCATCGGTTGAGGTTGATGGTCGCCCAGAACGCTCTTCGTCTTCGACACGTTCACGGCCGGCTTGGAAATCACTATACCACTTGCAAACATTTTTTTTAGACATAGCCTCATCATCAAAGGCTTTCTGCACCATCCTCAACGTATCCGCAGCAGAAAATTGATTTCGCAAACAAAATTTAATGCAAATTCTTTGCTCAATAAATTTCGACATCGCAAAAAACGAAAAACTCACTTTTAGCAGCTCACAAAACGACGCGTATCTCAAACACTATGAATATATTTTGACATGAAATTTCACATAGATGTCACTGACAGTACTACCAACCTAAAAAGAAAGAAAAATTTCCAAATCCTTCGACGCGTGCAGTTTAAATTCATATGTCACCTTATTTTTTGGTCACAGTAGTACACTATCATGCACCGGAGTGTCCAAAATTCATGCTTCTATCATGTACTTGCACTGCCTCGACCACTTATTCCAACAGTTTGAATTGTAGCGATAATTGTTTCCCTATTGAGGAGGTCAATGAGTACAAATACTTAGGGTTGATAATTGATTCCAAAGTGTCCTTTTTCAACCACACCGATACTTTGAGAAAATATTTTCGGTTCACACTCCGTAAATTCTTTTATCTAAGAGCTGATAAACAGCACTATTAAAAGCCATATACTATGCACTTTTCCATTCAAAGTTGCAATATGGTATTAGCTGCTGGGGAGGGGCATATTTCAATCAATTACAGCCCTACTGATACTGCAAAAATATATGTTGAGGAAACTTTCCTATGAACATCGTCTACATCCAAGTTTTCCATTGTTCTCTCATTTGAAAATTCTCCCTATACGCCATCTTTATTGCTTTAAAGTACTGAAGACATTCTTTGTCAGATCTGGCAATCTCAACTTCAGGATCCTTGACAACTATAATCTGCGTGGAAACATCCAACATTTAGTTTCTGTGCCTTATTTTCGCACCACTGCCCTTCGTAATTTTTATACAGTAATATCCTGCCGTCTCTTCAATGAGTTACCTTTATCTATTAGGTCCGTAAGGACAGCGAGCATGTTTACAACACAATTAAGAAATTGGCTCTTCAGTTTTAAATATAAGGATTTGGAAAAACTTTTATATAGTTAGACCTAAATGAATGCAAAGTCTTGTCCCAACATTCTGGTGATCTTGAGTATTTTGTCTCTCTGTTCAATATCGACGTTAAACTTTCTATTGGCTTCTTCCATAAAAATTCTATATATTTATTGGCTTTATTTGGTTTAATTTTTTTGAATTTGTAAGAATAATTTTTAATTTTTAAGGGTCACCCCACCCATATTTTGAATTTAAGTATCGTTTGCGTTGAAGTGACAATCGACACTATTTAATTCCTAATAAAGATGTCACTAATGTTTCTCATTGAATCCGCGATAAGTTTTAAGATAATATGTATATTAATTAAATTTAACTGTATGAGAAATGATGAATAAAATGAAATGAAAATGAAATGAAACCTTAGCCTTAATTCAATTATATACTGCAAACTAAAATCAAAGTCAAACGCGAGTTCACCGTCTTAATAAGGTTTCCATCCAGAGCAATTGAAGCGAAAATAAATCTGAATTTCTTATAGGTAGTGATAATCCATAACAAAATACTAATTTTTGATTAAATATACTGCACATATAATTAATATGCTTTAAGAATGTATAAATAGCGATTGAAAATAAAATCCTTCGTTTTTGTTGACCTCAATGTGTTGATGTGCAGTGTACTCGTATATCACATAACATAAATTCAAGGCTTTATTTCTAAGCGCAGCTTCAGTTCACTTTTGTAAAGTCAAAGTTCGAAGCCAGATCAGAATAAATTTTCTTTAAACCTTACCGCCTTAAACTTTATATAACTTTTTATCCATAATGTTGCTTACGAAATTTAATCAAAAATTAGGTGTACTAAAAGGTTAATGCTTTATTTCTGAGCACAGCTACAGGTCTGATTGTATAACTTATTTTTGCATTTGTGTGAGAAAACAAGTCAAAGTTCGGAACCAGACCAGCATAAAACATCATCACAAACATTATTGTCGAAAGTTTAAATCGAAAGTGAAATGTTGTGTACGGGTATTTTTTCTCCTCTTCAACAATGCCAAAGGTGAAAACGTACATCCACCAAGGGTAATTTTGAATTAATTATTACGTTTGCTGCAAACACAATAATTTTATTGCAATCTGATTGCATTTTTATGGAAAGTTGCAAATAACTTTCTGAACTTAAAGAGTTCATGGAGATGATGTTTTCAAAGCAATTTAATATATCGAAAAATGCTGCAGGCTGTGATTACTAAAGTCGAAAGTTTGTTAAAATACGGCATCACCATGCATTTTTTTCCGGCGCAATGGAAAACATAAAGTTGTAGAGTCGATTCCGAAAAGGGCTCAAGATAGCTCCAATGATTTAAGAGCTAAGGCTTTATTGCGATGACTACAAATTATAGATCCACTACGAGAAAACGTTTACATAAGCATATAAAAGTGTAGTCAGGTAAACTATGGCTTTGTTTCGACCAAAATTTTACATATTTACAAACATCAAGATGTTGCTTCAGCCAAATTTAAAGCGTCCTTAATCAAAGAACCTGTTTTATAGAAGCCATCTCGATGTCAGCCTGCAGGTCAGCTACTAGAGGGCCCATGAAGCGGCTATGTTTGCTGTGTGTCCTGTATGGCTCAATGTGACACCAAATTTGATGCACATATTTAAGGGTTTTGAGAGGCAAAGTATCAGGACGTGTCTTCGTGTACATAAAACTCCAGAATATCAGCCGATTTTATTTACGATCTTCACAAGGGATCTTGTAGGATCTCTCCGCCAATCCATAGCGTACGCAGATGACTTCATTCATTGTAAGTCTTTTGCAACGTGACTTCGAAAAGGTTCAGGGATATTGCGATGATTGGAAGTTGAAAATCAATTTTCAAAAGTGCGAGACCATTCTGTTTAGGACTCCGTTGTCTGGAGCTTCTAGAAATACTAGAAAGAAGTGGCGAATGTTCTCTATTGTTGGACAAAACGGACAGCCATTAGCAAATCGAAGTGTTGTCAGATACCTTGGGATCTGGCTAGATCAATATCTATATTTTAACAAACATATAGATGCTGCTCTAGCCAGAGCCAAAGCGCCCTTTGCCTTGACAAAGAGGCTGTTTCACAGCAGTCAACTCGATGCCAAGGTGAAGGTGATCTGCTACACGGCCCTTATTCGGCCTGTCCTTGGTTATGGCTGTCCCGTTTGGTTTAACGTGGGAACAAGCTTAATGGAAAAGATACGGGTTTTCGAGAGACGGTGTCTTAGGGGTTGTCTCCATTTATATATAACTCCAGAATTTGAGTACAAAAAATTCTATAGTAATGAGGTCCTGTACAACGGGGCCAACCTGATCAGAGTGGACAACTTTCTGATAAAACTTAATCGAAGTCACATTGCAAGAGTAATGACTTCGACCAACAACTTGATCTCCGTTGCTTTTTACCCCAATGATATGCACCACGAGACAGTGCGCCTTAACGGCCTTATTCCCCCTGAAGTTTTTTCTCTATTTAGATAGAAAAGGTCTGGTCCAGGATAGATTAGCGGTTCCGTTAATCTTCCACGTTGGTCGAAAAGCTGTGGACGGGCGAGTCAACTACGTCGCAAGTGGCTCACAGGGAAATCTTCGGTTCAGTAGGGCGGTATCAGACCGCGACAGAGCGGATGTCGTAAGGCAATATTCTTACTACTGGTGGTTGGACGAAGAGTAAAACTCAGTCGTCTTTATTTATCTTGAGTGCCCTTAAGGCAAAGATAGCATGTCGTGTCAGCCGTGGCCGGCTTATTTATGTTTAATGTAGTTTAAGTAGTTTTAATATTATTGTTAGTTAGGTTAAGATTTTATTTTTTAGATTAGTTTGTAGGTTAGAATTTAAGTCTAGTTTTAATTTAAACATAAAAAGTTCATATACTAAGTTTTTGCAATTAATCTTTTTTTCTTAGTCTTATTATTAGTAATTTAGATAAAGTAAATATAAGTAAATCAAAAGACATGGGTTTAATTGTTAATTTTAGCTCAGAGCGCCCGCAGAGGCGCCAGTTAGTTAGTATATAAAATAGTTAAGTTAATTTAGCTAGTTTTAAGCATTTTTTTGTCTAGCATGTAAGATTATATAATGAATTAATAAAAATGCACTGAAATTGAAATTGAAATTGACTCCAGAATATCAACACAAAATGTTCTATAGCGATTAGGTCCTGTTCAGTACTGCCAGCGAGACTATAGTAATAATTTGCTTGAAGGCACATTGCAAGGCAATGACTTCGGCCAAAGGAATGTACATTTTTATAAATACACTTAGTTTTCCAAAAGTTATCTGATGTATTTTAAAAAATCCTTTTATTTAAAAAAAGTCGCCAAGATACATAGTTTTTTGCTAAATATTTTTTTGTAGCCTTATGGTTTCCCTGAGCCAGCGTTTGTAATTTTCTGCCGTAAGATGTCCCTTGCTGATGACTTGAAATTAAAAAAAAACGTCTTTCTTTTCACGTCAAAATAAAACTATCCTGAATTAGTGTAATTTATTGCGGGTGTACATATCGGGTTTTTCAATAAGAGCGCTACAAAAGTTTTTTTTTTTTAAATTAAATATAAACGGTTTTGGATATCAATGAAATTCTTTATTCCTGTGAAAGTACGTTCGATGCCATTATGTATGGAACTCGATTTCTTTTGCATAGCCACCACGAGCACGCTTGCCGAAGTCCAGACGTTGAACCCAATTTTTGACGGTTTTCAAGCATAAATCGGCCGATACTGCTGCAATTTCACGTTCGATATTCGTACGAAGTTCATCAATCGTCGCTGGCTTGTTGGCATAGACCATAGACTTGACGTAGGCCCATAGAAAATAGTCTAACGGCGTTAAATCGCACGACCAAGGCGGCCAAGCGACTAGACTATTTCGTGAGATAACACGTTCTCCAAGGCGGTTTTCAATCAATTGATTGTGACATTCGCTGTGTGGCTTGTGGCGCCGTCCTGTTGGAGCCACATATCCTCCAAGTCCATATCATCCAATTGGGGCCAAAAATATTCGGTTTTCATTGAACGGTAGCGATCCCCATTCACAGTAACGTGCTGGTCTTGATCATCACGGAAGAAGGACGGCCTAATGACGCCGCCTTCCCATAAACCACACCAAACCGTAATTTTTTCGGGTTGCAATGATGACTCATGGAGTACGTGTGGATTGCTGCCTGACCAATACCGCATATTTTGCTTATTGACGGAGCCATTTAGACAGAAATGAGCCTCATCGCTGAAGATGATTTTTCGATGAAAATCCGAATCATTTTCAAGTTGTTGCTCAGCCCAATTTGTTGCTCAGCCCAATTCATGAACATACGACGCTTCTGGTGGTCAAGCGGCTTCAGTTCTTGCGTCAATTTTATCTTGTAAGGATGTAGGCCAAGATCTTTTCGCAAAGTCGCCCACAACGACGTCACAGAGATGCCCAACGCTTGAGAACGACGTGTGACAGAAACATTTGGGCTTTCTGTGGATTCAAATTTTTCCACTAGACGCTCAATTGTTAATCTGCTAGGACGATTATGACGACCATAAATTGGACGTAGCGCTCTTAACGTTGAGGCCACTGACTCCGAATTTCGGTAGTAAATTTTAATAAGTTCGACGCGTTGTTGGCTCGTATGTCTTTCCATCATGAAATGGAAATATTAAAAGAGCGGCAAGAAATATGGCGTCGTTTGCTGTCCCTGTCGCTCTACTTTTGTAGCGTCCCTGTTGAAAAACCCTTTATGATCATGGGTCAATGATCTTGGCTATTCCCCTCTTTTGCAGACATATCATCATACAAATAACAATGCGCCAGAATTAAATTTTTCCATTGCGTTTTCTTCTTTTTAAGGTTACGTTCCTCAAAAGGAAAAATGGAGTCTTTATAGAATCACAATAATATCAGTTTGTATGGCACCACCTGTTTTGTCATGAACCCTCGGAGGTATCAAGTTGAAACTCAATACTTATGACTACAGCCCCTTTAAGCTGTTAAAAGAAACAAGCTTATAAATCGACGCAATCAAAATAACTGTTTTTGCCGCATATTTTGATGCTCACAAGGAGAATCAAAGCCTAAAGGTTACTATACACAAAATAAGGCATGAAAACTCTTTGATGGACGAACTTTTCACATACCTACAAGTTTGTAAGGAACCTTCATTGCGAGAGACCAACTCGCACTTGACCGGTTTTTATTTTATTTTTTTACTGTGAAGTTTTCTTTCTCTTCAGATTAATTTTTCTTTCTTAGTCTTGTTAAGATTATAAGAGTTTCTTATCATGCATTGTGCGATTTTTTGTAATTAGTTAAATACATAAATTAAAATAACCGCTAATCAAATCGTCAATTAATATAAAAAAAATCCAAAATACTCATAGTCTGGAATGCAGTTTTATGGTAAACAAAAGAATATGTACGACATGAAACGCGAATGCCCTGTGACGTGATAAAAAAAAACACGCCAGATAAGTCTCTATTGTTGTCACCACAAACGAGATAACAACCAGACGTGTTGTCGCTGTGACTGCCATGCCGGTCGGCTATTATCTTGACCAATCACCCGACAATATTCTTTTTTTCAATTACAATTGACACGAAAGGAAATTAAAATTAAACAATAAACAAATAGAAAACCAAAAGTCTAAGAGAGATAGGGACAAAGAGCAGAGATCGTATGAAATTGCGCATACGGTCTTGTGTCTGACTCAGCCCCTTGCCAATTGAGCCTCCAAAGCGTTGGCAGTTGGCACAGTTTTTCCACAGCTCTCAAGACGCTCTGAGGTCCGAAGAAAACAACACAAAATAAACACTCAGTTTTTTTTTGTTGATAAGTTTACGAGCAGTTTTTGTCAACCTACGAGATTTGTTTAGTGTTCTGTCAAAAGCGAACGGTAACGGTTGTAATTCGGTAGTGTGCTAAACTTGACAAATTTCGAACAGCCGCATTTTGAAAATTCTCGAACATGAAACAGCTCATTGTTCTCGTCATATTTTCCGGCATCGTAGCCAGTGGTGTAAATGGATTGCAATTTAAAGATTGTGGTAAATTACAGAAAGTTTTATATTAAATAAAGTTTATTTATAAGGTCTATTGTTGAGCTAAATTTAGAATGTTAGACAGGGATGTAGTTAAATTAATATATCCGGTGGTGGATTCATTGTAAGATGACGCGCTTAAAATATTTTCTTTGTGTCACTTGTATTGCTTCGTCGTCAGTTTCGAATCGATTATTGTTAATTGGATTGTTTGTTTTAATTATATTTCATGCGCATATAATCAAATGTGCATTGTTTAGAATAAAAATGTTGTTTATTGGATCAAAACAAACATTTAAATGAATTATAAGTGTATGAAGAGTGTGTGAATAAAATTTAATTTAAGAGGAATGTTTTCTAGGAACGGATGATCTTTATTATCAGCTTCTGATTACTCACCAACAAAAGCAATTATTGTAAATTTAAGAAGTCAGCTTTTTTTGAAGTCAAAATGTATTTTTTACTTAGACTATTTAAATTGCAAACACTCGAGATTGAAGCATTGATGGAATGGCAGCTAGTTCAACGCTTTCCTTGTAGGGTCTGAATGGTTCGACTTAGAGTATTCATATAAAATTAATTTTCTTTGTTAAGCTATTAAAAAAAAGATTTGGGCTGCCACTCAATGGTGATAAAACTTACGTCCGTATATTAAGTTAGAGGTAAAGGTTGCACCAGTAACTGTACAATATTGAGGAGCTATAAGATCGGCATGTATTTTCGCAGGCAGATATACTTGATAACGACTCCGACTCGTTTCCCTCCATTTTCTTGTTATCGCTATGACTGCTCGGATTTTAATATCCAGTGATTGTGCTGCCCAGAATATGTCTCCGTACTTGTGGGTATTGTGTTTTTTCTCGAAGAGATTTCGGCTATGAGACTGCATCTCGCTGGTTAAAATAAAGAATCAATCATGCCCTTAGGCAGATATCGTTTTTGGATGGCATTCTCTAGAGTTGTCGGGGCACTAGTATCTCATATTTTGTTTGTTTAAATATTAATCGATAAGAAAATCTGCTTCATCAGTAAACAATCGTTATCGCCTTGAAATAGACACGTTCCTCTATTAGCAATGGGAACGATATTCTCAGCTGAATTTAGCGGTCTTCAAATCCGTTGCCTCTCTTAGAAAGTTGAACTTACTGATTAAATTTATTGTAGCTTTGCGAGACGGCGCTTGAGGATGACTAAAAGCAATACAAACCTTATGGAACGTTTTTGCGATATTATCACTGTTCTGATAGTTGCCACTACTTGCGCGCGTCGTCAGAATACTATAGATGTATAACAATCCATACTTATAAGAAGTAAAAAATTACTTGAATTAATTAAGTAATTACTAAAGAATTACTTCCTCCATGTGAATGCCCAAAAACACTCACCCGTTGTTATTTACTATTATTTTTAAGCGGAAATACATATTTCATATTTTTTCTTTCAAATGTTTGTTTGTACCTTTAAAATATTTTTCCAATACATTTTGGAAATAATATCGGTCAAGTGGGCACCGCCAACGTTGATGACCTATTGGGCTCTTTTTGCGGCATTTTCAATCGAGATGTGTGGCCATCGTGTACATCGTCAAAACTATACATTTGGTTCCCAGAAATGTATCATTTAAAATGTGTATTTGTACGTGTTGGACTAAATTTAAAGGGAACAAGTCCCATTTCAATAAAATTTCGTAGATCCTGGTGTTTTATCCGGTCGCCAGGAACAGTAAATGTTTTACCCACGGCGGTTTCGAGAGAATGAGGCCGGATGACACTTCCGGCGGCTTAAATGAAAAACTATATCGGGACTATGAGTCGATGAAATGACTATGTGTGAATAATACTTGGATTGTCAGTGCCCCAGAAGTGCAATTTTTAAAAAGGACTGATTTTTTACTTCTAAAAAGGGCAACCAGTGTGGCTGTAATAAAATTCATTAGCGTATTTTCGGTTGACCTTGATCCCAGGTTCCCAAAGTGAACAAACCGCCGACGACTGGAATATTAAATCCTTCTTTCACATCAATTAGCAATTCTTTACCTATCAACAATTATCGAGGCGAAACCCCGCTTAACGTCGCTTACAAGATCCTATCCAACATTTTTCAACAGACATTCACACTATTCCAAATACTGAAAGAGAGAAAGAAACTTCAAGTCGAAACTCTCGTGCTGCAATTGACAGCAAAGCAATGGTCAATTCGAAAGCTAGCAATGTTTCAAGTTTGACCAGGAACCTCCGAATAATTCCAGACCTGCACCATATTCCGACAAGGAACTGCCCATTAATGATAATTTTTTCAAACTTATTCATGAACAGATATTGCGAAGAACAGGCTTCAAAACTTCAAAAATCTGTCAAGCTATTTTGGAGTTTGCAGTCAAACGTGACTTTATCGGCCACTCGTTTGGGGCGTCATTGCAGTTTTCGTAGCTACTGAAAAAGAGGCCAGAATAGTTTTCTTTTTTCAGTCTCTTTCATTCTTTAACAATAAAAATCATTAAATACCTACAATTAACAATTTTATTTTACACGTAATTTGTTTACTCGTTGGTCTTCAAATCAATGAGGAAAAATTAAAATAGTCGATAAGAAATCGATTTGCCGAACATGATCCGGGTAGTGAAAATTGCGGTTGTGAAATAAACAGAACCATCTGAATCAATTTCTAATATTTACCAAAACGATCGCAGGAGCCAGAAAGCTTGGTCTAACCAACTGTACTTCTTGTGAAGAAGTTCTGATGCAGAAATAGATCTTGCATTTGAATTTAGCAAATAATAAAGGATTTATCTTCGAAATTTTATCTTTCTTCCCATTTAGGGTCCCGTAGCTAAAGATGTCCAAGAGAACCTCAGGCACCGCTGTCGATCCCTGCGCCATGTGTGCGATGCTATGACAAATCTTAAATATAGAAGAAATATAAAGTTTTGCAAACTCACGGGGTGGTGCGTAACCCTTCGTGTGAGTTTCAAAATCTCACTTGGTCGCTTTGTTTTCAATTTCAATATTAAGTTTTTATTTTGTGTTTTTTTTTGTCCAAATTAAAGAGCTCAAGTACAAACTCTGTGAAATTTCGATTTGGTTAAATCTTTATTTTATCGTTCATTTCACTTTGAAACCGTGTCGATTCCATTATTCTATAAGTGGAACATTTACTTTTGCGTTCAATGAGTGTGGCGGTGTCATTGTTTCTTTCTTTATTTTTTCGGATTTCGTTTCATTTGAATGAAATGCTCATGTTCTGTGTCGACTTCGATTAATCTAATTTAATTGTCAGACTTCTATCTACTTGATTATATCATACAATTATTTTGTTGTGTGATCGTGCGTGTATGAAATCATATTAAATCTTAATTAAAACAAGCCTGATGGATATTAAAATATAGAGTATAGTTGTCTTTTTATCGTTCGGCAACATTAGATAATTGAAATTTTATGCAGTAATTACAGAGCCTAAGACATGTTTGTACGTTGTTCAAAAGATGACTGCATAAAAACAACATCACGCAGCAAATTTAACATGTCTTAAACTAATTTAAATGAAGCATACAATCTCAGGCTGATAAGATTTCAGATGGAAATGTGTGCCAATTCATTGGAAAAAAAACTCTGCATATATTTTTAATAAAATCAAATTCATTATAAAAATTATTCTTAGTTGTCTATGGTGGTTTTAATTGGTCGCGGGTGGGTGGCGTGGTACGCATTCGTTTTAATTAGATCAACGTACAGGTCCCAGGTTCGAATCCTAGAGTAAGTTTGGAACTTTTTTCTTATTTTCGAATCTGGCCCAGTCACCATTTACCATTTTGATTAAATTATCGTCGCTATCACTGGAGTGACTAACCAAGTGAGTGGCCTTGCTCTAGCGATTACTGCATCGGCTTGTCATGTTCTAATTCCAAGTTCATGTCAACAAACTAATGGTTTGCGCAGATATTCTATCATTGGCTCTGAAGACATAAGAAGGCATATCACTGACAGAAGTGTATACTGTGACAGAATAAAATACTGTGAATCAAGCGATTGCAAATAAGTTAAAGTCTTCTCGAAGCGTCACTTATCGATCAAAATAGCATGACACTTGATATCTCTCTTTAATTAAAAGGTTCCTTCTGGGTCACCATCATGTATAAAAATTAATAACGTGGAGGCTACAAACAATGAAATTCTTGCAACGTCTTTTAATGAGTTTTTCACTTATGTTCCTTTAATCATCCTTGGCCAATGCAGGTTTTAAAAATGAAATGAGTTGTGATGATATTTGCTTCAGCAGAGAATTAAAGAATGCAAAAAGCTTCTTCTTTGTGGCAATTACGTCGTTTGAAGTTCATAAGGTAATTATGCATCTGAAAAAATCTAACTCATCCTCTCTAAATAGTTACTCAAATGCCTTCATAAGGAACATATCTTTTAACATTGCGGATATCTTAGCTCATATTTTCAATAAAAGCATTTATGGTGGTATCTTTCCTTCTACTCTAAAATTGGCTGAGGTTATACCCATATTTAAAAATGCTGACCGAAAGGACAAAACAATTATAGACCCATTTCTCTTCTCTCTATATTTACAAAAATTTTTGAAAAGTTAATAAAGAGCCGGGTTATTATTTTTCTTGAGTGCAGCTCATTCTTAAGCTCTGTGCAGTTTGGCTTTAGAAATTGTAAATCTACAGAGGATGTGCTCCTTAATTTTTGCTCAAATATTTACAATAGTCTGAATCACAAGAAAAAAACTGCGTCCTTATTTATTGACATAAAAAAAAGCGTTTGATACAGTGGATCATAATATTCTCTTGTCAAAATTAAGAAAAGCTGGTTTTCGAGGTTTTATTCTTGACTGGTTTGAATAGTACCTCAAAGATAGAAAACAAATGGTAAAACTAGGCACTAAATTCAGTGAAATCTTTGATGTTCGTACTGGCGTACCCCAAGGCTCTGTTCCTGGTCCTATATAATTTCTTGTATATATTAAAATTCTATTTTTGATCTGCCTGGTTTTGCAGATGACATTGCATGTGTATATACTAATTCATCCGTTTTAGATTTGATTGCTGATATAAACTATGATCTTGAAATCTTGAGACACTGATTTTCGATTCATAAGCTCGCAATCAGCGACAAAACCAAGCTGATGTTTTTTAATCTATCAACTTTTGAACACGTTTCACCAGATCTCGTTTTCCACAGTTGTGACTGTCAAAATATCTGTGTGAGCTCAGAGATTTGTAGATCGTTCAGGACTCCTCATACATTTAATGTCAATTTACCTTGCTCGACAAAATGCTTCAAGATTGAAAACGTCCGACATTTTAAGTATCTTGGCCTTGCCATTGACAACAAAATGAATATGCACACTGCGTTCCTAAAAAAATACTTATCAACGACTACTCGTATATTGTATCATCTAAGAAAATTTTATTCCAAAAAACTTTTAGAAACTGTCTATTATGGTCTCGTCTAGTCTAAAATCCAATATGGCTTAGTGTGTTGGGGTGGCACTTATAACTAACGGGTCCGCCATCTAACTTTTTTTTTCAACTATTTCGTGAATGGTAACACTTAGCTCATCTCGATTTAACAGATAATTTGTTTTATCCTTCCGCTGAATGAATATGGTTGTGTATACGCTTGAATAACGCTGGGAAATATTGCGACATTACTCTGAAAATCATGGTAATGTTGCAGAATGTGTGCGAAAATTGCGTACGGGTTTTGGAAGAAAAGAAGCACCGTCAGCCCCATATGTTCGTTATCTTGTGGAAGAAGTGAAAGAAACTGGCATCCTCATCGATAAACCAAAGCGTGAAAAGCCAAAAACAGTGCGTATACCCGAGAATATTGCTGCTGTGGCAGAAAGTGTGCGTGACGCGCCGTCAACATCAATTCACCGTCGTTCTCAACAATTGAACATTTGGGAGACATCATTAAGACTAATTTTGCATAAAGACCTTGGTATGACGCCATACAAAGTCCAATTGGTTCAGGAGTTGAAGCCAACTGACCATCCAATGCGTTTTCGCTTCGCTAAGTGGGCCTGTGATCGACTTACAGAAGATGCCGATTTTGCCAAAAAAAACATTTTTCAGATGAAGCTCATAATTGGGCCATTTTTCTTCGAAAATGAGCAAGGAGTGGTCGTAACAGTCAATGGCGATCGTTATCGGGCCATGTTGAACGAATTTTTGTTCACAAAAATTGAAGAGGAGGATATTGGCAACATTTGGTTTCAACAGGACGGCGCTACGTGCCACACAGCCGAAGCTACACTCAATGTTTTGCGCCCTGCTTTTGAAGATCGTATGATCAGCCGCAGAGCTGATGTCGTTTGGCCACCTCGGAGCTGCGATTTGAAACCGTTGGTCTATTATTTGTGGGGTACCCTCAAAGATAAGTGTTACGTCGACAAGCCAGAGACAATTGACGCTTTAAAGGACAATATTCGTGAAGCCATTGGTGAAATACAGCTGCACACAATCGATAATGTGCTTAAAAATTGGACCGATCGTGTAGGCTACTGCATGGCCAGCCGAGGCAGCCATTTGAATACAATTATTTTCCATTATTAACCGGAAGGATTGTACTTTCAAATAAAAAAAAGAAATTTGAGAAAATATTCAGCATTTTTTTATAGCATTTTCAAAAAAAAAAGTTATTTGGCGGACCCTTTACAACATACAACCCCTGATAGTGGCGCAAAAACATATTTTAAGAATTATGTGGAAAAAAGACGTCGAGAGCATAGTTTCCCACTTTTCTTGTGTTCTGGCATTCTCCCTTTAAAACATCTCTACTTTTTTAAAGTGCTCAAGGTATTTTTTTAAGAAGCGGTAATACTCTTAATCAAGCATCTACTTCATATGAACTACGAAGTAATGAAAGCGGGCATGCTATTATTCTAAGGCATTATACGCAGCAGTTCCTGAATTTTTATTCTTCGGTAGCACCAAGGCTATATAACAAGTTTCCTACTGATTTAAGAAGCAATTCAAGTCCTTTTTCTCTTCATGAAACAAGAGAAGATCATAAAACTTAAAGATGATTACTCCCCTGGTCCGGACGTTTTGCCGGCTATAGTACTCAAAAGATGCTGCAGTTCTCTGATTCAACCCTTAACGGCCCTTTTTAAACTATCAATATCGCAAGGAATATTTCCTAAACTCTGGAAAAATGCGTACATAATCCCGACTCATAAAAAATGCCAAAAAAACGACGTTTTGAACTACAGACCTATCGCAGAACTTTCGTGTATTCCGAAGCTTTTCGAGAGTATAATTTACGATACAGTGTTTTTTCATTGTAAATCAATTGTTTCTCCAAATCAACATGGATTCTTAAAAGGGCGGTCGACAACTACCAACTTAACGGAATTTGTTTCCTGAACCCTTTGTGCTTTAGAAGAAGGAAAAGAAGTTGATGTTATAGCTACGGACTTCAGCAAAGCATTTGATAAAATCTCCCATAAAATAATCCTTATTAAGTTTAAAGCCATTGGTTTCCCCGCTGGTTTCCTTGCATGGATTAAATCCTACCTTGAAAATAGGCAATACGTTGTGCTCTTTAGATCCTCTAAATCTGATCCGTTTACAGCAACCTCAGGCGTCGCCCAAGGTAGCCATGTAGGTCCGTTGCTCTTTATCCTCACAATTAACGATGTTGACCTCATCATCCATAGCTCACATATATCGATTAACGCTGACGATATGAAAATATTCATGCCAATATCATCTCCAGATGACCATTCCCTCCTGCAAGACGACCTAACGAGGTTTTCAATTTGGTGAAAAAAACTTTTCCTTGAACTAAATATATCAAAATGCAAATCCATAACATACACTCGAAAGCGTCCACCACAATCCTCCAGAATTTACTCCATCTGTTATGAACCTGTCCCTTCAGTCTCTTCTTTGCGTGATCTGGGAGTTATGTGCGATAGTGAACTCAACTTTCGCTTGCACATTGACTCCATTATTAACAAAGCTAACTCCGCACTTGGATATGTAAAACGATGGTTCAAGGAGTTCTCCAACCCCTATGTTACCAAATCCCTTTATACTACTTTCGTTAGACCCATCCTTGAATATGCTTCCCCAGTCTGGTCTCCTTACAACGGCATCCACATAAAACGAATTGAAGCCATCCAGCGGCGATTTCTTCGTTTCGCATTGCGTAGTCTCCCATGGTCAGACAGGTACAACCTTCCGCCCTACTCACAACGCTTGCAACTTATAAGATTGCAATCCCTCGAAGAACGCCGTGATATAGCCGATATCCTATTCATCCACCAGATTCTAAGTGGAAACATCGACTGCCCCGCTCTGCTTCGATTGATCTCCATACACACCAATCCCCGTAACCTTAGATCTATCTCCCTCTTCCGTCACAGCACCAACTATGGCTCGCATGAGCCATTGTGCAGAATGATGCGAAAAGCCAACGCCGCACAACAAAAATTTTATTTCCACCTAAGTATAGTAAATCTCCCTAAAAAACGGCCTTTCCAACTAATCACCCTTGTCACCCAATAATTAGATCGTAGTTTTTAGTTTTTAAGCCAGCTTGTATTAAGTTAAGTCCGGGGTTATTCCCCGGGCCACAAATAAATAAATAAATAAACAGATAAACACAGCCTCTTCAAAACATTTTCAAACATTGTCTTAGAAACAAGACTATCGCTCCTGTTTATATAAAAAGAAAATATTACAAATATATGTACAAATTTGTATTTATTTTCAGGATCGAAAACCGGAAAATTCACCAAAGTTCAAGTTTCGGACTGTGATACAACAAAAAATGAGTGCATTCTAAAGAGAAATACGACTGCATCTATATCTATTGATTTGTCTCTTGGTAAAAAATACAAAATGCTATAATATAAAACATTTAACTTATATTTTTGAATTTTTTTTTAGCTGAAGATGTTTCATCGATTACCACAGTCGTTCACGGCAAAATTATGGGCGTTGAAATGCCATTTCATTTACAGAATCCTGATGCCTGCGTTGACAGTGGATTAGTTTGCCCTCTATCTAAGGGCTCCAGTTATGAGTACAAAGCAACGTTGCCAGTCTTAAAAGCCTACCCAAAGGTTTGTAAAGCTTAAAGTTTAGCTGGATGCTTTAATTTACCTAACAAATTTCACCGTCGTAGGTTACCGTTGAAGTAAAATGGGAATTAAAAGATCAGAATGACGAAGATATTGTTTGTGTACTGATTCCAGCAAAAATCCAATAAAGCATTCCTCAGACTAAGCTAATTAAGAAGCTCACTCCGATTGAATTTTGAACAAACTTTTAAAACTTGAAAAAAAGAATTCGAAATTTGAGATTATTTTTATTTATAATGTTCATATTGAGTGAATAAAATTGAATACAAAAATTAAATTGTAAACTTATTGTCTTTTTCAAAACTGGTTATTTTACTGTTTCTTATTTTCTATATACAGGATGTTCTAGAACATAAATTTGATTATAAAATGTTAACCTCAGTGCTTATGGATTTAACTTCCTCAATGAATTACTCAAGTAGAGTAATTTGTTGATTGCTTACAACCAAATCAAGGACATACCTCTGACCGTGAACAATTCTAGCTGTCATAAATCATCCACTTGGGATCTTCGGATAACCATTTAAGCAATCGCTGTGTTGTCAAAGTTTTATTTCTTACCGGTTATGAAAGGATCTGGTTTTGCTAATGGCTGGTTCTTCGGACCTTATAACTTGACAATATTTGAATATGGCACTTTCAATGCCTCTTGGGTTGGTTTTAAATAGCATTACCTATTTAAATTTTTAGAGGGTTGGTTTATTGAAAAGTTAATTTTGAAGTATTATTTTATCCAAATGTGTACCTGGGCTAGCTTGACAGTATGCCATCCTTTCAGAACAATCATCTGATGGTTTCGGATACGTTATCAGTAATAGCTTAATCAATTTTGTTATTGGGAAGCATTGTCTTTGGATTGTTTGTATAACTTTTATCTTTAATGGCAACATACCAAAATGACTGATTCCACGATTACTGGACCTTGGGCCAAGGAAATCGATGATGGAAACCTTGTATTGCAAGACGGGGTGCTGGGACTATAGCTCGCCAAATGGTAAGCATTCAACATCCCTTCCACTAGTGTAAACACGCAACATCTGTCTGGTGTGATCCTGGCAGATAAATAGTTTCAAAAAAGCCTAGAAGTGACGCAGTCGAGTGAAACGTGCCAGGCAGCAAAGCCCTAATTTCAATTGTGTTACATTTTTATTTTCTTTTTCAATAATTATATTTACAAATACAAAAACAAATACACTGTCTTTCCTTTCACAATGTTCAATTTTGTGTTCAGTTAAGGATGCTCGTTATTATAAATATCATAGAAATCGTCATTGCAAATTCGGGAAAAAACTCCATTTTGAAACCATGGGCTATAGTCCAGCAGAATTAAGCAAAAAAGCCTCGCATTTCAAATTTCTGTATTTTTGTCAATAAACGGCTCTCAGAGCTAAATTTTCAAATTTGTGTTTATTTAGTGATGCTCGTTATTATAAATATCACAGAAATCGTTATTTGCAAATTCGGGAAAAAAAACCATTTTGAAACCATGGGCTATAGTCCAGCAGAATTAAGCAAAAAACCTCGCATTTCAAATTTCTGTAATTTTGTTAATAAAGAGCTCTAGAGCTAAATTTTCAAATTTGTGTTCAGTTAGGGATACTCGTTATTATGAATATCACAGAAATCGTCATTTGCAAATTCGGGAAAAAACTCCATTTTGAAACCATGGGCTATAGTCCAGCAGAATTAAGCAAAAAACCTCGCATTTCAAATTTCTGTAATTTTGTTAATAAAGAGCTCTAGAGCTAAATTTTCAAGTTTGTGTTCAGTTAGGGATGCTCGTCATTATCAGCATTATAGAAATCGTCATTTGCAAATTCGGGAAAAAAACTCCATTTTGAAACCATGGGCTATAGTCCAGCAGAATTAAGCAAAAAAGCCTCGCATTTCAAATTTCCGTATTTTTGTAAGTAATTGATTCTCAGAGCTAAATTTTCAAATATGTGTTCAGTTAGGGATACTCGTTATTATGAATATCACAGAAATCGTCATTTGCAAATTCGGGAAAAAACACCATTTTGAAACCATGGGCTATAGTCCAGCAGAATTAAGCAAAAAACCTCGCATTTCAAATTTCTGTAATTTTGTTAATAAAGAGCTCTCAGAGCTAAATTTTCAAATTTGTGTTCAGTTAGGGATACTCGTTATTATGAATATCACAGAAATCGTCATTTGCGAATTCGGGAAAAAACACCATTTTGAAACAATGGGCTATAGTCCAGCAGAATTAAGCAAAAAACCTCGCATTTCAAATTTCTGTAATTTTGTTAATAAAGAGCTCTAGAGCTAAATTTTCAAATTTGTGTTCAGTTAGGGATACTCGTTATTATGAATATCACAGAAATCGTCATTTGCAAATTCGGGAAAAAACACCATTTTGAAACCATGGGCTATAGTCCAGCAGAATTAAGCAAAAAACCTCGCATTTCAAATTTCTGTAATTTTGTTAACAAAGAGCTCTCAGAGCTAAATTTTCAAATTTGTGTTCAAATAGGGATGCTCGTCATTATCAGCATTATAGAAATCGTCATTTGCAAATTCGGGAAAAAAACTCCATTTTGAAACCATGGGCTATAGTCCAGCAGAATTAAGCAAAAAATCCTCGAATTTAAAATTTCTGTATTTTTGTCAATAAACGGCTCTCAGAGCTAAATTTTCAAATTTGTGTTCAAATAGGGATGCTCGTCATTATCAGCATTAAAGAAATCGTCATTTGCAAATTCGGGAAAAAAACTCCATTTTGAAACCATGGGCTATAGTCCAGCAGCATTAAGCAAAAAAGCCTCGAATTTAAAATTTCTGTATTTTTGTCAATATAGAGCTCTCAGAGCTAAATTTTCAAATTTGTATTCAGTTAACGATGCTCGTTATTATAAATAACATAGAAATCGTCATTTGCGAATTCGGGAAAAAACACCATTTTGAAACCATGGGCTATAGTCCAGCAGAATTAAGCAAAAAAGCCTCGCATTTCAAATTTCTGTAATTTTGTCAATATAGAGCTCTCAGAGCTAAATTTTCAAATTTGTATTCAGTTAACGATGCTCGTTATTATAAATAACATAGAAATCGTCATTTGCAAATTCGGGAAAAAACACCATTTTGAAACCATGGGCTATAGTCCAGCAGAATTAAGCACAAAAGCCTCGCATTTCAAATTTCTGTAATTTTGTCAATAAAGAGCTCTCAGAGCTAAATTTTCAAATTTGTATTCAGTTAACGATGCTCGTTATTATAAATAACATAGAAATCGTCATTTGCAAATTCGGCAAAAAACACCAGTCCAGCAGAATTAAGCAAAAAAGCCTCGCATTTCAAATTTCTGTAATTTTGTTAATAAAGAGCTCTCAGAGCTAAATTTTCAAATTTGTGTTCAAATAGGGATGCTCGTCATTATCAGCATTAAAGAAATCGTCATTTGCAAATTCGGGAAAAAAACTCCATTTTGAAACCATGGGCTATAGTCCAGCAGAATTAAGCAAAAAAGCCTCGAATTTAAAATTTCTGTATTTTTGTCAATAAACGGCTCTCAGAGCTAAATTTTCAAATTTGTGTTCAAATAGGGATGCTCGTCATTATCAGCATTAAAGAAATCGTCATTTGCAAATTCGGGAAAAAACACCATTTTGAAACCATGGGCTATAGTCCAGCAGAATTAAGCAAAAAACCTCGCATTTCAAATTTCTGTAATTTTGTTAATAAACGGCTCTCAGAGCTAAATTTTCAAATTTGTGTTCAAATAGGGATGCTCGTCATTATCAGCATTATAGAAATCGTCATTTGCAAATTCGGGAAAAAAACTCCATTTTGAAACCATGGGCTATAGTCCAGCAGCATTAAGCAAAAAAGCCTCGAATTTAAAATTTCTGTATTTTTGTCAATAAACGGCTCTCAGAGCTAAATTTTCAAATTTGTGTTCAAATAGGGATGCTCGTCATTATCAGCATTATAGAAATCGTCATTTGCAAATTCGGGAAAAAAACTCCATTTTGAAACCATGGGCTATAGTCCAGCAGAATTAAGCAAAAAAGCCTCGCATTTCAAATTTCTGTAATTTTGTTAATAAAGAGCTCTCAGAGCTAAATTTTCAAATTTGTGTTCAAATAGGGATGCTCGTCATTATCAGCATTAAAGAAATCGTCATTTGCAAATTCGGGAAAAAAACTCCATTTTGAAACCATGGGCTATAGTCCAGCAGAATTAAGCAAAAAAGCCTCGAATTTAAAATTTCTGTATTTTTGTCAATAAACGGCTCTCAGAGCTAAATTTTCAAATTTGTGTTCAAATAGGGATGCTCGTCATTATCAGCATTAAAGAAATCGTCATTTGCAAATTCGGGAAAAAACACCATTTTGAAACCATGGGCTATAGTCCAGCAGAATTAAGCAAAAAACCTCGCATTTCAAATTTCTGTAATTTTGTTAATAAACGGCTCTCAGAGCTAAATTTTCAAATTTGTGTTCAAATAGGGATGCTCGTCATTATCAGCATTATAGAAATCGTCATTTGCAAATTCGGGAAAAAAACTCCATTTTGAAACCATGGGCTATAGTCCAGCAGCATTAAGCAAAAAAGCCTCGAATTTAAAATTTCTGTATTTTTGTCAATAAACGGCTCTCAGAGCTAAATTTTCAAATTTGTGTTCAAATAGGGATGCTCGTCATTATCAGCATTATAGAAATCGTCATTTGCAAATTCGGGAAAAAAACTCCATTTTGAAACCATGGGCTATAGTCCAGCAGAATTAAGCAAAAAAGCCTCGAATTTAAAATTTCTGTATTTTTGTCAATAAACGGCTCTCAGAGCTAAATTTTCAAATTTGTGTTCAAATAGGGATGCTCGTCATTATCAGCATTAAAGAAATCGTCATTTGCAAATTCGGGAAAAAACACCATTTTGAAACCATGGGCTATAGTCCAGCAGAATTAAGCAAAAAACCTCGCATTTCAAATTTCTGTAATTTTGTTAATAAACGGCTCTCAGAGCTAAATTTTCAAATTTGTGTTCAAATAGGGATGCTCGTCATTATCAGCATTATAGAAATCGTCATTTGCAAATTCGGGAAAAAAACTCCATTTTGAAACCATGGGCTATAGTCCAGCAGCATTAAGCAAAAAAGCCTCGAATTTAAAATTTCTGTATTTTTGTCAATAAACGGCTCTCAGAGCTAAATTTTCAAATTTGTGTTCAAATAGGGATGCTCGTCATTATCAGCATTATAGAAATCGTCATTTGCAAATTCGGGAAAAAAACTCCATTTTGAAACCATGGGCTATAGTCCAGCAGAATTAAGCAAAAAAGCCTCGAATTTAAAATTTCTGTATTTTTGTCAATAAACGGCTCTCAGAGCTAAATTTTCAAATTTGTGTTCAAATAGGGATGCTCGTCATTATCAGCATTATAGAAATCGTCATTTGCAAATTCGGGAAAAAACACCATTTTGAAACAATGGGCTATAGTCCAGCAGAATTAAGCAAAAAACCTCGCATTTCAAATTTCTGTAATTTTGTTAATAAAGAGCTCTAGAGCTAAATTTTCAAATTTGTGTTCAGTTAGGGATACTCGTTATTATGAATATCACAGAAATCGTCATTTGCAAATTCGGGAAAAAACACCATTTTGAAACAATGGGCTATAGTCCAGCAGAATTAAGCAAAAAACCTCGCATTTCAAATTTCTGTAATTTTGTTAATAAAGAGCTCTAGAGCTAAATTTTCAAATTTGTGTTCAGTTAGGGATACTCGTTATTATGAATATCACAGAAATCGTCATTTGCAAATTCGGGAAAAAACACCATTTTGAAACCATGGGCTATAGTCCAGCAGAATTAAGCAAAAAACCTCGCATTTCAAATTTCTGTAATTTTGTTAACAAAGAGCTCTCAGAGCTAAATTTTCAAATTTGTGTTCAAATAGGGATGCTCGTCATTATCAGCATTAAAGAAATCGTCATTTGCAAATTCGGGAAAAAACACCATTTTGAAACCATGGGCTATAGTCCAGCAGAATTAAGCAAAAAACCTCGCATTTCAAATTTCTGTAATTTTGTTAATAAACGGCTCTCAGAGCTAAATTTTCAAATTTGTGTTCAAATAGGGATGCTCGTCATTATCAGCATTATAGAAATCGTCATTTGCAAATTCGGGAAAAAAACTCCATTTTGAAACCATGGGCTATAGTCCAGCAGCATTAAGCAAAAAAGCCTCGAATTTAAAATTTCTGTATTTTTGTCAATATAGAGCTCTCAGAGCTAAATTTTCAAATTTGTATTCAGTTAACGATGCTCGTTATTATAAATAACATAGAAATCGTCATTTGCAAATTCGGGAAAAAACACCATTTTGAAACCATGGGCTATAGTCCAGCAGAATTAAGCAAAAAAGCCTCGCATTTCAAATTTCTGTAATTTTGTCAATATAGAGCTCTCAGAGCTAAATTTTCAAATTTGTATTCAGTTAACGATGCTCGTTATTATAAATAACATAGAAATCGTCATTTGCAAATTCGGGAAAAAACACCATTTTGAAACCATGGGCTATAGTCCAGCAGAATTAAGCAAAAAACCTCGCATTTCAAATTTCTGTAATTTTGTTAATAAAGAGCTCTAGAGCTAAATTTTCAAATTTGTGTTCAGTTAGGGATACTCGTTATTATGAATATCACAGAAATCGTCATTTGCAAATTCGGGAAAAAACACCATTTTGAAACCATGGGCTATAGTCCAGCAGAATTAAGCAAAAAACCTCGCATTTCAAATTTCTGTAATTTTGTTAACAAAGAGCTCTCAGAGCTAAATTTTCAAATTTGTGTTCAAATAGGGATGCTCGTCATTATCAGCATTAAAGAAATCGTCATTTGCAAATTCGGGAAAAAACACCATTTTGAAACCATGGGCTATAGTCCAGCAGAATTAAGCAAAAAACCTCGCATTTCAAATTTCTGTAATTTTGTTAATAAACGGCTCTCAGAGCTAAATTTTCAAATTTGTGTTCAAATAGGGATGCTCGTCATTATCAGCATTATAGAAATCGTCATTTGCAAATTCGGGAAAAAAACTCCATTTTGAAACCATGGGCTATAGTCCAGCAGCATTAAGCAAAAAAGCCTCGAATTTAAAATTTCTGTATTTTTGTCAATATAGAGCTCTCAGAGCTAAATTTTCAAATTTGTATTCAGTTAACGATGCTCGTTATTATAAATAACATAGAAATCGTCATTTGCAAATTCGGGAAAAAACACCATTTTGAAACCATGGGCTATAGTCCAGCAGAATTAAGCAAAAAAGCCTCGCATTTCAAATTTCTGTAATTTTGTCAATATAGAGCTCTCAGAGCTAAATTTTCAAATTTGTATTCAGTTAACGATGCTCGTTATTATAAATAACATAGAAATCGTCATTTGCAAATTCGGGAAAAAACACCAGTCCAGCAGAATTAAGCAAAAAAGCCTCGCATTTCAAATTTCTGTAATTTTGTTAATAAAGAGCTCTCAGAGCTAAATTTTCAAATTTGTGTTCAAATAGGGATGCTCGTCATTATCAGCATTAAAGAAATCGTCATTTGCAAATTCGGGAAAAAAACTCCATTTTGAAACCATGGGCTATAGTCCAGCAGAATTAAGCACAAAAGCCTCGCATTTCAAATTTCTGTAATTTTGTCAATAAAGAGCTCTCAGAGCTAAATTTTCAAATTTGTATTCAGTTAACGATGCTCGTTATTATAAATAACATAGAAATCGTCATTTGCAAATTCGGGAAAAAACACCAGTCCAGCAGAATTAAGCAAAAAAGCCTCGCATTTCAAATTTCTGTAATTTTGTTAATAAAGAGCTCTCAGAGCTAAATTTTCAAATTTGTGTTCAAATAGGGATGCTCGTCATTATCAGCATTAAAGAAATCGTCATTTGCAAATTCGGGAAAAAAACTCCATTTTGAAACCATGGGCTATAGTCCAGCAGAATTAAGCAAAAAAGCCTCGAATTTAAAATTTCTGTATTTTTGTCAATAAACGGCTCTCAGAGCTAAATTTTCAAATTTGTGTTCAAATAGGGATGCTCGTCATTATCAGCATTAAAGAAATCGTCATTTGCAAATTCGGGAAAAAACACCATTTTGAAACCATGGGCTATAGTCCAGCAGAATTAAGCAAAAAACCTCGCATTTCAAATTTCTGTAATTTTGTTAATAAACGGCTCTCAGAGCTAAATTTTCAAATTTGTGTTCAAATAGGGATGCTCGTCATTATCAGCATTATAGAAATCGTCATTTGCAAATTCGGGAAAAAAACTCCATTTTGAAACCATGGGCTATAGTCCAGCAGCATTAAGCAAAAAAGCCTCGAATTTAAAATTTCTGTATTTTTGTCAATAAACGGCTCTCAGAGCTAAATTTTCAAATTTGTGTTCAAATAGGGATGCTCGTCATTATCAGCATTATAGAAATCGTCATTTGCAAATTCGGGAAAAAAACTCCATTTTGAAACCATGGGCTATAGTCCAGCAGAATTAAGCAAAAAAGCCTCGAATTTAAAATTTCTGTAATTTTGTCAATATAGAGCTCTCAGAGCTAAATTTTCAAATTTGTATTCAGTTAACGATGCTCGTTATTATAAATAACATAGAAATCGTCATTTGCAAATTCGGGAAAAAACACCATTTTGAAACCATGGGCTATAGTCCAGCAGAATTAAGCAAAAAAGCCTCGCATTTCAAATTTCTGTAATTTTGTCAATATAGAGCTCTCAGAGCTAAATTTTCAAATTTGTATTCAGTTAACGATGCTCGTTATTATAAATAACATAGAAATCGTCATTTGCAAATTCGGGAAAAAACACCATTTTGAAACCATGGGCTATAGTCCAGCAGAATTAAGCACAAAAGCCTCGCATTTCAAATTTCTGTAATTTTGTCAATAAAGAGCTCTCAGAGCTAAATTTTCAAATTTGTATTCAGTTAACGATGCTCGTTATTATAAATAACATAGAAATCGTCATTTGCAAATTCGGGAAAAAACACCATTTTGAAACCATGGGCTATAGTCCAGCAGAATTAAGCAAAAAAGCCTCGCATTTCAAATTTCGGTAATTTTGTCAATAAAGAGCTCTCAGAGCTAAATTTTCAAATTTGTATTCAGTTAACGATGCTCGTTATTATAAATAACATAGAAATCGTCATTTGCAAATTCGGGAAAAAACACCATTTTGAAACCATGGGCTAAAGTCCAGCAGAATTAAGCAAAAAAGCCTCGCATTTCAAATTTCTGTAATTTTGTTAATAAAGAGCTCTCAGAGCTAAATTTTCAAATTTGTGTTCAGTTAACGATGCTCGTTATTATAATTATCACAGAAATCGTCATTTGCAAATTCGGGAAAAAACACCATTTTGAAACCATGGGCTATAGTCCAGCAGAATTAAGCACAAAAGCCTCGCATTTCAAATTTCTGTAATTTTGTCAATAAAGAGCTCTCAGAGCTAAATTTTCAAATTTGTATTCAGTTAACGATGCTCGTTATTATAAATAACATAGAAATCGTCATTTGCAAATTCGGGAAAAAACACCATTTTGAAACCATGGGCTATAGTCCAGCAGAATTAAGCAAAAAAGCCTCGCATTTCAAATTTCGGTAATTTTGTCAATAAAGAGCTCTCAGAGCTAAATTTTCAAATTTGTATTCAGTTAACGATGCTCGTTATTATAAATAACATAGAAATCGTCATTTGCAAATTCGGGAAAAAACACCATTTTGAAACCATGGGCTAAAGTCCAGCAGAATTAAGCAAAAAAGCCTCGCATTTCAAATTTCTGTATTTTTGTCAGTAATTTATTCTCAGAGCTAAATTTTCAAATTTGTGTTAATTTAGTGATGCACGTTATTATAAATATCACATAAATCGTCATTTGCAAATTCGGGAAAAAACTCCATTTTGAAACCATGGGCTATAGTCCAGCAGAATTAAGCACAAAAGCCTCGCATTTCAAATTTCTGTTATTTTGTCAATAAAGAGCTCTCAGAGCTAAATTTTCAAATTTGTATTCAGTTAACGATGCTCG
This sequence comes from Orthonevra nobilis, assembly GCA_963555765.1. Lineage (NCBI taxonomy): Eukaryota > Metazoa > Arthropoda > Insecta > Diptera > Syrphidae > Orthonevra > Orthonevra nobilis. The sequence goes on from OY743224.1 coordinate 59,559,393, forward strand.
TTATTATAAATAACATAGAAATCGTCATTTGCAAATTCGGGAAAAAACACCATTTTGAAACCATGGGCTATAGTCCAGCAGAATTAAGCAAAAAAGCCTCGCATTTCAAATTTCTGTAATTTTGTCAATAAAGAGCTCTCAGAGCTAAATTTTCAAATTTGTATTCAGTTAACGATGCTCGTTATTATAAATAACATAGAAATCGTCATTTGCAAATTCGGGAAAAAACACCATTTTGAAACCATGGGCTAAAGTCCAGCAGAATTAAGCAAAAAAGCCTCGCATTTCAAATTTCTGTAATTTTGTTAATAAAGAGCTCTCAGAGCTAAATTTTCAAATTTGTGTTCAAATAGGGATGCTCGTCATTATCAGCATTAAAGAAATCGTCATTTGCAAATTCGGGAAAAAAACTCCATTTTGAAACCATGGGCTATAGTCCAGCAGAATTAAGCAAAAAAGCCTCGAATTTAAAATTTCTGTATTTTTGTCAATAAACGGCTCTCAGAGCTAAATTTTCAAATTTGTGTTCAAATAGGGATGCTCGTCATTATCAGCATTAAAGAAATCGTCATTTGCAAATTCGGGAAAAAACACCATTTTGAAACCATGGGCTATAGTCCAGCAGCATTAAGCAAAAAAGCCTCGAATTTAAAATTTCTGTATTTTTGTCAATAAACGGCTCTCAGAGCTAAATTTTCAAATTTGTGTTCAAATAGGGATACTCGTCATTATCAGCATTATAGAAATCGTCATTTGCAAATTCGGGAAAAAAACTCCATTTTGAAACCATGGGCTATAGTCCAGCAGCATTAAGCAAAAAAGCCTCGAATTTAAAATTTCTGTATTTTTGTCAATAAACGGCTCTCAGAGCTAAATTTTCAAATTTGTGTTCAAATAGGGATGCTCGTCATTATCAGCATTATAGAAATCGTCATTTGCAAATTCGGGAAAAAAACTCCATTTTGAAACCATGGGCTATAGTCCAGCAGAATTAAGCAAAAAAGCCTCGAATTTAAAATTTCTGTAATTTTGTCAATATAGAGCTCTCAGAGCTAAATTTTCAAATTTGTATTCAGTTAACGATGCTCGTTATTATAAATAACATAGAAATCGTCATTTGCAAATTCGGGAAAAAACACCATTTTGAAACCATGGGCTATAGTCCAGCAGAATTAAGCACAAAAGCCTCGCATTTCAAATTTCTGTAATTTTGTCAATAAAGAGCTCTCAGAGCTAAATTTTCAAATTTGTATTCAGTTAACGATGCTCGTTATTATAAATAACATAGAAATCGTCATTTGCAAATTCGGGAAAAAACACCATTTTGAAACCATGGGCTATAGTCCAGCAGAATTAAGCAAAAAAGCCTCGAATTTAAAATTTCTGTATTTTTGTCAATAAACGGCTCTCAGAGCTAAATTTTCAAATTTGTGTTCAAATAGGGATGCTCGTCATTATCAGCATTAAAGAAATCGTCATTTGCAAATTCGGGAAAAAACACCATTTTGAAACCATGGGCTATAGTCCAGCAGAATTAAGCAAAAAACCTCGCATTTCAAATTTCTGTAATTTTGTTAATAAAGAGCTCTCAGAGCTAAATTTTCAAATTTGTGTTCAAATAGGGATGCTCGTCATTATCAGCATTATAGAAATCGTCATTTGCAAATTCGGGAAAAAAACTCCATGTTGAAACCATGGGCTATAGTCCAGCAGAATTAAGCAAAAAAGCCTCGAATTTAAAATTTCTGTAATTTTGTCAATATAGAGCTCTCAGAGCTAAATTTTCAAATTTGTATTCAGTTAACGATGCTCGTTATTATAAATAACATAGAAATCGTCATTTGCAAATTCGGGAAAAAACACCATTTTGAAACCATGGGCTATAGTCCAGCAGAATTAAGCACAAAAGCCTCGCATTTCAAATTTCTGTAATTTTGTCAATAAAGAGCTCTCAGAGCTAAATTTTCAAATTTGTATTCAGTTAACGATGCTCGTTATTATAAATAACATAGAAATCGTCATTTGCAAATTCGGGAAAAAACACCATTTTGAAACCATGGGCTATAGTCCAGCAGAATTAAGCAAAAAAGCCTCGAATTTAAAATTTCTGTATTTTTGTCAATAAACGGCTCTCAGAGCTAAATTTTCAAATTTGTGTTCAAATAGGGATGCTCGTCATTATCAGCATTAAAGAAATCGTCATTTGCAAATTCGGGAAAAAACACCATTTTGAAACCATGGGCTATAGTCCAGCAGAATTAAGCAAAAAACCTCGCATTTCAAATTTCTGTAATTTTGTTAATAAAGAGCTCTCAGAGCTAAATTTTCAAATTTGTGTTCAAATAGGGATGCTCGTCATTATCAGCATTATAGAAATCGTCATTTGCAAATTCGGGAAAAAAACTCCATTTTGAAACCATGGGCTATAGTCCAGCAGAATTAAGCAAAAAAGCCTCGAATTTAAAATTTCTGTATTTTTGTCAATAAACGGCTCTCAGAGCTAAATTTTCAAATTTGTGTTCAAATAGGGATGCTCGTCATTATCAGCATTAAAGAAATCGTCATTTGCAAATTCGGGAAAAAACACCATTTTGAAACCATGGGCTATAGTCCAGCAGAATTAAGCAAAAAACCTCGCATTTCAAATTTCTGTAATTTTGTTAATAAACGGCTCTCAGAGCTAAATTTTCAAATTTGTGTTCAAATAGGGATGCTCGTCATTATCAGCATTATAGAAATCGTCATTTGCAAATTCGGGAAAAAAACTCCATTTTGAAACCATGGGCTATAGTCCAGCAGCATTAAGCAAAAAAGCCTCGAATTTAAAATTTCTGTATTTTTGTCAATAAACGGCTCTCAGAGCTAAATTTTCAAATTTATGTTCAAATAGGGATGCTCGTCATTATCAGCATTATAGAAATCGTCATTTGCAAATTCGGGAAAAAAACTCCATTTTGAAACCATGGGCTATAGTCCAGCAGAATTAAGCAAAAAAGCCTCGAATTTAAAATTTCTGTAATTTTGTCAATATAGAGCTCTCAGAGCTAAATTTTCAAATTTGTATTCAGTTAACGATGCTCGTTATTATAAATAACATAGAAATCGTCATTTGCAAATTCGGGAAAAAACACCATTTTGAAACCATGGGCTATAGTCCAGCAGAATTAAGCAAAAAAGCCTCGCATTTCAAATTTCTGTAATTTTGTCAATAAAGAGCTCTCAGAGCTAAATTTTCAAATTTGTATTCAGTTAACGATGCTCGTTATTATAAATAACATAGAAATCGTCATTTGCAAATTCGGGAAAAAACACCATTTTGAAACCATGGGCTATAGTCCAGCAGAATTAAGCAAAAAAGCCTCGAATTTAAAATTTCTGTATTTTTGTCAATAAACGGCTCTCAGAGCTAAATTTTCAAATTTGTGTTCAAATAGGGATGCTCGTCATTATCAGCATTAAAGAAATCGTCATTTGCAAATTCGGGAAAAAACTCCATTTTGAAACCATGGGCTATAGTCCAGCAGCATTAAGCAAAAAAGCCTCGAATTTAAAATTTCTGTATTTTTGTCAATAAACGGCTCTCAGAGCTAAATTTTCAAATTTGTGTTCAAATAGGGATGCTCGTCATTATCAGCATTATAGAAATCGTCATTTGCAAATTCGGGAAAAAAACTCCATTTTGAAACCATGGGCTATAGTCCAGCAGAATTAAGCAAAAAAGCCTCGAATTTAAAATTTCTGTAATTTTGTCAATATAGAGCTCTCAGAGCTAAATTTTCAAATTTGTATTCAGTTAACGATGCTCGTTATTATAAATAACATAGAAATCGTCATTTGCAAATTCGGGAAAAAACACCATTTTGAAACCATGGGCTATAGTCCAGCAGAATTAAGCAAAAAAGCCTCGCATTTCAAATTTCTGTAATTTTGTCAATAAAGAGCTCTCAGAGCTAAATTTTCAAATTTGTATTCAGTTAACGATGCTCGTTATTATAAATAACATAGAAATCGTCATTTGCAAATTCGGGAAAAAACACCATTTTGAAACCATGGGCTATAGTCCAGCAGAATTAAGCAAAAAAGCCTCGAATTTAAAATTTCTGTATTTTTGTCAATAAACGGCTCTCAGAGCTAAATTTTCAAATTTGTGTTCAAATAGGGATGCTCGTCATTATCAGCATTAAAGAAATCGTCATTTGCAAATTCGGGAAAAAACTCCATTTTGAAACCATGGGCTATAGTCCAGCAGAATTAAGCAAAAAACCTCGCATTTCAAATTTCTGTAATTTTGTTAATAAAGAGCTCTCAGAGCTAAATTTTCAAATTTGTGTTCAAATAGGGATGCTCGTCATTATCAGCATTATAGAAATCGTCATTTGCAAATTCGGGAAAAAAACTCCATTTTGAAACCATGGGCTATAGTCCAGCAGCATTAAGCAAAAAAGCCTCGAATTTAAAATTTCTGTATTTTTGTCAATAAACGGCTCTCAGAGCTAAATTTTCAAATTTGTGTTCAAATAGGGATGCTCGTCATTATCAGCATTATAGAAATCGTCATTTGCAAATTCGGGAAAAAAACTCCATTTTGAAACCATGGGCTATAGTCCAGCAGAATTAAGCAAAAAAGCCTCGAATTTAAAATTTCTGTAATTTTGTCAATATAGAGCTCTCAGAGCTAAATTTTCAAATTTGTATTCAGTTAACGATGCTCGTTATTATAAATAACATAGAAATCGTCATTTGCAAATTCGGGAAAAAACACCATTTTGAAACCATGGGCTATAGTCCAGCAGAATTAAGCAAAAAAGCCTCGCATTTCAAATTTCTGTAATTTTGTCAATATAGAGCTCTCAGAGCTAAATTTTCAAATTTGTATTCAGTTAACGATGCTCGTTATTATAAATAACATAGAAATCGTCATTTGCAAATTCGGGAAAAAACACCATTTTGAAACCATGGGCTATAGTCCAGCAGAATTAAGCACAAAAGCCTCGCATTTCAAATTTCTGTAATTTTGTCAATAAAGAGCTCTCAGAGCTAAATTTTCAAATTTGTATTCAGTTAACGATGCTCGTTATTATAAATAACATAGAAATCGTCATTTGCAAATTCGGGAAAAAACACCATTTTGAAACCATGGGCTATAGTCCAGCAGAATTAAGCAAAAAAGCCTCGCATTTCAAATTTCTGTAATTTTGTCAATAAAGAGCTCTCAGAGCTAAATTTTCAAATTTGTATTCAGTTAACGATGCTCGTTATTATAAATAACATAGAAATCGTCATTTGCAAATTCGGGAAAAAACACCATTTTGAAACCATGGGCTAAAGTCCAGCAGAATTAAGCAAAAAAGCCTCGCATTTCAAATTTCTGTAATTTTGTTAATAAAGAGCTCTCAGAGCTAAATTTTCAAATTTGTATTCAGTTAACGATGCTCGTTATTATAAATAACATAGAAATCGTCATTTGCAAATTCGGGAAAAAACACCATTTTGAAACCATGGGCTATAGTCCAGCAGCATTAAGCAAAAAAGCCTCGAATTTAAAATTTCTGTATTTTTGTCAATAAACGGCTCTCAGAGCTAAATTTTCAAATTTGTGTTCAAATAGGGATGCTCGTCATTATCAGCATTATAGAAATCGTCATTTGCAAATTCGGGAAAAAAACTCCATTTTGAAACCATGGGCTATAGTCCAGCAGCATTAAGCAAAAAAGCCTCGAATTTAAAATTTCTGTATTTTTGTCAATAAACGGCTCTCAGAGCTAAATTTTCAAATTTGTGTTCAAATAGGGATGCTCGTCATTATCAGCATTATAGAAATCGTCATTTGCAAATTCGGGAAAAAAACTCCATTTTGAAACCATGGGCTATAGTCCAGCAGAATTAAGCAAAAAAGCCTCGAATTTAAAATTTCTGTATTTTTGTCAATAAACGGCTCTCAGAGCTAAATTTTCAAATTTGTGTTCAAATAGGGATGCTCGTCATTATCAGCATTATAGAAATCGTCATTTGCAAATTCGGGAAAAAAACTCCATTTTGAAACCATGGGCTATAGTCCAGCAGCATTAAGCAAAAAAGCCTCGAATTTAAAATTTCTGTATTTTTGTCAATAAACGGCTCTCAGAGCTAAATTTTCAAATTTGTGTTCAAATAGGGATGCTCGTCATTATCAGCATTATAGAAATCGTCATTTGCAAATTCGGGAAAAAAACTCCATTTTGAAACCATGGGCTATAGTCCAGCAGAATTAAGCAAAAAAGCCTCGAATTTAAAATTTCTGTAATTTTGTCAATATAGAGCTCTCAGAGCTAAATTTTCAAATTTGTATTCAGTTAACGATGCTCGTTATTATAAATAACATAGAAATCGTCATTTGCAAATTCGGGAAAAAACACCATTTTGAAACCATGGGCTATAGTCCAGCAGAATTAAGCAAAAAAGCCTCGAATTTAAAATTTCTGTATTTTTGTCAATAAACGGCTCTCAGAGCTAAATTTTCAAATTTGTGTTCAAATAGGGATGCTCGTCATTATCAGCATTATAGAAATCGTCATTTGCAAATTCGGGAAAAAAACTCCATTTTGAAACCATGGGCTATAGTCCAGCAGAATTAAGCAAAAAAGCCTCGAATTTAAAATTTCTGTAATTTTGTCAATATAGAGCTCTCAGAGCTAAATTTTCAAATTTGTATTCAGTTAACGATGCTCGTTATTATAAATAACATAGAAATCGTCATTTGCAAATTCGGGAAAAAACACCATTTTGAAACCATGGGCTATAGTCCAGCAGAATTAAGCAAAAAAGCCTCGCATTTCAAATTTCTGTAATTTTGTCAATATAGAGCTCTCAGAGCTAAATTTTCAAATTTGTATTCAGTTAACGATGCTCGTTATTATAAATAACATAGAAATCGTCATTTGCAAATTCGGGAAAAAACACCATTTTGAAACCATGGGCTATAGTCCAGCAGAATTAAGCACAAAAGCCTCGCATTTCAAATTTCTGTAATTTTGTCAATAAAGAGCTCTCAGAGCTAAATTTTCAAATTTGTGTTCAAATAGGGATGCTCGTCATTATCAGCATTATAGAAATCGTCATTTGCAAATTCGGGAAAAAAACTCCATTTTGAAACCATGGGCTATAGTCCAGCAGAATTAAGCAAAAAAGCCTCGAATTTAAAATTTCTGTATTTTTGTCAATAAACGGCTCTCAGAGCTAAATTTTCAAATTTGTGTTCAAATAGGGATGCTCGTCATTATCAGCATTAAAGAAATCGTCATTTGCAAATTCGGGAAAAAACACCATTTTGAAACCATGGGCTATAGTCCAGCAGAATTAAGCAAAAAACCTCGCATTTCAAATTTCTGTATTTTTGTCAATAAACGGCTCTCAGAGCTAAATTTTCAAATTTGTGTTCAAATAGGGATGCTCGTCATTATCAGCATTATAGAAATCGTCATTTGCAAATTCGGGAAAAAACACCATTTTGAAACCATGGGCTATAGTCCAGCAGAATTAAGCAAAAAAGCCTCGAATTTAAAATTTCTGTAATTTTGTCAATATAGAGCTCTCAGAGCTAAATTTTCAAATTTGTATTCAGTTAACGATGCTCGTTATTATAAATAACATAGAAATCGTCATTTGCAAATTCGGGAAAAAACACCATTTTGAAACCATGGGCTATAGTCCAGCAGAATTAAGCAAAAAAGCCTCGCATTTCAAATTTCTGTAATTTTGTTAATAAACGGCTCTCAGAGCTAAATTTTCAAATTTGTGTTCAAATAGGGATGCTCGTCATTATCAGCATTATAGAAATCGTCATTTGCAAATTCGGGAAAAAACACCATTTTGAAACCATGGGCTATAGTCCAGCAGAATTAAGCAAAAAAGCCTCGAATTTAAAATTTCTGTATTTTTGTCAATAAACGGCTCTCAGAGCTAAATTTTCAAATTTGTGTTCAAATAGGGATGCTCGTCATTATCAGCATTATAGAAATCGTCATTTGCAAATTCGGGAAAAAACACCATTTTGAAACCATGGGCTATAGTCCAGCAGAATTAAGCAAAAAAGCCTCGAATTTAAAATTTCTGTAATTTTGTCAATATAGAGCTCTCAGAGCTAAATTTTCAAATTTGTATTCAGTTAACGATGCTCGTTATTATAAATAACATAGAAATCGTCATTTGCAAATTCGGGAAAAAACACCATTTTGAAACCATGGGCTATAGTCCAGCAGAATTAAGCAAAAAAGCCTCGCATTTCAAATTTCTGTAATTTTGTTAATAAACGGCTCTCAGAGCTAAATTTTCAAATTTGTGTTCAAATAGGGATGCTCGTCATTATCAGCATTATAGAAATCGTCATTTGCAAATTCGGGAAAAAACACCATTTTGAAACCATGGGCTATAGTCCAGCAGAATTAAGCAAAAAAGCCTCGAATTTAAAATTTCTGTATTTTTGTCAATAAACGGCTCTCAGAGCTAAATTTTCAAATTTGTGTTCAAATAGGGATGCTCGTCATTATCAGCATTATAGAAATCGTCATTTGCAAATTCGGGAAAAAAACTCCATTTTGAAACCATGGGCTATAGTCCAGCAGAATTAAGCAAAAAAGCCTCGAATTTAAAATTTCTGTAATTTTGTCAATATAGAGCTCTCAGAGCTAAATTTTCAAATTTGTATTCAGTTAACGATGCTCGTTATTATAAATAACATAGAAATCGTCATTTGCAAATTCGGGAAAAAACACCATTTTGAAACCATGGGCTATAGTCCAGCAGAATTAAGCAAAAAAGCCTCGCATTTCAAATTTCTGTAATTTTGTCAATATAGAGCTCTCAGAGCTAAATTTTCAAATTTGTATTCAGTTAACGATGCTCGTTATTATAAATAACATAGAAATCGTCATTTGCAAATTCGGGAAAAAACACCATTTTGAAACCATGGGCTATAGTCCAGCAGAATTAAGCACAAAAGCCTCGCATTTCAAATTTCTGTAATTTTGTCAATAAAGAGCTCTCAGAGCTAAATTTTCAAATTTGTGTTCAAATAGGGATGCTCGTCATTATCAGCATTATAGAAATCGTCATTTGCAAATTCGGGAAAAAAACTCCATTTTGAAACCATGGGCTATAGTCCAGCAGAATTAAGCAAAAAAGCCTCGAATTTAAAATTTCTGTATTTTTGTCAATAAACGGCTCTCAGAGCTAAATTTTCAAATTTGTGTTCAAATAGGGATGCTCGTCATTATCAGCATTAAAGAAATCGTCATTTGCAAATTCGGGAAAAAACACCATTTTGAAACCATGGGCTATAGTCCAGCAGAATTAAGCAAAAAACCTCGCATTTCAAATTTCTGTAATTTTGTTAATAAACGGCTCTCAGAGCTAAATTTTCAAATTTGTGTTCAAATAGGGATGCTCGTCATTATCAGCATTATAGAAATCGTCATTTGCAAATTCGGGAAAAAAACTCCATTTTGAAACCATGGGCTATAGTCCAGCAGCATTAAGCAAAAAAGCCTCGAATTTAAAATTTCTGTATTTTTGTCAATAAACGGCTCTCAGAGCTAAATTTTCAAATTTGTGTTCAAATAGGGATGCTCGTCATTATCAGCATTATAGAAATCGTCATTTGCAAATTCGGGAAAAAAACTCCATTTTGAAACCATGGGCTATAGTCCAGCAGAATTAAGCACAAAAGCCTCGCATTTCAAATTTCTGTAATTTTGTCAATAAAGAGCTCTCAGAGCTAAATTTTCAAATTTGTATTAAGTTAACGATGCTCGTTATTGTAAATAACATAGAAATCGTCATTTGCAAATTCGGGAAAAAACACCATTTTGAAACCATGGGCTAAAGTCCAGCAGAATTAAGCAAAAAAGCCTCGCATTTCAAATTTCTGTAATTTTGTTAATAAAGAGCTCTCAGAGCTAAATTTTCAAATTTGTGTTCAAATAGGGATGCTCGTCATTATCAGCATTAAAGAAATCGTCATTTGCAAATTCGGGAAAAAAACTCCATTTTGAAACCATGGGCTATAGTCCAGCAGAATTAAGCACAAAAGCCTCGCATTTCAAATTTCTGTAATTTTGTCAATAAAGAGCTCTCAGAGCTAAATTTTCAAATTTGTATTCAGTTAACGATGCTCGTTATTATAAATAACATAGAAATCGTCATTTGCAAATTCGGGAAAAAACACCATTTTGAAACCATGGGCTATAGTCCAGCAGAATTAAGCAAAAAAGCCTCGCATTTCAAATTTCTGTATTTTTGTCAGTAATTTATTCTCAGAGCTAAATTTTCAAATTTGTATTCAGTTAACGATGCTCGTTATTATAAATATCACATAAATCGTCATTTGCAAATTCGGGAAAAAACTCCATTTTGAAACCATGGGCTATAGTCCAGCAGAATTAAGCACAAAAGCCTCGCATTTCAAATTTCTGTAATTTTGTCAATAAAGAGCTCTCAGAGCTAAATTTTCAAATTTGTATTCAGTTAACGATGCTCGTTATTATAAATAACATAGAAATCGTCATTTGCAAATTCGGGAAAAAACACCATTTTGAAACCATGGGCTATAGTCCAGCAGAATTAAGCAAAAAAGCCTCGCATTTCAAATTTCTGTAATTTTGTCAATAAAGAGCTCTCAGAGCTAAATTTTCAAATTTGTATTCAGTTAACGATGCTCGTTATTATTAATAACATAGAAATCGTCATTTGCAAATTCGGGAAAAAACACCATTTTGAAACCATGGGCTAAAGTCCAGCAGAATTAAGCAAAAAAGCCTCGCATTTCAAATTTCTGTAATTTTGTTAATAAAGAGCTCTCAGAGCTAAATTTTCAAATTTGTGTTCAAATAGGGATGCTCGTCATTATCAGCATTAAAGAAATCGTCATTTGCAAATTCGGGAAAAAAACTCCATTTTGAAACCATGGGCTATAGTCCAGCAGAATTAAGCAAAAAAGCCTCGAATTTAAAATTTCTGTATTTTTGTCAATAAACGGCTCTCAGAGCTAAATTTTCAAATTTGTGTTCAAATAGGGATGCTCGTCATTATCAGCATTAAAGAAATCGTCATTTGCAAATTCGGGAAAAAAACTCCATTTTGAAACCATGGGCTATAGTCCAGCAGCATTAAGCAAAAAAGCCTCGAATTTAAAATTTCTGTATTTTTGTCAATAAACGGCTCTCAGAGCTAAATTTTCAAATTTGTGTTCAAATAGGGATGCTCGTCATTATCAGCATTATAGAAATCGTCATTTGCAAATTCGGGAAAAAAACTCCATTTTGAAACCATGGGCTATAGTCCAGCAGAATTAAGCACAAAAGCCTCGCATTTCAAATTTCTGTAATTTTGTCAATAAAGAGCTCTCAGAGCTAAATTTTCAAATTTGTATTCAGTTAACGATGCTCGTTATTATAAATAACATAGAAATCGTCATTTGCAAATTCGGGAAAAAACACCATTTTGAAACCATGGGCTAAAGTCCAGCAGAATTAAGCAAAAAAGCCTCGCATTTCAAATTTCTGTAATTTTGTTAATAAAGAGCTCTCAGAGCTAAATTTTCAAATTTGTGTTCAGTTAACGATGCTCGTTATTATAATTATCACAGAAATCGTCATTTGCAAATTTGGGAAAAAACTCCATTTTGAAACCATGGGCTATAGTCCAGCAGAATTAAGCAAAAAAGCCTCGCATTTCAAATTTCTGTATTTTTGTCAGTAATTTATTCTCAGAGCTAAATTTTCAAATTTGTGTTAATTTAGTGATGCTCGTTATTATAAATATCACATAAATCGTCATTTGCAAATTCGGGAAAAAACTCCATTTTGAAACCATGGGCTATAGTCCAGCAGAATTAAGCACAAAAGCCTCGCATTTCAAATTTCTGTAATTTTGTCAATAAAGAGCTCTCAGAGCTAAATTTTCAAATTTGTATTCAGTTAACGATGCTCGTTATTATAAATAACATAGAAATCGTCATTTGCAAATTCGGGAAAAAACACCATTTTGAAACCATGGGCTATAGTCCAGCAGAATTAAGCAAAAAAGCCTCGCATTTCAAATTTCTGTAATTTTGTCAATAAAGAGCTCTCAGAGCTAAATTTTCAAATTTGTATTCAGTTAACGATGCTCGTTATTATAAATAACATAGAAATCGTCATTTGCAAATTCGGGAAAAAACACCATTTTGAAACCATGGGCTAAAGTCCAGCAGAATTAAGCAAAAAAGCCTCGCATTTCAAATTTCTGTAATTTTGTTAATAAAGAGCTCTCAGAGCTAAATTTTCAAATTTGTGTTCAAATAGGGATGCTCGTCATTATCAGCATTAAAGAAATCGTCATTTGCAAATTCGGGAAAAAAACTCCATTTTGAAACCATGGGCTATAGTCCAGCAGAATTAAGCAAAAAAGCCTCGAATTTAAAATTTCTGTATTTTTGTCAATAAACGGCTCTCAGAGCTAAATTTTCAAATTTGTGTTCAAATAGGGATGCTCGTCCTTATCAGCATTAAAGAAATCGTCATTTGCAAATTCGGGAAAAAACACCATTTTGAAACCATGGGCTATAGTCCAGCAGAATTAAGCAAAAAACCTCGCATTTCAAATTTCTGTAATTTTGTTAATAAACGGCTCTCAGAGCTAAATTTTCAAATTTGTGTTCAAATAGGGATGCTCGTCATTATCAGCATTATAGAAATCGTCATTTGCAAATTCGGGAAAAAAACTCCATTTTGAAACCATGGGCTATAGTCCAGCAGCATTAAGCAAAAAAGCCTCGAATTTAAAATTTCTGTATTTTTGTCAATAAACGGCTCTCAGAGCTAAATTTTCAAATTTGTGTTCAAATAGGGATGCTCGTCATTATCAGCATTAAAGAAATCGTCATTTGCAAATTCGGGAAAAAAACTCCATTTTGAAACCATGGGCTATAGTCCAGCAGAATTAAGCAAAAAAGCCTCGAATTTAAAATTTCTGTAATTTTGTCAATATAGAGCTCTCAGAGCTAAATTTTCAAATTTGTATTCAGTTAACGATGCTCGTTATTATAAATAACATAGAAATCGTCATTTGCAAATTCGGGAAAAAACACCATTTTGAAACCATGGGCTATAGTCCAGCAGAATTAAGCAAAAAAGCCTCGCATTTCAAATTTCTGTAATTTTGTCAATATAGAGCTCTCAGAGCTAAATTTTCAAATTTGTATTCAGTTAACGATGCTCGTTATTATAAATAACATAGAAATCGTCATTTGCAAATTCGGGAAAAAACACCATTTTGAAACCATGGGCTATAGTCCAGCAGAATTAAGCACAAAAGCCTTGCATTTCAAATTTCTGTAATTTTGTCAATAAAGAGCTCTCAGAGCTAAATTTTCAAATTTGTATTCAGTTAACGATGCTCGTTATTATAAATAACATAGAAATCGTCATTTGCAAATTCGGGAAAAAACACCATTTTGAAACCATGGGCTATAGTCCAGCAGAATTAAGCACAAAAGCCTTGCATTTCAAATTTCTGTAATTTTGTCAATAAAGAGCTCTCAGAGCTAAATTTTCAAATTTGTATTCAGTTAACGATGCTCGTTATTATAAATAACATAGAAATCGTCATTTGCAAATTCGGGAAAAAACACCATTTTGAAACCATGGGCTATAGTCCAGCAGAATTAAGCAAAAAAGCCTCGAATTTAAAATTTCTGTATTTTTGTCAATAAACGGCTCTCAGAGCTAAATTTTCAAATTTGTGTTCAAATAGGGATGCTCGTCCTTATCAGCATTAAAGAAATCGTCATTTGCAAATTCGGGAAAAAACACCATTTTGAAACCATGGGCTATAGTCCAGCAGAATTAAGCAAAAAAGCCTCGAATTTAAAATTTCTGTATTTTTGTCAATAAACGGCTCTCAGAGCTAAATTTTCAAATTTGTGTTCAAATAGGGATGCTCGTCATTATCAGCATTAAAGAAATCGTCATTTGCAAATTCGGGAAAAAACTCCATTTTGAAACCATGGGCTATAGTCCAGCAGAATTAAGCAAAAAACCTCGCATTTCAAATTTCTGTAATTTTGTTAATAAAGAGCTCTCAGAGCTAAATTTTCAAATTTGTGTTCAAATAGGGATGCTCGTCATTATCAGCATTAAAGAAATCGTCATTTGCAAATTCGGGAAAAAACACCATTTTGAAACCATGGGCTATAGTCCAGCAGAATTAAGCAAAAAACCTCGCATTTCAAATTTCTGCAATTTTGTTAATAAACGGCTCTCAGAGCTAAATTTTCAAATTTGTGTTCAAATAGGGATGCTCGTCATTATCAGCATTAAAGAAATCGTCATTTGCAAATTCGGGAAAAAACTCCATTTTGAAACCATGGGCTATAGTCCAGCAGAATTAAGCAAAAAAGCCTCGAATTTAAAATTTCTGTATTTTTGTCAATAAACGGCTCTCAGAGCTAAATTTTCAAATTTGTGTTCAAATAGGGATGCTCGTCATTATCAGCATTAAAGAAATCGTCATTTGCAAATTCGGGAAAAAACACCATTTTGAAACCATGGGCTATAGTCCAGCAGAATTAAGCAAAAAACCTCGCATTTCAAATTTCTGCAATTTTGTTAATAAACGGCTCTCAGAGCTAAATTTTCAAATTTGTGTTCAAATAGGGATGCTCGTCATTATCAGCATTAAAGAAATCGTCATTTGCAAATTTGGGAAAAAACTCCATTTTGAAACCATGGGCTATAGTCCAGCAGAATTAAGCAAAAAAGCCTCGCATTTCAAATTTCTGTAATTTTGTCAATAAAGAGCTCTCAGAGCTAAATTTTCAAATTTGTATTCAGTTAACGATGCTCGTTATTATAAATAACATAGAAATCGTCATTTGCAAATTCGGGAAAAAACACCATTTTGAAACCATGGGCTATAGTCCAGCAGAATTAAGCAAAAAAGCCTCGAATTTAAAATTTCTGTATTTTTGTCAATAAACGGCTCTCAGAGCTAAATTTTCAAATTTGTGTTCAAATAGGGATGCTCGTCATTATCAGCATTAAAGAAATCGTCATTTGCAAATTCGGGAAAAAACTCCATTTTGAAACCATGGGCTATAGTCCAGCAGAATTAAGCAAAAAAGCCTCGCATTTCGAATTTCTGTATTTTTGTCAGTAATTGATTATCACAGCTAAATTTTCAAATTTGTGTTCAGTTAGGGATACTCGTTATTATGAATATCACAGAAATCGTCATTTGCAAATTCGGGAAAAAACACCATTTTGAAACAATGGGCTATAGTCCAGCAGAATTAAGCAAAAAAGCCTCGAATTTAAAATTTCTGTATTTTTGTCAATAAACGGCTCTCAGAGCTAAATTTTCAAATTTGTGTTCAAATAGGGATGCTCGTCATTATCAGCATTATAGAAATCGTCATTTGCAAATTCGGGAAAAAACTCCATTTTGAAACCATGGGCTATAGTCCAGCAGAATTAAGCAAAAAACCTCGCATTTCAAATGTCTGTAATTTTGTTAATAAAGAGCTCTAGAGCTAAATTTTCAAATTTGTGTTCAGTTAGGGATGCTCGTCATTATCAGCATTATAGAAATCGTCATTTGCAAATTCGGGAAAAAACTCCATTTTGAAACCATGGGCTATAGTCCAGCAGAATTAAGCAAAAAACCTCGCATTTCAAATTTCTGTAATTTTGTTAATAAAGAGCTCTAGAGCTAAATTTTCAAATTTGTGTTCAGTTAGGGATGCTCGTCATTATCAGCATTATAGAAATCGTCATTTGCAAATTCGGGAAAAAACTCCATTTTGAAACCATGGGCTATAGTCCAGCAGAATTAAGCAAAAAACCTCGCATTTCAAATTTCTGTAATTTTGTTAATAAAGAGCTCTCAGAGCTTAATTTTCAAATTTGTGTTTATTTAGTGATGCTCGTTATTATAAATATCACAGAAATCGTCATTTGCAAATTCGGGAAAAAACTCCATTTTGAAACCATGGGCTATAGTCCAGCAGAATTAAGCAAAAAAGCCTCGAATTTAAAATTTCTGTATTTTTGTCAATAAACGGCTCTCAGAGCTAAATTTTCAAATTTGTGTTCAAATAGGGATGCTCGTCATTATCAGCATTAAAGAAATCGTCATTTGCAAATTCGGGAAAAAACTCCATTTTGAAACCATGGGCTATAGTCCAGCAGAATTAAGCAAAAAAGCCTCGAATTTAAAATTTCTGTATTTTTGTCAATAAACGGCTCTCAGAGCTAAATTTTCAAATTTGTGTTCAAATAGGGATGCTCGTCATTATCAGCATTAAAGAAATCGTCATTTGCAAATTCGGGAAAAAACTCCATTTTGAAACCATGGGCTATAGTCCAGCAGAATTAAGCAAAAAACCTCGCATTTCAAATTTCTGTAATTTTGTTAATAAAGAGCTCTCAGAGCTAAATTTTCAAATTTGTGTTCAGTTAGGGATACTCGTTATTATGAATATCACAGAAATCGTCATTTGCAAATTTGGGAAAAAACTCCATTTTGAAACCATGGGCTATAGTCCAGCAGAATTAAGCAAAAAACCTCGCATTTCAAATTTCTGTAATTTTGTTAATAAAGAGCTCTCAGAGCTAAATTTTCAAATTTGTGTTCAGTTAGGGATACTCGTTATTATGAATATCACAGAAATCGTCATTGCAAATTCGGGAAAAAACACCATTTTGAAACCATGGGCTATAGTCCAGCAGAATTAAGCAAAAAACCTCGCATTTCAAATTTCTGTAATTTTGTTAATAAAGAGCTCTCAGAGCTAAATTTTCAAATTTGTGTTCAGTTAGGGATACTCGTTATTATGAATATCACAGAAATCGTCATTTGCAAATTCGGGAAAAAACACCATTTTGAAACCATGGGCTATAGTCCAGCAGAATTAAGCAAAAAACCTCGCATTTCAAATTTCTGTAATTTTGTTAATAAAGAGCTCTCAGAGCAAAATTTTAAATTTTGTGTTTATTTAGTGATGCTCGTTATTATAAATATCACAGAAATCGTCATTTGCAAATTCGGGAAAAAACACCATTTTGAAACCATGGGCTATAGTCCAGCAGAATTAAGCAAAAAAGCCTCGCATTTCAAATTTCTGTAATTTTGTTAATAAAGAGCTCTCAGAGCTAAATTTTCAAATTTGTGTTCAGTTAGGGATGCTCGTTATTATAAATATCACAGAAATCGTCATTTGCAAATTCGGGAAAAAACACCATTTTGAAACCATGGGCTATAGTCCAGCAGAATTAAGCAAAAAAGCCTCGCATTTCAAATTTCTGTAATTTTGTTAATAAAGAGCTCTCAGAGCTAAATTTTAAATTTGTGTTTATTAAGTGATGCTCGTTAATATAAATATCACAGAAATCGTCATTTGCAAATTCGGGAAAAAACACCATTTTGAAACCATGGGCTATAGTCCAGCAGAATTAAGCAAAAAAGCCTCGCATTTCAAATTTCTGTAATTTTGTTAATAAAGAGCTCTCAGAGCTAAATTTTCAAATTTGTGTTCAGTTAGGGATACTCGTTATTATGAATATCACAGAAATCGTCATTGCAAATTCGGGAAAAAACACCATTTTGAAACCATGGGCTATAGTCCAGCAGAATTAAGCAAAAAACCTCGCATTTCAAATTTCTGTAATTTTGTTAATAAAGAGCTCTCAGAGCAAAATTTTAAATTTTGTGTTTATTTAGTGATGCTCGTTATTATAAATATCACAGAAATCGTCATTTGCAAATTCGGGAAAAAACACCATTTTGAAACCATGGGCTATAGTCCAGCAGAATTAAGCAAAAAACCTCGCATTTCAAATTTCTGTAATTTTGTTAATAAAGAGCTCTCAGAGCTAAATTTTCAAATTTGTGTTCAGTTAGGGATACTCGTTATTATGAATATCACAGAAATCGTCATTGCAAATTCGGGAAAAAACACCATTTTGAAACCATGGGCTATAGTCCAGCAGAATTAAGCAAAAAACCTCGCATTTCAAATTTCTGTAATTTTGTTAATAAAGAGCTCTCAGAGCTAAATTTTCAAATTTGTGTTCAGTTAGGGATACTCGTTATTATGAATATCACAGAAATCGTCATTGCAAATTCGGGAAAAAACACCATTTTGAAACCATGGGCTATAGTCCAGCAGAATTAAGCAAAAAACCTCGCATTTCAAATTTCTGTAATTTTGTTAATAAAGAGCTCTCAGAGCTAAATTTTCAAATTTGTGTTCAGTTAGGGATACTCGTTATTATGAATATCACAGAAATCGTCATTTGCAAATTCGGGAAAAAACACCATTTTGAAACCATGGGCTATAGTCCAGCAGAATTAAGCAAAAAACCTCGCATTTCAAATTTCTGTAATTTTGTTAATAAAGAGCTCTCAGAGCAAAATTTTAAATTTTGTGTTTATTTAGTGATGCTCGTTATTATAAATATCACAGAAATCGTCATTTGCAAATTCGGGAAAAAACACCATTTTGAAACCATGGGCTATAGTCCAGCAGAATTAAGCAAAAAAGCCTCGCATTTCAAATTTCTGTAATTTTGTTAATAAAGAGCTCTCAGAGCTAAATTTTCAAATTTGTGTTCAGTTAGGGATGCTCGTTATTATAAATATCACAGAAATCGTCATTTGCAAATTCGGGAAAAAACACCATTTTGAAACCATGGGCTATAGTCCAGCAGAATTAAGCAAAAAAGCCTCGCATTTCAAATTTCTGTAATTTTGTTAATAAAGAGCTCTCAGAGCTAAATTTTAAATTTGTGTTTATTAAGTGATGCTCGTTAATATAAATATCACAGAAATCGTCATTTGCAAATTCGGGAAAAAACACCATTTTGAAACCATGGGCTATAGTCCAGCAGAATTAAGCAAAAAAGCCTCGCATTTCAAATTTCTGTAATTTTGTTAATAAAGAGCTCTCAGAGCTAAATTTTCAAATTTGTGTTCAGTTAGGGATACTCGTTATTATGAATATCACAGAAATCGTCATTGCAAATTCGGGAAAAAACACCATTTTGAAACCATGGGCTATAGTCCAGCAGAATTAAGCAAAAAACCTCGCATTTCAAATTTCTGTAATTTTGTTAATAAAGAGCTCTCAGAGCTAAATTTTCAAATTTGTGTTCAGTTAGGGATACTCGTTATTATGAATATCACAGAAATCGTCATTGCAAATTCGGGAAAAAACACCATTTTGAAACCATGGGCTATAGTCCAGCAGAATTAAGCAAAAAACCTCGCATTTCAAATTTCTGTAATTTTGTTAATAAAGAGCTCTCAGAGCTAAATTTTCAAATTTGTGTTCAGTTAGGGATACTCGTTATTATGAATATCACAGAAATCGTCATTTGCAAATTCGGGAAAAAACACCATTTTGAAACCATGGGCTATAGTCCAGCAGAATTAAGCAAAAAACCTCGCATTTCAAATTTCTGTAATTTTGTTAATAAAGAGCTCTCAGAGCAAAATTTTAAATTTTGTGTTTATTTAGTGATGCTCGTTATTATAAATATCACAGAAATCGTCATTTGCAAATTCGGGAAAAAACACCATTTTGAAACCATGGGCTATAG
This sequence comes from Orthonevra nobilis, assembly GCA_963555765.1. Classification (NCBI taxonomy): domain Eukaryota; kingdom Metazoa; phylum Arthropoda; class Insecta; order Diptera; family Syrphidae; genus Orthonevra; species Orthonevra nobilis. The sequence goes on from OY743224.1 coordinate 59,579,006, forward strand.
TCCAGCAGAATTAAGCAAAAAAGCCTCGCATTTCAAATTTCTGTAATTTTGTTAATAAAGAGCTCTCAGAGCTAAATTTTAAATTTGTGTTTATTAAGTGATGCTCGTTAATATAAATATCACAGAAATCGTCATTTGCAAATTCGGGAAAAAACACCATTTTGAAACCATGGGCTATAGTCCAGCAGAATTAAGCAAAAAAGCCTCGCATTTCAAATTTCTGTAATTTTGTTAATAAAGAGCTCTCAGAGCTAAATTTTCAAATTTGTGTTCAGTTAGGGATACTCGTTATTATGAATATCACAGAAATCGTCATTGCAAATTCGGGAAAAAACACCATTTTGAAACCATGGGCTATAGTCCAGCAGAATTAAGCAAAAAACCTCGCATTTCAAATTTCTGTAATTTTGTTAATAAAGAGCTCTCAGAGCAAAATTTTAAATTTTGTGTTTATTTAGTGATGCTCGTTATTATAAATATCACAGAAATCGTCATTTGCAAATTCGGGAAAAAACACCATTTTGAAACCATGGGCTATAGTCCAGCAGAATTAAGCAAAAAACCTCGCATTTCAAATTTCTGTAATTTTGTTAATAAAGAGCTCTCAGAGCTAAATTTTCAAATTTGTGTTCAGTTAGGGATACTCGTTATTATGAATATCACAGAAATCGTCATTGCAAATTCGGGAAAAAACACCATTTTGAAACCATGGGCTATAGTCCAGCAGAATTAAGCAAAAAACCTCGCATTTCAAATTTCTGTAATTTTGTTAATAAAGAGCTCTCAGAGCTAAATTTTCAAATTTGTGTTCAGTTAGGGATACTCGTTATTATGAATATCACAGAAATCGTCATTGCAAATTCGGGAAAAAACACCATTTTGAAACCATGGGCTATAGTCCAGCAGAATTAAGCAAAAAACCTCGCATTTCAAATTTCTGTAATTTTGTTAATAAAGAGCTCTCAGAGCTAAATTTTCAAATTTGTGTTCAGTTAGGGATACTCGTTATTATGAATATCACAGAAATCGTCATTGCAAATTCGGGAAAAAACACCATTTTGAAACCATGGGCTATAGTCCAGCAGAATTAAGCAAAAAACCTCGCATTTCAAATTTCTGTAATTTTGTTAATAAAGAGCTCTCAGAGCTAAATTTTCAAATTTGTGTTCAGTTAGGGATACTCGTTATTATGAATATCACAGAAATCGTCATTGCAAATTCGGGAAAAAACACCATTTTGAAACCATGGGCTATAGTCCAGCAGAATTAAGCAAAAAACCTCGCATTTCAAATTTCTGTAATTTTGTTAATAAAGAGCTCTCAGAGCTAAATTTTCAAATTTGTGTTCAGTTAGGGATACTCGTTATTATGAATATCACAGAAATCGTCATTTGCAAATTCGGGAAAAAACACCATTTTGAAACAATGGGCTATAGTCCAGCAGAATTAAGCAAAAAACCTCGCATTTCAAATTTCTGTAATTTTGTTAATAAAGAGCTCTCAGAGCTAAATTTTCAAATTTGTGTTCAGTTAGGGATACTCGTTATTATGAATATCACAGAAATCGTCATTGCAAATTCGGGAAAAAACACCATTTTGAAACCATGGGCTATAGTCCAGCAGAATTAAGCAAAAAACCTCGCATTTCAAATTTCTGTAATTTTGTTAATAAAGAGCTCTCAGAGCTAAATTTTCAAATTTGTGTTCAGTTAGGGATACTCGTTATTATGAATATCACAGAAATCGTCATTTGCAAATTCGGGAAAAAACACCATTTTGAAACCATGGGCTATAGTCCAGCAGAATTAAGCAAAAAACCTCGCATTTCAAATTTCTGTAATTTTGTTAATAAAGAGCTCTCAGAGCAAAATTTTAAATTTTGTGTTTATTTAGTGATGCTCGTTATTATAAATATCACAGAAATCGTCATTTGCAAATTCGGGAAAAAACACCATTTTGAAACCATGGGCTATAGTCCAGCAGAATTAAGCAAAAAAGCCTCGCATTTCAAATTTCTGTAATTTTGTTAATAAAGAGCTCTCAGAGCTTTATTTTCAAATTTGTGTTCAGTTAGGGATGCTCGTAAATATTAATATCACAGAAATCGTCATTTGCAAATTCGGGAAAAAACACCATTTTGAAACCATGGGCTATAGTCCAGCAGAATTAAGCAAAAAAGCCTCGCATTTCAAATTTCTGTAATTTTGTTAATAAAGAGCTCTCAGAGCTAAATTTTCAAATTTGTGTTCAGTTAGGGATACTCGTTATAGTAAATATCACAGAAATCGTCATTTGCAAATTCGGGAAAAAACACCATTTTGAAACCATGGGCTATAGTCCAGCAGAATTAAGCAAAAAAGCCTCGCATTTCAAATTTCTGTAATTTTGTTAATAAAGAGCTCTCAGAGCTAAATTTTAAATTTTGTGTTTATTTAGTGATGCTCGTTATTATAAATATCACAGAAATCGTCATTTGCAAATTCGGGAAAAAACACCATTTTGAAACCATGGGCTATAGTCCAGCAGAATTAAGCAAAAAAGCCTCGCATTTCAAATTTCTGTAATTTTGTTAATAAAGAGCTCTCAGAGCTAAATTTTCAAACTTGTGTTCAGTTAGGGATACTCGTTATAGTAAATATCACAGAAATCGTCATTTGCAAATTCGGGAAAAAACACCATTTTGAAACCATGGGCTATAGTCCAGCAGAATTAAGCAAAAAAGCCTCGCATTTCAAATTTCTGTAATTTTGTTAATAAAGAGCTCTCAGAGCTAAATTTTCAAATTTGTGTTCAGTTAGGGATACTCGTTATTATGAATATCACAGAAATCGTCATTGCAAATTCGGGAAAAAACACCATTTTGAAACCATGGGCTATAGTCCAGCAGAATTAAGCAAAAAACCTCGCATTTCAAATTTCTGTAATTTTGTTAATAAAGAGCTCTCAGAGCTAAATTTTCAAATTTGTGTTCAGTTAGGGATACTCGTTATTATGAATATCACAGAAATCGTCATTTGCAAATTCGGGAAAAAACACCATTTTGAAACAATGGGCTATAGTCCAGCAGAATTAAGCAAAAAACCTCGCATTTCAAATTTCTGTAATTTTGTTAATAAAGAGCTCTCAGAGCTAAATTTTCAAATTTGTGTTCAGTTAGGGATACTCGTTATTATGAATATCACAGAAATCGTCATTGCAAATTCGGGAAAAAACACCATTTTGAAACCATGGGCTATAGTCCAGCAGAATTAAGCAAAAAACCTCGCATTTCAAATTTCTGTAATTTTGTTAATAAAGAGCTCTCAGAGCTAAATTTTCAAATTTGTGTTCAGTTAGGGATACTCGTTATTATGAATATCACAGAAATCGTCATTTGCAAATTCGGGAAAAAACACCATTTTGAAACCATGGGCTATAGTCCAGCAGAATTAAGCAAAAAACCTCGCATTTCAAATTTCTGTAATTTTGTTAATAAAGAGCTCTCAGAGCAAAATTTTAAATTTTGTGTTTATTTAGTGATGCTCGTTATTATAAATATCACAGAAATCGTCATTTGCAAATTCGGGAAAAAACACCATTTTGAAACCATGGGCTATAGTCCAGCAGAATTAAGCAAAAAAGCCTCGCATTTCAAATTTCTGTAATTTTGTTAATAAAGAGCTCTCAGAGCTTTATTTTCAAATTTGTGTTCAGTTAGGGATGCTCGTAAATATTAATATCACAGAAATCGTCATTTGCAAATTCGGGAAAAAACACCATTTTGAAACCATGGGCTATAGTCCAGCAGAATTAAGCAAAAAAGCCTCGCATTTCAAATTTCTGTAATTTTGTTAATAAAGAGCTCTCAGAGCTAAATTTTCAAATTTGTGTTCAGTTAGGGATACTCGTTATAGTAAATATCACAGAAATCGTCATTTGCAAATTCGGGAAAAAACACCATTTTGAAACCATGGGCTATAGTCCAGCAGAATTAAGCAAAAAAGCCTCGCATTTCAAATTTCTGTAATTTTGTTAATAAAGAGCTCTCAGAGCTAAATTTTAAATTTTGTGTTTATTTAGTGATGCTCGTTATTATAAATATCACAGAAATCGTCATTTGCAAATTCGGGAAAAAACACCATTTTGAAACCATGGGCTATAGTCCAGCAGAATTAAGCAAAAAAGCCTCGCATTTCAAATTTCTGTAATTTTGTTAATAAAGAGCTCTCAGAGCTAAATTTTCAAACTTGTGTTCAGTTAGGGATACTCGTTATAGTAAATATCACAGAAATCGTCATTTGCAAATTCGGGAAAAAACACCATTTTGAAACCATGGGCTATAGTCCAGCAGAATTAAGCAAAAAAGCCTCGCATTTCAAATTTCTGTAATTTTGTTAATAAAGAGCTCTCAGAGCTAAATTTTCAAATTTGTGTTCAGTTAGGGATGCTCGTAAATATTAATATCACAGAAATCGTCATTTGCAAATTCGGGAAAAAACACCATTTTGAAACCATGGGCTATAGTCCAGCAGAATTAAGCAAAAAAGCCTCGCATTTCAAATTTCTGTAATTTTGTTAATAAAGAGCTCTCAGAGCTAAATTTTCAAATTTGTGTTCAGTTAGGGATACTCGTTATAGTAAATATCACAGAAATCGTCATTTGCAAATTCGGGAAAAAACACCATTTTGAAACCATGGGCTATAGTCCAGCAGAATTAAGCAAAAAAGCCTCGCATTTCAAATTTCTGTAATTTTGTTAATAAAGAGCTCTCAGAGCTAAATTTTCAAATTTGTGTTCAGTTAGGGATACTCGTTATAGTAAATATCACAGAAATCGTCATTTGCAAATTCGGGAAAAAACACCATTTTGAAACCATGGGCTATAGTCCAGCAGAATTAAGCAAAAAAGCCTCGCATTTCAAATTTCTGTAATTTTGTTAATAAAGAGCTCTCAGAGCTAAATTTTCAAATTTGTGTTCAGTTAGGGATACTCGTTATAGTAAATATCACAGAAATCGTCATTTGCAAATTCGGGAAAAAACACCATTTTGAAACCATGGGCTATAGTCCAGCAGAATTAAGCAAAAAAGCCTCGCATTTCAAATTTCTGTAATTTTGTTAATAAAGAGCTCTCAGAGCTAAATTTTAAATTTTGTGTTTATTTAGTGATGCTCGTTATTATAAATATCACAGAAATCGTCATTTGCAAATTCGGGAAAAAACACCATTTTGAAACCATGGGCTATAGTCCAGCAGAATTAAGCAAAAAAGCCTCGCATTTCAAATTTCTGTAATTTTGTTAATAAAGAGCTCTCAGAGCTAAATTTTCAAATTTGTGTTTATTTAGTGATGCTCGTTATTATAAATATCACAGAAATCGTCATTTGCAAATTCGGGAAAAAACACCATTTTGAAGCCATGGGCTATAGTCCAGCAGAATTAAGCAAAAAAGCCTCGCATTTCAAATTTCTGTAATTTTGTTAATAAAGAGCTCTCAGAGCTAAATTTTCAAATTTGTGTTTATTTAGTGATGCTCGTAAATATTAATATCACAGAAATCGTCATTTGCAAATTCGGAAAAAAACACCATTTTGAAGCCATGGGCTATAGTCCAGCAGAATTAAGCAAAAAAGCCTCGCATTTCAAATTTCTGTAATTTTGTTAATAAAGAGCTCTCAGAGCTAAATTTTCAAATTTGTGTTTATTTAGTGATGCTCGTAAATATTAATATCACAGAAATCGTCATTTGCAAATTCGGAAAAAAACACCATTTTGAAGCCATGGGCTATAGTCCAGCAGAATTAAGCAAAAAAGCCTCGCATTTCAAATTTCTGTAATTTTGTTAATAAAGAGCTCTCAGAGCTAAATTTTAAATTTGTGTTTATTTAGTGATGCTCGTTATTATAAATATCACAGAAATCGTCATTTGCAAATTCGGGAAAAAACACCATTTTGAAACCATGGGCTATAGTCCAGCAGAATTAAGCAAAAAAGCCTCGCATTACAAATTTCTGTAATTTTGTTAATAAAGAGCTCTCAGAGCTAAATTTTCAAATTTGTGTTCAGTTAGGGATGCTCGTAAATATTAATATCACAGAAATCGTCATTTGCAAATTCGGAAAAAAACACCATTTTGAAACCATGGGCTATAGTCCAGCAGAATTAAGCAAAAAAGCCTCGCATTTCAAATTTCTGTAATTTTGTTAATAAAGAGCTCTCAGAGCTAAATTTTCAAATTTGTGTTCAGTTAGAGATGCTCGTTATTATAAATATCACAGAAATCGTCATTTGCAAATTCGGGAAAAAACACCATTTTGAAACCATGGGCTATAGTCCAGCAGAATTAAGCAAAAAAGCCTCGCATTTCAAATTTCTGTAATTTTGTTAATAAAGAGCTCTCAGAGCTAAATTTTCAAATTTGTGTTCAGTTAGGGATGCTCGTAAATATTAATATCACAGAAATCGTCATTTGCAAATTCGGGAAAAAACACCATTTTGAAACCATGGGCTATAGTCCAGCAGAATTAAGCAAAAAAGCCCAGCATTTCAAATTTCTGTAATTTTGTTAATAAAGAGCTCTCAGAGCTAAATTTTCAAATTTGTGTTCAGTTAGAGATGCTCGTTATTATAAATATCACAGAAATCGTCATTTGCAAATTCGGGAAAAAACACCATTTTGAAACCATGGGCTATAGTCCAGCAGAATTAAGCAAAAAAGCCTCGCATTTCAAATTTCTGTAATTTTGTTAATAAAGAGCTCTCAGAGCTAAATTTTCAAATTTGTGTTCAGTTAGAGATGCTCGTTATTATAAATATCACAGAAATCGTCATTTGCAAATTGGGAAAAAACACCATTTTGAAACCATGGGCTATAGTCCAGCAGAATTAAGCAAAAAAGCCTCGCATTTCAAATTTCTGTAATTTTGTTAATAAAGAGCTCTCAGAGCAAAATTTTAAATTTTGTGTTTATTTAGTGATGCTCGTTATTATAAACTATCACAGAAATCGTCATTTGCAAATTCGGGAAAAAACACCATTTTGAAACCATGGGCTATAGTCCAGCAGAATTAAGCAAAAAAGCCTCGCATTTCAAATTTCTGTAATTTTGTTAATAAAGAGCTCTCAGAGCTAAATTTTCAAATTTGTGTTCAGTTAGAGATGCTCGTTATTATAAATATCACAGAAATCGTCATTTGCAAATTCGGGAAAAAACACCATTTTGAAACCATGGGCTATAGTCCAGCAGAATTAAGCAAAAAAGCCTCGCATTTCAAATTTCTGTAATTTTGTTAATAAAGAGCTCTCAGAGCTAAATTTTCAAATTTGTGTTCAGTTAGGGATGCTCGTTATAGTAAATATCACAGAAATCGTCATTTGCAAATTCGGGAAAAAACACCATTTTGAAACCATGGGCTATAGTCCAGCAGAATTAAGCAAAAAAGCCTCGCATTTCAAATTTCTGTAATTTTGTTAATAAAGAGCTCTCAGAGCTAAATTTTCAAATTTGTGTTCAGTTAGGGATGCTCGTTATAGTAAATATCACAGAAATCGTCATTTGCAAATTCGGGAAAAAACACCATTTTGAAACCATGGGCTATAGTCCAGCAGAATTAAGCAAAAAAGCCTCGCATTTCAAATTTCTGTAATTTTGTTAATAAAGAGCTCTCAGAGCTAAATTTTCAAATTTGTGTTCAGTTAGGGATGCTCGTTATAGTAAATATCACAGAAATCGTCATTTGCAAATTCGGGAAAAAACACCATTTTGAAACCATGGGCTATAGTCCAGCAGAATTAAGCAAAAAAGACTCGCATTTCAAATTTCTGTAATTTTGTTAATAAAGAGCTCTCAGAGCTAAATTTTCAAATTTGTGTTCAGTTGGAGATGCTCGTTATTATAAATATCACAGAAATCGTCATTTGCAAATTCGGGAAAAAACACCATTTTGAAACCATGGGCTATAGTCCAGCAGAATTAAGCAAAAAAGCCTCGCATTTCAAATTTCTGTAATTTTGTTAATAAAGAGCTCTCAGAGCTAAATTTTCAAATTTGTGTTCAGTTAGGGATGCTCGTTATAGTAAATATCACAGAAATCGTCATTTGCAAATTCGGGAAAAAACACCATTTTGAAACCATGGGCTATAGTCCAGCAGAATTAAGCAAAAAAGCCTCGCATTTCAAATTTCTGTAATTTTGTTAATAAAGAGCTCTCAGAGCTAAATTTTCAAATTTGTGTTCAGTTAGGGATGCTCGTTATAGTAAATATCACAGAAATCGTCATTTGCAAATTCGGGAAAAAACACCATTTTGAAACCATGGGCTATAGTCCAGCAGAATTAAGCAAAAAAGACTCGCATTTCAAATTTCTGTAATTTTGTTAATAAAGAGCTCTCAGAGCTAAATTTTCAAATTTGTGTTCAGTTAGAGATGCTCGTTATTATAAATATCACAGAAATCGTCATTTGCAAATTCGGGAAAAAACACCATTTTGAAACCATGGGCTATAGTCCAGCAGAATTAAGCAAAAAAGCCTCGCATTTCAAATTTCTGTAATTTTGTTAATAAAGAGCTCTCAGAGCTAAATTTTCAAATTTGTGTTCAGTTAGAGATGCTCGTTATTATAAATATCACAGAAATCGTCATTTGCAAATTCGGGAAAAAACACCATTTTGAAACCATGGGCTATAGTCCAGCAGAATTAAGCAAAAAAGCCTCGCATTTAAAATTTCTGTAATTTTGTTAATAAAGAGCTCTCAGAGCTAAATTTTCAAATTTGTGTTCAGTTAGAGATGCTCGTTATTATAAATATCACAGAAATCGTCATTTGCAAATTCGGGAAAAAACACCATTTTGAAACCATGGGCTATAGTCCAGCAGAATTAAGCAAAAAAGCCTCGCATTTCAAATTTCTGTAATTTTGTTAATAAAGAGCTCTCAGAGCAAAATTTTTAATTTTGTGTTTATTTAGTGATGCTCGTTATTATAAATATCACAGAAATCGTCATTTGCAAATTCGGGAAAAAACACCATTTTGAAACCATGGGCTATAGTCCAGCAGAATTAAGCAAAAAAGCCTCGCATTTCAAATTTCTGTAATTTTGTTAATAAAGAGCTCTCAGAGCTAAATTTTCAAATTTGTGTTCAGTTAGGGATGCTCGTTATAGTAAATATCACAGAAATCGTCATTTGCAAATTCGGGAAAAAACACCATTTTGAAACCATGGGCTATAGTCCAGCAGAATTAAGCAAAAAAGACTCGCATTTCAAATTTCTGTAATTTTTTTAATAAAGAGCTCTCAGAGCTAAATTTTAAATTTGTGTTTATTTAGTGATGCTCGTTAATATAAAAATCACAGAAATCGTTATTTGCAAATTCGGGAAAAAACACCATTTTGAAACCATGGGCTATAGTCCAGCAGAATTAAGCAAAAAAGCCTCGCATTTCAAATTTCTGTAATTTTGTTAATAAAGAGCTCTCAGAGCTAAATTTTCAAATTTGTGTTCAGTTAGGGATGCTCGTTATAGTAAATATCACAGAAATCGTCATTTGCAAATTCGGGAAAAAACACCATTTTGAAACCATGGGCTATAGTCCAGCAGAATTAAGCAAAAAAGACTCGCATTTCAAATTTCTGTAATTTTTTTAATAAAGAGCTCTCAGAGCTAAATTTTAAATTTGTGTTTATTTAGTGATGCTCGTTAATATAAAAATCACAGAAATCGTTATTTGCAAATTCGGGAAAAAACACCATTTTGAAACCATGGGCTATAGTCCAGCAGAATTAAGCAAAAAAGCCTCGCATTTCAAATTTCTGTAATTTTGTTAATAAAGAGCTCTCAGAGCTAAATTTTCAAATTTGTGTTCAGTTAGAGATGCTCGTTATTATAAATATCACAGAAATCGTCATTTGCAAATTCGGGAAAAAACACCATTTTGAAACCATGGGCTATAGTCCAGCAGAATTAAGCAAAAAAGCCTCGCATTTCAAATTTCTGTAATTTTGTTAATAAAGAGCTCTCAGAGCAAAATTTTAAATTTTGTGTTTATTTAGTGATGCTCGTTATTATAAATATCACAGAAATCGTCATTTGCAAATTCGGGAAAAAACACCATTTTGAAACCATGGGCTATAGTCCAGCAGAATTAAGCAAAAAAGCCTCGCATTTCAAATTTCTGTAATTTTGTTAATAAAGAGCTCTCAGAGCTAAATTTTCAAATTTGTGTTCAGTTAGAGATGCTCGTTATTATAAATATCACAGAAATCGTCATTTGCAAATTCGGGAAAAAACACCATTTTGAAACCATGGGCTATAGTCCAGCAGAATTAAGCAAAAAAGCCTCGCATTTCAAATTTCTGTAATTTTGTTAATAAAGAGCTCTCAGAGCAAAATTTTTAATTTTGTGTTTATTTAGTGATGCTCGTTATTATAAATATCACAGAAATCGTCATTTGCAAATTCGGGAAAAAACACCATTTTGAAACCATGGGCTATAGTCCAGCAGAATTAAGCAAAAAAGCCTCGCATTTCAAATTTCTGTAATTTTGTTAATAAAGAGCTCTCAGAGCTACATTTTCAAATTTGTGTTTAGTTAGAGATGCTCGTTATTATAAATATCACAGAAATCGTCATTTGCAAATTCGGGAAAAAACACCATTTTGAAACCATGGGCTATAGTCCAGCAGAATTAAGCAAAAAAGCCTCGCATTTAAAATTTCTGTAATTTTGTTAATAAAGAGCTCTCAGAGCAAAATTTTAAATTTTGTGTTTATTTAGTGATGCTCGTTATTATAAATATCACAGAAATCGTCATTTGCAAATTCGGGAAAAAACACCATTTTGAAACCATGGGCTATAGTCCAGCAGAATTAAGCAAAAAAGCCTCGCATTTCAAATTTCTGTAATTTTGTTAATAAAGAGCTCTCAGAGCAAAATTTTAAATTTTGTGTTTATTTAGTGATGCTCGTTATTATAAATATCACAGAAATCGTCATTTGCAAATTCGGGAAAAAACACCATTTTGAAACCATGGGCTATAGTCCAGCAGAATTAAGCAAAAAAGCCTCGCATTTCAAATTTCTGTAATTTTGTTAATAAAGAGCTCTCAGAGCTAAATTTTCAAATTTGTGTTCAGTTAGGGATGCTCGTTATAGTAAATATCACAGAAATCGTCATTTGCAAATTCGGGAAAAAACACCATTTTGAAACCATGGGCTATAGTCCAGCAGAATTAAGCAAAAAAGCCTCGCATTTAAAATTTCTGTAATTTTGTTAATAAAGAGCTCTCAGAGCAAAATTTTAAATTTTGTGTTTATTTAGTGATGCTCGTTATTATAAATATCACAGAAATCGTCATTTGCAAATTCGGGAAAAAACACCATTTTGAAACCATGGGCTATAGTCCAGCAGAATTAAGCAAAAAAGCCTCGCATTTAAAATTTCTGTAATTTTGTTAATAAAGAGCTCTCAGAGCAAAATTTTAAATTTTGTGTTTATTTAGTGATGCTCGTTATTATAAATATCACAGAAATCGTCATTTGCAAATTCGGGAAAAAACACCATTTTGAAACCATGGGCTATAGTCCAGCAGAATTAAGCAAAAAAGCCTCGCATTTAAAATTTCTGTAATTTTGTTAATAAAGAGCTCTCAGAGCTAAATTTTCAAATTTGTGTTCAGTTAGAGATGCTTGTTATTATAAATATCACAGAAATCGTCATTTGCAAATTCGGGAAAAAACACCATTTTGAAACCATGGGCTATAGTCCAGCAGAATTAAGCAAAAAAGCCTCGCATTTCAAATTTCTGTAATTTTGTTAATAAAGAGCTCTCAGAGCAAAATTTTTAATTTTGTGTTTATTTAGTGATGCTCGTTATTATAAATATCACAGAAATCGTCATTTGCAAATTCGGGAAAAAACACCATTTTGAAACCATGGGCTATAGTCCAGCAGAATTAAGCAAAAAAGCCTCGCATTTCAAATTTCTGTAATTTTGTTAATAAAGAGCTCTCAGAGCTAAATTTTCAAATTTGTGTTCAGTTAGGGATGCTCGTTATAGTAAATATCACAGAAATCGTCATTTGCAAATTCGGGAAAAAACACCATTTTGAAACCATGGGCTATAGTCCAGCAGAATTAAGCAAAAAAGCCTCGCATTTAAAATTTCTGTAATTTTGTTAATAAAGAGCTCTCAGAGCTAAATTTTCAAATTTGTGTTCAGTTAGAGATGCTTGTTATTATAAATATCACAGAAATCGTCATTTGCAAATTCGGGAAAAAACACCATTTTGAAACCATGGGCTATAGTCCAGCAGAATTAAGCAAAAAAGCCTCGCATTTCAAATTTCTGTAATTTTGTTAATAAAGAGCTCTCAGAGCAAAATTTTTAATTTTGTGTTTATTTAGTGATGCTCGTTATTATAAATATCACAGAAATCGTCATTTGCAAATTCGGGAAAAAACACCATTTTGAAACCATGGGCTATAGTCCAGCAGAATTAAGCAAAAAAGCCTCGCATTTAAAATTTCTGTAATTTTGTTAATAAAGAGCTCTCAGAGCAAAATTTTAAATTTTGTGTTTATTTAGTGATGCTCGTTATTATAAATATCACAGAAATCGTCATTTGCAAATTCGGGAAAAAACACCATTTTGAAACCATGGGCTATAGTCCAGCAGAATTAAGCAAAAAAGCCTCGCATTTAAAATTTCTGTAATTTTGTTAATAAAGAGCTCTCAGAGCTAAATTTTCAAATTTGTGTTCAGTTAGAGATGCTTGTTATTATAAATATCACAGAAATCGTCATTTGCAAATTCGGGAAAAAACACCATTTTGAAACCATGGGCTATAGTCCAGCAGAATTAAGCAAAAAAGCCTCGCATTTCAAATTTCTGTAATTTTGTTAATAAAGAGCTCTCAGAGCAAAATTTTTAATTTTGTGTTTATTTAGTGATGCTCGTTATTATAAATATCACAGAAATCGTCATTTGCAAATTCGGGAAAAAACACCATTTTGAAACCATGGGCTATAGTCCAGCAGAATTAAGCAAAAAAGCCTCGCATTTCAAATTTCTGTAATTTTGTTAATAAAGAGCTCTCAGAGCTAAATTTTCAAATTTGTGTTCAGTTAGGGATGCTCGTTATAGTAAATATCACAGAAATCGTCATTTGCAAATTCGGGAAAAAACACCATTTTGAAACCATGGGCTATAGTCCAGCAGAATTAAGCAAAAAAGCCTCGCATTTCAAATTTCTGTAATTTTGTTAATAAAGAGCTCTCAGAGCAAAATTTTAAATTTTGTGTTTATTTAGTGATGCTCGTTATTATAAATATCACAGAAATCGTCATTTGCAAATTCGGGAAAAAACACCATTTTGAAACCATGGGCTATAGTCCAGCAGAATTAAGCAAAAAAGCCTCGCATTTCAAATTTCTGTAATTTTGTTAATAAAGAGCTCTCAGAGCTACATTTTCAAATTTGTGTTTAGTTAGAGATGCTCGTTATTATAAATATCACAGAAATCGTCATTTGCAAATTCGGGAAAAAACACCATTTTGAAACCATGGGCTATAGTCCAGCAGAATTAAGCAAAAAAGCCTCGCATTTAAAATTTCTGTAATTTTGTTAATAAAGAGCTCTCAGAGCAAAATTTTAAATTTTGTGTTTATTTAGTGATGCTCGTTATTATAAATATCACAGAAATCGTCATTTGCAAATTCGGGAAAAAACACCATTTTGAAACCATGGGCTATAGTCCAGCAGAATTAAGCAAAAAAGCCTCGCATTTAAAATTTCTGTAATTTTGTTAATAAAGAGCTCTCAGAGCAAAATTTTAAATTTTGTGTTTATTTAGTGATGCTCGTTATTATAAATATCACAGAAATCGTCATTTGCAAATTCGGGAAAAAACACCATTTTGAAACCATGGGCTATAGTCCAGCAGAATTAAGCAAAAAAGCCTCGCATTTAAAATTTCTGTAATTTTGTTAATAAAGAGCTCTCAGAGCAAAATTTTAAATTTTGTGTTTATTTAGTGATGCTCGTTATTATAAATATCACAGAAATCGTCATTTGCAAATTCGGGAAAAAACACCATTTTGAAACCATGGGCTATAGTCCAGCAGAATTAAGCAAAAAAGCCTCGCATTTAAAATTTCTGTAATTTTGTTAATAAAGAGCTCTCAGAGCAAAATTTTAAATTTTGTGTTTATTTAGTGATGCTCGTTATTATAAATATCACAGAAATCGTCATTTGCAAATTCGGGAAAAAACACCATTTTGAAACCATGGGCTATAGTCCAGCAGAATTAAGCAAAAAAGCCTCGCATTTCAAATTTCTGTAATTTTGTTAATAAAGAGCTCTCAGAGCTAAATTTTCAAATTTGTGTTCAGTTAGGGATGCTCGTTATAGTAAATATCACAGAAATCGTCATTTGCAAATTCGGGAAAAAACACCATTTTGAAACCATGGGCTATAGTCCAGCAGAATTAAGCAAAAAAGACTCGCATTTCAAATTTCTGTAATTTTTTTAATAAAGAGCTCTCAGAGCTAAATTTTAAATTTGTGTTTATTTAGTGATGCTCGTTAATATAAAAATCACAGAAATCGTTATTTGCAAATTCGGGAAAAAACACCATTTTGAAACCATGGGCTATAGTCCAGCAGAATTAAGCAAAAAAGCCTCGCATTTCAAATTTCTGTAATTTTGTTAATAAAGAGCTCTCAGAGCTAAATTTTCAAATTTGTGTTCAGTTAGAGATGCTCGTTATTATAAATATCACAGAAATCGTCATTTGCAAATTCGGGAAAAAACACCATTTTGAAACCATGGGCTATAGTCCAGCAGAATTAAGCAAAAAAGCCTCGCATTTCAAATTTCTGTAATTTTGTTAATAAAGAGCTCTCAGAGCAAAATTTTAAATTTTGTGTTTATTTAGTGATGCTCGTTATTATAAATATCACAGAAATCGTCATTTGCAAATTCGGGAAAAAACACCATTTTGAAACCATGGGCTATAGTCCAGCAGAATTAAGCAAAAAAGCCTCGCATTTAAAATTTCTGTAATTTTGTTAATAAAGAGCTCTCAGAGCAAAATTTTAAATTTTGTGTTTATTTAGTGATGCTCGTTATTATAAATATCACAGAAATCGTCATTTGCAAATTCGGGAAAAAACACCATTTTGAAACCATGGGCTATAGTCCAGCAGAATTAAGCAAAAAAGCCTCGCATTTAAAATTTCTGTAATTTTGTTAATAAAGAGCTCTCAGAGCAAAATTTTAAATTTTGTGTTTATTTAGTGATGCTCGTTATTATAAATATCACAGAAATCGTCATTTGCAAATTCGGGAAAAAACACCATTTTGAAACCATGGGCTATAGTCCAGCAGAATTAAGCAAAAAAGCCTCGCATTTCAAATTTCTGTAATTTTGTTAATAAAGAGCTCTCAGAGCTAAATTTTCAAATTTGTGTTCAGTTAGGGATGCTCGTTATAGTAAATATCACAGAAATCGTCATTTGCAAATTCGGGAAAAAACACCATTTTGAAACCATGGGCTATAGTCCAGCAGAATTAAGCAAAAAAGACTCGCATTTCAAATTTCTGTAATTTTTTTAATAAAGAGCTCTCAGAGCTAAATTTTAAATTTGTGTTTATTTAGTGATGCTCGTTAATATAAAAATCACAGAAATCGTTATTTGCAAATTCGGGAAAAAACACCATTTTGAAACCATGGGCTATAGTCCAGCAGAATTAAGCAAAAAAGCCTCGCATTTCAAATTTCTGTAATTTTGTTAATAAAGAGCTCTCAGAGCTAAATTTTCAAATTTGTGTTCAGTTAGGGATGCTCGTTATAGTAAATATCACAGAAATCGTCATTTGCAAATTCGGGAAAAAACACCATTTTGAAACCATGGGCTATAGTCCAGCAGAATTAAGCAAAAAAGACTCGCATTTCAAATTTCTGTAATTTTTTTAATAAAGAGCTCTCAGAGCTAAATTTTAAATTTGTGTTTATTTAGTGATGCTCGTTAATATAAAAATCACAGAAATCGTTATTTGCAAATTCGGGAAAAAACACCATTTTGAAACCATGGGCTATAGTCCAGCAGAATTAAGCAAAAAAGCCTCGCATTTCAAATTTCTGTAATTTTGTTAATAAAGAGCTCTCAGAGCTAAATTTTCAAATTTGTGTTCAGTTAGGGATGCTCGTTATAGTAAATATCACAGAAATCGTCATTTGCAAATTCGGGAAAAAACACCATTTTGAAACCATGGGCTATAGTCCAGCAGAATTAAGCAAAAAAGCCTCGCATTTAAAATTTCTGTAATTTTGTTAATAAAGAGCTCTCAGAGCAAAATTTTAAATTTTGTGTTTATTTAGTGATGCTCGTTATTATAAATATCACAGAAATCGTCATTTGCAAATTCGGGAAAAAACACCATTTTGAAACCATGGGCTATAGTCCAGCAGAATTAAGCAAAAAAGCCTCGCATTTAAAATTTCTGTAATTTTGTTAATAAAGAGCTCTCAGAGCAAAATTTTAAATTTTGTGTTTATTTAGTGATGCTCGTTATTATAAATATCACAGAAATCGTCATTTGCAAATTCGGGAAAAAACACCATTTTGAAACCATGGGCTATAGTCCAGCAGAATTAAGCAAAAAAGCCTCGCATTTAAAATTTCTGTAATTTTGTTAATAAAGAGCTCTCAGAGCAAAATTTTAAATTTTGTGTTTATTTAGTGATGCTCGTTATTATAAATATCACAGAAATCGTCATTTGCAAATTCGGGAAAAAACACCATTTTGAAACCATGGGCTATAGTCCAGCAGAATTAAGCAAAAAAGCCTCGCATTTCAAATTTCTGTAATTTTGTTAATAAAGAGCTCTCAGAGCTAAATTTTCAAATTTGTGTTCAGTTAGGGATGCTCGTTATAGTAAATATCACAGAAATCGTCATTTGCAAATTCGGGAAAAAACACCATTTTGAAACCATGGGCTATAGTCCAGCAGAATTAAGCAAAAAAGACTCGCATTTCAAATTTCTGTAATTTTTTTAATAAAGAGCTCTCAGAGCTAAATTTTAAATTTGTGTTTATTTAGTGATGCTCGTTAATATAAAAATCACAGAAATCGTTATTTGCAAATTCGGGAAAAAACACCATTTTGAAACCATGGGCTATAGTCCAGCAGAATTAAGCAAAAAAGCCTCGCATTTCAAATTTCTGTAATTTTGTTAATAAAGAGCTCTCAGAGCTAAATTTTCAAATTTGTGTTCAGTTAGAGATGCTCGTTATTATAAATATCACAGAAATCGTCATTTGCAAATTCGGGAAAAAACACCATTTTGAAACCATGGGCTATAGTCCAGCAGAATTAAGCAAAAAAGCCTCGCATTTCAAATTTCTGTAATTTTGTTAATAAAGAGCTCTCAGAGCAAAATTTTAAATTTTGTGTTTATTTAGTGATGCTCGTTATTATAAATATCACAGAAATCGTCATTTGCAAATTCGGGAAAAAACACCATTTTGAAACCATGGGCTATAGTCCAGCAGAATTAAGCAAAAAAGCCTCGCATTTCAAATTTCTGTAATTTTGTTAATAAAGAGCTCTGAGAGCTAAATTTTCAAATTTGTGTTCAGTTAGAGATGCTCGTTATTATAAATATCACAGAAATCGTCATTTGCAAATTCGGGAAAAAACACCATTTTGAAACCATGGGCTATAGTCCAGCAGAATTAAGCAAAAAAGCCTCGCATTTCAAATTTCTGTAATTTTGTTAATAAAGAGCTCTCAGAGCAAAATTTTAAATTTTGTGTTTATTTAGTGATGCTCGTTATTATAAATATCACAGAAATCGTCATTTGCAAATTCGGGAAAAAACACCATTTTGAAACCATGGGCTATAGTCCAGCAGAATTAAGCAAAAAATCCTCGCATTTCAAATTTCTGTAATTTTGTTAATAAAGAGCTCTCAGAGCTAAATTTTCAAATTTGTGTTCAGTTAGGGATGCTCGTTATAGTAAATATCACAGAAATCGTCATTTGCAAATTCGGGAAAAAACACCATTTTGAAACCATGGGCTATAGTCCAGCAGAATTAAGCAAAAAAGACTCGCATTTCAAATTTCTGTAATTTTTTTAATAAAGAGCTCTCAGAGCTAAATTTTAAATTTGTGTTTATTTAGTGATGCTCGTTAATATAAAAATCACAGAAATCGTTATTTGCAAATTCGGGAAAAAACACCATTTGAAACCATGGGCTATAGTCCAGCAGAATTAAGCAAAAAAGCCTCGCATTTCAAATTTCTGTAATTTTGTTAATAAAGAGCTCTCAGAGCTAAATTTTCAAATTTGTGTTCAGTTAGAGATGCTCGTTATTATAAATATCACAGAAATCGTCATTTGCAAATTCGGGAAAAAACACCATTTTGAAACCATGGGCTATAGTCCAGCAGAATTAAGCAAAAAAGCCTCGCATTTCAAATTTCTGTAATTTTGTTAATAAAGAGCTCTCAGAGCAAAATTTTAAATTTTGTGTTTATTTAGTGATGCTCGTTATTATAAATATCACAGAAATCGTCATTTGCAAATTCGGGAAAAAACACCATTTTGAAACCATGGGCTATAGTCCAGCAGAATTAAGCAAAAAAGCCTCGCATTTAAAATTTCTGTAATTTTGTTAATAAAGAGCTCTCAGAGCTAAATTTTCAAATTTGTGTTCAGTTAGAGATGCTCGTTATTATAAATATCACAGAAATCGTCATTTGCAAATTCGGGAAAAAACACCATTTTGAAACCATGGGCTATAGTCCAGCAGAATTAAGCAAAAAAGCCTCGCATTTCAAATTTCTGTAATTTTGTTAATAAAGAGCTCTCAGAGCAAAATTTTTAATTTTGTGTTTATTTAGTGATGCTCGTTATTATAAATATCACAGAAATCGTCATTTGCAAATTCGGGAAAAAACACCATTTTGAAACCATGGGCTATAGTCCAGCAGAATTAAGCAAAAAAGCCTCGCATTTCAAATTTCTGTAATTTTGTTAATAAAGAGCTCTCAGAGCTAAATTTTCAAATTTGTGTTCAGTTAGGGATACTCGTTATAGTAAATATCACAGAAATCGTCATTTGCAAATTCGGGAAAAAACACCATTTTGAAACCATGGGCTATAGTCCAGCAGAATTAAGCAAAAAAGCCTCGCATTTCAAATTTCTGTAATTTTGTTAATAAAGAGCTCTCAGAGCTAAATTTTCAAATTTGTGTTCAGTTAGGGATGCTCGTAAATATTAATATCACAGAAATCGTCATTTGCAAATTCGGGAAAAAACACCATTTTGAAACCATGGGCTATAGTCCAGCAGAATTAAGCAAAAAAGCCTCGCATTTCAAATTTCTGTAATTTTGTTAATAAAGAGCTCTCAGAGCTAAATTTTCAAATTTGTGTTCAGTTAGAGATGCTCGTTATTATAAATATCACAGAAATCGTCATTTGCAAATTCGGGAAAAAACACCATTTTGAAACCATGGGCTATAGTCCAGCAGAATTAAGCAAAAAAGCCTCGCATTTCAAATTTCTGTAATTTTGTTAATAAAGAGCTCTCAGAGCAAAATTTTTAATTTTGTGTTTATTTAGTGATGCTCGTTATTATAAATATCACAGAAATCGTCATTTGCAAATTCGGGAAAAAACACCATTTTGAAACCATGGGCTATAGTCCAGCAGAATTAAGCAAAAAAGCCTCGCATTTCAAATTTCTGTAATTTTGTTAATAAAGAGCTCTCAGAGCTAAATTTTCAAATTTGTGTTCAGTTAGGGATACTCGTTATAGTAAATATCACAGAAATCGTCATTTGCAAATTCGGGAAAAAACACCATTTTGAAACCATGGGCTATAGTCCAGCAGAATTAAGCAAAAAAGCCTCGCATTTCAAATTTCTGTAATTTTGTTAATAAAGAGCTCTCAGAGCTAAATTTTCAAATTTGTGTTCAGTTAGGGATGCTCGTAAATATTAATATCACAGAAATCGTCATTTGCAAATTCGGGAAAAAACACCATTTTGAAACCATGGGCTATAGTCCAGCAGAATTAAGCAAAAAAGCCTCGCATTTCAAATTTCTGTAATTTTGTTAATAAAGAGCTCTCAGAGCTAAATTTTCAAATTTGTGTTCAGTTAGAGATGCTCGTTATTATAAATATCACAGAAATCGTCATTTGCAAATTCGGGAAAAAACACCATTTTGAAACCATGGGCTATAGTCCAGCAGAATTAAGCAAAAAAGCCTCGCATTTCAAATTTCTGTAATTTTGTTAATAAAGAGCTCTCAGAGCTAAATTTTCAAATTTGTGTTCAGTTAGAGATGCTCGTTATTATAAATATCACAGAAATCGTCATTTGCAAATTCGGGAAAAAACACCATTTTGAAACCATGGGCTATAGTCCAGCAGAATTAAGCAAAAAAGCCTCGCATTTAAAATTTCTGTAATTTTGTTAATAAAGAGCTCTCAGAGCAAAATTTTCAAATTTGTGTTCAGTTAGAGATGCTCGTTATTATAAATATCACAGAAATCGTCATTTGCAAATTCGGGAAAAAACACCATTTTGAAACCATGGGCTATAGTCCAGCAGAATTAAGCAAAAAAGCCTCGCATTTCAAATTTCTGTAATTTTGTTAATAAAGAGCTCTCAGAGCTAAATTTTCAAATTTGTGTTCAGTTAGAGATGCTCGTTATTATAAATATCACAGAAATCGTCATTTGCAAATTCGGGAAAAAACACCATTTTGAAACCATGGGCTATAGTCCAGCAGAATTAAGCAAAAAAGCCTCGCATTTCAAATTTCTGTAATTTTGTTAATAAAGAGCTCTCAGAGCTAAATTTTCAAATTTGTGTTCAGTTAGAGATGCTCGTTATTATAAATATCACAGAAATCGTCATTTGCAAATTCGGGAAAAAACACCATTTTGAAACCATGGGCTATAGTCCAGCAGAATTAAGCAAAAAAGCCTCGCATTTAAAATTTCTGTAATTTTGTTAATAAAGAGCTCTCAGAGCTAAATTTTCAAATTTGTGTTCAGTTAGAGATGCTCGTTATTATAAATATCACAGAAATCGTCATTTGCAAATTCGGGAAAAAACACCATTTTGAAACCATGGGCTATAGTCCAGCAGAATTAAGCAAAAAAGCCTCGCATTTCAAATTTCTGTAATTTTGTTAATAAAGAGCTCTCAGAGCTAAATTTTCAAATTTGTGTTCAGTTAGGGATGCTCGTAAATATTAATATCACAGAAATCGTCATTTGCAAATTCGGGAAAAAACACCATTTTGAAACCATGGGCTATAGTCCAGCAGAATTAAGCAAAAAAGCCTCGCATTTCAAATTTCTGTAATTTTGTTAATAAAGAGCTCTCAGAGCTAAATTTTCAAATTTGTGTTCAGTTAGAGATGCTCGTTATTATAAATATCACAGAAATCGTCATTTGCAAATTCGGGAAAAAACACCATTTTGAAACCATGGGCTATAGTCCAGCAGAATTAAGCAAAAAAGCCTCGCATTTAAAATTTCTGTAATTTTGTTAATAAAGAGCTCTCAGAGCTAAATTTTCAAATTTGTGTTCAGTTAGAGATGCTCGTTATTATAAATATCACAGAAATCGTCATTTGCAAATTCGGGAAAAAACACCATTTTGAAACCATGGGCTATAGTCCAGCAGAATTAAGCAAAAAAGCCTCGCATTTCAAATTTCTGTAATTTTGTTAATAAAGAGCTCTCAGAGCAAAATTTTTAATTTTGTGTTTATTTAGTGATGCTCGTTATTATAAATATCACAGAAATCGTCATTTGCAAATTCGGGAAAAAACACCATTTTGAAACCATGGGCTATAGTCCAGCAGAATTAAGCAAAAAAGCCTCGCATTTCAAATTTCTGTAATTTTGTTAATAAAGAGCTCTCAGAGCAAAATTTTTAATTTTGTGTTTATTTAGTGATGCTCGTTATTATAAATATCACAGAAATCGTCATTTGCAAATTCGGGAAAAAACACCATTTTGAAACCATGGGCTATAGTCCAGCAGAATTAAGCAAAAAAGCCTCGCATTTCAAATTTCTGTAATTTTGTTAATAAAGAGCTCTCAGAGCAAAATTTTTAATTTTGTGTTTATTTAGTGATGCTCGTTATTATAAATATCACAGAAATCGTCATTTGCAAATTCGGGAAAAAACACCATTTTGAAACCATGGGCTATAGTCCAGCAGAATTAAGCAAAAAAGCCTCGCATTTCAAATTTCTGTAATTTTGTTAATAAAGAGCTCTCAGAGCAAAATTTTTAATTTTGTGTTTATTTAGTGATGCTCGTTATTATAAATATCACAGAAATCGTCATTTGCAAATTCGGGAAAAAACACCATTTTGAAACCATGGGCTATAGTCCAGCAGAATTAAGCAAAAAAGACTCGCATTTCAAATTTCTGTAATTTTTTTAATAAAGAGCTCTCAGAGCTAAATTTTAAATTTGTGTTTATTTAGTGATGCTCGTTAATATAAAAATCACAGAAATCGTTATTTGCAAATTCGGGAAAAAACACCATTTTGAAACCATGGGCTATAGTCCAGCAGAATTAAGCAAAAAAGCCTCGCATTTCAAATTTCTGTAATTTTGTTAATAAAGAGCTCTCAGAGCTAAATTTTCAAATTTGTGTTCAGTTAGAGATGCTCGTTATTATAAATATCACAGAAATCATCATTTGCAAATTCGGGAAAAAACACCATTTTGAAACCATGGGCTATAGTCCAGCAGAATTAAGCAAAAAAGCCTCGCATTTCAAATTTCTGTAATTTTGTTAATAAAGAGCTCTCAGAGCAAAATTTTAAATTTTGTGTTTATTTAGTGATGCTCGTTATTATAAATATCACAGAAATCGTCATTTGCAAATTCGGGAAAAAACACCATTTTGAAACCATGGGCTATAGTCCAGCAGAATTAAGCAAAAAAGCCTCGCATTTAAAATTTCTGTAATTTTGTTAATAAAGAGCTCTCAGAGCTAAATTTTCAAATTTGTGTTCAGTTAGAGATGCTCGTTATTATAAATATCACAGAAATCGTCATTTGCAAATTCGGGAAAAAACACCATTTTGAAACCATGGGCTATAGTCCAGCAGAATTAAGCAAAAAAGCCTCGCATTTCAAATTTCTGTAATTTTGTTAATAAAGAGCTCTCAGAGCAAAATTTTTAATTTTGTGTTTATTTAGTGATGCTCGTTATTATAAATATCACAGAAATCGTCATTTGCAAATTCGGGAAAAAACACCATTTTGAAACCATGGGCTATAGTCCAGCAGAATTAAGCAAAAAAGCCTCGCATTTCAAATTTCTGTAATTTTGTTAATAAAGAGCTCTCAGAGCTAAATTTTCAAATTTGTGTTCAGTTAGAGATGCTCGTTATTATAAATATCACAGAAATCGTCATTTGCAAATTCGGGAAAAAACACCATTTTGAAACCATGGGCTATAGTCCAGCAGAATTAAGCAAAAAAGCCTCGCATTTCAAATTTCTGTAATTTTGTTAATAAAGAGCTCTCAGAGCAAAATTTTAAATTTTGTGTTTATTTAGTGATGCTCGTTATTATAAATATCACAGAAATCGTCATTTGCAAATTCGGGAAAAAACACCATTTTGAAACCATGGGCTATAGTCCAGCAGAATTAAGCAAAAAAGCCTCGCATTTAAAATTTCTGTAATTTTGTTAATAAAGAGCTCTCAGAGCTAAATTTTCAAATTTGTGTTCAGTTAGAGATGCTCTTTATTATAAATATCACAGAAATCGTCATTTGCAAATTCGGGAAAAAACACCATTTTGAAACCATGGGCTATAGTCCAGCAGAATTAAGCAAAAAAGCCTCGCATTTCAAATTTCTGTAATTTTGTTAATAAAGAGCTCTCAGAGCAAAATTTTTAATTTTGTGTTTATTTAGTGATGCTCGTTATTATAAATATCACAGAAATCGTCATTTGAAAATTCGGGAAAAAACACCATTTTGAAACCATGGGCTATAGTCCAGCAGAATTAAGCAAAAAAGCCTCGCATTTCAAATTTCTGTAATTTTGTTAATAAAGAGCTCTCAGAGCTAAATTTTCAAATTTGTGTTCAGTTAGGGATGCTCGTTATAGTAAATATCACAGAAATCGTCATTTGCAAATTCGGGAAAAAACACCATTTTGAAACCATGGGCTATAGTCCAGCAGAATTAAGCAAAAAAGACTCGCATTTCAAATTTCTGTAATTTTTTTAATAAAGAGCTCTCAGAGCTAAATTTTAAATTTGTGTTTATTTAGTGATGCTCGTTAATATAAAAATCACAGAAATCGTTATTTGCAAATTCGGGAAAAAACACCATTTTGAAACCATGGGCTATAGTCCAGCAGAATTAAGCAAAAAAGCCTCGCATTTCAAATTTCTGTAATTTTGTTAATAAAGAGCTCTCAGAGCTAAATTTTCAAATTTGTGTTCAGTTAGAGATGCTCGTTATTATAAATATCACAGAAATCGTCATTTGCAAATTCGGGAAAAAACACCATTTTGAAACCATGGGCTATAGTCCAGCAGAATTAAGCAAAAAAGCCTCGCATTTCAAATTTCTGTAATTTTGTTAATAAAGAGCTCTCAGAGCTAAATTTTCAAATTTGTGTTCAGTTAGGGATGCTCGTAAATATTAATATCACAGAAATCGTCATTTGCAAATTCGGGAAAAAACACCATTTTGAAACCATGGGCTATAGTCCAGCAGAATTAAGCAAAAAAGCCTCGCATTTCAAATTTCTGTAATTTTGTTAATAAAGAGCTCTCAGAGCTAAATTTTCAAATTTGTGTTCAGTTAGAGATGCTCGTTATTATAAATATCACAGAAATCGTCATTTGCAAATTCGGGAAAAAACACCATTTTGAAACCATGGGCTATAGTCCAGCAGAATTAAGCAAAAAAGCCTCGCATTTCAAATTTCTGTAATTTTGTTAATAAAGAGCTCTCAGAGCTAAATTTTCAAATTTGTGTTCAGTTAGGGATGCTCGTAAATATTAATATCACAGAAATCGTCATTTGCAAATTCGGGAAAAAACACCATTTTGAAACCATGGGCTATAGTCCAGCAGAATTAAGCAAAAAAGCCTCGCATTTCAAATTTCTGTAATTTTGTTAATAAAGAGCTCTCAGAGCAAAATTTTAAATTTTGTGTTTATTTAGTGATGCTCGTTATTATCACAGAAATAGTCATTTGCAAATTCGGGAAAAAACACCATTTTGAAACCATGGGCTATAGTCCAGCAGAATTAAGCAAAAAAGCCTCGCATTTCAAATTTCTGTAATTTTGTTAATAAAGAGCTCTCAGAGCTAAATTTTCAAATTTATGTTCAGTTAGGGATGCTCGCAAATATTAATATCACAGAAATCGTCATTTGCAAATTCGGGAAAAAACACCATTTTGAAACCATGGGCTATAGTCCAGCAGAATTAAGCAAAAAAGCCTCGCATTTCAAATTTCTGTAATTTTGTTAATAAAGAGCTCTCAGAGCTAAATTTTCAAATTTGTGTTCAGTTAGAGATGCTCGTTATTATAAATATCACAGAAATCGTCATTTGCAAATTCGGGAAAAAACACCATTTTGAAACCATGGGCTATAGTCCAGCAGAATTAAGCAAAAAAGCCTCGCATTTCAAATTTCTGTAATTTTGTTAATAAAGAGCTCTCAGAGCTAAATTTTCAAATTTGTGTTCAGTTAGAGATGCTCGTTATTATAAATATCACAGAAATCGTCATTTGCAAATTCGGGAAAAAACACCATTTTGAAACCATGGGCTATAGTCCAGCAGAATTAAGCAAAAAAGCCTCGCATTTCAAATTTCTGTAATTTTGTTAATAAAGAGCTCTCAGAGCAAAATTTTAAATTTTGTGTTTATTTAGTGATGCTCGTTATTATCACAGAAATAGTCATTTGCAAATTCGGGAAAAAACACCATTTTGAAACCATGGGCTATAGTCCAGCAGAATTAAGCAAAAAAGCCTAGCATTTCAAATTTCTGTAATTTTGTTAATAAAGAGCTCTCAGAGCTAAATTTTCAAATTTGTGTTCAGTTAGGGATGCTCGTAAATATTAATATCACAGAAATCGTCATTTGCAAATTCGGGAAAAAACACCATTTTGAAACCATGGGCTATAGTCCAGCAGAATTAAGCAAAAAAGCCTCGCATTTCAAATTTCTGTAATTTTGTTAATAAAGAGCTCTCAGAGCAAAATTTTAAATTTTGTGTTTATTAAGTGATGCTCGTTATTATAAATATCACAGAAATCGTCATTTGCAAATTCGGGAAAAAACACCATTTTGAAACCATGGGCTATAGTCCAGCAGAATTAAGCAAAAAAGCCTCGCATTTCAAATTTCTGTAATTTTGTTAATAAAGAGCTCTCAGAGCAAAATTTTAAATTTTGTGTTTATTTAGTGATGCTCGTTATTATAAATATCACAGAAATCGTCATTTGCAAATTCGGGAAAAAACACCATTTTGAAACCATGGGCTATAGTCCAGCAGAATTAAGCAAAAAAGCCTCGCATTTCAAATTTCTGTAATTTTGTTAATAAAGAGCTCTCAGAGCTACATTTTCAAATTTGTGTTCAGTTAGAGATGCTCGTTATTATAAATATCACAGAAATCGTCATTTGCAAATTCGGGAAAAAACACCATTTTGAAACCATGGGCTATAGTCCAGCAGAATTAAGCAAAAAAGCCTCGCATTTCAAATTTCTGTAATTTTGTTAATAAAGAGCTCTCAGAGCTTAATTTTCAAATTTGTGTTCAGTTAGGGATGCTCGTTATTATAAATATCACAGAAATCGTCATTTGCAAATTCGGGAAAAAACACCATTTTGAAACCATGGGCTATAGTCCAGCAGAATTAAGCAAAAAAGCCTCGCATTTCAAATTTCTGTAATTTTGTTAATAAAGAGCTCTCAGAGCTAAATTTTAAATTTGTGTTTATTTAGTGATGCTCGTTAATATAAATATCACAGAAATCGTCATTTGCAAATTCGGGAAAAAACACCATTTTGAAACCATGGGCTATAGTCCAGCAGAATTAAGCAAAAAAGCCTCGCATTTCAAATTTCTGTAATTTTGTTAATAAAGAGCTCTCAGAGCTACATTTTCAAATTTGTGTTCAGTTAGAGATGCTCGTTATTATAAATATCACAGAAATCGTCATTTGCAAATTCGGGAAAAAACACCATTTTGAAACCATGGGCTATAGTCCAGCAGAATTAAGCAAAAAAGCCTCGCATTTCAAATTTCTGTAATTTTGTTAATAAAGAGCTCTCAGAGCTAAATTTTAAATTTTGTGTTTATTTAGTGATGCTCGTTATCATAAATATCACAGAAATCGTCATTTGCAAATTCGGGAAAAAACACCATTTTGAAACCATGGGCTATAGTCCAGCAGAATTAAGCAAAAAAGCCTCGCATTTCAAATTTCTGTAATTTTGTTAATAAAGAGCTCTCAGAGCTACATTTTCAAATTTGTGTTCAGTTAGAGATGCTCGTTATTATAAATATCACAGAAATCGTCATTTGCAAATTCGGGAAAAAACACCATTTTGAAACCATGGGCTATAGTCCAGCAGAATTAAGCAAAAAAGCCTCGCATTTCAAATTTCTGTAATTTTGTTAATAAAGAGCTCTCAGAGCTTAATTTTCAAATTTGTGTTCAGTTAGGGATGCTCGTTATTATAAATATCACAGAAATCGTCATTTGCAAATTCGGGAAAAAACACCATTTTGAAACCATGGGCTATAGTCCAGCAGAATTAAGCAAAAAAGCCTCGCATTTCAAATTTCTGTAATTTTGTTAATAAAGAGCTCTCAGAGCTACATTTTCAAATTTGTGTTCAGTTAGAGATGCTCGTTATTATAAATATCACAGAAATCGTCATTTGCAAATTCGGGAAAAAACACCATTTTGAAACCATGGGCTATAGTCCAGCAGAATTAAGCAAAAAAGCCTCGCATTTCAAATTTCTGTAATTTTGTTAATAAAGAGCTCTCAGAGCTAAATTTTAAATTTTGTGTTTATTTAGTGATGCTCGTTATCATAAATATCACAGAAATCGTCATTTGCAAATTCGGGAAAAAACACCATTTTGAAACCATGGGCTATAGTCCAGCAGAATTAAGCAAAAAAGCCTCGCATTTCAAATTTCTGTAATTTTGTTAATAAAGAGCTCTCAGAGCTACATTTTCAAATTTGTGTTCAGTTAGAGATGCTCGTTATTATAAATATCACAGAAATCGTCATTTGCAAATTCGGGAAAAAACACCATTTTGAAACCATGGGCTATAGTCCAGCAGAATTAAGCAAAAAAGCCTCGCATTTCAAATTTCTGTAATTTTGTTAATAAAGAGCTCTCAGAGCTACATTTTCAAATTTGTGTTCAGTTAGAGATGCTCGTTATTATAAATATCACAGAAATCGTCATTTGCAAATTCGGGAAAAAACACCATTTTGAAACCATGGGCTATAGTCCAGCAGAATTAAGCAAAAAAGCCTCGCATTTCAAATTTCTGTAATTTTGTTAATAAAGAGCTCTCAGAGCTAAATTTTAAATTTTGTGTTTATTTAGTGATGCTCGTTATCATAAATATCACAGAAATCGTCATTTGCAAATTCGGGAAAAAACACCATTTTGAAACCATGGGCTATAGTCCAGCAGAATTAAGCAAAAAAGCCTCGCATTTCAAATTTCTGTAATTTTGTTAATAAAGAGCTCTCAGAGCTTAATTTTCAAATTTGTGTTCAGTTAGGGATGCTCGTTATTATAAATATCACAGAAATCGTCATTTGCAAATTCGGGAAAAAACACCATTTTGAAACCATGGGCTATAGTCCAGCAGAATTAAGCAAAAAAGCCTCGCATTTCAAATTTCTGTAATTTTGTTAATAAAGAGCTCTCAGAGCTAAATTTTAAATTTGTGTTTATTTAGTGATGCTCGTTAATATAAATATCACAGAAATCGTCATTTGCAAATTCGGGAAAAAACACCATTTTGAAACCATGGGCTATAGTCCAGCAGAATTAAGCAAAAAAGCCTCGCATTTCAAATTTCTGTAATTTTGTTAATAAAGAGCTCTCAGAGCTACATTTTCAAATTTGTGTTCAGTTAGAGATGCTCGTTATTATAAATATCACAGAAATCGTCATTTGCAAATTCGGGAAAAAACACCATTTTGAAACCATGGGCTATAGTCCAGCAGAATTAAGCAAAAAAGCCTCGCATTTCAAATTTCTGTAATTTTGTTAATAAAGAGCTCTCAGAGCTTAATTTTCAAATTTGTGTTCAGTTAGGGATGCTCGTTATTATAAATATCACAGAAATCGTCATTTGCAAATTCGGGAAAAAACACCATTTTGAAACCATGGGCTATAGTCCAGCAGAATTAAGCAAAAAAGCCTCGCATTTCAAATTTCTGTAATTTTGTTAATAAAGAGCTCTCAGAGCTAAATTTTAAATTTGTGTTTATTTAGTGATGCTCGTTAATATAAATATCACAGAAATCGTCATTTGCAAATTCGGGAAAAAACACCATTTTGAAACCATGGGCTATAGTCCAGCAGAATTAAGCAAAAAAGCCTCGCATTTCAAATTTCTGTAATTTTGTTAATAAAGAGCTCTCAGAGCTACATTTTCAAATTTGTGTTCAGTTAGAGATGCTCGTTATTATAAATATCACAGAAATCGTCATTTGCAAATTCGGGAAAAAACACCATTTTGAAACCATGGGCTATAGTCCAGCAGAATTAAGCAAAAAAGCCTCGCATTTCAAATTTCTGTAATTTTGTTAATAAAGAGCTCTCAGAGCTTAATTTTCAAATTTGTGTTCAGTTAGGGATGCTCGTTATTATAAATATCACAGAAATCGTCATTTGCAAATTCGGGAAAAAACACCATTTTGAAACCATGGGCTATAGTCCAGCAGAATTAAGCAAAAAAGCCTCGCATTTCAAATTTCTGTAATTTTGTTAATAAAGAGCTCTCAGAGCTAAATTTTAAATTTGTGTTTATTTAGTGATGCTCGTTAATATAAATATCACAGAAATCGTCATTTGCAAATTCGGGAAAAAACACCATTTTGAAACCATGGGCTATAGTCCAGCAGAATTAAGCAAAAAAGCCTCGCATTTCAAATTTCTGTAATTTTGTTAATAAAGAGCTCTCAGAGCTACATTTTCAAATTTGTGTTCAGTTAGAGATGCTCGTTATTATAAATATCACAGAAATCGTCATTTGCAAATTCGGGAAAAAACACCATTTTGAAACCATGGGCTATAGTCCAGCAGAATTAAGCAAAAAAGCCTCGCATTTCAAATTTCTGTAATTTTGTTAATAAAGAGCTCTCAGAGCTTAATTTTCAAATTTGTGTTCAGTTAGGGATGCTCGTTATTATAAATATCACAGAAATCGTCATTTGCAAATTCGGGAAAAAACACCATTTTGAAACCATGGGCTATAGTCCAGCAGAATTAAGCAAAAAAGCCTCGCATTTCAAATTTCTGTAATTTTGTTAATAAAGAGCTCTCAGAGCTACATTTTCAAATTTGTGTTCAGTTAGAGATGCTCGTTATTATAAATATCACAGAAATCGTCATTTGCAAATTCGGGAAAAAACACCATTTTGAAACCATGGGCTATAGTCCAGCAGAATTAAGCAAAAAAGCCTCGCATTTCAAATTTCTGTAATTTTGTTAATAAAGAGCTCTCAGAGCAAAATTTTAAATTTTGTGTTTATTTAGTGATGCTCGTTATTATAAATATTACAGAAATCGTCATTTGCAAATTCGGGAAAAAACACCATTTTGAAACCATGGGCTATAGTCCAGCAGAATTAAGCAAAAAAGCCTCGCATTTCAAATTTCTGTAATTTTGTTAATAAAGAGCTCTCAGAGCTTAATTTTCAAATTTGTGTTCAGTTAGGGATGCTCGTTATTATAAATATCACAGAAATCGTCATTTGCAAATTCGGGAAAAAACACCATTTTGAAACCATGGGCTATAGTCCAGCAGAATTAAGCAAAAAAGCCTCGCATTTCAAATTTCTGTAATTTTGTTAATAAAGAGCTCTCAGAGCTACATTTTCAAATTTGTGTTCAGTTAGAGATGCTCGTTATTATAAATATCACAGAAATCGTCATTTGCAAATTCGGGAAAAAACACCATTTTGAAACCATGGGCTATAGTCCAGCAGAATTAAGCAAAAAAGCCTCGCATTTCAAATTTCTGTAATTTTGTTAATAAAGAGCTCTCAGAGCAAAATTTTAAATTTTGTGTTTATTTAGTGATGCTCGTTATTATAAATATTACAGAAATCGTCATTTGCAAATTCGGGAAAAAACACCATTTTGAAACCATGGGCTATAGTCCAGCAGAATTAAGCAAAAAAGCCTCGCATTTCAAATTTCTGTAATTTTGTTAATAAAGAGCTCTCAGAGCTTAATTTTCAAATTTGTGTTCAGTTAGGGATGCTCGTTATTATAAATATCACAGAAATCGTCATTTGCAAATTCGGGAAAAAACACCATTTTGAAACCATGGGCTATAGTCCAGCAGAATTAAGCAAAAAAGCCTCGCATTTCAAATTTCTGTAATTTTGTTAATAAAGAGCTCTCAGAGCTAAATTTTAAATTTGTGTTTATTTAGTGATGCTCGTTAATATAAATATCACAGAAATCGTCATTTGCAAATTCGGGAAAAAACACCATTTTGAAACCATGGGCTATAGTCCAGCAGAATTAAGCAAAAAAGCCTCGCATTTCAAATTTCTGTAATTTTGTTAATAAAGAGCTCTCAGAGCTACATTTTCAAATTTGTGTTCAGTTAGAGATGCTCGTTATTATAAATATCACAGAAATCGTCATTTGCAAATTCGGGAAAAAACACCATTTTGAAACCATGGGCTATAGTCCAGCAGAATTAAGCAAAAAAGCCTCGCATTTCAAATTTCTGTAATTTTGTTAATAAAGAGCTCTCAGAGCTTAATTTTCAAATTTGTGTTCAGTTAGGGATGCTCGTTATTATAAATATCACAGAAATCGTCATTTGCAAATTCGGGAAAAAACACCATTTTGAAACCATGGGCTATAGTCCAGCAGAATTAAGCAAAAAAGCCTCGCATTTCAAATTTCTGTAATTTTGTTAATAAAGAGCTCTCAGAGCAAAATTTTAAATTTTGTGTTTATTTAGTGATGCTCGTTATTATAAATATTACAGAAATCGTCATTTGCAAATTCGGGAAAAAACACCATTTTGAAACCATGGGCTATAGTCCAGCAGAATTAAGCAAAAAAGCCTCGCATTTCAAATTTCTGTAATTTTGTTAATAAAGAGCTCTCAGAGCTACATTTTCAAATTTGTGTTCAGTTAGAGATGCTCGTTATTATAAATATCACAGAAATCGTCATTTGCAAATTCGGGAAAAAACACCATTTTGAAACCATGGGCTATAGTCCAGCAGAATTAAGCAAAAAAGCCTCGCATTTCAAATTTCTGTAATTTTGTTAATAAAGAGATCTCAGAGCTAAATTTTCAAATTTGTGTTCAGTTAGAGATGCTCGTTATTATAAATATCACAGAAATCATCATTTGCAAATTCGGGAAAAAACACCATTTTGAAACCATGGGCTATAGTCCAGCAGAATTAAGCAAAAAAGCCTCGCATTTCAAATTTCTGTAATTTTGTTAATAAAGAGCTCTCAGAGCTAAATTTTAAATTTTGTGTTTATTTAGTGATGCTCGTTATTATAAATATCACAGAAATCGTCATTTGCAAATTCGGGAAAAAAACACCATTTTGAAACCATGGGCTATAGTCCAGCAGAATTAAGCAAAAAAGCCTCGCATTTCAAATTTCTGTAATTTTGTTAATAAAGAGCTCTCAGAGCTAAATTTTAAATTTTGTGTTTATTTAGTGATGCTCGTTATCATAAATATCACAGAAATCGTCATTTGCAAATTCGGGAAAAAACACCATTTTGAAACCATGGGCTATAGTCCAGCAGAATTAAGCAAAAAAGCCTCGCATTTCAAATTTCTGTAATTTTGTTAATAAAGAGATCTCAGAGCTAAATTTTCAAATTTGTGTTCAGTTAGAGATGCTCGTTATTATAAATATCACAGAAATCATCATTTGCAAATTCGGGAAAAAACACCATTTTGAAACCATGGGCTATAGTCCAGCAGAATTAAGCAAAAAAGCCTCGCATTTCAAATTTCTGTAATTTTGTTAATAAAGAGCTCTCAGAGCTAAATTTTAAATTTTGTGTTTATTTAGTGATGCTCGTTATTATAAATATCACAGAAATCGTCATTTGCAAATTCGGGAAAAAAACACCATTTTGAAACCATGGGCTATAGTCCAGCAGAATTAAGCAAAAAAGCCTCGCATTTCAAATTTCTGTAATTTTGTTAATAAAGAGCTCTCAGAGCTAAATTTTCAAATTTGTGTTCAGTTAGAGATGCTCGTTATTATAAATATCACAGAAATCGTCATTTGCAAATTCGGGAAAAAACACCATTTTGAAACCATGGGCTATAGTCCAGCAGAATTAAGCAAAAAAGCCTCGCATTTCAAATTTCTGTAATTTTGTTAATAAAGAGCTCTCAGAGCTAAATTTTCAAATTTGTGTTCAGTTAGGGATGCTCGTTATTATAAATTTCACAGAAATCGTCATTTGCAAATTCGGGAAAAAACACCATTTTGAAACCATGGGCTATAGTCCAGCAGAATTAAGCAAAAAAGCCTCGCATTTCAAATTTCTGTAATTTTGTTAATAAAGAGCTCTCAGAGCTAAATTTTAAATTTTGTGTTTATTTAGTGATGCTCGTTATTATAAATATCACAGAAATCGTCATTTGCAAATTCGGGAAAAAACACCATTTTGAAACCATGGGCTATAGTCCAGCAGAATTAAGCAAAAAAGCCTCGAATTTCAAATTTCTGTAATTTTGTTAATAAAGAGCTCTCAGAGCTAAATTTTCAAATTTGTGTTCAGTTAGGGATGCTCGTTATTATAAATATCACAGAAATCGTCATTTGCAAATTCGGGAAAAAACACCATTTTGAAACCATGGGCTATAGTCCAGCAGAATTAAGCAAAAAAGCCTCGCATTTCAAATTTCTGTAATTTTGTTAATAAAGAGCTCTCAGAGCTAAATTTTCAAATTTGTGTTTATTTAGTGATGCTCGTTAATATAAATATCACAGAAATCGTCATTTGCAAATTCGGGAAAAAACACCATTTTGAAACCATGGGCTATAGTCCAGCAGAATTAAGCAAAAAAGCCTCGCATTTCAAATTTCTGTAATTTTGTTAATAAAGAGCTCTCAGAGCTAAATTTTCAAATTTGTGTTTATTTAGTGATGCTCGTTAATATAAATATCACAGAAATCGTCATTTGCAAATTCGGGAAAAAACACCATTTTGAAACCATGGGCTATAGTCCAGCAGAATTAAGCAAAAAAGCCACGCATTTCAAATTTCTGAATTTTTGTCAATAAACTGTTCTCAGAGCTAAATTTTCAAATTTGTGTTAATTAAGTGATGCTCGTTATTATAAATATCACAGAAATCGTCATTTTCAAATTCGGGAAAAAACTCCATTTTGAAACCATGGGCTATATTCCAGCAGAATTAAGCAAAAAAGCCACGCATTTAAAATTTCTGTATTTTTGACAATAAACGGTTCTCAGAGCTAAATTTTCAAATTTGTGTTCATTTAGGGATGCTCGTTACTATTAACATTATAGAAATCGTCATTTTTAAATTCGGGAAAAAACTCCATTTTGAAACCATGGGCTATAGTCCAGCAGAATTAAGCAAAAAAGCCTCGCATTTCAAATTTCTGTATTTTTGACAATAAACGGTTCTCAGAGCTAAATTTTCAAATTTGTGTTCATTTAGGGATGCTCGTTATTATAAATATCACAGAAATCGTCATTTGCAAATTCGGGAAAAAACTTCATTTTGAAACCATGGGCTATAGTCCAGCAGAATTAAGCAAAAAAGCCTCGCATTTCAAATTTCTGTAATTTTGTTAATAAAGAGCTCTCAGAGCTAAATTTTCAAATTTGTGTTTATTTAGTGATGCTCGTTAATATAAATATCACAGAAATCGTCATTTGCAAATTCGGGAAAAAACACCATTTTGAAACCATGGGCTATAGTCCAGCAGAATTAAGCAAAAAAGCCTCGCATTTCAAATTTCTGTAATTTTGTTAATAAAGAGCTCTCAGAGCTAAATTTTCAAATTTGTGTTTATTTAGTGATGCTCGTTAATATAAATATCACAGAAATCGTCATTTGCAAATTCGGGAAAAAACACCATTTTGAAACCATGGGCTATAGTCCAGCAGAATTAAGCAAAAAAGCCACGCATTTCAAATTTCTGAATTTTTGTCAATAAACTGTTCTCAGAGCTAAATTTTCAAATTTGTGTTAATTAAGTGATGCTCGTTATTATAAATATCACAGAAATCGTCATTTTCAAATTCGGGAAAAAACTCCATTTTGAAACCATGGGCTATAGTCCAGCAGAATTAAGCAAAAAAGCCACGCATTTCAAATTTCTGTATTTTTGTCAATAAACTGTTCTCAGAGCTAAATTTTCAAATTTGTGTTAATTAAGTGATGCTCGTTATTATAAATATCACAGAAATCGTAATTTGCAAATTCAGGAAAAAAGTGCATTTTGAAACCATGGGCTATATTCCAGCAGAATTAAGCAAAAAAGCCACGCATTTAAAATTTCTGTATTTTTGACAATAAACGGTTCTCAGAGCTAAATTTTCAAATTTGTGTTCATTTAGGGATGCTCGTTACTA
This sequence comes from Orthonevra nobilis, assembly GCA_963555765.1. NCBI lineage: Eukaryota > Metazoa > Arthropoda > Insecta > Diptera > Syrphidae > Orthonevra > Orthonevra nobilis. The sequence continues at coordinate 59,614,910 of OY743224.1, forward strand.
TTAACATTATAGAAATCGTCATTTTTAAATTCGGGAAAAAACTCCATTTTGAAACCATGGGCTATAGTCCAGCAGAATTAAGCAAAAAAGCCTCGCATTTCAAATTTCTGTATTTTTGACAATAAACGGTTCTCAGAGCTAAATTTTCAAATTTGTGTTCATTTAGGGATGCTCGTTACTATTAACATTATAGAAATCGTCATTTTTAAATTCGGGAAAAAACTCCATTTTGAAACCATGGGCTATAGTCCAGCAGAATTAAGCAAAAAAGCCTCGCATTTCAAATTTCTGTATTTTTGACAATAAACGGTTCTCAGAGCTAAATTTTCAAATTTGTGTTCATTTAGGGATGCTCGTTACTATTAACATTATAGAAATCGTCATTTTTAAATTCGGGAAAAAACTCCATTTTGAAACCATGGGCTATAGTCCAGCAGAATTAAGCAAAAAAGCCTCGCATTTCAAATTTCTGTATTTTTGACAATAAACGGTTCTCAGAGCTAAATTTTCAAATTTGTGTTAATTTAGTGATGCTCGTTATTATAAATATCACAGAAATCGTAATTTGCAAATTCAGGAAAAAAGTGCATTTTGAAACCATGGGCTATAGTCCAGCAGAATTAAGCAAAAAAGCCACGCATTTAAAATTTCTGTATTTTTGTCAATAAACTTTTCTCAGAGTTAAATTTTCAAATTTGTGTTCATTTAGGGATGCTCGTTATTATAAATATCACAGAAATCGTAATTTGCAAATTCAGGAAAAAAGTGCATTTTGAAACCATGGGCTATAGTCCAGCAGAATTAAGCAAAAAAGCCACGCATTTAAAATTTCTGTATTTTTGTCAATAAACTTTTCTCAGAGCTAAATTTTCAAATTTGTGTTAATTAAGTGATGCTCGTTATTATAAATATCACAGAAATCGTCATTTGCTGATTCGGGAAAAAACTCCATTTTGAAACCATGGGCTATAGTCCAGCAGAATTAAGCAAAAAAGCCACGCATTTAAAATTTCTGTATTTTTGTCAATAAACTGTTCTCAGAGCTAAATTTTCAAATTTGTGTTCATTTAGGGATGCTCGTTACTATTAACATTATAGAAATCGTCATTTTTAAATTCGGGAAAAAACTCCATTTTGAAACCATGGGCTAAAGTCCAGCAGAATTAAGCAAAAAAGCCACGCATTTAAAATTTCTGTATTTTTGTCAATAAACTGTTCTCAGAGCTAAATTTTCAAATTTGTGTTCATTTAGGGATGCTCGTTACTATTAACATTATAGAAATCGTCATTTTTAAATTCGGGAAAAAACTCCATTTTGAAACCATGGGCTATAGTCCAGCAGAATTAAGCAAAAAAGCCACGCATTTCAAATTTCTGTATTTTTGTCAATAAACTGTTCTCAGAGCTAAATTTTCAAATTTGTGTTAATTAAGTGATGCTCGTTATTATAAATATCACAGAAATCGTCATTTGCTGATTCGGGAAAAAACTCCATTTTGAAACCATGGGCTATAGTCCAGCAGAATTAAGCAAAAAAGCCACGCATTTAAAATTTCTGTATTTTTGTCAATAAACTGTTCTCAGAGCTAAATTTTCAAATTTGTGTTCACTTAGGGATGCTCGTTACTATTAACATTATAGAAATCGTCATTTTTAAATTCGGGAAAAAACTCCATTTTGAAACCATGGGCTATAGTCCAGCAGAATTAAGCAAAAAAGCCACGCATTTCAAATTTCTGTATTTTTGTCAATAAACTGTTCTCAGAGCTAAATTTTCAAATTTGTGTTAATTAAGTGATGCTCGTTATTATAAATATCACAGAAATCGTCATTTGCAAATTCGGGAAAAAACTCCATTTTGAAACCATGGGCTATAGTCCAGCAGAATTAAGCAAAAAAGCCACGCATTTCAAATTTCTGTATTTTTGTCAATAAACTGTTCTCAGAGCTAAATTTTCAAATTTGTGTTCAGTTAGGGATGCTCCTTTTAATAAATATCATAGAAATCGTCATTTGCTAATTCGGGAAAAAACTCCATTTTGAAACCATGGGCTATAGTCCAGCAGAATTAAGCAAAAAAGCCACGCATTTAAAATTTCTGTATTTTTGTCAATAAACTGTTCTCAGAGCTAAATTTTCAAATTTGTGTTCATTTAGGGATGCTCGTTACTATTAACATTATAGAAATCGTCATTTTAATTCGGGAAAAAACTCCATTTTGAAACCATGGGCTATAGTCCAGCAGAATTAAGCAAAAAAGCCACGCATTTAAAATTTCTGTATTTTTGTCAATAAACTGTTCTCAGAGCTAAATTTTCAAATTTGTGTTAATTAAGTGATGCTCGTTATTATAAATATCACAGAAATCGTCATTTGCAAATTCGGGAAAAAACTCGATTTTGAAACCATGGGCTATAGTCCAGCAGAATTAAGCAAAAAAGCCACGCATTTAAAATTTCTGTATTTTTGTCAATAAACTGTTCTCAGAGCTAAATTTTCAAATTTGTGTTCATTTAGGGATGCTCGTTACTATTAACATTATAGAAATCGTCATTTTTAAATTCGGGAAAAAACTCCATTTTGAAACCATGGGCTATAGTCCAGCAGAATTAAGCAAAAAAGCCACGCATTTAAAATTTCTGTATTTTTGTCAATAAACTGTTCTCAGAGCTAAATTTTCAAATTTGTGTTCATTTAGGGATGCTCGCTACTATTAACATTATAGAAATCGTCATTTTTAAATTCGGGAAAAAACTCCATTTTGAAACCATGGGCTATAGTCCAGCAGAATTAAGCAAAAAAGCCACGCATTTCAAATTTCTGTATTTTTGTCAATAAACTGTTCTCAGAGCTAAATTTTCAAATTTGTGTTCATTTAGGGATGCTCGCTACTATTAACATTATAGAAATCGTCATTTTTAAATTCGGGAAAAAACTCCATTTTGAAACCATGGGCTATAGTCCAGCAGAATTAAGCAAAAAAGCCACGCATTTCAAATTTCTGTAGTTTTGTCAATAAACTGTTCTCAGAGCTAAATTTTCAAATTTGTGTTCATTTAGGGATGCTCGTTACTATTAACATTATAGAAATCGTCATTTTTAAATTCGGGAAAAAACTCGATTTTGAAACCATGGGCTATAGTCCAGCAGAATTAAGCAAAAAAGCCACGCATTTAAAATTTCTGTATTTTTGTCAATAAACTGTTCTCAGAGCTAAATTTTCAAATTTGTGTTCATTTAGGGATGCTCGTTACTATTAACATTATAGAAATCGTCATTTTCAAATTCGGGAAAAAACTCCATTTTGAAACCATGGGCTATAGTCCAGCAGAATTAAGCAAAAAAGCCACGCATTTAAAATTTCTGTATTTTTGTCAATAAACTGTTCTCAGAGCTAAATTTTCAAATTTGTGTTCATTTAGGGATGCTCGCTACTATTAACATTATAGAAATCGTCATTTTTAAATTCGGGAAAAAAATCCATTTTGAAACCATGGGCTATAGTCCAGCAGAATTAAGCAAAAAAGCCACGCATTTCAAATTTCTGTATTTTTGTCAATAAACTGTTCTCAGAGCTAAATTTTCAAATTTGTGTTCATTTAGGGATGCTCGCTACTATTAACATTATAGAAATCGTCATTTTTAAATTCGGGAAAAAACTCCATTTTGAAACCATGGGCTATAGTCCAGCAGAATTAAGCAAAAAAGCCACGCATTTCAAATTTCTGTAGTTTTGTCAATAAACTGTTCTCAGAGCTAAATTTTCAAATTTGTGTTCATTTAGGGATGCTCGTTACTATTAACATTATAGAAATCGTCATTTTTAAATTCGGGAAAAAACTCCATTTTGAAACCATGGGCTATAGTCCAGCAGAATTAAGCAAAAAAGCCACGCATTTCAAATTTCTGTAATTTTGTTAATAAAGAGCTCTCAGAGCTAAATTTTCAAATTTGTGTTTATTTAGTGATGCTCGTTAATATAAATATCACAGAAATCGTCATTTGCAAATTCGGGAAAAAACACCATTTTGAAACCATGGGCTATAGTCCAGCAGAATTAAGCAAAAAAGCCACGCATTTCAAATTTCTGAATTTTTGTCAATAAACTGTTCTCAGAGCTAAATTTTCAAATTTGTGTTAATTAAGTGATGCTCGTTATTATAAATATCACAGAAATCGTCATTTTCAAATTCGGGAAAAAACTCCATTTTGAAACCATGGGCTATAGTCCAGCAGAATTAAGCAAAAAAGCCACGCATTTCAAATTTCTGTATTTTTGTCAATAAACTGTTCTCAGAGCTAAATTTTCAAATTTGTGTTCAGTTAGGGATGCTCCTTTTAATAAATATCATAGAAATCGTCATTTGCAAATTCGGGAAAAATCTCCATTTTGAAACCATGGGCTATAGTCCAGCAGAATTAAGCAAAAAAGCCACGCATTTCAAATTTCTGTATTTTTGTCAATAAACTGTTCTCAGAGCTAAGTTTTCAAATTTGTGTTCAGTTAGGGATGCTCCTTTTAATAAATATCATAGAAATCGTCATTTGCAAATTCGGGAAAAATCTCCATTTTGAAACCATGGGCTATAGTCCAGCAGAATTAAGCAAAAAAGCCTCGCATTTCAAATTTCTGTATTTTTGTCAATAAACGGTTTTCAGAGCTAAATTTTCAAATTTGTGTTCAGTTAGGGATGCTCCTTTTAATTAATATCATAGAAATCGTCATTTGCAAATTCGGGAAAAATCTCCATTTTGAAACCATGGGCTATAGTCCAGCAGAATTAAGCAAAAAAGCCACGCATTTCAAATTTCTGTATTTTTGTCAATAAACTGTTCTCAGAGCTAAATTTTCAAATTTGTGTTCATTTAGGGATGCTCGCTACTATTAACATTATAGAAATCGTCATTTTTAAATTCGGGAAAAAACTCCATTTTGAAACCATGGGCTATAGTCCAGCAGAATTAAGCAAAAAAGCCACGCATTTCAAATTTCTGTATTTTTGTCAATAAACTGTTCTCAGAGCTAAATTTTCAAATTTGTGTTCAGTTAGGGATGCTCGTTATAATAAATAACATAGAAATCGTCATTTGCAAATTCAGGAAAAAATTGCATTTTGAAACCATGGGCTATAGTCCAGCAGAATTAAGCAAAAAAGCCTCGCATTTCAAATTTCTGTATTTTTGTCAATAAACGGTTCTCAGAGCTAAATTTTCAAATTTGTGTTCAGTTAGGGATGCTCGTTATAATAAATAACATAGAAATCGTCATTTGCAAATTCGGGAAAAAACTCCATTTTGAACCCATGGGCTATAGTCCAGCAGAATTAAGCAAAAAAGCCTCACATTTCAAATTTCTGTATTTTTGTCAATAAACGGTTCTCAGAGTTAAATTTTCAAATTTGTGTTCATTTAGGGATGCTCGCTACTATTAACATTATAGAAATCGTCATTTTTAAATTCGGGAAAAAACTCCATTTTGAAACCATGGGCTATAGTCCAGCAGAATTAAGCAAAAAAGCCACGCATTTCAAATTTCTGTATTTTTGTCAATAAACTGTTCTCAGAGCTAAATTTTCAAATTTGTGTTCATTTAGGGATGCTCGCTACTATTAACATTATAGAAATCGTCATTTTTAAATTCGGGAAAAAACTCCATTTTGAAACCATGGGCTATAGTCCAGCAGAATTAAGCAAAAAAGCCACGCATTTCAAATTTCTGTATTTTTGTCAATAAACGGTTCTCAGAGCTAAATTTTCAAATTTGTGTTCATTTAGGGATGCTCGCTACTATTAACATTATAGAAATCGTCATTTTTAAATTCGGGAAAAAACTCCATTTTGAAACCATGGGCTATAGTCCAGCAGAATTAAGCAAAAAAGCCACGCATTTCAAATTTCTGTATTTTTGTCAATAAACTGTTCTCAGAGCTAAATTTTCAAATTTGTGTTCAGTTAGGGATGCTCGTTATAATAAATAACATAGAAATCGTCATTTGCAAATTCAGGAAAAAATTGCATTTTGAAACCATGGGCTATAGTCCAGCAGAATTAAGCAAAAAAGCCTCGCATTTCAAATTTCTGTATTTTTGTCAATAAACGGTTCTCAGAGCTAAATTTTCAAATTTGTGTTCAGTTAGGGATGCTCGTTATAATAAATAACATAGAAATCGTCATTTGCAAATTCAGGAAAAAATTGCATTTTGAAACCATGGGCTATAGTCCAGCAGAATTAAGCAAAAAAGCCTCGCATTTCAAATTTCTGTATTTTTGTCAATAAACGGTTCTCAGAGCTAAATTTTCAAATTTGTGTTCAGTTAGGGATGCTCCTTTTAATAAATATCATAGAAATCGTCATTTGCAAATTCGGGAAAAAACTCCATTTTGAACCCATGGGCTATAGTCCAGCAGAATTAAGCAAAAAAGCCTCACATTTCAAATTTCTGTATTTTTGTCAATAAACGGTTCTCAGAGCTAAATTTTCAAATTTGTGTTCAGTTAGGGATGCTCCTTTTAATTAATATCATAGAAATCGTCATTTGCAAATTCGGGAAAAATCTCCATTTTGAAACCATGGGCTATAGTCCAGCAGAATTAAGCAAAAAAGCCACGCATTTAAAATTTCTGTATTTTTGTCAATAAACTGTTCTCAGAGCTAAATTTTCAAATTTGTGTTCATTTAGGGATGCTCGCTACTATTAACATTATAGAAATCGTCATTTTTAAATTCGGGAAAAAACTCCATTTTGAAACCATGGGCTATAGTCCAGCAGAATTAAGCAAAAAAGCCACGCATTTCAAATTTCTGTATTTTTGTCAATAAACTGTTCTCAGAGCTAAATTTTCAAATTTGTGTTCAGTTAGGGATGCTCGTTATAATAAATAACATAGAAATCGTCATTTGCAAATTCAGGAAAAAATTGCATTTTGAAACCATGGGCTATAGTCCAGCAGAATTAAGCAAAAAAGCCTCGCATTTCAAATTTCTGTATTTTTGTCAATAAACGGTTCTCAGAACTAAATTTTCAAATTTGTGTTCAGTTAGGGATGCTCCTTTTAATAAATATCATAGAAATCGTCATTTGCAAATTCGGGAAAAAACTCCATTTTGAACCCATGGGCTATAGTCCAGCAGAATTAAGCAAAAAAGCCTCACATTTCAAATTTCTGTATTTTTGTCAATAAACGGTTCTCAGAGCTAAATTTTCAAATTTGTGTTCAGTTAGGGATGCTCGTTACTATTAACATTATAGAAATCGTCATTTTTAAATTCGGGAAAAAACTCCATTTTGAACTCATGGGCTATAGTCCAGCAGAATTAAGCAAAAAAGCCTCGCATTTCAAATTTCTGTATTTTTGTCAATAAACGGTTCTCAGAGCTAAATTTTCAAATTTGTGTTCAGTTAGGGATGCTCGTTATAATAAATAACATAGAAATCGTCATTTGCAAATTCAGGAAAAAATTGCATTTTGAAACCATGGGCTATAGTCCAGCAGAATTAAGCAAAAAAGCCTCGCATTTCAAATTTCTGTATTTTTGTCAATAAACGGTTCTCAGAGCTAAATTTTCAAATTTGTGTTCAGTTAGGGATGCTCTTTATAATCAACATTATAGAAATCGTCATTTGCAAATTCGGGAAAAAACTCCATTTTGAAACCATGGGCTATAGTCCAGCAGAATTAAGCAAAAAAGCCTCGCATTTCAAATTTCTGAATTTTTGTCAATAAACGGTTCTCAGAGCTAAATTTTCAAATTTGTGTTCAGTGAGGGATGCTCGTTATAATAAATAACATAGAAATCGTCATTTGCAAATTCAGGAAAAAACTCCATTTTGAAACCATGGGCTATAGTCCAGCAGAATTAAGCAAAAAAGCTTCGCATTTCAAATTTCTGTAATTTTGTTAATAAAGGGTTCTCAGAGCTAAATTTTCAAATTTGTGTTTATTTAGTGATGCTCGTTAATATAAATATCACAGAAATCGTCATTTGCAAATTCGGGAAAAAACACCATTTTGAAACAATGGGCTATAGTCCAGCAGAATTAAGCAAAAAATCCTCGCATTTCAAATTTTTGTATTTTTGTCAATAAACGGTTCTCAGAGCTAAATTTTCAAATTTGTGTTCAGTTAGGGATGCTGGTTATAATAAATAACATAGAAATCGTCATTTGCAAATTCAGGAAAAAACTCCATTTTGAACCCATGGGCTATAGTCCAGCAGAATTAAGCAAAAAAGCCTCGCATTTCAAATTTCTGTATTTTTGTCAATAAACGGTTCTCAGAGCTAAATTTTCAAATTTGTGTTCAGTTAGGGATGCTCGTTATAATAAATAACATAGAAATCGTCATTTGCAAATTCAGGAAAAAATTGCATTTTGAAACCATGGGCTATAGTCCAGCAGAATTAAGCAAAAAAGCCTCGCATTTCAAATTTCTGTATTTTTGTCAATAAACGGTTCTCAGAGCTAAATTTTCAAATTTGTGTTCAGTTAGGGATGCTCTTTATAATCAACATTATAGAAATCGTCATTTGCAAATTCGGGAAAAAACTCCATTTTGAAACCATGGGCTATAGTCCAGCAGAATTAAGCAAAAAAGCCTCGCATTTCAAATTTCTGTATTTTTGTCAGTAATTGATTCTCAGAGCTAAATTTTCAAAATTTGTGTTCAGTTAGGGATGCTCCTTTTAATAAATATCATAGAAATCGTCATTTGCAAATTCGGGAAAAATCTCCATTTTGAAACCATGGGCTATAGTCCAGCAGAATTAAGCAAAAAAGCTTCGCATTTCAAATTTCTGTAATTTTGTTAATAAAGGGTTCTCAGAGCTAAATTTTCAAATTTGTGTTTATTTAGTGATGCTCGTTAATATAAATATCACAGAAATCGTCATTTGCAAATTCGGGAAAAAACACCATTTTGAAACAATGGGCTATAGTCCAGCAGAATTAAGCAAAAAATCCTCGCATTTCAAATTTTTGTATTTTTGTCAATAAACGGTTCTCAGAGCTAAATTTTCAAATTTGTGTTCAGTTAGGGATGCTGGTTATAATAAATAACATAGAAATCGTCATTTGCAAATTCAGGAAAAAACTCCATTTTGAAACCATGGGCTATAGTCCAGCAGAATTAAGCAAAAAAGCCTCGCATTTCAAATTTCTGTATTTTTGTCAGTAATTGATTCTCAGAGCTAAATTTTCAAAATTTGTGTTCAGTTAGGGATGCTCTTTATAATCAACATTATAGAAATCGTCATTTGCAAATTCGGGAAAAAACTCCATTTTGAAACCATGGGCTATAGTCCAGCAGAATTAAGCAAAAAAGCCTCGCATTTCAAATTTCTGTATTTTTGTCAGTAATTGATTCTCAGAGCTAAATTTTCAAAATTTGTGTTCAGTTAGGGATGCTCCTTTTAATAAATATCATAGAAATCGTCATTTGCAAATTCGGGAAAAATCTCCATTTTGAAACCATGGGCTATAGTCCAGCAGAATTAAGCAAAAAAGCTTCGCATTTCAAATTTCTGTAATTTTGTTAATAAAGGGTTCTCAGAGCTAAATTTTCAAATTTGTGTTTATTTAGTGATGCTCGTTAATATAAATATCACAGAAATCGTCATTTGCAAATTCGGGAAAAAACACCATTTTGAAACAATGGGCTATAGTCCAGCAGAATTAAGCAAAAAATCCTCGCATTTCAAATTTTTGTATTTTTGTCAAAATTTAGCTCTCAGAAATAAATTTTCAAATTTGTGTTCAGTTAGGGATGCTCGTTACTATTAACATTATAGAAATCGTCATTTTTAAATTCGGGAAAAAACTCCATTTTGAACCCATGGGCTATAGTCCAGCAGAATTAAGCAAAAAAGCCTCGCATTTCAAATTTCTGTATTTTTGTCAGTAATTGATTCTCAGAGCTAAATTTTCAAAATTTGTGTTCAGTTAGGGATGCTCCTTTTAATAAATATCATAGAAATCGTCATTTGCAAATTCGGGAAAAATCTCCATTTTGAAACCATGGGCTATAGTCCAGCAGAATTAAGCAAAAAAGCCTCGCATTTCAGATTTCTGTAATTTTGTTAATAAAGGGTTCTCAGAGCTAAATTTTCTAATTTGTGTTTATTTAGTGATGCTCGTTAATATAAATATCACAGAAATCGTCATTTGCAAATTCGGGAAAAAACACCATTTTGAACCCATGGGCTATAGTCCAGCAGAATTAAGCAAAAAATCCTCGCATTTCAAATTTCTGTATTTTTGTCAAAATTTAGCTCTCAGAGCTAAATTTTCAAATTTGTGTTCAGTTAGGGATGCTCGTTACTATTAACATTATAGAAATCGTCATTTTTAAATTCGGGAAAAAACTCCATTTTGAACCCATGGGCTATAGTCCAGCAGAATTAAGCAAAAAAGCCTCGCATTTCAAATTTCTGTATTTTTGTCAGTAATTGATTCTCAGAGCTAAATTTTCAAAATTTGTGTTCAGTTAGGGATGCTCCTTTTAATAAATATCATAGAAATCGTCATTTGCAAATTCGGGAAAAATCTCCATTTTGAAACCATGGGCTATAGTCCAGCAGAATTAAGCAAAAAATCCTCGCATTTCAAATTTCTGTATTTTTGTCAAAATTTAGCTGTCAATTTTCAAATTTGTGTTCAGTTAGGGATGCTCGTTACTATTAACATTATAGAAATCGTCATTTTTAAATTCGGGAAAAAACTCCATTTTGAACCCATGGGCTATAGTCCAGCAGAATTAAGCAAAAAAGCCTCGCATTTCAAATTTCTGTATTTTTGTCAATAAACGGTTCTCAGAGCTAAATTTTCAAATTTGTGTTCAGTTAGGGTTGCTCGTTATAATAAATATCACAGAAATCGTGATTTGCAAATTCGGGAAAAAACACAATTTTGAAACCATGGACTGTAGTCCAGCAGAATTAAGCAAAAAATCCTCGCATTTCAAATTTCTGTAATTTTGTCAAAATTTAGCTCTCAGAGCTAAATTTTAAAATTTGTGTTCAGTTAGGGATGCTCGTTATTATAAATATCACAGAAATCGTGATTTGCAAATTCGGGAAAAAACACAATTTTGAAACCATGGACTGTAGTCCAGCACAATTAAGCAAAAAATCCTCGCATTTCAAATTTCTGTATTTTTGTCAAAATTTAGCTCTCAGAGCTAAATTTTTAAATTTGTGTTCAGTTAGGGATGCTCGTTATTATAAATATCACAGAAATCGTGATTTGCAAATTCGGGAAAAAACACAAGTTTGAAACCATGGACTGTAGTCCAGCAGAATTAAGCAAAAAATCCTCGCATTTCAAATTTCTGTAATTTTGTTAATAAAGGGTTCGCAGAGCTAAATTTTCAAATTTGTGTTCAGTTAGGGTTGCTCGTTATTATAAATATCACAGAAATCGTGATTTGCAAATTCGGGAAAAAACACAATTTTGAAACCATGGACTGTAGTCCAGCAGAATTAAGCAAAAAATCCTCGCATTTCAAATTTCTGTAATTTTGTCAAAATTTAGCTCTCAGAGCTAAATTTTTAAATTTGTGTTCAGTTAGGGATGCTCGTTATTATAAATATCACAGAAATCGTGATTTGCAAATTCGGGAAAAAACACAATTTTGAAACCATGGACTGTAGTCCAGCAGAATTAAGCAAAAAATCCTCGCATTTCAAATTTCTGTATTTTTGTCAAAATTTAGCTCTCAGAGCTAAATTTTTAAATTTGTGTTCAGTTAGGGATGCTCGTTATTATAAATATCACAGAAATCGTGATTTGCAAATTCGGGAAAAAACACAATTTTGAAACCATGGACTGTAGTCCAGCAGAATTAAGCAAAAAATCCTCGCATTTCAAATTTCTGTAATTTTGTTAATAAAGGGTTCGCAGAGCTAAATTTTCAAATTTGTGTTTATTTAGTGATGCTCGTTGTTATAAATATCACAGAAATCGTGATTTGCAAATTCGGGAAAAAACACCATTTTGAAACCATGGACTGTAGTCCAGCAGAATTAAGCAAAAAAGCCTCGCATTTCAAATTTCTGTATTTTTGTCAAAATTTAGCTCTCAGAGCTAAGTTTTCAAATTTGTGTTTATTTAGAGATGCTCGTTATTATAAATATCACAGAAATCGTGATTTGCAAATTCGGGAAAAAACACCATTTTGAAACCATGGACTGTAGTCCAGCAGAATTAAGCAAAAAAGCCTCGCATTTCAAATTTCTGTATTTTTGTCAGTAATTTATTCTCAGAGCTAAATTTTCAAATTTGAGTTTATTTAGTGATGCTCGTTATTATAAATATCACAGAAATCGTCATTTGCAAATGTGGGAAAAAACACCATTTTGAAACCATGGGCTATAGTCCAGCAGAATTAAGCAAAAAAGCCTCGCATTTCAAATTTCTGTATTTTTGTCAGTAATTTATTCTCAGAGCTAAATTTTCAAATTTGTGTTTATTTAGTGATGCTCGTTATTATAAATATCACAGAAATCGTCATTTTCGAATTCGGGAAAAAACACCATTTTGAAACCATGGACTGTAGTCCAGCAGAATTAAGCAAAAAAGCCTCGCATTTCAAATTTCTGTATTTTTGTCAAAATTTAGCTCTCAGAGCTAAGTTTTCAAATTTGTGTTTATTTAGAGATGCTCGTTATTATAAATATCACAGAAATCGTGATTTGCAAATTCGGGAAAAAACACCATTTTGAAACCATGGACTATAGTCCAGCAGAATTAAGCAAAAAAGCCTCGCATTTCAAATTTCTATAATTTTGTTAATAAAGAGCTCTTAGAGCTAAATTTTCAAATTTGTGTTTATTTAGTGAAGCTCGTTATTATAAATATCACAGAAATCGTCATTTGCAAATTCGGGAAAAAACGCCATTTTGAAACCATGGGCTATAGTCCAGCAGAATTAAGCAAAAAAGCCTCGCATTTCAAATTTCTGTAATTTTGTGAATAAAGAGCTCTCAGAGCTAAATTTTCAAATTTGTGTTTATTTAGTGATGCTCGTTATTATAAATATCACAGAAATCGTCATTTGCGAATTCGGGAAAAACACCATTTTGAAACCATGGGCTATAGTCCAGCAGAATTAAGCAAAAAAGCCTCGCATTTCAAATTTCTGTAATTTTGTTAATAAAGAGCTCTCAGAGCTAAATTTTCAAATTTGTGTTTATTTAGTGATGCTCGTTATTATAAATATCACAGAAATCGTCATTTGCGAATTCGGGAAAAACACCATTTTGAAACCATGGGCTATAGTCCAGCAGAATTAAGCAAAAAAGCCTCGCATTTCAAATTTCTGTATTTTTGTCAGTAATTTATTCTCAGAGCTAAATTTTCAAATTTGTGTTTATTTAGTGATGCTCGTTATTATAAATATCACAGAAATCGTCATTTGCAAATTCGGGAAAAAACACCATTTTGAAACCATGGGCTATAGTCCAGCAGAATTAAGCAAAAAAGCCTCGCATTTCAAATTTCTGTAATTTTGTTAGTAAAGAGCTCTCAGAGCTAAATTTTCAAATTTGTGTTTATTTAGTGATGCTCGTTATTATAAATATCACAGAAATCGTCATTTGCGAATTCGGGAAAAACACCATTTTGAAACCATGGGCTATAGTCCAGCAGAATTAAGCAAAAAAGCCTCGCATTTCAAATTTCTGTATTTTTGTCAAAATTTAGCTCTCAGAGCTAAGTTTTCAAATTTGTGTTTATTTAGAGATGCTCGTTATTATAAATATCACAGAAATCGTGATTTGCAAATTCGGGAAAAAACACCATTTTGAAACCATGGACTATAGTCCAGCAGAATTAAGCAAAAAAGCCTCGCATTTCAAATTTCTATAATTTTGTTAATAAAGAGCTCTTAGAGCTAAATTTTCAAATTTGTGTTTATTTAGTGAAGCTCGTTATTATAAATATCACAGAAATCGTCATTTGCAAATTCGGGAAAAAACGCCATTTTGAAACCATGGGCTATAGTCCAGCAGAATTAAGCAAAAAAGCCTCGCATTTCAAATTTCTGTAATTTTGTGAATAAAGAGCTCTCAGAGCTAAATTTTCAAATTTGTGTTTATTTAGTGATGCTCGTTATTATAAATATCACAGAAATCGTCATTTGCGAATTCGGGAAAAACACCATTTTGAAACCATGGGCTATAGTCCAGCAGAATTAAGCAAAAAAGCCTCGCATTTCAAATTTCTGTAATTTTGTTAATAAAGAGCTCTCAGAGCTAAATTTTCAAATTTGTGTTTATTTAGTGATGCTCGTTATTATAAATATCACAGAAATCGTCATTTGCGAATTCGGGAAAAAACACCATTTTGAAACCATGGGCTATAGTCCAGCAGAATTAAGCAAAAAAGGCTCGCATTTCAAATTTCTGTATTTTTGTCAGTAATTTTTTCTCAGAGCTAAATTTTCAAATTTGTGTTTATTTAGTGATGCTCGTTATTATAAATATCACAGAAATCGTCATTTGCAAATTCGGGAAAAAAACACCATTTTGAAACCATGGGCTATAGTCCAGCAGAATTAAGCAAAAAAGCCTCGCATTTCAAATTTCTGTAATTTTGTTAATAAAGAGCTCTCAGAGCTAAATTTTCAAATTTGTGTTTATTTAGTGATGCTCGTTATTATAAATATCACAGAAATCGTCATTTGCAAATTCGGGAAAAAACACCATTTTGAAACCATGGGCTATAGTCCAGCAGAATTAAGCAAAAAAGCCTCGCATTTCAAATTTCTGTATTTTTGTCAGTAATTTATTCTCAGAGCTAAATTTTCAAATTTGTGTTTATTTAGTGATGCTCGTTATTATAAATATCACAGAAATCGTCATTTTCGAATTCGGGAAAAAACACCATTTTGAAACCATGGACTGTAGTCCAGCAGAATTAAGCAAAAAAGCCTCGCATTTCAAATTTCTGTATTTTTGTCAAAATTTAGCTCTCAGAGCTAAGTTTTCAAATTTGTGTTTATTTAGAGATGCTCGTTATTATAAATATCACAGAAATCGTGATTTGCAAATTCGGGAAAAAACACCATTTTGAAACCATGGACTATAGTCCAGCAGAATTAAGCAAAAAAGCCTCGCATTTCAAATTTCTATAATTTTGTTAATAAAGAGCTCTTAGAGCTAAATTTTCAAATTTGTGTTTATTTAGTGAAGCTCGTTATTATAAATATCACAGAAATCGTCATTTGCAAATTCGGGAAAAAACGCCATTTTGAAACCATGGGCTATAGTCCAGCAGAATTAAGCAAAAAAGCCTCGCATTTCAAATTTCTGTAATTTTGTGAATAAAGAGCTCTCAGAGCTAAATTTTCAAATTTGTGTTTATTTAGTGATGCTCGTTATTATAAATATCACAGAAATCGTCATTTGCGAATTCGGGAAAAACACCATTTTGAAACCATGGGCTATAGTCCAGCAGAATTAAGCAAAAAAGCCTCGCATTTCAAATTTCTGTAATTTTGTTAATAAAGAGCTCTCAGAGCTAAATTTTCAAATTTGTGTTTATTTAGTGATGCTCGTTATTATAAATATCACAGAAATCGTCATTTGCGAATTCGGGAAAAAACACCATTTTGAAACCATGGGCTATAGTCCAGCAGAATTAAGCAAAAAAGCCTCGCATTTCAAATTTCTGTAATTTTGTTAATAAAGAGCTCTCAGAGCTAAATTTTCAAATTTGTGCTTATTTAGTGATGCTCGTTATTATAAATATCACAGAAATCGTCATTTGCGAATTCGGGAAAAAATACCATTTTGAAACCATGGGCTATAGTCCAGCAGAATTAAGCAAAAAAGGCTCGCATTTCAAATTTCTGTATTTTTGTCAGTAATTTTTTCTCAGAGCTAAATTTTCAAATTTGTGTTTATTTAGTGATGCTCGTTATTATAAATATCACAGAAATCGTCATTTGCGAATTCGGGAAAAAACACCATTTTGAAACCATGGGCTATAGTCCAGCAGAATTAAGCAAAAAAGCCTCGCATTTCAAATTTCTGTAATTTTGTTAATAAAGAGCTCTCAGAGCTAAATTTTCAAATTTGTGCTTATTTAGTGATGCTCGTTATTATAAATATCACAGAAATCGTCATTTGCGAATTCGGGAAAAAATACCATTTTGAAACCATGGGCTATAGTCCAGCAGAATTAAGCAAAAAAGGCTCGCATTTCAAATTTCTGTATTTTTGTCAGTATTTTATTCTCAGAGCTAAATTTTAAAATTTGTGTTTATTTAGTGATGCTCGTTATTATAAATATCACAGAAATCGTCATTTGCGAATTCGGGAAAGAACACCATTTTGAAACCATGGGCTATAGTCCAGCAGAATTAAGCAAAAAAGCCTCGCATTTCAAATTTCTGTAATTTTGTTAATAAAGAGCTCTCAGAGCTAAATTTTCAAATTTGTGTTTATTTAGTGATGCTCGTTATTATAAATATCACAGAAATCGTCATTTGCAAATTCGGGAAAAAAACACCATTTTGAAACCATGGGCTATAGTCCAGCAGAATTAAGCAAAAAAGCCTCGCATTTCAAATTTCTGTAATTTTGTTAATAAAGAGCTCTCAGAGCTAAATTTTCAAATTTGTGTTTATTTAGTGATGCTCGTTATTAAAAATATCACAGAAATCGTCATTTGCAAATTCGGGAAAAAACACCATTTTGAAACCATGGGCTATAGTCCAGCAGAATTAAGCAAAAAAGCCTCGCATTTCAAATTTCTGTAATTTTGTTAGTAAAGAGCTCTCAGAGCTAAATTTTCAAATTTGTGTTTATTTAGTGTTGCTCGTTATTATAAATATCACAGAAATCGTCATTTGCGAATTCGGGAAAAAATACCATTTTGAAACCATGGGCTATAGTCCAGCAGAATTAAGCAAAAAAGCCTCGCATTTCAAATTTCTGTAATTTTGTTAATAAAGAGCTCTCAGAGCTAAATTTTCAAATTTGTGTTTATTTAGTGATGCTCGTTATTATAAATATCACAGAAATCGTCATTTGCAAATTCGGGAAAAAACACCATTTTGAAACCATGGGCTATAGTCCAGCAGAATTAAGCAAAAAAGCCTCGCATTTAAAATTTCTGTAATTTTGTTAATAAAGAGCTCTCAGAGCTAAATTTTCAAATTTGTGTTTATTTAGTGATGCTCGTTATTATAAATATCACAGAAATCGTCATTTGCAAATTCGGGAAAAAACACCATTTTGAAACCATGGGCTATAGTCCAGCAGAATTAAGCAAAAAAGCCTCGCATTTCAAATTTCGGTAATTTTGTTAATAAAGAGCTCTCAGAGCTAAATTTTCAAATTTGTGTTTATTTAGTGATGCTCGTTATTATAAATATCATAGAAATCGTCATTTGCAAATTCGGGAAAAACACCATTTTGAAACCATGGGCTATAGTCCAGCAGAATTAAGCAAAAAAGCCTCGCATTTCAAATTTCTGTAATTTTGTTAATAAAGAGCTCTCAGAGCTAAATTTTCAAATTTGTGTTCAGTTAGGGATGCTCGTTATTATAAATATCACAGAAATCGTCATTTGCAAATTCGGGAAAAAACACCATTTTGAAACCATTTTGTTAATAAAGAGCTCTCAGAGCTAAATTTTCAAATTTGTGTTTATTTAGTGATGCTCGTTATTATAAATATCATAGAAATCGTCATTTGCAAATTCGGGAAAAAACACCATTTTGAAACCATTTTGTTAATAAAGAGTCCAGCAGAATTAAGCAAAAAAGCCTCGCATTTCAAATTTCTGTAATTTTGTCAATAAACGGCTCTCAGAGCTAAATTTTAAAATTTGTGTTCAAATAGTGATGCTCGTTATTATAAATAGCACAGAAATCGCCATTTGCAAATTCGGGAAAAAACACCATTTTGAAACCATGGGCTATAGTCCAGCAGAATTAAGCAAAACAGCCTCGCATTTCAAATTTCTGTAATTTTGTTAATAAAGAGCTCTCAGAGCTAAATTTTAAAATTTGTGTTCAAATAGTGATGCTCGTTATTATAAATAGCACAGAAATCGCCATTTGCAAATTCGGGAAAAAACACCATTTTGAAACCATTTTGTTAATAAAGAGTCCAGCAGAATTAAGCAAAAAAGCCTCGCATTTCAAATTTCTGTAATTTTGTCAATAAACGGCTCTCAGAGCTAAATTTTAAAATTTGTGTTCAAATAGTGATGCTCGTTATTATAAATGGCACAGAAATCGCCATTTGCAAATTCGGGAAAAAACACCATTTTGAAACCATGGGCTATAGTCCAGCAGAATTAAGCAAAACAGCCTCGCATTTCAAATTTCTGTAATTTTGTTAATAAAGAGCTCTCAGAGCTAAATTTTAAAATTTGTGTTCAAATAGTGATGCTCGTTATTATAAATAGCACAGAAATCGCCATTTGCAAATTCGGGAAAAAACACCATTTTGAAACCATGGGCTATAGTCCAGCAGAATTAAGCAAAAAAGCCTCGCATTTCAAATTTCCTCATTTGCAAATTCGCGAAAAAACACCATTTTGAAACCATGGGCTATAGTCCAGCAGAATTAAGCAAAACAGCCTCGCATTTCAAATTTCTGTAATTTTGTTAATAAAGAGCTCTCAGAGCTAAATTTTAAAATTTGTGTTCAAATAGTGATGCTCGTTATTATAAATAGCACAGAAATCCTCATTTGCAAATTCGGGAAAAAACACCATTTTGAAACCATGGGCTATAGTCCAGCAGAATTAAGCAAAACAGCCTCGCATTTCAAATTTCTGTAATTTTGTTAATAAAGAGCTCTCAGAGCTAAATTTTAAAATTTGTGTTTATTTAGTGATGCTCGTTATTATAAATATCACAGAAATCCTCATTTGCAAATTCGGGAAAAAACACCATTTTGAAACCATGGGCTATAGTCCAGCAGAATTAAGCAAAAAAGCCTCGCATTTCAAATTTCTGTAATTTTGTCAATAAACGGCTCTCAGAGCTAAATTTTAAAATTTGTGTTCAAATAGTGATGCTCGTTATTATAAATAGCACAGAAATCGCCATTTGCAAATTCGGGAAAAAACACCATTTTGAAACCATGGGCTATAGTCCAGCAGAATTAAGCAAAACAGCCTCGCATTTCAAATTTCTGTAATTTTGTTAATAAAGAGCTCTCAGAGCTAAATTTTAAAATTTGTGTTCAAATAGTGATGCTCGTTATTATAAATAGCACAGAAATCGCCATTTGCAAATTCGG
Organism: Orthonevra nobilis; assembly: GCA_963555765.1. Taxonomy (NCBI): domain Eukaryota; kingdom Metazoa; phylum Arthropoda; class Insecta; order Diptera; family Syrphidae; genus Orthonevra; species Orthonevra nobilis. Next base: position 59,634,169 of record OY743224.1, read on the forward strand.
GAAAAAACACCATTTTGAAACCATGGGCTATAGTCCAGCAGAATTAAGCAAAACAGCCTCGCATTTCAAATTTCTGTAATTTTGTTAATAAAGAGCTCTCAAAACTAAATTTTAAAATTTGTGTTCAAATAGTGATGCTCGTTATTATAAATAGCACAGAAATCGCCATTTGCAAATTCGGGAAAAAACACCATTTTGAAACCATGGGCTATAGTCCAGCAGAATTAAGCAAAAAAGCCTCGCATTTCAAATTTCCTCATTTGCAAATTCGCGAAAAAACACCATTTTGAAACCATGGGCTATAGTCCAGCAGAATTAAGCAAAACAGCCTCGCATTTCAAATTTCTGTAATTTTGTTAATAAAGAGCTCTCAGAGCTAAATTTTAAAATTTGTGTTCAAATAGTGATGCTCGTTATTATAAATAGCATAGAAATCGTCATTTGCGAATTCGGGAAAAAACTCCATTTTGAAACCATGGGCTATAGTCCAGCAGAATTAAGCAAAAAAGCCTCGCATTTCAAATTTCTGTATTTTTGTCAATAAACGGCTCTCAGAGCTAAATTTTAAAATTTGTGTTCAAATAGTGATGCTCGTTATTATAAATATCATAGAAATCGTCATTTGCAAATTCGGGAAAAAAACACCATTTTGAAACCATGGGCTATAGTCCAGCAGAATTAAGCAAAAAAGCCTCGCATTTCAAATTTCTGTAATTTTGTCAATAAACGGCTCTCAGAGCTAAATTTTAAAATTTGTGTTCAAATAGTGATGCTCGTTATTATAAATAGCACAGAAATCGCCATTTGCAAATTCGGGAAAAAACACCATTTTGAAACCATTTTGTTAATAAAGAGTCCAGCAGAATTAAGCAAAAAAGCCTCGCATTTCAAATTTCTGTAATTTTGTCAATAAACGGCTCTCAGAGCTAAATTTTAAAATTTGTGTTCAAATAGTGATGCTCGTTATTATAAATAGCACAGAAATCGCCATTTGCAAATTCGGGAAAAAACACCATTTTGAAACCATGGGCTATAGTCCAGCAGAATTAAGCAAAACAGCCTCGCATTTCAAATTTCTGTAATTTTGTTAATAAAGAGCTCTCAGAGCTAAATTTTAAAATTTGTGTTTATTTAGTGATGCTCGTTATTATAAATATCACAGAAATCCTCATTTGCAAATTCGGGAAAAAACACCATTTTGAAACCATGGGCTATAGTCCAGCAGAATTAAGCAAAAAAGCCTCGCATTTCAAATTTCTGTAATTTTGTCAATAAACGGCTCTCAGAGCTAAATTTTAAAATTTGTGTTCAAATAGTGATGCTCGTTATTATAAATAGCACAGAAATCGCCATTTGCAAATTCGGGAAAAAACACCATTTTGAAACCATTTTGTTAATAAAGAGTCCAGCAGAATTAAGCAAAAAAGCCTCGCATTTCAAATTTCTGTAATTTTGTCAATAAACGGCTCTCAGAGCTAAATTTTAAAATTTGTGTTCAAATAGTGATGCTCGTTATTATAAATAGCACAGAAATCGCCATTTGCAAATTCGGGAAAAAACACCATTTTGAAACCATTTTGTTAATAAAGAGTCCAGCAGAATTAAGCAAAAAAGCCTCGCATTTCAAATTTCTGTAATTTTGTCAATAAACGGCTCTCAGAGCTAAATTTTAAAATTTGTGTTCAAATAGTGATGCTCGTTATTATAAATGGCACAGAAATCGCCATTTGCAAATTCGGGAAAAAACACCATTTTGAAACCATGGGCTATAGTCCAGCAGAATTAAGCAAAACAGCCTCGCATTTCAAATTTCTGTAATTTTGTTAATAAAGAGCTCTCAGAGCTAAATTTTAAAATTTGTGTTCAAATAGTGATGCTCGTTATTATAAATAGCACAGAAATCGCCATTTGCAAATTCGGGAAAAAACACCATTTTGAAACCATTTTGTTAATAAAGAGTCCAGCAGAATTAAGCAAAAAAGCCTCGCATTTCAAATTTCTGTAATTTTGTCAATAAACGGCTCTCAGAGCTAAATTTTAAAATTTGTGTTCAAATAGTGATGCTCGTTATTATAAATGGCACAGAAATCGCCATTTGCAAATTCGGGAAAAAACACCATTTTGAAACCATGGGCTATAGTCCAGCAGAATTAAGCAAAAAAGCCTCGCATTTCAAATTTCCTCATTTGCAAATTCGCGAAAAAACACCATTTTGAAACCATGGGCTATAGTCCAGCAGAATTAAGCAAAACAGCCTCGCATTTCAAATTTCTGTAATTTTGTTAATAAAGAGCTCTCAGAGCTAAATTTTAAAATTTGTGTTCAAATAGTGATGCTCGTTATTATAAATAGCACAGAAATCCTCATTTGCAAATTCGGGAAAAAACACCATTTTGAAACCATGGGCTATAGTCCAGCAGAATTAAGCAAAACAGCCTCGCATTTCAAATTTCTGTAATTTTGTTAATAAAGAGCTCTCAGAGCTAAATTTTAAAATTTGTGTTTATTTAGTGATGCTCGTTATTATAAATATCACAGAAATCCTCATTTGCAAATTCGGGAAAAAACACCATTTGAAACCATGGGCTATAGTCCAGCAGAATTAAGCAAAAAAGCCTCGCATTTCAAATTTCTGTAATTTTGTCAATAAACGGCTCTCAGAGCTAAATTTTAAAATTTGTGTTCAAATAGTGATGCTCGTTATTATAGATAGCACAGAAATCGCCATTTGCAAATTCGGGAAAAAACACCATTTTGAAACCATTTTGTTAATAAAGAGTCCAGCAGAATTAAGCAAAAAAGCCTCGCATTTCAAATTTCTGTAATTTTGTCAATAAACGGCTCTCAGAGCTAAATTTTAAAATTTGTGTTCAAATAGTGATGCTCGTTATTATAAATGGCACAGAAATCGCCATTTGCAAATTCGGGAAAAAACACCATTTTGAAACCATGGGCTATAGTCCAGCAGAATTAAGCAAAACAGCCTCGCATTTCAAATTTCTGTAATTTTGTTAATAAACGGCTCTCAGAGCTAAATTTTAAAATTTGTGTTCAAATAGTGATGCTCGTTATTATAAATAGCACAGAAATCCTCATTAGCAAATTCGGGAAAAAACACCATTTTGAAACCATTTTGTTAATAAAGAGTCCAGCAGAATTAAGCAAAAAAGCCTCGCATTTCAAATTTCTGTAATTTTGTCAATAAACGGCTCTCAGAGCTAAATTTTAAAATTTGTGTTCAAATAGTGATGCTCGTTATTATAAATGGCACAGAAATCGCCATTTGCAAATTCGGGAAAAAACACCATTTTGAAACCATGGGCTATAGTCCAGCAGAATTAAGCAAAACAGCCTCGCATTTCAAATTTCTGTAATTTTGTTAATAAAGAGCTCTCAGAGCTAAATTTTAAAATTTGTGTTCAAATAGTGATGCTCGTTATTATAAATAGCACAGAAATCCTCATTTGCAAATTCGGGAAAAAACACCATTTTGAAACCATTTTGTTAATAAAGAGTCCAGCAGAATTAAGCAAAAAAGCCTCGCATTTCAAATTTCTGTAATTTTGTTAATAAAGAGCTATCAGAGCTAAATTTTCAAATTTGTGTTTATTTAGTGATGCTCGTTATTTTAAATATCATAGAAATCGTCATTTGCAAATTCGGGAAAAACACCATTTTGAAACCATGGGCTATAGTCCAGCAGAATTAAGCAAAAAAGCCTCGCATTTCAAATTTCTGTAATTTTGTTAATAAAGAGCTCTCAGAGCTAAATTTTCAAATTTGTGTTCAGTTAGGGATGCTCGTTATTATAAATATCACAGAAATCGTCATTTGCAAATTCGGGAAAAAACACCATTTTGAAACCATGGGCTATAGTCCAGCAGAATTAAGCAAAAAAGCCTCGCATTTCAAATTTCTGTAATTTTGTCTATAAACGGCTCTCAGAGCTAAATTTTAAAATTTGTGTTCAAATAGTGATGCTCGTTATTATAAATAGCACAGAAATCGCCATTTGCAAATTCGGGAAAAAACACCATTTTGAAACCATTTTGTTAATAAAGAGTCCAGCAGAATTAAGCAAAAAAGCCTCGCATTTCAAATTTCTGTAATTTTGTCAATAAACGGCTCTCAGAGCTAAATTTTAAAATTTGTGTTCAAATAGTGATGCTCGTTATTATAAATAGCACAGAAATCGCCATTTGCAAATTCGGGAAAAAACACCATTTTGAAACCATTTTGTTAATAAAGAGTCCAGCAGAATTAAGCAAAAAAGCCTCGCATTTCAAATTTCTGTAATTTTGTCAATAAACGGCTCTCAGAGCTAAATTTTAAAATTTGTGTTCAAATAGTGATGCTCGTTATTATAAATGGCACAGAAATCGCCATTTGCAAATTCGGGAAAAAACACCATTTTGAAACCATGGGCTATAGTCCAGCAGAATTAAGCAAAACAGCCTCGCATTTCAAATTTCTGTAATTTTGTTAATAAAGAGCTCTCAGAGCTAAATTTTAAAATTTGTGTTCAAATAGTGATGCTCGTTATTATAAATAGCACAGAAATCCTCATTTGCAAATTCGGGAAAAAACACCATTTTGAAACCATGGGCTATAGTCCAGCAGAATTAAGCAAAACAGCCTCGCATTTCAAATTTCTGTAATTTTGTTAATAAAGAGCTCTCAGAGCTAAATTTTAAAATTTGTGTTCAAATAGTGATGCTCGTTATTATAAATAGCACAGAAATCCTCATTTGCAAATTCGGGAAAAAACACCATTTTGAAACCATGGGCTATAGTCCAGCAGAATTAAGCAAAACAGCCTCGCATTTCAAATTTCTGTAATTTTGTTAATAAAGAGCTCTCAGAGCTAAATTTTAAAATTTGTGTTCAAATAGTGATGCTCGTTATTATAAATAGCACAGAAATCGCCATTTGCAAATTCGGGAAAAAACACCATTTTGAAACCATTTTGTTAATAAAGAGTCCAGCAGAATTAAGCAAAAAAGCCTCGCATTTCAAATTTCTGTAATTTTGTCAATAAACGGCTCTCAGAGCTAAATTTTAAAATTTGTGTTCAAATAGTGATGCTCGTTATTATAAATAGCACAGAAATCGCCATTTGCAAATTCGGGAAAAAACACCATTTTGAAACCATTTTGTTAATAAAGAGTCCAGCAGAATTAAGCAAAAAAGCCTCGCATTTCAAATTTCTGTAATTTTGTCAATAAACGGCTCTCAGAGCTAAATTTTAAAATTTGTGTTCAAATAGTGATGCTCGTTATTATAAATGGCACAGAAATCGCCATTTGCAAATTCGGGAAAAAACACCATTTTGAAACCATGGGCTATAGTCCAGCAGAATTAAGCAAAACAGCCTCGCATTTCAAATTTCTGTAATTTTGTTAATAAAGAGCTCTCAGAGCTAAATTTTAAAATTTGTGTTCAAATAGTGATGCTCGTTATTATAAATAGCACAGAAATCCTCATTTGCAAATTCGGGAAAAAACACCATTTTGAAACCATTTTGTTAATAAAGAGTCCAGCAGAATTAAGCAAAAAAGCCTCGCATTTCAAATTTCTGTAATTTTGTCAATAAACGGCTCTCAGAGCTAAATTTTAAAATTTGTGTTCAAATAGTGATGCTCGTTATTATAAATAGCACAGAAATCGCCATTTGCAAATTCGGGAAAAAACACCATTTTGAAACCATTTTGTTAATAAAGAGTCCAGCAGAATTAAGCAAAAAAGCCTCGCATTTCAAATTTCTGTAATTTTGTCAATAAACGGCTCTCAGAGCTAAATTTTAAAATTTGTGTTCAAATAGTGATGCTCGTTATTATAAATGGCACAGAAATCGCCATTTGCAAATTCGGGAAAAAACACCATTTTGAAACCATGGGCTATAGTCCAGCAGAATTAAGCAAAACAGCCTCGCATTTCAAATTTCTGTAATTTTGTTAATAAAGAGCTCTCAGAGCTAAATTTTAAAATTTGTGTTCAAATAGTGATGCTCGTTATTATAAATAGCACAGAAATCCTCATTTGCAAATTCGGGAAAAAACACCATTTTGAAACCATGGGCTATAGTCCAGCAGAATTAAGCAAAACAGCCTCGCATTTCAAATTTCTGTAATTTTGTTAATAAAGAGCTCTCAGAGCTAAATTTTAAAATTTGTGTTCAAATAGTGATGCTCGTTATTATAAATAGCACAGAAATCCTCATTTGCAAATTCGGGAAAAAACACCATTTTGAAACCATGGGCTATAGTCCAGCAGAATTAAGCAAAACAGCCTCGCATTTCAAATTTCTGTAATTTTGTTAATAAAGAGCTCTCAGAGCTAAATTTTAAAATTTGTGTTCAAATAGTGATGCTCGTTATTATAAATAGCACAGAAATCGCCATTTGCAAATTCGGGAAAAAACACCATTTTGAAACCATTTTGTTAATAAAGAGTCCAGCAGAATTAAGCAAAAAAGCCTCGCATTTCAAATTTCTGTAATTTTGTCAATAAACGGCTCTCAGAGCTAAATTTTAAAATTTGTGTTCAAATAGTGATGCTCGTTATTATAAATAGCACAGAAATCGCCATTTGCAAATTCGGGAAAAAACACCATTTTGAAACCATTTTGTTAATAAAGAGTCCAGCAGAATTAAGCAAAAAAGCCTCGCATTTCAAATTTCTGTAATTTTGTCAATAAACGGCTCTCAGAGCTAAATTTTAAAATTTGTGTTCAAATAGTGATGCTCGTTATTATAAATAGCACAGAAATCGCCATTTGCAAATTCGGGAAAAAACACCATTTTGAAACCATTTTGTTAATAAAGAGTCCAGCAGAATTAAGCAAAAAAGCCTCGCATTTCAAATTTCTGTAATTTTGTCAATAAACGGCTCTCAGAGCTAAATTTTAAAATTTGTGTTCAAATAGTGATGCTCGTTATTATAAATGGCACAGAAATCGCCATTTGCAAATTCGGGAAAAAACACCATTTTGAAACCATGGGCTATAGTCCAGCAGAATTAAGCAAAACAGCCTCGCATTTCAAATTTCTGTAATTTTGTTAATAAAGAGCTCTCAGAGCTAAATTTTAAAATTTGTGTTCAAATAGTGATGCTCGTTATTATAAATAGCACAGAAATCCTCATTTGCAAATTCGGGAAAAAACACCATTTTGAAACCATTTTGTTAATAAAGAGTCCAGCAGAATTAAGCAAAAAAGCCTCGCATTTCAAATTTCTGTAATTTTGTCAATAAACGGCTCTCAGAGCTAAATTTTAAAATTTGTGTTCAAATAGTGATGCTCGTTATTATAAATAGCACAGAAATCGCCATTTGCAAATTCGGGAAAAAACACCATTTTGAAACCATTTTGTTAATAAAGAGTCCAGCAGAATTAAGCAAAAAGCCTCGCATTTCAAATTTCTGTAATTTTGTCAATAAACGGCTCTCAGAGCTAAATTTTAAAATTTGTGTTCAAATAGTGATGCTCGTTATTATAAATGGCACAGAAATCGCCATTTGCAAATTCGGGAAAAAACACCATTTTGAAACCATGGGCTATAGTCCAGCAGAATTAAGCAAAACAGCCTCGCATTTCAAATTTCTGTAATTTTGTTAATAAAGAGCTCTCAGAGCTAAATTTTAAAATTTGTGTTCAAATAGTGATGCTCGTTATTATAAATAGCACAGAAATCCTCATTTGCAAATTCGGGAAAAAACACCATTTTGAAACCATGGGCTATAGTCCAGCAGAATTAAGCAAAACAGCCTCGCATTTCAAATTTCTGTAATTTTGTTAATAAAGAGCTCTCAGAGCTAAATTTTAAAATTTGTGTTCAAATAGTGATGCTCGTTATTATAAATAGCACAGAAATCCTCATTTGCAAATTCGGGAAAAAACACCATTTTGAAACCATGGGCTATAGTCCAGCAGAATTAAGCAAAACAGCCTCGCATTTCAAATTTCTGTAATTTTGTTAATAAAGAGCTCTCAGAGCTAAATTTTAAAATTTGTGTTCAAATAGTGATGCTCGTTATTATAAATAGCACAGAAATCGCCATTTGCAAATTCGGGAAAAAACACCATTTTGAAACCATTTTGTTAATAAAGAGTCCAGCAGAATTAAGCAAAAAAGCCTCGCATTTCAAATTTCTGTAATTTTGTCAATAAACGGCTCTCAGAGCTAAATTTTAAAATTTGTGTTCAAATAGTGATGCTCGTTATTATAAATAGCACAGAAATCGCCATTTGCAAATTCGGGAAAAAACACCATTTTGAAACCATTTTGTTAATAAAGAGTCCAGCAGAATTAAGCAAAAAAGCCTCGCATTTCAAATTTCTGTAATTTTGTCAATAAACGGCTCTCAGAGCTAAATTTTAAAATTTGTGTTCAAATAGTGATGCTCGTTATTATAAATGGCACAGAAATCGCCATTTGCAAATTCGGGAAAAAACACCATTTTGAAACCATGGGCTATAGTCCAGCAGAATTAAGCAAAACAGCCTCGCATTTCAAATTTCTGTAATTTTGTTAATAAAGAGCTCTCAGAGCTAAATTTTAAAATTTGTGTTCAAATAGTGATGCTCGTTATTATAAATAGCACAGAAATCCTCATTTGCAAATTCGGGAAAAAACACCATTTTGAAACCATGGGCTATAGTCCAGCAGAATTAAGCAAAAAAGCCTCGCATTTCAAATTTCTGTAATTTTGTCAATAAACGGCTCTCAGAGCTAAATTTTAAAATTTGTGTTCAAATAGTGATGCTCGTTATTATAAATAGCACAGAAATCGCCATTTGCAAATTCGGGAAAAAACACCATTTTGAAACCATGGGCTATAGTCCAGCAGAATTAAGCAAAAAAGCCTCGCATTTCAAATTTCTGTAATTTTGTCAATAAACGGCTCTCAGAGCTAAATTTTAAAATTTGTGTTCAAATAGTGATGCTCGTTATTATAAATGGCACAGAAATCGCCATTTGCAAATTCGGGAAAAAACACCATTTTGAAACCATGGGCTATAGTTAGCAGAATTAAGCAAAACAGCCTCGCATTTCAAATTTCTGTAATTTTGTTAATAAAGAGCTCTCAGAGCTAAATTTTAAAATTTGTGTTCAAATAGTGATGCTCGTTATTATAAATAGCACAGAAATCCTCATTTGCAAATTCGGGAAAAAACACCATTTTGAAACCATGGGCTATAGTCCAGCAGAATTAAGCAAAAAAGCCTCGCATTTCAAATTTCCTCATTTGCAAATTCGCGAAAAAACACCATTTTGAAACCATGGGCTATAGTCCAGCAGAATTAAGCAAAACAGCCTCGCATTTCAAATTTCTGTAATTTTGTCAATAAACGGCTCTCAGAGCTAAATTTTAAAATTTGTGTTCAAATAGTGATGCTCGTTATTATAAATAGCACAGAAATCGCCATTTGCAAATTCGGGAAAAAACACCATTTTGAAACCATTTTGTTAATAAAGAGTCCAGCAGAATTAAGCAAAAAAGCCTCGCATTTCAAATTTCTGTAATTTTGTCAATAAACGGCTCTCAGAGCTAAATTTTAAAATTTGTGTTCAAATAGTGATGCTCGTTATTATAAATGGCACAGAAATCGCCATTTGCAAATTCGGGAAAAAACACCATTTTGAAACCATGGGCTATAGTCCAGCAGAATTAAGCAAAACAGCCTCGCATTTCAAATTTCTGTAATTTTGTTAATAAAGAGCTCTCAGAGCTAAATTTTAAAATTTGTGTTTATTTAGTGATGCTCGTTATTATAAATAGCACAGAAATCCTCATTTGCAAATTCGGGAAAAAACACCATTTTGAAACCATGGGCTATAGTCCAGCAGAATTAAGCAAAAAAGCCTCGCATTTCAAATTTCCTCATTTGCAAATTCGCGAAAAAACACCATTTTGAAACCATGGGCTATAGTCCAGCAGAATTAAGCAAAACAGCCTCGCATTTCAAATTTCTGTAATTTTGTTAATAAAGAGCTCTCAGAGCTAAATTTTAAAATTTGTGTTCAAATAGTGATGCTCGTTATTATAAATGGCACAGAAATCGCCATTTGCAAATTCGGGAAAAAACACCATTTTGAAACCATGGGCTATAGTCCAGCAGAATTAAGCAAAAAAGCCTCGCATTTCAAATTTCTGTAATTTTGTCAATAAACGGCTCTCAGAGCTAAATTTTAAAATTTGTGTTCAAATAGTGATGCTCGTTATTATAAATAGCACAGAAATCGCCATTTGCAAATTCGGGAAAAAACACCATTTTGAAACCATTTTGTTAATAAAGAGTCCAGCAGAATTAAGCAAAAAAGCCTCGCATTTCAAATTTCTGTAATTTTGTTAATAAAGAGCTCTCAGAGCTAAATTTTCAAATTTGTGTTTATTTAGTGATGCTCGTTATTATAAATATCATAGAAATCGTCATTTGCAAATTCGGGAAAAAACACCATTTTGAAACCATGGGCTATAGTCCAGCAGAATTAAGCAAAACAGCCTCGCATTTCAAATTTCTGTAATTTTGTCAATAAACGGCTCTCAGAGCTAAATTTTAAAATTTGTGTTCAAATAGTGATGCTCGTTATTATAAATAGCACAGAAATCCTCATTTGCAAATTCGGGAAAAAACACCATTTTGAAACCATTTTGTTAATAAAGAGTCCAGCAGAATTAAGCAAAAAAGCCTCGCATTTCAAATTTCTGTAATTTTGTTAATAAAGAGCTCTCAGAGCTAAATTTTCAAATTTGTGTTCAGTTAGGGATGCTCGTTATTATAAATATCACAGAAATCGTCATTTGCAAATTTGGGAAAAAACACCATTTTGAAACCATGGGCTATAGTCCAGCAGAATTAAGCAAAAAAGCCTCGCATTTCAAATTTCTGTAATTTTGTCTATAAACGGCTCTCAGAGCTAAATTTTAAAATTTGTGTTCAAATAGTGATGCTCGTTATTATAAATAGCACAGAAATCGCCATTTGCAAATTCGGGAAAAACACCATTTTGAAACCATTTTGTTAATAAAGAGTCCAGCAGAATTAAGCAAAAAAGCCTCGCATTTCAAATTTCTGTAATTTTGTCAATAAACGGCTCTCAGAGCTAAATTTTAAAATTTGTGTTCAAATAGTGATGCTCGTTATTATAAATAGCACAGAAATCCTCATTTGCAAATTCGGGAAAAAACACCATTTTGAAACCATTTTGTTAATAAAGAGTCCAGCAGAATTAAGCAAAAAAGCCTCGCATTTCAAATTTCTGTAATTTTGTCAATAAACGGCTCTCAGAGCTAAATTTTAAAATTTGTGTTCAAATAGTGATGCTCGTTATTATAAATGGCACAGAAATCGCCATTTGCAAATTCGGGAAAAAACACCATTTTGAAACCATGGGCTATAGTCCAGCAGAATTAAGCAAAACAGCCTCGCATTTCAAATTTCTGTAATTTTGTTAATAAAGAGCTCTCAGAGCTAAATTTTAAAATTTGTGTTCAGTTAGGGATGCTCGTTATTATAAATATCACAGAAATCCTCATTTGCAAATTCGGGAAAAAACACCATTTTGAAACCATTTTGTTAATAAAGAGTCCAGCAGAATTAAGCAAAAAAGCCTCGCATTTCAAATTTCTGTAATTTTGTTAATAAAGAGCTCTCAGAGCTAAATTTTCAAATTGTGTTTATTTAGTGATGCTCGTTATTATAAATATCATAGAAATCGTCATTTGCAAATTCGGGAAAAACACCATTTTGAAACCATGGGCTATAGTCCAGCAGAATTAAGCAAAAAAGCCTCGCATTTCAAATTTCTGTAATTTTGTCAATAAACGGCTCTCAGAGCTAAATTTTAAAATTTGTGTTCAAATAGTGATGCTCGTTATTATAAATAGCACAGAAATCGCCATTTGCAAATTCGGGAAAAAACACCATTTTGAAACCATTTTGTTAATAAAGAGTCCAGCAGAATTAAGCAAAAAAGCCTCGCATTTCAAATTTCTGTAATTTTGTCAATAAACGGCTCTCAGAGCTAAATTTTAAAATTTGTGTTCAAATAGTGATGCTCGTTATTATAAATAGCACAGAAATCGCCATTTGCAAATTCGGGAAAAAACACCATTTTGAAACCATTTTGTTAATAAAGAGTCCAGCAGAATTAAGCAAAAAAGCCTCGCATTTCAAATTTCTGTAATTTTGTCAATAAACGGCTCTCAGAGCTAAATTTTAAAATTTGTGTTCAAATAGTGATGCTCGTTATTATAAATGGCACAGAAATCGCCATTTGCAAATTCGGGAAAAAACACCATTTTGAAACCATGGGCTATAGTCCAGCAGAATTAAGCAAAACAGCCTCGCATTTCAAATTTCTGTAATTTTGTTAATAAAGAGCTCTCAGAGCTAAATTTTAAAATTTGTGTTCAAATAGTGATGCTCGTTATTATAAATAGCACAGAAATCCTCACTTGCAAATTCGGGAAAAAACACCATTTTGAAACCATGGGCTATAGTCCAGCAGAATTAAGCAAAAAAGCCTCGCATTTCAAATTTCCTCATTTGCATATTCGCGAAAAAACACCATTTTGAAACCATGGGCTATAGTCCAGCAGAATTAAGCAAAACAGCCTCGCATTTCAAATTTCTGTAATTTTGTTAATAAAGAGCTCTCAGAGCTAAATTTTAAAATTTGTGTTCAAATAGTGATGCTCGTTATTATAAATAGCACAGAAATCCTCATTTGCAAATTCGGGAAAAAACACCATTTTGAAACCATGGGCTATAGTCCAGCAGAATTAAGCAAAACAGCCTCGCATTTCAAATTTCTGTAATTTTGTTAATAAAGAGCTCTCAGAGCTAAATTTTAAAATTTGTGTTTATTTAGTGATGCTCGTTATTATAAATATCACAGAAATCCTCATTTGCAAATTCGGGAAAAAACACCATTTTGAAACCATGGGCTATAGTCCAGCAGAATTAAGCAAAAAAGCCTCGCATTTCAAATTTCTGTAATTTTGTCAATAAACGGCTCTCAGAGCTAAATTTTAAAATTTGTGTTCAAATAGTGATGCTCGTTATTATAAATGGCACAGAAATCGCCATTTGCAAATTCGGGAAAAAACACCATTTTGAAACCATGGGCTATAGTCCAGCAGAATTAAGCAAAACAGCCTCGCATTTCAAATTTCTGTAATTTTGTTAATAAAGAGCTCTCAGAGCTAAATTTTAAAATTTGTGTTCAAATAGTGATGCTCGTTATTATAAATAGCACAGAAATCCTCATTTGCAAATTCGGGAAAAAACACCATTTTGAAACCATGGGCTATAGTCCAGCAGAATTAAGCAAAAAAGCCTCGCATTTCAAATTTCCTCATTTGCAAATTCGCGAAAAAACACCATTTTGAAACCATGGGCTATAGTCCAGCAGAATTAAGCAAAAAAGCCTCGCATTTCAAATTTCTGTAATTTTGTCAATAAACGGCTCTCAGAGCTAAATTTTAAAATTTGTGTTCAAATAGTGATGCTCGTTATTATAAATAGCACAGAAATCGCCATTTGCAAATTCGGGAAAAAACACCATTTTGAAACCATGGGCTATAGTCCAGCAGAATTAAGCAAAAAAGCCTCGCATTTCAAATTTCTGTAATTTTGTCAATAAACGGCTCTCAGAGCTAAATTTTAAAATTTGTGTTCAAATAGTGATGCTCGTTATTATAAATAGCACAGAAATCCTCATTTGCAAATTCGGGAAAAAACACCATTTTGAAACCATGGGCTATAGTCCAGCAGAATTAAGCAAAAAAGCCTCGCATTTCAAATTTCAGTAATTTTGTTAATAAAGAGCTCTCAGAGCTAAATTTTAAAATTTGTGTTCAAATAGTGATGCTCGTTATTATAAATAGCACAGAAATCGCCATTTGCAAATTCGGGATAAAACACCATTTGAAACCATTTTGTTAATAAAGAGTCCAGCAGAATTAAGCAAAAAAGCCTCGCATTTCAAATTTCTGTAATTTTGTTAATAAAGAGCTCTCAGAGCTAAATTTTAAAATTTGTGTTCAAATAGTGATGCTCGTTATTATAAATAGCACAGAAATCGCCATTTGCAAATTCGGGAAAAAACACCATTTTGAAACCATGGGCTATAGTCCAGCAGAATTAAGCAAAAAAGCCTCGCATTTCAAATTTCAGTAATTTTGTTAATAAAGAGCTCTCAGAGCTAAATTTTCAAATTTGTGTTTATTTAGTGATGCTCGTTAATATAAATATCACAGAAATCGTCATTTGCAAATTCGGGAAAAAACACCATTTTGAAACCATGCGCTATAGTCCAGCAGAATTAAGCAAAAAAGCCTCGCATTTCAAATTTCTGTAATTTTGTTAATAAAGAGCTCTCAGGGCTAAATTTTCAAATTTGTGTTTATTTGGTGATGCTCGTTAATTTAAATATCACAGAAATCGTCATTTGTAAATTCGGGAAAAAACACCATTTTGAAACCATGGGCTATAGTCCAGCAGAATTAAGCAAAAAAGCCTCGCATTTCAAATTTCTGTATTTTTGTCAATATACGGCTCTCAGAGCTAAATTTTAAAATTTGTGATCAAATAGTGATGCTCGTTATTATAAATAGCACAGAAATCGCCATTTGCAAATTCGCGAAAAACACCATTTTGAAACCATGGGCTATAGTCCAGCAGAATTAAGCAAAAAAGCCTCGCATTTCAAATTTCTGTAATTTTGTCAATAAACGGCTCTCAGAGCTAAATTTTAAAATTTGTGTTCAAATAGTGATGCTCGTTATTATAAATAGCACAGAAATCGCCATTTGCAAATTCGGGAAAAAACACCATTTTGAAACCATGGGCTATAGTCCAGCAGAATTAAGCAAAAAAGCCTCGCATTTCAAATTACTGTAATTTTGTTAATAAAGAGCTCTCAGAGCTAAATTTTCAAATTTGTGTTTATTTAGTGATGCTCGTTATTATAAATATCACAGAAATCCTCATTTGCAAATTCGGGAAAAAACACCATTTTGAAACCATGGGCTATAGTCCAGCAGAATTAAGCAAAAAAGCCTCGCATTTCAAATTTCTGTAATTTTGTCAATAAAGGGCTCTCAGAGCTAAATTTTAAAATTTGTGTTCAAATAGTGATGCTCGTTATTATAAATAGCACAGAAATCGCCATTTGCAAATTCGGGAAAAACACCATTTTGAAACCATGGGCTATAGTCCAGCAGAATTAAGCAAAAAAGCCTCGCATTTCAAATTTCTGTAATTTTGTCAATAAACGGCTCTCAGAGCTAAATTTTAAAATTTGTGTTCAAATAGTGATGCTCGTTATTATAAATAGCACAGAAATCGCCATTTGCAAATTCGGGAAAAAACACCATTTTGAAACCATTTTGTTAATAAAGAGTCCAGCAGAATTAAGCAAAAAAGCCTCGCATTTCAAATTTCTGTAATTTTGTTAATAAAGAGCTCTCAGAGCTAAATTTTAAAATTTGTGTTCAAATAGTGATGCTCGTTATTATAAATAGCACAGAAATCGCCATTTGCAAATTCGGGAAAAAACACCATTTTGAAACCATTTTGTTAATAAAGAGTCCAGCAGAATTAAGCAAAAAAGCCTCGCATTTCAAATTTCTGTAATTTTGTTAATAAAGAGCTCTCAGAGCTAAATTTTAAAATTTGTGTTCAAATAGTGATGCTCGTTATTATAAATGGCACAGAAATCGCCATTTGCAAATTCGGGAAAAAACACCATTTTGAAACCATGGGCTATAGTCCAGCAGAATTAAGCAAAACAGCCTCGCATTTCAAATTTCTGTAATTTTGTTAATAAAGAGCTCTCAGAGCTAAATTTTAAAATTTGTGTTCAAATAGTGATGCTCGTTATTATAAATGGCACAGAAATCGCCATTTGCAAATTCGGGAAAAAACACCATTTTGAAACCATGGGCTATAGTCCAGCAGAATTAAGCAAAACAGCCTCGCATTTCAAATTTCTGTAATTTTGTTAATAAAGAGCTCTCAGAGCTAAATTTTAAAATTTGTGTTCAAATAGTGATGCTCGTTATTATAAATAGCACAGAAATCGCCATTTGCAAATTCGGGAAAAAACACCATTTTGAAACCATTTTGTTAATAAAGAGTCCAGCAGAATTAAGCAAAAAAGCCTCGCATTTCAAATTTCTGTAATTTTGTTAATAAAGAGCTCTCAGAGCTAAATTTTAAAATTTGTGTTCAAATAGTGATGCTCGTTATTATAAATAGCACAGAAATCGCCATTTGCAAATTCGGGAAAAAACACCATTTTGAAACCATTTTGTTAATAAAGAGTCCAGCAGAATTAAGCAAAAAAGCCTCGCATTTCAAATTTCTGTAATTTTGTTAATAAAGAGCTCTCAGAGCTAAATTTTAAAATTTGTGTTCAAATAGTGATGCTCGTTATTATAAATGGCACAGAAATCGCCATTTGCAAATTCGGGAAAAAACACCATTTTGAAACCATGGGCTATAGTCCAGCAGAATTAAGCAAAAAAGCCTCGCATTTCAAATTTCTGTAATTTTGTCAATAAACGGCTCTCAGAGCTAAATTTTAAAATTTGTGTTCAAATAGTGATGCTCGTTATTATAAATAGCACAGAAATCGCCATTTGCAAATTCGGGAAAAAACACCATTTTGAAACCATTTTGTTAATAAAGAGTCCAGCAGAATTAAGCAAAAAAGCCTCGCATTTCAAATTTCTGTAATTTTGTTAATAAAGAGCTCTCAGAGCTAAATTTTAAAATTTGTGTTCAAATAGTGATGCTCGTTATTATAAATGGCACAGAAATCGCCATTTGCAAATTCGGGAAAAAACACCATTTTGAAACCATGGGCTATAGTCCAGCAGAATTAAGCAAAACAGCCTCGCATTTCAAATTTCTGTAATTTTGTTAATAAAGAGCTCTCAGAGCTAAATTTTAAAATTTGTGTTCAAATAGTGATGCTCGTTATTATAAATATCACAGAAATCCTCATTTGCAAATTCGGGAAAAAACACCATTTTGAAACCATGGGCTATAGTCCAGCAGAATTAAGCAAAACAGCCTCGCATTTCAAATTTCTGTAATTTTGTTAATAAAGAGCTCTCAGAGCTAAATTTTAAAATTTGTGTTCAAATAGTGATGCTCGTTATTATAAATAGCACAGAAATCGCCATTTGCAAATTCGGGAAAAAACACCATTTTGAAACCATGGGCTATAGTCCAGCAGAATTAAGCAAAACAGCCTCGCATTTCAAATTTCTGTAATTTTGTTAATAAAGAGCTCTCAGAGCTAAATTTTAAAATTTGTGTTCAAATAGTGATGCTCGTTATTATAAATAGCACAGAAATCGCCATTTGCAAATTCGGGAAAAAACACCATTTTGAAACCATGGGCTATAGTCCAGCAGAATTAAGCAAAACAGCCTCGCATTTCAAATTTCTGTAATTTTGTTAATAAAGATCTCTCAGAGCTAAATTTTAAAATTTGTGTTCAAATAGTGATGCTCGTTATTATAAATAGCACAGAAATCGCCATTTGCAAATTCGGGAAAAAACACCATTTTGAAACCATGGGCTATAGTCCAGCAGAATTAAGCAAAACAGCCTCGCATTTCAAATTTCTGTAATTTTGTTAATAAAGAGTCCAGCAGAATTAAGCAAAAAAGCCTCGCATTTCAAATTTCTGTAATTTTGTTAATAAAGAGCTCTCAGAGCTAAATTTTAAAATTTGTGTTCAAATAGTGATGCTCGTTATTATAAATAGCACAGAAATCGCCATTTGCAAATTCGGGAAAAAACACCATTTTGAAACCATGGGCTATAGTCCAGCAGAATTAAGCAAAACAGCCTCGCATTTCAAATTTCTGTAATTTTGTTAATAAAGAGCTCTCAGGGCTAAATTTTAAAATTTGTGTTCAAATAGTGATGCTCGTTATTATAAATAGCACAGAAATCGCCATTTGCAAATTCGGGAAAAAACACCATTTTGAAACCATGGGCTATAGTCCAGCAGAATTAAGCAAAAAAGCCTCGCATTTCAAATTTCTGTAATTTTGTCAATAAACGGCTCTCAGAGCTAAATTTTAAAATTTGTGTTCAAATAGTGATGCTCGTTATTATAAATAGCACAGAAATCGCCATTTGCAAATTCGGGAAAAAACACCATTTTGAAACCATTTTGTTAATAAAGAGTCCAGCAGAATTAAGCAAAAAAGCCTCGCATTTCAAATTTCTGTAATTTTGTTAATAAAGAGCTCTCAGAGCTAAATTTTAAAATTTGTGTTCAAATAGTGATGCTCGTTATTATAAATAGCACAGAAATCGCCATTTGCAAATTCGGGAAAAAAACACCATTTTGAAACCATTTTGTTAATAAAGAGTCCAGCAGAATTAAGCAAAAAAGCCTCGCATTTCAAATTTCTGTAATTTTGTTAATAAAGAGCTCTCAGAGCTAAATTTTCAAATTTGTGTTTATTTAGTGATGCTCGTTATTATAAATATCACAGAAATCCTCATTTGCAAATTCGGGAAAAAACACCATTTTGAAACCATGGGCTATAGTCCAGCAGAATTAAGCAAAACAGCCTCGCATTTCAAATTTCTGTAATTTTGTTAATAAAGAGCTCTCAGAGCTAAATTTTAAAATTTGTGTTCAAATAGTGATGCTCGTTATTATAAATAGCACAGAAATCGCCATTTGCAAATTCGGGAAAAAACACCATTTTGAAACCATTTTGTTAATAAAGAGTCCAGCAGAATTAAGCAAAAAAGCCTCGCATTTCAAATTTCTGTAATTTTGTTAATAAAAGCTGTCAGAGCTAAATTTTAAAATTTGTGTTCAAATAGTGATGCTCGTTATTATAAATGGCACAGAAATCGCCATTTGCAAATTCGGGAAAAAACACCATTTTGAAACCATGGGCTATAGTCCAGCAGAATTAAGCAAAACAGCCTCGCATTTCAAATTTCTGTAATTTTGTTAATAAAGAGCTCTTAGAGCTAAATTTTAAAATTTGTGTTCAAATAGTGATGCTCGTTATTATAAATGGCACAGAAATCGCCATTTGCAAATTCGGGAAAAAACACCATTTTGAAACCATGGGGTATAGTCCAGCAGAATTAAGCAAAACAGCCTCGCATTTCAAATTTCTGTAATTTTGTTAATAAAGAGCTCTCAGAGCTAAATTTTAAAATTTGTGTTCAAATAGTGATGCTCGTTATTATAAATGGCACAGAAATCCTCATTTGCAAATTCGGGAAAAAACACCATTTTGAAACCATGGGCTATAGTCCAGCAGAATTAAGCAAAACAGCCTCGCATTTCAAATTTCTGTAATTTTGTTAATAAAGAGCTCTCAGAGCTAAATTTTAAAATTTGTGTTCAAATAGTGATGCTCGTTATTATAAATGGCACAGAAATCGCCATTTGCAAATTCGGGAAAAAACACCATTTTGAAACCATGGGCTATAGTCCAGCAGAATTAAGCAAAACAGCCTCGCATTTCAAATTTCTGTAATTTTGTTAATAAAGAGCTCTCAGAGCTAAATTTTAAAATTTGTGTTCAAATAGTGATGCTCGTTATTATAAATAGCACAGAAATCGCCATTTGCAAATTCGGGAAAAAACACCATTTTGAAACCATTTTGTTAATAAAGAGTCCAGCAGAATTAAGCAAAAAAGCCTCGCATTTCAAATTTCTGTAATTTTGTTAATAAAGAGCTCTCAGAGCTAAATTTTAAAATTTGTGTTCAAATAGTGATGCTCGTTATTATAAATGGCACAGAAATCGCCATTTGCAAATTCGGGAAAAAACACCATTTTGAAACCATGGGCTATAGTCCAGCAGAATTAAGCAAAACAGCCTCGCATTTCAAATTTCTGTAATTTTGTTAATAAAGAGCTCTCAGAGCTAAATTTTAAAATTTGTGTTCAAATAGTGATGCTCGTTATTATAAATAGCACAGAAATCGCCATTTGCAAATTCGGGAAAAAACACCATTTTGAAACCATTTTGTTAATAAAGAGTCCAGCAGAATTAAGCAAAAAAGCCTCGCATTTCAAATTTCTGTAATTTTGTTAATAAAGAGCTCTCAGAGCTAAATTTTAAAATTTGTGTTCAAATAGTGATGCTCGTTATTATAAATAGCACAGAAATCGCCATTTGCAAATTCGGGAAAAAACACCATTTTGAAACCATTTTGTTAATAAAGAGTCCAGCAGAATTAAGCAAAAAAGCCTCGCATTTCAAATTTCTGTAATTTTGTTAATAAAGAGCTCTCAGAGCTAAATTTTAAAATTTGTGTTCAAATAGTGATGCTCGTTATTATAAATATCACAGAAATCGTCATTTTCAAATTCGGGAAAAAACACCATTTTGAAACCATGGGCTATAGTCCAGCAGAATTAAGCAAAAAAGCCTCGCATTTCAAATTTCTGTAATTTTGTTAATAAAGAGCTCTCAGAGCTAAATTTTCAAATTTGTGTTTATTTAGTGATGCTCGTTAATTTAAATATCACAGAAATCGTCATTTGCAAATTCGGAAAAAAACACCATTTTGAAACCATGGGCTATAGTCCAGCAGAATTAAGCAAAAAAGCCTCGCATTTCAAATTTCTGTAATTTTGTTAATAAAGAGCTCTCAGAGCTAAATTTTAAATTTGTGTTTATTTAGTGATGCTCGTTAATATAAATATCACAGAAATCGTCATTTGCAAATTCGGGAAAAAACACCATTTTGAAACCATGGGCTATAGTCCAGCAGAATTAAGCAAAAAAGCCTCGCATTTCAAATTTCTGTAATTTTGTTAATAAAGAGCTCTCAGAGCTACATTTTCAAATTTGTGTTCAGTTAGAGATGCTCGTTATTATAAATATCACAGAAATCGTCATTTGCAAATTCGGGAAAAAACACCATTTTGAAACCATGGGCTATAGTCCAGCAGAATTAAGCAAAAAAGCCTCGCATTTCAAATTTCTGTAATTTTGTTAATAAAGAGCTCTCAGAGCTTAATTTTCAAATTTGTGTTCAGTTAGGGATGCTCGTTATTATAAATATCACAGAAATCGTCATTTGCAAATTCGGGAAAAAACACCATTTTGAAACCATGGGCTATAGTCCAGCAGAATTAAGCAAAAAAGCCTCGCATTTCAAATTTCTGTAATTTTGTTAATAAAGAGCTCTCAGAGCTACATTTTCAAATTTGTGTTCAGTTAGAGATGCTCGTTATTATAAATATCACAGAAATCGTCATTTGCAAATTCGGGAAAAAACACCATTTTGAAACCATGGGCTATAGTCCAGCAGAATTAAGCAAAAAAGCCTCGCATTTCAAATTTCTGTAATTTTGTTAATAAAGAGCTCTCAGAGCAAAATTTTAAATTTTGTGTTTATTTAGTGATGCTCGTTATTATAAATATTACAGAAATCGTCATTTGCAAATTCGGGAAAAAACACCATTTTGAAACCATGGGCTATAGTCCAGCAGAATTAAGCAAAAAAGCCTCGCATTTCAAATTTCTGTAATTTTGTTAATAAAGAGCTCTCAGAGCTACATTTTCAAATTTGTGTTCAGTTAGAGATGCTCGTTATTATAAATATCACAGAAATCGTCATTTACAAATTCGGGAAAAAACACCATTTTGAAACCATGGGCTATAGTCCAGCAGAATTAAGCAAAAAAGCCTCGCATTTCAAATTTCTGTAATTTTGTTAATAAAGAGCTCTCAGAGCTAAATTTTAAATTTTGTGTTTATTTAGTGATGCTCGTTATCATAAATATCACAGAAATCGTCATTTGCAAATTCGGGAAAAAACACCATTTTGAAACCATGGGCTATAGTCCAGCAGAATTAAGCAAAAAAGCCTCGCATTTCAAATTTCTGTAATTTTGTTAATAAAGAGCTCTCAGAGCTAAATTTTCAAATTTGTGTTTATTTAGTGGCTCGTTATTATAAATATCACAGAAATCGTCATTTGCAAATTCGGGAAAAAACACCATTTTGAAACCATGGGCTATAGTCCAGCAGAATTAAGCAAAAAAGCCTCGCATTTCAAATTTCTGTAATTTTGTTAATGAAGAGCTCTCAGAGCTAAATTTTAAAATTTGTGTTCAAATAGTGATGCTCGTTATTATAAATAGCACAGAAATCGCCATTTGCAAATTCGGGAAAAAACACCATTTTGAAACCATGGGCTATAGTCCAGCAGAATTAAGCAAAAAAGCCTCGCATTTCAAATTTCTGTAATTTTGTTAATAAAGAGCTCTCAGAGCTAAATTTTCAAATTTGTGTTCAGTTAGGGATACTCGTTATTATAAATATCACAGAAATCGTCATTTTCAAATTCGGGAAAAAACACCATTTTGAAACCATGGGCTATAGTCCAGCAGAATTAAGCAAAAAAGCCTCGCATTTCAAATTTCTGTAATTTTGTTAATAAAGAGCTCTCAGAGCTAAATTTTCAAATTTGTGTTCAGTTAGGGATACTCGTTATTATAAATATCACAGAAATCGTCATTTTCAAATTCGGGAAAAAACACCATTTTGAAACCATGGGCTATAGTCCAGCAGAATTAAGCAAAAAAGCCTCGCATTTCAAATTTCTGTAATTTTGTTAATAAAGAGCTCTCAGAGCTAAATTTTCAAATTTGTGTTTATTTAGTGATGCTCGTTAATTTAAATATCACAGAAATCGTCATTTGCAAATTCGGAAAAAAACACCATTTTGAAACCATGGGCTATAGTCCAGCAGAATTAAGCAAAAAAGCCTCGCATTTCAAATTTCTGTAATTTTGTTAATAAAGAGCTCTCAGAGCTAAATTTTCAAATTTGTGTTTATTTAGTGGCTCGTTATTATAAATATCACAGAAATCGTCATTTGCAAATTCGGGAAAAAACACCATTTTGAAACCATGGGCTATAGTCCAGCAGAATTAAGCAAAAAAGCCTCGCATTTCAAATTTCTGTAATTTTGTTAATGAAGAGCTCTCAGAGCTAAATTTTAAAATTTGTGTTCAAATAGTGATGCTCGTTATTATAAATAGCACAGAAATCGCCATTTGCAAATTCGGGAAAAAACACCATTTTGAAACCATGGGCTATAGTCCAGCAGAATTAAGCAAAAAAGCCTCGCATTTCAAATTTCTGTAATTTTGTTAATAAAGAGCTCTCAGAGCTAAATTTTCAAATTTGTGTTTATTTAGTGATGCTCGTTAATTTAAATATCACAGAAATCGTCATTTGCAAATTCGGGAAAAAACACCATTTTGAAACCATGGGCTATAGTCCAGCAGAATTAAGCAAAAAAGCCTCGCATTTCAAATTTCTGTATTTTTGTCAATAAACGGCTCTCAGAGCTAAATTTTAAAATTTGTGTTCAAATAGTGATGCTCGTTATTATAAATAGCACAGAAATCGCCATTTGCAAATTCGGGAAAAAAACACCATTTTGAAACCATGGGCTATAGTCCAGCAGAATTAAGCAAAAAAGCCTCGCATTTCAAATTTCTGTAATTTTGTTAATAAAGAGCTCTCAGAGCTAAATTTTCAAATTTGTGTTTATTTAGTGATGCTCGTTATTATAAATATCACAGAAATCGTCATTTGCAAATTCGGGAAAAAACACCATTTTGAAACCATGGGCTATAGTCCAGCAGAATTAAGCAAAAAAGCCTCGCATTTCAAATTTCTGTAATTTTGTTAATAAAGAGCTCTCAGAGCTAAATTTTCAAATTTGTGTTTATTTAGTGATGCTCGTTAATTTAAATATCACAGAAATCGTCATTTGCAAATTCGGGAAAAAACACCATTTTGAAACCATGGGCTATAGTCCAGCAGAATTAAGCCAAAAAGCCTCGCATTTCAAATTTCTGTATTTTTGTCAATAAACGGCTCTCAGAGCTAAATTTTCAAATTTGTGTTCAGTTAGGGATACTCGTTATTATAAATATCACAGAAATCGTCATTTGCAAATTCGGGAAAAAACACCATTTTGAAACCATGGGCTATAGTCCAGCAGAATTAAGCAAAAAAGCCTCGCATTTCAAATTTCTGTATTTTTGTCAATAAACGGCTCTCAGAGCTAAATTTTCAAATTTGTGTTTATTTAGTGATGCTCGTTAATTTAAATATCACAGAAATCGTCATTTGCAAATTCGGAAAAAAACACCATTTTGAAACCATGGGCTATAGTCCAGCAGAATTAAGCAAAAAAGCCTCGCATTTCAAATTTCTGTAATTTTGTTAATAAAGAGCTCTCAGAGCTAAATTTTCAAATTTGTGTTTATTTAGTGATGCTCGTTAATTTAAATATCACAGAAATCGTCATTTGCAAATTCGGGAAAAAACACCATTTTGAAACCATGGGCTATAGTCCAGCAGAATTAAGCAAAAAAGCCTCGCATTTCAAATTTCTGTAATTTTGTTAATAAAGAGCTCTCAGAGCTAAATTTTCAAATTTGTGTTTATTTAGTGATGCTCGTTAATTTAAATATCACAAAAATCGTCATTTGCAAATTCGGAAAAAACACCATTTTGAAACCATGGGCTATAGTCCAGCAGAATTAAGCAAAAAAGCCTCGCATTTCAAATTTCTGTAATTTTGTTAATAAAGAGCTCTCAGAGCTAAATTTTCAAATTTGTGTTTATTTAGTGATGCTCGTTAATTTAAATATCACAGAAATCGTCATTTGCAAATTCGGGAAAAAACACCATTTTGAAACCATGGGCTATAGTCCAGGAGAATTAAGCAAAAAAGCCTCGCATTTCAAATTTCTGTATTTTTGTCAATAAACGGCTCCCAGAGCTAAATTTTAAAATTTGTGTTCAAATAGTGATGCTCGTTATTATAAATAGCACAGAAATCGCCATTTGCAAATTCGGGAAAAAACACCATTTTGAAACCATGGGCTATAGTCCAGCAGAATTAAGCAAAAAAGCCTCGCATTTCAAATTTCTGTAATTTTGTTAATAAAGAGCTCTCAGAGCTAAATTTTCAAATTTGTGTTTATTTAGTGATGCTCGTTAATTTAAATATCACAGAAATCGTCATTTGCAAATTCGGGAAAAAACACCATTTTGAAACCATGGGCTATAGTCCAGCAGAATTAAGCAAAAAAGCCTCGCATTTCAAATTTCTGTATTTTTGTCAATAAACGGCTCTCAGAGCTAAATTTTAAAATTTGTGTTCAAATAGTGATGCTCGTTATTATAAATAGCACAGAAATCGCCATTTGCAAATTCGGGAAAAAACACCATTTTGAAACCATGGGCTATAGTCCAGCAGAATTAAGCAAAACAGCCTCGCATTTCAAATTTCTGTAATTTTGTTAATAAAGAGCTCTCAGAGCTAAATTTTAAAATTTGTGTTCAAATAGTGATGCTCGTTATTATAAATAGCACAGAAATCGTCATTTGCAAATTCGGAAAAAAACACCATTTTGAAACCATGGGCTATAGTCCAGCAGAATTAAGCAAAAAAGCCTCGCATTTCAAATTTCTGTAATTTTGTTAATAAAGAGCTCTCAGAGCTAAATTTTAAAATTTGTGTTCAAATAGTGATGCTCGTTATTATAAATAGCACAGAAATCGTCATTTGCAAATTCGGAAAAAAACACCATTTTGAAACCATGGGCTATAGTCCAGCAGAATTAAGCAAAAAAGCCTCGCATTTCAAATTTCTGTAATTTTGTTAATAAAGAGCTCTCAGAGCTAAATTTTCAAAATTGTGTTTATTTAGTGATGCTCGTTAATTTAAATATCACAGAAATCGTCATTTGCAAATTCGGGAAAAAACACCATTTTGAAACCATGGGCTATAGTCCAGGAGAATTAAGCAAAAAAGCCTCGCATTTCAAATTTCTGTATTTTTGTCAATAAACGGCTCCCAGAGCTAAATTTTAAAATTTGTGTTCAAATAGTGATGCTCGTTATTATAAATAGCACAGAAATCGCCATTTGCAAATTCGGGAAAAAACACCATTTTGAAACCATGGGCTATAGTCCAGCAGAATTAAGCAAAAAAGCCTCGCATTTCAAATTTCTGTAATTTTGTTAATAAAGAGCTCTCAGAGCTAAATTTTCAAATTTGTGTTTATTTAGTGATGCTCGTTAATTTAAATATCACAGAAATCGTCATTTGCAAATTCGGGAAAAAACACCATTTTGAAACCATGGGCTATAGTCCAGCAGAATTAAGCAAAAAAGCCTCGCATTTCAAATTTCTGTATTTTTGTCAATAAACGGCTCTCAGAGCTAAATTTTCAAATTTGTGTTTATTTAGTGATGCTCGTTATTATAAATAGCACAGAAATCGCCATTTGCAAATTCGGGAAAAAACACCATTTTGAAACCATGGGCTATAGTCCAGCAGAATTAAGCAAAAGAGCCTCGCATTTCAAATTTCTGTAATTTTGTTAATAAAGAGCTCTCAGAGCTAAATTTTCAAATTTGTGTTTATTTAGTGATGCTCGTTAATTTAAATATCACAGAAATCGTCATTTGCAAATTCGGAAAAAAACACCATTTTGAAACCATGGGCTATAGTCCAGCAGAATTAAGCAAAAAAGCCTCGCATTTCAAATTTCTGTAATTTTGTTAATAAAGAGCTCTCAGAGCTAAATTTTCAAATTTGTGTTTATTTAGTGATGCTCGTTAATTTAAATATCACAGAAATCGTCATTTGCAAATTCGGGAAAAAACACCATTTTGAAACCATGGGCTATAGTCCAGCAGAATTAAGCAAAAAAGCCTCGCATTTCAAATTTCTGTAATTTTGTTAATAAAGAGCTCTCAGAGCTAAATTTTCAAATTTGTGTTTATTTAGTGATGCTCGTTAATTTAAATATCACAAAAATCGTCATTTGCAAATTCGGAAAAAAACACCATTTTGAAACCATGGGCTATAGTCCAGCAGAATTAAGCAAAAAAGCCTCGCATTTCAAATTTCTGTAATTTTGTTAATAAAGAGCTCTCAGAGCTAAATTTTCAAATTTGTGTTTATTTAGTGATGCTCGTTAATTTAAATATCACAGAAATCGTCATTTGCAAATTCGGGAAAAAACACCATTTTGAAACCATGGGCTATAGTCCAGCAGAATTAAGCAAAAAAGCCTCGCATTTCAAATTTCTGTAATTTTGTTAATAAAGAGCTCTCAGAGCTAAATTTTCAAATTTGTGTTTATTTAGTGATGCTCGTTAATTTAAATATCACAGAAATCGTCATTTGCAAATTCGGAAAAAAACACCATTTTGAAACCATGGGCTATAGTCCAGCAGAATTAAGCAAAAAAGCCTCGCATTTCAAATTTCTGTAATTTTGTTAATAAAGAGCTCTCAGAGCTAAATTTTCAAATTTGTGTTTATTTAGTGATGCTCGTTAATTTAAATATCACAGAAATCGTCATTTGCAAATTCGGGAAAAAACACCATTTTGAAACCATGGGCTATAGTCCAGCAGAATTAAGCAAAAAAGCCTCGCATTTCAAATTTCTGTAATTTTGTTAATAAAGAGCTCTCAGAGCTAAATTTTCAAATTTGTGTTTATTTAGTGATGCTCGTTAATTTAAATATCACAGAAATCGTCATTTGCAAATTCGAGAAAAAACACCATTTTGAAACCATGGGCTATAGTCCAGCAGAATTAAGCAAAAAGCCTCGCATTTCAAATTTCTGTATTTTTGTCAATAAACGGCTCTCAGAGCTAAATTTTAAAATTTGTGTTCAAATAGTGATGCTCGTTATTATAAATAGCACAGAAATCGCCATTTGCAAATTCGGGAAAAAACACCATTTTGAAACCATGGGCTATAGTCCAGCAGAATTAAGCAAAACAGCCTCGCATTTCAAATTTCTGTAATTTTGTTAATAAAGAGCTCTCAGAGCTAAATTTTAAAATTTGTGTTCAAATAGTGATGCTCGTTATTATAAATAGCACAGAAATCGCCATTTGCAAATTCGGGAAAAAACACCATTTTGAAACCATGGGCTATAGTCCAGCAGAATTAAGCAAAAAAGCCTCGCATTTCAAATTTCTGTAATTTTGTTAATAAAGAGCTCTCAGAGCTAAATTTTCAAATTTGTGTTTATTTAGTGATGCTCGTTAATTTAAATATCACAGAAATCGTCATTTGCAAATTCGGAAAAAACACCATTTTGAAACCATGGGCTATAGTCCAGCAGAATTAAGCAAAAAAGCCTCGCATTTCAAATTTCTGTAATTTTGTTAATAAAGAGCTCTCAGAGCTAAATTTTCAAATTTGTGTTTATTTAGTGATGCTCGTTAATTTAAATATCACAGAAATCGTCATTTGCAAATTCGGGAAAAAACACCATTTTGAAACCATGGGCTATAGTCCAGCAGAATTAAGCAAAAAAGCCTCGCATTTCAAATTTCTGTATTTTTGTCAATAAACGGCTCTCAGAGCTAAATTTTAAAATTTGTGTTCAAATAGTGATGCTCGTTATTATAAATAGCACAGAAATCGCCATTTGCAAATTCGGGAAAAAACACCATTTTGAAACCATGGGCTATAGTCCAGCAGAATTAAGCAAAACAGCCTCGCATTTCAAATTTCTGTAATTTTGTTAATAAAGAGCTCTCAGAGCTAAATTTTAAAATTTGTGTTCAAATAGTGATGCTCGTTATTATAAATAGCACAGAAATCGCCATTTGCAAATTCGGGAAAAAACACCATTTTGAAACCATGGGCTATAGTCCAGCAGAATTAAGCAAAAAAGGCTCGCATTTCAAATTTCTGTAATTTTGTTAATAAAGAGCTCTCAGAGCTAAATTTTCAAATTTGTGTTCAGTTAGGGATACTCGTTATTATAAATATCACAGAAATCGTCATTTGCAAATTCGGGAAAAAACACCATTTTGAAACCATGGGCTATAGTCCAGCAGAATTAAGCAAAAAAGCCTCGCATTTCAAATTTCTGTAATTTTGTTAATAAAGAGCTCTCAGAGCTAAATTTTCAAATTTGTGTTTATTTAGTGATGCTCGTTAATTTAAATATCACAGAAATCGTCATTTGCAAATTCGGGAAAAAACACCATTTTGAAACCATGGGCTATAGTCCAGCAGAATTAAGCAAAAAAGCCTCGCATTTCAAATTTCTGTAATTTTGTTAATAAAGAGCTCTCAGAGCTAAATTTTAAAATTTGTGTTCAAATAGTGATGCTCGTTATTATAAATAGCACAGAAATCGCCATTTGCAAATTCGGGAAAAAACACCATTTTGAAACCATGGGCTATAGTCCAGCAGAATTAAGCAAAAAAGCCTCGCATTTCAAATTTCTGTATTTTTGTCAATAAACGGCTCCCAGAGCTAAATTTTAAAATTTGTGTTCAAATAGTGATGCTCGTTATTATAAATAGCACAGAAATCGCCATTTGCAAATTCGGGAAAAAACACCATTTTGAAACCATGGGCTATAGTCCAGCAGAATTAAGCAAAAAAGCCTCGCATTTCAAATTTCTGTAATTTTGTTAATAAAGAGCTCTCAGAGCTAAATTTTCAAATTTGTGTTCAGTTAGGGATACTCGTTATTATAAATATCACAGAAATCGTCATTTGCAAATTCGGGAAAAAACACCATTTTGAAACCATGGGCTATAGTCCAGCAGAATTAAGCAAAAAAGCCTCGCATTTCAAATTTCTGTAATTTTGTTAATAAAGAGCTCTCAGAGCTAAATTTTCAAATTTGTGTTTATTTAGTGATGCTCGTTAATTTAAATATCACAGAAATCGTCATTTGCAAATTCGGGAAAAAACACCATTTTGAAACCATGGGCTATAGTCCAGGAGAATTAAGCAAAAAAGCCTCGCATTTCAAATTTCTGTATTTTTGTCAATAAACGGCTCCCAGAGCTAAATTTTAAAATTTGTGTTCAAATAGTGATGCTCGTTATTATAAATAGCACAGAAATCGCCATTTGCAAATTCGGGAAAAAACACCATTTTGAAACCATGGGCTATAGTCCAGCAGAATTAAGCAAAAAAGCCTCGCATTTCAAATTTCTGTAATTTTGTTAATAAAGAGCTCTCAGAGCTAAATTTTCAAATTTGTGTTTATTTAGTGATGCTCGTTAATTTAAATATCACAGAAATCGTCATTTGCAAATTCGGGAAAAAACACCATTTTGAAACCATGGGCTATAGTCCAGCAGAATTAAGCAAAAAAGCCTCGCATTTCAAATTTCTGTATTTTTGTCAATAAACGGCTCTCAGAGCTAAATTTTAAAATTTGTGTTCAAATAGTGATGCTCGTTATTATAAATAGCACAGAAATCGCCATTTGCAAATTCGGGAAAAAACACCATTTTGAAACCATGGGCTATAGTCCAGCAGAATTAAGCAAAACAGCCTCGCATTTCAAATTTCTGTAATTTTGTTAATAAAGAGCTCTCAGAGCTAAATTTTAAAATTTGTGTTCAAATAGTGATGCTCGTTATTATAAATAGCACAGAAATCGCCATTTGCAAATTCGGGAAAAAACACCATTTTGAAACCATGGGCTATAGTCCAGCAGAATTAAGCAAAAAAGCCTCGCATTTCAAATTTCTGTAATTTTGTTAATAAAGAGCTCTCAGAGCTAAATTTTCAAATTTGTGTTCAGTTAGGGATACTCGTTATTATAAATATCACAGAAATCGTCATTTGCAAATTCGGAAAAAAACACCATTTGAAACCATGGGCTATAGTCCAGCAGAATTAAGCAAAAAAGCCTCGCATTTCAAATTTCTGTATTTTTGTCAATAAACGGCTCTCAGAGCTAAATTTTCAAATTTGTGTTTATTTAGTGATGCTCGTTATTATAAATAGCACAGAAATCGCCATTTGCAAATTCGGGAAAAAACACCATTTTGAAACCATGGGCTATAGTCCAGCAGAATTAAGCAAAAGAGCCTCGCATTTCAAATTTCTGTAATTTTGTTAATAAAGAGCTCTCAGAGCTAAATTTTCAAATTTGTGTTTATTTAGTGATGCTCGTTAATTTAAATATCACAGAAATCGTCATTTGCAAATTCGGGAAAAAACACCATTTTGAAACCATGGGCTATAGTCCAGCAGAATTAAGCAAAAAAGCCTCGCATTTCAAATTTCTGTAATTTTGTTAATAAAGAGCTCTCAGAGCTAAATTTTCAAATTTGTGTTTATTTAGTGATGCTCGTTAATTTAAATATCACAGAAATCGTCATTTGCAAATTCGGAAAAAAACACCATTTTGAAACCATGGGCTATAGTCCAGCAGAATTAAGCAAAAAAGCCTCGCATTTCAAATTTCTGTATTTTTGTCAATAAACGGCTCTCAGAGCTAAATTTTCAAATTTGTGTTTATTTAGTGATGCTCGTTATTATAAATAGCACAGAAATCGCCATTTGCAAATTCGGGAAAAAACACCATTTTGAAACCATGCGCTATAGTCCAGCAGAATTAAGCAAAAGAGCCTCGCATTTCAAATTTCTGTAATTTTGTTAATAAAGAGCTCTCAGAGCTAAATTTTCAAATTTGTGTTTATTTAGTGATGCTCGTTAATTTAAATATCACAGAAATCGTCATTTGCAAATTCGGGAAAAAACACCATTTTGAAACCATGGGCTATAGTCCAGCAGAATTAAGCAAAAAAGCCTCGCATTTCAAATTTCTGTAATTTTGTTAATAAAGAGCTCTCAGAGCTAAATTTTCAAATTTGTGTTTATTTAGTGATGCTCATTATTATAAATAGCACAGAAATCGCCATTTGCAAATTCGGAAAAAAACACCATTTTGAAACCATGGGCTATAGTCCAGCAGAATTAAGCAAAAAAGCCTCGCATTTCAAATTTCTGTATTTTTGTCAATAAACGGCTCTCAGAGCTAAATTTTCAAATTTGTGTTTATTTAGTGATGCTCGTTAATTTAAATATCACAGAAATCGTCATTTGCAAATTCGGAAAAAAACACCATTTTGAAACCATGGGCTATAGTCCAGCAGAATTAAGCAAAAAAGCCTCGCATTTCAAATTTCTGTAATTTTGTTAATAAAGAGCTCTCAGAGCTAAATTTTCAAATTTGTGTTTATTTAGTGATGCTCGTTATTATAAATAGCACAGAAATCGCCATTTGCAAATTCGGGAAAAAACACCATTTTGAAACCATGGGCTATAGTCCAGCAGAATTAAGCAAAAGAGCCTCGCATTTCAAATTTCTGTAATTTTGTTAATAAAGAGCTCTCAGAGCTAAATTTTCAAATTTGTGTTTATTTAGTGATGCTCGTTAATTTAAATATCACAGAAATCGTCATTTGCAAATTCGGAAAAAAACACCATTTTGAAACCATGGGCTATAGTCCAGCAGAATTAAGCAAAAAAGCCTCGCATTTCAAATTTCTGTATTTTTGTCAATAAACGGCTCTCAGAGCTAAATTTTCAAATTTGTGTTTATTTAGTGATGCTCGTTAATTTAAATATCACAGAAATCGTCATTTGCAAATTCGGGAAAAAACACCATTTTGAAACCATGGGCTATAGTCCAGCAGAATTAAGCAAAAGAGCCTCGCATTTCAAATTTCTGTAATTTTGTTAATAAAGAGCTCTCACAGCTAAATTTTCAAATTTGTGTTCAGTTAGGGATGCTCGTTATAATAAATATCACAGAAATCGTCATTTGCAAATTCGGGAAAAAACTCCATTTTGAAACCATGGGCTATAGTCCAGCAGAATTAAGCAAAAAACCTCGCATTTCAAATTTCTGTAATTTTGTTAATAAAGAGCTCTCAGAGCTAAATTTTCAAATTTGTGTTCAGTTAGGGATGCTCGTTATAATAAATATCACAGAAATCGTCATTTGCAAATTCGGGAAAAAACTCCATTTTGAAACCATGGGCTATAGTCCAGCAGAATTAAGCAAAAAAGCCTCGCATTTCAAATTTCTGTATTTTTGTCAGAAATTGATC
Source organism: Orthonevra nobilis (assembly GCA_963555765.1). Classification (NCBI taxonomy): domain Eukaryota; kingdom Metazoa; phylum Arthropoda; class Insecta; order Diptera; family Syrphidae; genus Orthonevra; species Orthonevra nobilis. The sequence continues at coordinate 59,667,133 of OY743224.1, forward strand.
CTCAGAGCTAAATTTTCAAATTTGTGTTTATTTAGTATTACTCGTTATTATAAATATCACAGAAATCGTCATTTGCAAATTCGGGAAAAAACACCATTTTGAAACCATGGGCTATAGTCCAGCAGAATTAAGCAAAAGAGCCTCGCATTTCAAATTTCTGTAATTTTGTTAATAAAGAGCTCTCAGAGCTAAATTTTCAAATTTGTGTTTATTTAGTGATGCTCGTTAATTTAAATATCACAGAAATCGTCATTTGCAAATTCGGGAAAAAACACCATTTTGAAACCATGGGCTATAGTCCAGCAGAATTAAGCAAAAAAGCCTCGCATTTCAAATTTCTGTAATTTTGTTAATAAAGAGCTCTCAGAGCTAAATTTTCAAATTTGTGTTTATTTAGTGATGCTCGTTATTATAAATAGCACAGAAATCGCCATTTGCAAATTCGGGAAAAAACTCCATTTTGAAACCATGGGCTATAGTCCAGCAGAATTAAGCAAAAAACCTCGCATTTCAAATTTCTGTAATTTTGTTAATAAAGAGCTCTCAGAGCTAAATTTTCAAATTTGTGTTCAGTTAGGGATACTCGTTATTATGAATATCACAGAAATCGTCATTTGCAAATTCGGGAAAAAACTCCATTTTGAAACCATGGGCTATAGTCCAGCAGAATTAAGCAAAAAAGCCTCGCATTTCAAATTTCTGTATTTTTGTCAGAAATTGATCCTCAGAGCTAAATTTTCAAATTTGTGTTTATTTAGTATTGCTCGTTATTATAAATATCACAGAAATCGTCATTTGCAAATTCGGGAAAAAACACCATTTTGAAACCATGGGCTATAGTCCAGCAGAATTAAGCAAAAAACCTCGCATTTCAAATTTCTGTAATTTTGTTAATAAAGAGCTCTCAGAGCTAAATTTTCAAATTTGTGTTCAGTTAGGGATACTCGTTATTATGAATATCACAGAAATCGTCATTTGCAAATTCGGGAAAAAACTCCATTTTGAAACCATGGGCTATAGTCCAGCAGAATTAAGCAAAAAAGAGCTCTCACAGCTAAATTTTCAAATTTGTGTTCAGTTAGGGATGCTCGTTATAATAAATATCACAGAAATCGTCATTTGCAAATTCGGGAAAAAACACCATTTTGAAACCATGGGCTATAGTCCAGCAGAATTAAGCAAAAAAGCCTCGCATTTCAAATTTCTGTAATTTTGTTAATAAAGAGCTCTCAGAGCTAAATTTTCAAATTTGTGTTTATTTAGTGATGCTCGTTATTATAAATAGCACAGAAATCGCCATTTGCAAATTCGGGAAAAAACACCATTTTGAAACCATGGGCTATAGTCCAGCAGAATTAAGCAAAAGAGCCTCGCATTTCAAATTTCTGTAATTTTGTTAATAAAGAGCTCTCAGAGCTAAATTTTCAAATTTGTGTTTATTTAGTGATGCTCGTTAATTTAAATATCACAGAAATCGTCATTTGCAAATTCGGAAAAAAACACCATTTTGAAACCATGGGCTATAGTCCAGCAGAATTAAGCAAAAAAGCCTCGCATTTCAAATTTCTGTATTTTTGTCAATAAACGGCTCTCAGAGCTAAATTTTCAAATTTGTGTTTATTTAGTGATGCTCGTTAATTTAAATATCACAGAAATCGTCATTTGCAAATTCGGAAAAAAACACCATTTTGAAACCATGGGCTTTAGTCCAGCAGAATTAAGCAAAAAAGCCTCGCATTTCAAATTTCTGTAATTTTGTTAATAAAGAGCTCTCAGAGCTAAATTTTCAAATTTGTGTTTATTTAGTGATGCTCGTTATTATAAATAGCACAGAAATCGCCATTTGCAAATTCGGGAAAAAACACCATTTTGAAACCATGGGCTATAGTCCAGCAGAATTAAGCAAAAGAGCCTCGCATTTCAAATTTCTGTAATTTTGTTAATAAAGAGCTCTCAGAGCTAAATTTTCAAATTTGTGTTTATTTAGTGATGCTCGTTAATTTAAATATCACAGAAATCGTCATTTGCAAATTCGGAAAAAAACACCATTTTGAAACCATGGGCTATAGTCCAGCAGAATTAAGCAAAAAAGCCCCGCATTTCAAATTTCTGTATTTTTGTCAATAAACGGCTCTCAGAGCTAAATTTTCAAATTTGTGTTTATTTAGTGATGCTCGTTAATTTAAATATCACAGAAATCGTCATTTGCAAATTCGGGAAAAAACACCATTTTGAAACCATGGGCTATAGTCCAGCAGAATTAAGCAAAAGAGCCTCGCATTTCAAATTTCTGTAATTTTGTTAATAAAGAGCTCTCACAGCTAAATTTTCAAATTTGTGTTCAGTTAGGGATGCTCGTTATAATAAATATCACAGAAATCGTCATTTGCAAATTCGGGAAAAAACACCATTTTGAAACCATGGGCTATAGTCCAGCAGAATTAAGCAAAAAACCTCGCATTTCAAATTTCTGTAATTTTGTTAATAAAGAGCTCTCAGAGCTAAATTTTCAAATTTGTGTTCAGTTAGGGATGCTCGTTATAATAAATATCACAGAAATCGTCATTTGCAAATTCGGGAAAAAACTCCATTTTGAAACCATGGGCTATAGTCCAGCAGAATTAAGCAAAAAAGCCTCGCATTTCAAATTTCTGTATTTTTGTCAGAAATTGATCCTCAGAGCTAAATTTTCAAATTTGTGTTTATTTAGTATTACTCGTTATTATAAATATCACAGAAATCGTCATTTGCAAATTCGGGAAAAAACACCATTTTGAAACCATGGGCTATAGTCCAGCAGAATTAAGCAAAAGAGCCTCGCATTTCAAATTTCTGTAATTTTGTTAATAAAGAGCTCTCAGAGCTAAATTTTCAAATTTGTGTTTATTTAGTGATGCTCGTTAATTTAAATATCACAAAAATCGTCATTTGCAAATTCGGAAAAAAACACCATTTTGAAACCATGGGCTATAGTCCAGGAGAATTAAGCAAAAAAGCCTCGCATTTCAAATTTCTGTATTTTTGTCAATAAACGGCTCCCAGAGCTAAATTTTAAAATTTGTGTTCAAATAGTGATGCTCGTTATTATAAATAGCACAGAAATCGCCATTTGCAAATTCGGGAAAAAACACCATTTTGAAACCATGGGCTATAGTCCAGCAGAATTAAGCAAAAAAGCCTCGCATTTCAAATTTCTGTAATTTTGTTAATAAAGAGCTCTCAGAGCTAAATTTTCAAATTTGTGTTTATTTAGTGATGCTCGTTAATTTAAATATCACAGAAATCGTCATTTGCAAATTCGGAAAAAAACACCATTTTGAAACCATGGGCTATAGTCCAGCAGAATTAAGCAAAAAAGCCTCGCATTTCAAATTTCTGTAATTTTGTTAATAAAGAGCTCTCAGAGCTAAATTTTCAAATTTGTGTTTATTTAGTGATGCTCGTTAATTTAAATATCACAGAAATCGTCAGTTGCAAATTCGGAAAAAAACACCATTTTGAAACCATGGGCTATAGTCCAGCAGAATTAAGCAAAAAAGCCCCGCATTTCAAATTTCTGTATTTTTGTCAATAAACGGCTCTCAGAGCTAAATTTTCAAATTTGTGTTTATTTAGTGATGCTCGTTAATTTAAATATCACAGAAATCGTCATTTGCAAATTCGGGAAAAAACACCATTTTGAAACCATGGGCTATAGTCCAGCAGAATTAAGCAAAAAACCTCGCATTTCAAATTTCTGTAATTTTGTTAATAAAGAGCTCTCAGAGCTAAATTTTCAAATTTGTGTTCAGTTAGGGATGCTCGTTATAATAAATATCACAGAAATCGTCATTTGCAAATTCGGGAAAAAACTCCATTTTGAAACCATGGGCTATAGTCCAGCAGAATTAAGCAAAAAAGCCTCGCATTTCAAATTTCTGTATTTTTGTCAGAAATTGATCCTCAGAGCTAAATTTTCAAATTTGTGTTTATTTAGTATTACTCGTTATTATAAATATCACAGAAATCGTCATTTGCAAATTCGGGAAAAAACACCATTTTGAAACCATGGGCTATAGTCCAGCAGAATTAAGCAAAAGAGCCTCGCATTTCAAATTTCTGTAATTTTGTTAATAAAGAGCTCTCAGAGCTAAATTTTCAAATTTGTGTTTATTTAGTGATGCTCGTTAATTTAAATATCACAGAAATCGTCATTTGCAAATTCGGGAAAAAACACCATTTTGAAACCATGGGCTATAGTCCAGCAGAATTAAGCAAAAAAGCCTCGCATTTCAAATTTCTGTAATTTTGTTAATAAAGAGCTCTCAGAGCTAAATTTTCAAATTTGTGTTTATTTAGTGATGCTCGTTAATTTAAATATCACAAAAATCGTCATTTGCAAATTCGGAAAAAAACACCATTTTGAAACCATGGGCTATAGTCCAGCAGAATTAAGCAAAAAAGCCTCGCATTTCAAATTTCTGTAATTTTGTTAATATAGAGCTCTCAGAGCTAAATTTTCAAATTTGTGTTTATTTAGTGATGCTCGTTAATTTAAATATCACAGAAATCGTCATTTGCAAATTCGGGAAAAAACACCATTTTGAAACCATGGGCTATAGTCCAGGAGAATTAAGCAAAAAAGCCTCGCATTTCAAATTTCTGTAATTTTGTTAATAAAGAGCTCTCAGAGCTAAATTTTCAAATTTGTGTTTATTTAGTGATGCTCGTTAATTTAAATATCACAAAAATCGTCATTTGCAAATTCGGAAAAAAACACCATTTTGAAACCATGGGCTATAGTCCAGCAGAATTAAGCAAAAAAGCCTCGCATTTCAAATTTCTGTAATTTTGTTAATAAAGAGCTCTCAGAGCTAAATTTTCAAATTTGTGTTCAGTTAGGGATACTCGTTATTATGAATATCACAGAAATCGTCATTTGCAAATTCGGGAAAAAACTCCATTTTGAAACCATGGGCTATAGTCCAGCAGAATTAAGCAAAAAAGCCTCGCATTTCAAATTTCTGTATTTTTGTCAGAAATTGATCCTCAGAGCTAAATTTTCAAATTTGTGTTTATTTAGTATTGCTCGTTATTATAAATATCACAGAAATCGTCATTTGCAAATTCGGGAAAAAACACCATTTTGAAACCATGGGCTATAGTCCAGCAGAATTAAGCAAAAAACCTCGCATTTCAAATTTCTGTAATTTTGTTAATAAAGAGCTCTCAGAGCTAAATTTTCAAATTTGTGTTCAGTTAGGGATGCTCGTTATAATAAATATCACAGAAATCGTCATTTGCAAATTCGGGAAAAAACACCATTTTGAAACCATGGGCTATAGTCCAGCAGAATTAAGCAAAAAAGCCTCGCATTTCAAATTTCTGTAATTTTGTTAATAAAGAGCTCTCAGAGCTAAATTTTCAAATTTGTGTTTATTTAGTGATGCTCGTTAATTTAAATATCACAAAAATCGTCATTTGCAAATTCGGAAAAAAACACCATTTTGAAACCATGGGCTATAGTCCAGCAGAATTAAGCAAAAAAGCCTCGCATTTCAAATTTCTGTATTTTTGTCAGAAATTGATCCTCAGAGCTAAATTTTCAAATTTGTGTTTATTTAGTATTGCTCGTTATTATAAATATCACAGAAATCGTCATTTGCAAATTCGGGAAAAAACACCATTTTGAAACCATGGGCTATAGTCCAGCAGAATTAAGCAAAAAACCTCGCATTTCAAATTTCTGTAATTTTGTTAATAAAGAGCTCTCAGAGCTAAATTTTCAAATTTGTGTTTATTTAGTGATGCTCGTTAATTTAAATATCACAAAAATCGTCATTTGCAAATTCGGAAAAAAACACCATTTTGAAACCATGGGCTATAGTCCAGCAGAATTAAGCAAAAAAGCCTCGCATTTCAAATTTCTGTATTTTTGTCAGAAATTGATCCTCAGAGCTAAATTTTCAAATTTGTGTTTATTTAGTATTGCTCGTTATTATAAATATCACAGAAATCGTCATTTGCAAATTCGGGAAAAAACACCATTTTGAAACCATGGGCTATAGTCCAGCAGAATTAAGCAAAAAAGCCTCGCATTTCAAATTTCTGTATTTTTGTCAGAAATTGATCCTCAGAGCTAAATTTTCAAATTTGTGTTTATTTAGTATTGCTCGTTATTATAAATATCACAGAAATCGTCATTTGCAAATTCGGGAAAAAACACCATTTTGAAACCATGGGCTATAGTCCAGCAGAATTAAGCAAAAAACCTCGCATTTCAAATTTCTGTAATTTTGTTAATAAAGAGCTCTCAGAGCTAAATTTTCAAATTTGTGTTCAGTTAGGGATACTCGTTATTATGAATATCACAGAAATCGTCATTTGCAAATTCGGGAAAAAACTCCATTTTGAAACCATGGGCTATAGTCCAGCAGAATTAAGCAAAAAAGAGCTCTCACAGCTAAATTTTCAAATTTGTGTTCAGTTAGGGATGCTCGTTATAATAAATATCACAGAAATCGTCATTTGCAAATTCGGGAAAAAACACCATTTTGAAACCATGGGCTATAGTCCAGCAGAATTAAGCAAAAAACCTCGCATTTCAAATTTCTGTAATTTTGTTAATAAAGAGCTCTCAGAGCTAAATTTTCAAATTTGTGTTTATTTAGTATTGCTCGTTATTATAAACATCACAGAAATCGTCATTTGCAAATTCGGGAAAAAACACCATTTTGAAACCATGGGCTATAGTCCAGCAGAATTAAGCAAAAAACCTCGCATTTCAAATTTCTGTAATTTTGTTAATAAAGAGCTCTCACAGCTAAATTTTCAAATTTGTGTTCAGTTAGGGATGCTCGTTATAATAAATATCATAGAAATCGTCATTTGCAAATTCGGGAAAAAACTCCATTTTGAAACCATGGGCTATAGTCCAGCAGAATTAAGCAAAAAACCTCGCATTTCAAATTTCTCTAATTTTGTTAATAAAGAGCTCTCAGAGCTAAATTTTCAAATTTGTGTTCAGTTAGGGATACTCGTTATTATGAATATCACAGAAATCGTCATTTGCAAATTCGGGAAAAAACTCCATTTTGAAACCATGGGCTATAGTCCAGCAGAATTAAGCAAAAAAGCCTCGCATTTCAAATTTCTGTATTTTTGTCAGAAATTGATCCTCAGAGCTAAATTTTCAAATTTGTGTTTATTTAGTATTGCTCGTTATTATAAATATCACAGAAATCGTCATTTGCAAATTCGGGAAAAAACACCATTTTGAAACCATGGGCTATAGTCCAGCAGAATTAAGCAAAAAACCTCGCATTTCAAATTTCTGTAATTTTGTTAATAAAGAGCTCTCAGAGCTAAATTTTCAAATTTGTGTTCAGTTAGGGATACTCGTTATTATGAATATCACAGAAATCGTCATTTGCAAATTCGGGAAAAAACACCATTTTGAAACCATGGGCTATAGTCCAGCAGAATTAAGCAAAAAACCTCGCATTTCAAATTTCTGTAATTTTGTTAATAAAGAGCTCTCAGAGCTAAATTTTCAAATTTGTGTTCAGTTAGGGATACTCGTTATTATGAATATCACAGAAATCGTCATTTGCAAATTCGGGAAAAAACTCCATTTTGAAACCATGGGCTATAGTCCAGCAGAATTAAGCAAAAAAGCCTCGCATTTCAAATTTCTGTATTTTTGTCAGAAATTGATCCTCAGAGCTAAATTTTCAAATTTGTGTTTATTTAGTATTACTCGTTATTATAAATATCACAGAAATCGTCATTTGCAAATTCGGGAAAAAACACCATTTTGAAACCATGGGCTATAGTCCAGCAGAATTAAGCAAAAAACCTCGCATTTCAAATTTCTGTAATTTTGTTAATAAAGAGCTCTCAGAGCTAAATTTTCAAATTTGTGTTCAGTTAGGGATACTCGTTATTATGAATATCACAGAAATCGTCATTTGCAAATTCGGGAAAAAACACCATTTTGAAACCATGGGCTATAGTCCAGCAGAATTAAGCAAAAAACCTCGCATTTCAAATTTCTGTAATTTTGTTAATAAAGAGCTCTCAGAGCTAAATTTTCAAATTTGTGTTCAGTTAGGGATACTCGTTATTATGAATATCACAGAAATCGTCATTTGCAAATTCGGGAAAAAACTCCATTTTGAAACCATGGGCTATAGTCCAGCAGAATTAAGCAAAAAAGCCTCGCATTTCAAATTTCTGTATTTTTGTCAGAAATTGATCCTCAGAGCTAAATTTTCAAATTTGTGTTTATTTAGTATTGCTCGTTATTATAAATATCACAGAAATCGTCATTTGCAAATTCGGGAAAAAACACCATTTTGAAACCATGGGCTATAGTCCAGCAGAATTAAGCAAAAAACCTCGCATTTCAAATTTCTGTAATTTTGTTAATAAAGAGCTCTCAGAGCTAAATTTTCAAATTTGTGTTCAGTTAGGGATACTCGTTATTATGAATATCACAGAAATCGTCATTTGCAAATTCGGGAAAAAACTCCATTTTGAAACCATGGGCTATAGTCCAGCAGAATTAAGCAAAAAAGAGCTCTCACAGCTAAATTTTCAAATTTGTGTTCAGTTAGGGATGCTCGTTATAATAAATATCACAGAAATCGTCATTTGCAAATTCGGGAAAAAACACCATTTTGAAACCATGGGCTATAGTCCAGCAGAATTAAGCAAAAAACCTCGCATTTCAAATTTCTGTAATTTTGTTAATAAAGAGCTCTCAGAGCTAAATTTTCAAATTTGTGTTCAGTTAGGGATACTCGTTATTATGAATATCACAGAAATCGTCATTTGCAAATTCGGGAAAAAACTCCATTTTGAAACCATGGGCTATAGTCCAGCAGAATTAAGCAAAAAACCTCGCATTTCAAATTTCTGTAATTTTGTTAATAAAGAGCTCTCAGAGCTAAATTTTCAAATTTGTGTTTATTTAGTATTGCTCGTTATTATAAATATCACAGAAATCGTCATTTGCAAATTCGGGAAAAAACTCCATTTTGAAACCATGGGCTATAGTCCAGCAGAATTAAGCAAAAAACCTCGCATTTCAAATTTCTGTAATTTTGTTAATAAAGAGCTCTCAGAGCTAAATTTTCAAATTTGTGTTCAGTTAGGGATACTCGTTATTATGAATATCACAGAAATCGTCATTTGCAAATTCGGGAAAAAACTCCATTTTGAAACCATGGGCTATAGTCCAGCAGAATTAAGCAAAAAAGCCTCGCATTTCAAATTTCTGTATTTTTGTCAGAAATTGATCCTCAGAGCTAAATTTTCAAATTTGTGTTTATTTAGTATTGCTCGTTATTATAAATATCACAGAAATCGTCATTTGCAAATTCGGGAAAAAACACCATTTTGAAACCATGGGCTATAGTCCAGCAGAATTAAGCAAAAAACCTCGCATTTCAAATTTCTGTAATTTTGTTAATAAAGAGCTCTCAGAGCTAAATTTTCAAATTTGTGTTCAGTTAGGGATACTCGTTATTATGAATATCACAGAAATCGTCATTTGCAAATTCGGGAAAAAACACCATTTTGAAACCATGGGCTATAGTCCAGCAGAATTAAGCAAAAAACCTCGCATTTCAAATTTCTGTAATTTTGTTAATAAAGAGCTCTCAGAGCTAAATTTTCAAATTTGTGTTCAGTTAGGGATACTCGTTATTATGAATATCACAGAAATCGTCATTTGCAAATTCGGGAAAAAACTCCATTTTGAAACCATGGGCTATAGTCCAGCAGAATTAAGCAAAAAAGCCTCGCATTTCAAATTTCTGTATTTTTGTCAGAAATTGATCCTCAGAGCTAAATTTTCAAATTTGTGTTTATTTAGTATTACTCGTTATTATAAATATCACAGAAATCGTCATTTGCAAATTCGGGAAAAAACACCATTTTGAAACCATGGGCTATAGTCCAGCAGAATTAAGCAAAAAACCTCGCATTTCAAATTTCTGTAATTTTGTTAATAAAGAGCTCTCAGAGCTAAATTTTCAAATTTGTGTTCAGTTAGGGATACTCGTTATTATGAATATCACAGAAATCGTCATTTGCAAATTCGGGAAAAAACACCATTTTGAAACCATGGGCTATAGTCCAGCAGAATTAAGCAAAAAACCTCGCATTTCAAATTTCTGTAATTTTGTTAATAAAGAGCTCTCAGAGCTAAATTTTCAAATTTGTGTTCAGTTAGGGATACTCGTTATTATGAATATCACAGAAATCGTCATTTGCAAATTCGGGAAAAAACTCCATTTTGAAACCATGGGCTATAGTCCAGCAGAATTAAGCAAAAAAGCCTCGCATTTCAAATTTCTGTATTTTTGTCAGAAATTGATCCTCAGAGCTAAATTTTCAAATTTGTGTTTATTTAGTATTACTCGTTATTATAAATATCACAGAAATCGTCATTTGCAAATTCGGGAAAAAACACCATTTTGAAACCATGGGCTATAGTCCAGCAGAATTAAGCAAAAAACCTCGCATTTCAAATTTCTGTAATTTTGTTAATAAAGAGCTCTCAGAGCTAAATTTTCAAATTTGTGTTCAGTTAGGGATACTCGTTATTATGAATATCACAGAAATCGTCATTTGCAAATTCGGGAAAAAACTCCATTTTGAAACCATGGGCTATAGTCCAGCAGAATTAAGCAAAAAAGCCTCGCATTTCAAATTTCTGTATTTTTGTCAGAAATTGATCCTCAGAGCTAAATTTTCAAATTTGTGTTTATTTAGTATTACTCGTTATTATAAATATCACAGAAATCGTCATTTGCAAATTCGGGAAAAAACTCCATTTTGAAACCATGGGCTATAGTCCAGCAGAATTAAGCAAAAAAGCCTCGCATTTCAAATTTCTGTATTTTTGTCAGAAATTGATCCTCAGAGCTAAATTTTCAAATTTGTGTTTATTTAGTATTACTCGTTATTATAAATATCACAGAAATCGTCATTTGCAAATTCGGGAAAAAACACCATTTTGAAACCATGGGCTATAGTCCAGCAGAATTATGCAAAAAACCTCGCATTTCAAATTTCTGTAATTTTGTTTATAAAGAGCTCTCAGAGCTAAATTTTCAAATTTGTGTTCAGTTAGGGATGCTCGTTATAATAAATATCACAGAAATCGTCATTTGCAAATTCGGGAAAAAACACCATTTTGAAACCATGGGCTATAGTCCAGCAGAATTAAGCAAAAAAGAGCTCTCACAGCTAAATTTTCAAATTTGTGTTCAGTTAGGGATGCTCGTTATAATAAATATCACAGAAATCGTCATTTGCAAATTCGGGAAAAAACACCATTTTGAAACCATGGGCTATAGTCCAGCAGAATTAAGCAAAAAACCTCGCATTTCAAATTTCTGTAATTTTGTTAATAAAGAGCTCTCAGAGCTAAATTTTCAAATTTGTGTTCAGTTAGGGATACTCGTTATTATGAATATCACAGAAATCGTCATTTGCAAATTCGGGAAAAAACTCCATTTTGAAACCATGGGCTATAGTCCAGCAGAATTAAGCAAAAAAGCCTCGCATTTCAAATTTCTGTATTTTTGTCAGAAATTGATCCTCAGAGCTAAATTTTCAAATTTGTGTTTATTTAGTATTGCTCGTTATTATAAATATCACAGAAATCGTCATTTGCAAATTCGGGAAAAAACACCATTTTGAAACCATGGGCTATAGTCCAGCAGAATTATGCAAAAAACCTCGCATTTCAAATTTCTGTAATTTTGTTTATAAAGAGCTCTCAGAGCTAAATTTTCAAATTTGTGTTCAGTTAGGGATACTCGTTATTATGAATATCACAGAAATCGTCATTTGCAAATTCGGGAAAAAACTCCATTTTGAAACCATGGGCTATAGTCCAGCAGAATTAAGCAAAAAACCTCGCATTTCAAATTTCTGTAATTTTGTTAATAAAGAGCTCTCAGAGCTAAATTTTCAAATTTGTGTTCAGTTAGGGATACTCGTTATTATGAATATCACAGAAATCGTCATTTGCAAATTCGGGAAAAAACTTCATTTTGAAACCATGGGCTATAGTCCAGCAGAATTAAGCAAAAAAGCCTCGCAATTCAAATTTCTGTATTTTTGTCAGAAATTGATCCTCAGAGCTAAATTTTCAAATTTGTGTTCAGTTAGGGATGCTCGTTATAATAAATATCACAGAAATCGTCATTTGCAAATTCGGGAAAAAACACCATTTTGAAACCATGGGCTATAGTCCAGCAGAATTAAGCAAAAAAGCCTTGCATTTCAAATTTCTGTATTTTTGTCAGAAATTGATCCTCAGAGCTAAATTTTCAAATTTGTGTTTATTTAGTATTGCTCGTTATTATAAATATCACAGAAATCGTCATTTGCAAATTCGGGAAAAAACACCATTTTGAAACCATGGGCTATAGTCCAGCAGAATTAAGCAAAAAAGCCTCGCATTTCAAATTTCTGTATTTTTGTCAGAAATTGATCCTCAGAGCTAAATTTTCAAATTTGTGTTCAGTTAGGGATGCTCGTTATAATAAATATCACAGAAATCGTCATTTGCAAATTCGGGAAAAAACACCATTTTGAAACCATGGGCTATAGTCCAGCAGAATTAAGCAAAAAAGCCTCGCATTTCAAATTTCTGTATTTTTGTCAGAAATTGATCCTCAGAGCTAAATTTTCAAATTTGTGTTCAGTTAGGGATGCTCGTTATAATAAATATCACAGAAATCGTCATTTGCAAATTCGGGAAAAAACACCATTTTGAAACCATGGGCTATAGTCCAGCAGAATTAAGCAAAAAAGCCTCGCATTTCAAATTTCTGTATTTTTGTCAGAAATTGATCCTCAGAGCTAAATTTTCAAATTTGTGTTCAGTTAGGGATGCTCGTTATAATAAATATCACAGAAATCGTCATTTGCAAATTCGGGAAAAAACACCATTTTGAAACCATGGGCTATAGTCCAGCAGAATTAAGCAAAAAAGCCTCGCATTTCAAATTTCTGTATTTTTGTCAGAAATTGATCCTCAGAGCTAAATTTTCAAATTTGTGTTCAGTTAGGGATGCTCGTTATAATAAATATCACAGAAATCGTCATTTGCAAATTCGGGAAAAAACACCATTTTGAAACCATGGGCTATAGTCCAGCAGAATTAAGCAAAAAAGCCTCGCATTTCAAATTTCTGTATTTTTGTCAGAAATTGATCCTCAGAGCTAAATTTTCAAATTTGTGTTCAGTTAGGGATGCTCGTTATAATAAATATCACAGAAATCGTCATTTGCAAATTCGGGAAAAAACACCATTTTGAAACCATGGGCTATAGTCCAGCAGAATTAAGCAAAAAACCTCGCATTTCAAATTTCTGTATTTTTGTCAGAAATTGATCCTCAGAGCTAAATTTTCAAATTTGTGTTCAGTTAGGGATGCTCGTAATAATAAATATCACAGAAATCGTCATTTGCAAATTCGGGAAAAAACTCCATTTTGAAACCATGGGCTATAGTCCAGCAGAATTAAGCAAAAAACCTCGCATTTCAAATTTCTGTAATTTTGTTAATGAAGAGCTCTCAGAGCTAAATTTTCAAATTTGTGTTTATTTAGTATTGCTCGTTATTATAAATATCACAGAAATCGTCATTTGCAAATTCGGGAAAAAACACCATTTTGAAACCATGGGCTATAGTCCAGCAGAATTAAGCAAAAAAGCCTCGCATTTCAAATTTCTGTATTTTTGTCAGAAATTGATCCTCAGAGCTAAATTTTCAAATTTGTGTTCAGTTAGGGATGCTCGTTATAATAAATATCACAGAAATCGTCATTTGCAAATTCGGGAAAAAACACCATTTTGAAACCATGGGCTATAGTCCAGCAGAATTAAGCAAAAAACCTCGCATTTCAAATTTCTGTAATTTTGTTAATGAAGAGCTCTCAGAGCTAAATTTTCAAATTTGTGTTTATTTAGTATTGCTCGTTATTATAAATATCACAGAAATCGTCATTTGCAAATTCGGGAAAAATCACCATTTTGAAACCATGGGCTATAGTCCAGCAGAATTAAGCAAAAAACATCGCATTTCAAATTTCTGTAATTTTGTTAATAAAGAGCTCTCACAGCTAAATTTTCAAATTTGTGTTCAGTTAGGGATGCTCGTTATAATAAATATCATATAAATCGTCATTTGCAAACTCGGGAAAAAACTCCATTTTGAAACCATGGGCTATAGTCCAGCAGAATTAAGCAAAAAACCTCGCATTTCAAATTTCTGTAATTTTGTTAATGAAGAGCTCTCAGTGCTAAATTTTCAAATTTGTGTTTATTTAGTATTGCTCGTTATTATAAATATCACAGAAATCGTCATTTGCAAATTCGGGAAAAAACACCATTTGGAAACCATGGGCTATAGTCCAGCAGAATTAAGCAAAAAACATCGCATTTCAAATTTCTGTATTTTTGTCAGAAATTGATCCTCAGAGCTAAATTTTCAAATTTGTGTTCAGTTAGGGATGCTCGTTATAATAAATATCACAGAAATCGTCATTTGCAAATTCGGGAAAAAAACACCATTTTGAAACCATGGGCTATAGTCCAGCAGAATTAAGCAAAAAACCTCGCATTTCAAATTTCTGTAATTTTGTTAATGAAGAGCTCTCAGAGCTAAATTTTCAAATTTGTGTTCAGTTAGGGATGCTCGTTATAATAAATATCATAGAAATCGTCATTTGCAAATTCGGGAAAAAACTCCATTTTGAAACCATGGGCTATAGTCCAGCAGAATTAAGCAAAAAACCTCGCATTTCAAATTTCTGTAATTTTGTTAATGAAGAGCTCTCAGAGCTAAATTTTCAAATTTATGTATTTAGTGATGCTCGTTATTATAAATATCACAGAAATCGTCATTTGCAAATTCGGGAAAAAACACCATTTTGAAACCATGGGCTATAGTCCAGCAGAATTAAGCAAAAAACCTCGCGTTTCAAATTTCTGTAATTTTGTTAATAAAGAGCTCTCACAGCTAAATTTTCAAATTTGTGTTCAGTTAGGGATGCTCGTTATAATAAATATCATAGAAATCGTCATTTGCCAATTCGGGAAAAAACTCCATTTTGAAACCATGGGCTATAGTCCAGCAGAATTAAGCAAAAAAGCCTCGCATTTCAAATTTCTGTATTTTTGTCAGAAATTGATCCTCAGAGCTAAATTTTCAAATTTGTGTTCAGTT